>PVKZ01000710.1:0-640000 GCA_004027375.1 Macroglossus sobrinus | reverse complement strand
GAAAATTAATCAGTCATTCATAACTGGCATAATGGCTAAAAAAAATAACAAATATTAAAATAATACTTCACATTATATCTAAGTCTCAGACCAAATAAAGCTATTATTATTATTACTACTACTATTTTATCAAAATTCAGTAGGCTTTTAAATATTTGAGGCTGGCTTACAATGAACAGTACCTGATTGCTGCAGAAATTAAGTCGCATCCCAGGATTTCTTTCCAGACTCTCCCCAGTGGTAGTTAATATTCCCTAGTGGTAGTGGAGTTGGCCCAGAGTTTTGAAGCAGCCAATCGGAGTAGAGCACAGATGAGACCATCCTTTTCCCCCTTGTTTTGTTTTAAATGGATTAAGAAAGCTGGATATCTTTGACTCAAATTCCATATAGTCAGGCCCTCTTTGAAAAGCTCTGGGATTCATTCAAACAGGAATTTTATATTCCATTGATAAAAAAGGATGGTTAGAGTAAGGTAAAAAAACACTATGTGATCTATTTTGAAGATCTATTTCCAATAATTTTCTTTTTTCCTTTTCTCTTTCTTTTTTGAGAAATTCCATTTTGGTTTTATTTTTGAAAGAATAAAAACAATCATTGACAGGATGCTAAAAGATTTGTGTTTCTGCCATAAATAATGCCCTTTTTCTAGATCACTCAGAGTAAATGATGTAACCTTTTTAGAGGTTAACCGTTTCATATTAACTTAGACATTTCTATCCTTGAGAATGTTTGTTCCTAACACACCACACATTTATAAATGCATGATTTTCAGTTTACATAAAAACTGTATTTTCTTGAAAATCAATTCATTTAACAAACATTTATTAAGTGGCTATCCTGTACTGTTTTAGGAGCTGGACATATACAATGGAGAAAAGGCCTTCAAAAATACAACACTCTAGTTGAGAAGACCTATATATCTAAATTAATAAAGTATTTTCAGTGTTTTAAGTAACCATGAAAAAAATTACAACAGGAGAATGGGAATCAAACAATATTTTAGTATGGATAACTCCTAAAAACATTTTGGTTGTCTTGATACAACTGTGATTCAGACACTTTTACATGTAAACCATACTAAATATGTAAAAATAAGAACACTATCTATGATTTAGGGAAGTTGGTACAGAATTTGGAATCATACAACTTGTAACAACTGTAGAGTAAATGGGGGCATGCTCTTCAGCTTTTAAAGTGAGATCTCTGCAGAAGATTTCCTTCAACTATAAAGTCCCAAGACAACAACTGGATCTCAGAGCCACTACTCTCATCATATACCCAAGGAGAAAAGGAAACTAAAGAGATCTTCCTTCTGGAATTTCTCTATGAGTGCTAAGTGTCAGATGTGTCTCATCTGGAGACCTGCCTAGTTGTTTTCTGAACAATGTGATTGGCCTGGTGCTTAGCAAATAGCAAAATGACTGGGATACATCTTTTGTTTTTTTTAATAAGTACATATCTTGTCCAAGATATGACAGCTTTTTGTAAAGATATTACAAAAAATAATGTTTTTCATTTCTAACACTTTTAAAACTTTTAAGAGTAATCAAATGGTAACGCAAAAAGCTAAAAGAAAATGAATGGGTGGGTTCTCCATCTCTCTTTAGTGGAAAACCAGTTTAACATTTTTGACAGATTATTTTTAAATTGTTCTGAGTGGCAAAAATAATTTTTAAGTTCTTTTTCAGACAGTAGTTCTTTCGTTAATGGGAGGTGCCGTAAGATTAGACATGTACACCTTACTGAATCTGAATGTAACTCTCACAGTAGATTCTTGTATGTAATAAATATGGTCAGTACAAATGTAAAATGTTCCATTTTCCTGGCTGCCTCCACATGCCTGGTGATTTTCCATGCTGCCAGGGATCAAGAATGATGCAGCAGAGCTGTAGTTATGCTGCTGGGTAATTTAAGAAGCCACATCAAAGAGCACTTCAAAAGTTCAGTTGAGCAAATAAGACTTTCAGCTTATGTCAGCAACGGTTATGAGACTTAATTGAAGGTCCATCCATACCTCATTGCATGGATACACGCATACCCCGTAATGTTTTGAAATTCAATTACATATGTACCATAGTCAGGTTTTAAAATGCATCTAAGATCTAATTGGTTAATGTGATATATTAAAAGGAGACCAGTGTACCCTTAACCCTAATTGCAACTGCTCCTTTCAATGTAGGTAAAAAGCACTAAGGTAGTTAGTCTGCTAAATTATATCTCCTAAGAAAACCCAGTGCTTTTCTTTCTTTTTATTTCTTTTCTTTTCTTTTTTCTTTCTTTTTCTTTCCTTCCTTCCTTCCTTCCTTCCTTCCTTCCTTCCTTCCTTCCTTCCTTCCTTCCTTCCTTCCTTTTTTCATTCTTCAATAAGCAAATGCTGAAATGCATTTGAAAAAAGAATTGGAAAAAAGAGGTATTTTTCTATCAGATACAAAGAGAGTTCTTGAAAGGGTTTTCATATTATCAATTTTTGATGTTCTTAAAACTAAAAAATACCTGGCCAATGAATATATACAGATTTGAAAGAGCTATAACATTTGTCAATGACAAGGTAACAAAAAGTTCATATAAAATTGTTAGATACCCTTTTGAGAAAAAATAAAAAATGTTACAAAATTTTTAAGAAAAATAAAAACTACCCAGAATCTTTTAGGATATTAATAAAAATTTAGCTCTGTTATGAATTTTAATAGCACAGAAGAAATGAAATCATGACAAATATTATTAATATTATTTTTAAATATTTATACTTTATATTTATCAATGAGTATGGTCATATTTCAGAAAAATAAACAGCCCAAGGCATACATCCCCCAAAAAACACCTGCAAAGCTAGTCAGAGTACACTATTCAGAGTTTAGGGAACAAGAACTGGATTTGCCAAGAGAATCTAAAATAAATTACTCAAACGCTTCCTATGTTATTTAGTATTGTGCCTCCTCAGGGTAAAATGAAACAAGAAATGAATCATTTCTGGAATATAGACTGAAGAATCATTTTTCAAAAGATGTATAAAATACTAAATAAGATTCATGTGAGGATAGGTCATGAGAAGTGATTATTCTACAGTACATTGAAACAAGGCATTCGTTATGAAGTTTGAAAGGACACGCTAATATCTAAGATAGAAGCTAGTCACCTAGAGTTGAAAACAAACCCCAAAACTATCTCCAGGATTAAATTTCCATAATATGAAATTCACTGCTGAAAATAAGTTTGAGATATATTTTTTAAATAGAATTTTTTATTTTTTAGAAGGAAAAAAATGGCATACAAGTTACTAAACTACTTGCTGATGTTTATAAACATAATTTTTAAAATTATTTGTGCTAAGTCTCCAAATCTAAGTAAGGATATGTTTTCCTGTTTTCTGGTAAACAGGCTAGAAAATATTAGAAGAGCTTTCTAAGAATATTATAATGAGCTTTCCTGATTTAAAAATCAGTACACTTCATGAACAGCCAAATGCATTAACTGACGTTCTTTCAAAACCATTCTGTCAAAGCTAAGTTGGAAAGACTGCTCAGTAACTGATCAGATATATCCTGATGCTGAGGCAGGACAGGTCTGTGGCATAAATTAAAAAGGTATAAGATGAAAAGAAAACCCCACCTGCAGGAAGAAGTACAAAACTGGAAACCTAGGCCTTTTGGAATGTATTCTTAATTCAAACCTAAAATGAAGTGTTTTTTTCCCCCCCAAATGGAAGACAACTCATCTCTTACACTAGGAGGAAACCTGACGGTGGAAGACTGACAAGGTTCCATGCAAGGCAACAAATCTGCAATGCTACAATCCTAAATATCTTGAGCTCTTATTCCCTATGCCACATTCTCATTACACAGTGGTAAAATGTCAGGGATCATTTATGTTTTCAGACTGTTTTTTTTTTCTTTTTTTAGTTTGAGACCCCATACCTTCTCTCAATTTTATACCAAAACAATCCTAACTAATAATTCATTACACTAAAACACTGAAAACAGTTCCGGTTAAAGCAGGTAGCTCAGGCTCCAGATCCATTATGCTGATTTTAGTTCAACTTCCTCACTTGAAAATGAGAACAGATTTGGAGAATTTTAATAACTTGCTTGAGCCTCTTCAGCTAAGACCAAAACCAAGATCTCCTGCTATGTTGCCAGATTTGTGAATAAAAATCATTTTTTAGTTTAAATATATGACAAACACTGCACAGGATATTCTTATACTAAAAATGATTTGTTATTTATCTGAAATTTATCTTTAACTGGCACTTGCATTTTCACTGCCCCCCCGTCTCCCCACCCCGTTCCCATGCAACGATATCATGGCTATACCAATGTTGATTCAGCTGGTCTTCCTCCTTCTTATAGGCTCACCTGTCACACTTAATATTTTAGGACTTTAATTAGGAAAGTGTCCCCTGAGTGGTTTTGTTAGACAGGTGATATCAAAAATATTTTCTGTCATATATTCATCTTGCTATTGCCTTTTTGTATGAATGTATATGTGTATACATATAAATATTAGCACATAGTACATATTAACTCTTCTCAGCAAAAAACCATTTTGGTTTCACTCTGCATTTATTTTATACAAAATGTGTCATACTTGTAAAGTAAAACAAAGAGCTTTAATAAAGTGCCTCCTTCTGCTGTCTGCAATGATAATTGCTTTATTGAATAAGAATCTGTTAATAGTAAACATCTTGACATTTAACATTTATCCATTTGATTTATAATTATTTTTATGCAGTTGCAAAGAAGCTATAGCTAAAACCCAAAGTAGTTTAAACTTTGTGCCTTCCTTTTCTTTTAAATTTGTAAGGAAATGTAGTCTCTTATTAATCCACCAAATTTATTTAAAAAATTTTATTTCTGCATCTACATGTTCTGAATAGAGCAACATATGTAAGAGAGAAATCAATACAGTAAATGAAATTATGCAGTTAAAAATGTGTCTAATTTGTTTACTTTTTGTCCATGGATATGATGCCAAGATTTCCTAGTCAAGCAAGGGAGAAAAACCTATATGAACTATAAGTTGTTATAAAACAAAATACTTCAGTAACATTCATGACACTTAATATTATGAAACAAAAGTCATTTGTATTTATAATCTATCTATTCCTAATGAAAATTTTTGGAAACTTTTCTGAATTATACTGTTTACCATTCTGAAATTCTGCCTATCTGAATTTCAGAATTATGACTGGTGCTTCAAAGTCTTCACAATGCTCATTTGACATTTTTATTCACTCTTCTGTCTTCTCCAACCTCTAACACTTTTACAAAAAATGAGACAAATTACTATGTCTAACAACATGAGAAGTTGACATGTCACTTTAATTTAAAAGATTTCATATAATTAGTCATAAACCACCAAGTTCCTGCCTCACAACAGAACAATACTATAATAACAATTGTTGGCAGTTATCAAACCACCGCAGTTCGATTGGCCTACTGAAGCTGGGGTTAAAAGCTGGCCTCTGGAAATCAATCATGCTCTCAGCAGAGAAGAGTATTTCAATGATATGAAGGCTGAAAAGGAGACTATAATCTTTTGTGATTACCCTTGAGGCTGAAGCAAACGCAAAAAGGAGTCTATGAATTGCTGATAATTTCCTATGATGACTGATTCCCAGGAAATTCTGATATTTCTCTTGCTCTGTAACAAAATGATGGTTCCCCAGAAGTGTAACTTCAAAGAATTCCACATCTGGGTGTCTCAGTGTTTCTTTCAAAGCTACTCACCTTTTTAAAGGGGCCAGGCCTGTGACGCTGCTGCTGCTCTCTCTAAAGACAATGGAGTGTCTGATTGCACAAGGAGTGATGAGCTATGTGCTACAGGCTGTCTTCCTGGAAAGCTTTTTTTATGAAGAAACTAATTTAAAATGTATCTGTTTTAAAACTTTCTTTTCCCCCACAGAAGTCTAAAGATACATATATTTCTCTGCTCTTCCTAGGAGCTATGGAGCTATGAATATCTTAGCTTGTATAATTTTTAAAGTTTTATTTAGGCTAATAACTGTATCTGTCGAAAAATACTTTACATTCATATGTACATACCCTTAATGTCTATATAATATTTTGAAATAGAATAATACAAAACTACTAATCATTTTTCAGAAGCATCAAGTTTACAGTTAGATGCCATAACTCAGGGTACCGGTGAAGTGGGTACTTCTAGTATGATTGACATTTAAATTCAGGAAAAAAAGAGGAGGAAGGATAAAGGGAGATCTGAAACAGTCAAGGCGAAAGAATTTTTAGAATAAATTTTCATTATCTGTACCCGAAGGATATTCAATACATTGACTACTGTGACTGAGTTTGAAATATATTCTAAAATTGTCATTCTAACCAATGCCAATTTGATTAATGTATAATTTAAGAATATGGTTGTTTAGAACTCGACAGTATTTGAAAAATATAACAGAAAACATCAGTATGTCTTAGGAGTTACTGACAACACGTCCAAGGTACACAGCTCTCATGTTCAAAATACCTTCATACATAGCTTTTAAAGTCTAAGTATCATTGAAAGTAAACAGAAAAATATAATCCAACCAAACTAGTTGTGGTTATTCTGAACCTCCATTTAATATACCTTCTCCTCAGTACTCCAAGTTCAGTTGCAGCCCCTAAAGATTTCTTTCAGGTAGTCAGGTGATTCTGATCTTTAAGTATGCTCGACTTTTCTCTCATTCAGCTAACATAAATTTAGCACCTACTAAGTACTAGGCATGGCTACTTTAAACTGTATATTTCTTAAATTCAAGAACCAGGTCTTAGCCATATGTATATCCTTAACATTTACCTTAATTAGGAATTGCTCTAATGCACAAAGCCAGCCCCAGTGATAAATATAACTTGGTTTATTTAAAGTAATTAAGAAGAAGAGATCAAAGAGATAGAAATAGTCATAAAATCTTAATGTTATTTATAAGAATAGAGTTTGCTGTTTTAGGAGTTCTTTCATGAACATCACCTCACTTGATATCTATGGGTATTTTGATTAAAAATAGTGTGCTGATATGCTATAAAATTATGTTTTTTTCAGACTCACAAAATTTCAGAAGTTTTTTAAATATTCAGTCATAGCCTTAATTCTCCATAAACATAATACACTTAAATATTCAAGATGCAATGATATAGGCTGGAAATGTATTATCATCCTACTTTTAAATGAGAAAAATGAGAGTTAAGTGGCTTTCTCAAGATAAAAAAAAAAGAGTCCAGAGATAGGTCCTTTGACTCCTGGTTAAGTGCTCTTTCCTTATGCACTGAAGTAGATGGCTCTATCCACTTCTCCCCTCCGCTCTGGTTTCTGCTTTCCCACGTGCCATGAAGCGAAGTCAAGGTCAGGTAGGACTGCTGAGGCTTACTTTGGGACAAGTCAAGCAGAGTTACTTCTCTAAGAGAGAATACTCCAAGTGGCTGTTGGGAGGAGGTGGGATATGACCAATGAATGAGTGATGAAATAAATTAATGTCACAAATTTGTTTAAAAGGGGTGTGTATTTCAAGAGTTGAAACTTAAGTATATGTCATGTGATAGTGGCTATTAGTAATCATTTTGGCATCTAATCAATTTACCTCATTTTGGGAAACAGAGTTTTTTTGTGTGTTTGATTATATTATTATGACAATGAACCATTTATCTATTATGGAAGTTTGGTGTCTACATGAGGAAAACAAAAAAATTAGACCTGGACACATATTTTTAATTGTTGGAGACCTTCTGAATAAGTCTAATTATTTGTAAATAATAAGCCTGTGAAAGAGATAAGATATATTGTCTACATACCACTCTGATCTAGAAACTGTTTATAATAAGAAAAACAAGTATAAGACTGACAAGAAAAATCTATCTTCTAAATAGAATACACTGCAAAGGAGAGTATTTCAACCTGACTTTAGGAGCCACAAGGATTTACTCGGTGCTTAAAAAATATGTCCCACATGAATAACCTGTGAGTAATACACACATTTAAATTTAGGATTTGGTAGGGTAGAGACCAGCTCTTGCTTGTATGATATTTAACTGTTTTCCTTTTCTGTGGCAGAGCTATCTACTGAAAGAAATTAAAAGATTAGATTATATTCTTCAATCTTCTGATCTGCAAATAGGGACAGCAATGATACATATAGCATATTTCATATATGGATATATTGAGAGAATTAACTGTAGAATGTCTTTAAAATATGCTAAAGCCCTTTAATATTAGAATTCCACAAAATAAGGTATTATTTATATAATTTATGTTTATTCATTTTATTTCAAGCAACAGAACATAGAAAGAAGAGCAAGAAAACCTAAACTGACAGCTAAGTCTTTGAAAAAGTATTTTTCCAAGATTCCTATTGGAATCTTGAATGTTGAAACTTCACAGATTGCTAAATAGCACTCCAATTCATCTTTAGCACTCTCAATGGCAACTATAAAAGTGAAGGCACTGAAATATTCCAAAACATGTTTTTCCCTCCCCAAAAGAGATTTGAGACTTAATTCTAAATAGGAAAATCTAGAGGGAGGGGAAAGAAAATGGTTTGTGCTATCAGATGGGTTCCCAAGCTTTTGATAAAAGTTTCTGAGGAAACAATACTATCCATTAATGTTTATAGAGCAACCAACTTAGAAATACTTTTCCTAAGCTGGAGGGAATGTTCTGTACAATAATATTTTGCTACTTTGTATATTTATTAAGCTTTCCCGCTTTACCACAGGTACATAAAAACTTGTTCACTGAGAGCAAGATTGTTGTTGGTTTGTCATCTTTTAATTAACTGAAGATCTCTTAAAAATACGATAAAATTTTTTTAAGAGGGCCTGACATAGCCACTTTTTCCAAGTTGACTGTACTCTTGAAAAATGCTGACCTGGGACAGCACCAAGACTAAAGACCTGTCTTGCCAGAAAATCTGATGTACCCTCCAAGTACACATAATCCTTGAAACTCTAGCGCTAAAGATGAAGCCCCAAAGCCATGTGAGGTTGAGACTAGGATAATGAAAGGGACATGGCAAGAGGACACAGAATTACGGGACTACAGATGCCTCCTTCCTCAGACTCCTGAAACCAACATTCTCTTACCCCATAAGGGCCCGTTAAGGTCTTAATCTAATGTTTCTTGGCAACTTTAGTCAATTGAATTGTCTATAATTCACCATGAGCAGAATCTTCTATTATATTATGGTGAAGAGGAGGAAATAACTTCTAAGACAGGGAGCAGCTTCCATCTTATGCACTATAACCCCTCTTTAGCCCAACAAGCTCGTGCACATTCAGTAAATGGTTACGAATGAATGTCTTTTCCTGGGCACCCAGAACAAATAATTTAATTAGGGAGAGAGAACATACATAACCACACATTATATACATAAAAACATTATAAATGATATTTACATATTCTAAAGATGTTTCAAGATTGAGTAGAGAAAGGGGGATTTGAACATGTCTTTAGTAGATACAGCTTGAAACTTGTGAAAAAGGCAATGGACGTGAGTTAAATTTTAAAAAGATGTTTAACGAAATCCAGTAAGTTTCAAGTGTACAATTCAACAGTAAGTCATATATATTTTGCATTTGTATATTCACTTCCCATAGTTAGATTTCTGTCACCACATATTTGACACCTTTTACCATCTATCTCCCCCCTTAAAAAAATGTCACCATAATAAAAATAATAATAATAAATAAAAAATAAAGTTTGGTCAAGAAAAAAAATTTAAATTTCCTTGTTTTTTCTAAGAAAAAACATTTTTTTAAATATAAAGGACGTTTGTGGTTTGAAGGGAAGAGGGAGACAATAGTGCAGATGTATTTTTTTCCTCTCAGTGCTCATGTTTGCATATTTTTTGTCTTTTTAATAGGGATGTAAAATTAGGAATGTAAAAACTCATAGTCAGGAATCTATAATTAAATATTTACACAAAATCTTTGTTAGTTTTGTACTATATTTCAAAAATTTTCTATGCCTATTTTTTTTTTTCTAATGATCTGGGCAGTGTTGCTATTGACTTGTCTAAGTGCAGTAATAGGCCATTCTCCTCTTCCCATTTAAAGTAAATTTGACTAACCATGAAAAATTTCAACATATATATGTATAATATTATATATATATACATATATATTATATATATGTATACATATATATGTTCCCTTAGAACATACAAAATAATATTACCTACTCTTCAATATATTTTAAGCATATCAGAAAAATAAAAATTCAACCATATTCGCTTTTTTATTTGACTGAGATAAATGTGCCATTTCAAGTAGCTGGACACACTAGTATCCTAGAAAATATGCGATATATAACTTTTTAATGACAGCAAAGCATTACTAGAGTGAAAAGAAGACTTGACGGCAAAAATTCACATCTAAGTTGCATTAGCAGAGATAAAATATTTTACTTAAATTAAATTTTTAAAAAATCAAATAAAACAAAAATATGTATCCAAGTATTTAAATAAAAACTTCATTAAATAGATAAAGGTAAGAAAGGCAGCTAAAAAAAAAATCAAAATTAAATGTCCTAGCTTACTTCAGGTTTCCCTACAAGAACACTTCATGGAAGACATAGCATGAATTAGCAGCAAAATAAATGTTATTTTGACTCCCAATTTATTAATTTTGGACCTCCTGGATAAATATATTATTAATTCTACTGCAAGAAAAGAAAAATTTAAAAATTCATTGATGTTATCAAACGATAAATGACCCAGGATCTTAAAAAATCCAGAATGATAAAGTAAATGGTAAACATATAGATCGCAGCTTGTCATGTTTGATTCAAATATAGTGATTTGGGACTTTATACTTTAAAAATTATCTTTATTCTGTCACACATATTTGTTCACGTCAATAAAAGTAATTTTAAGGTAGGCAGTAAAAATCACATTATTTTTCACAAAAATAAGATCGTTGAGCCTCTTGCAATAAAGCAGCAGTGACCTCCACTGTGCTTGTATTTTCACGGAGCAATTGCAAAAACATGACAGGACTGACAATGATATTTGAAATAAACAGGCATGGAAAACATCTGCCAATCTTCAGAGAAGCTGACAGGTGACTGTGGTCTCGAGGCAGCTCTTGATTATAGCTATAGCTATGAAGAGTCTAACAAATACATCTGTGCATATAGCCAATATGTAGCTGTTAAAAAAGAAACTTGACCTACTTATCATCTCACACAGTACATACACTGCATGTACGTCTTAGTATGCTTAGGCTGCCATAACAAAATACCACAGACTGTGTGGCTTAAACAACAGAAATTTATTTTATTATAGTTCTGGAGGCTGGAAGTCCAATATTAGGATGCCAGCACAGTCAGGTTCTGGTGAGAGCTGTCTTCTTGGCTTTCAAATGGCTGTCTTCTCATCAAGTTCTTATGTGGTGGAATGAGGGAAAGCTGTCTGGGGTCTCTTCTTATGAGGGGACAAATCCCATTTTAAGGTCCCCATCCTCATGACCTCATCTAACCCTAATTATCTCTCAAAGGCCCCATCTCTAAATACCTTCACTTGGGTGATAGGACTTCTGTTTATGAATTTGGAGAAGAGAATATGAACGTTCAGTCCTTACAGTATATGTGTATATGTGCCTTCTACAACACTTATTATATTAAGTTGATACTCTCTATTACAGTAAGTATACAATTCCATTCTTAAGAAGTATCTTCTTAAGGAGGCTTTAACATCAGCTATTATCCCACTTGATAAACACCAAGCATTTTCCCAGTTGAACAAAGACAGAAATTGGATCCACAGTAAAGGAGATGGTAGATTCTAATAGGAGAAACAATTGTATATATTTTGGAAACTACTAAAGCATTATGTACAATAATTAAAGGATGACCATGAAGCATTTGGCAAATTTAAAGTAAAGTGAAACACAAAGTAATAAAATTAGCTCTATTAGCATACAAAAAATTAATTCTTTCTTGAACACTATAAAGTTCAGAAACTATTTTCACTTTGCTTGTATTTCTTGATTTTTATTATCTTGCCTTTTCTAGTCTATTTATTCTACATCTTATACGTTTCTTGGGCCCTGGAGTAATTTTGTTTTATTTATTTTGTTTATCTTCTTTCCCAAATCCAGAACTCTTTAGTGCATACACCATGTTTTCAATAAAATTCAGTAACTAATGACTTTGTTTTTTAACTAAATGTTCTTAAGACTAGGGCTTAGGATAAGGAATGTAGTAGATACTTGCATTTTCCACACTATCCATACAGAAAAAAACAGAACTATAGCTGAGGAGAAGTTTGTAACTAATTATTGTACTTATATTTAAAAAAAGAACAACAGTTCTCAGGAAAACAAAAATAAAAGTAAACACCTAGGCCTATCATCTTATACTTAGAATAAGCTCAGAAATGCTGGTATTCCCTTTGCTGGATGGAGGAGTATGAACATTCAAAATCAAGGAACTGGGGTCCTTTTTATCTGTCCTTTTCTCCCTCGTTCCCTTTCTTTCATTCTTCCTTCAAAAAAGTGTGATTGAGCTCCTGTCAGACACTAAGCACAAAAAGATAAATGAAATATACTCCTGTTCTCAAAGAAAGGATCTGCCATTCCAGTGAAAAAGACAGATAATGGGGTAAGTAGACTATGATAACTACAATAATGGAGGTAGTCTGGGAGTACTTTGGAAATACAAAGAATGGACACTTAATTCAGACATAAAGAGTGACAGAAGTCTTTCTGTGAGAGAGGTTATATCTAAGTTGAGCCCTGAACAACAAATAATTAAAGGTGAGGTAGCAGGGTTGGAAATGAGCATTAGTGAGCAGCCAGGCACAGAAGCCTATGAGGCCTTAGATATAAAGGTCAAGATCTTTAAAATTTGTTTTGTTTGTACAGTCTTTTACCTGTAAGTGGATCAAAACCACCCCTATTAAGGTGAGGTGCTGAATTAACATCATCTTTCTCCAGATATGCATCCTTGACATAGCTCATCATAAATTACCAGCGCTTCAAACTCCATTTTTCCTAGCATGGTTCTTCACAATTCTGCTTGGTCAGTGTCCTGAATTTTTGGTTTATTCTTCACATGTAAACACTGAGCAAGATTATGTCAGTTGTGGAGCAGAAGGCAAGACAGCCACTAAATGAATGTTCTGAAGTATATCTCTTCATTGCTTATAATTTAGTATAGAACAGGTACCTATTCTGTTTTGGAATATGGCAGAATTCCATTTCATTCTTCCTATATTTCTGATGTAACATTATCAGACTCCACTATAAAAACAAGAGGAAACCATTACTTTACATGCGTATTTTAAATCCTCTTAAAGAAAGTAGCAAAACTTCAAACTTCTAAAACATTCTGTTATAGTCTCAGAGTACAGTGTTTTCATTCTATCAATAATAACTACAAGTTAAAATATATTTCTATGTTCACTAATATTATCCTTGATTAAAAATAAAGTGATTAAAGTAGCAGTTGCCTTGTTTTTCAAAGAACAAATGACTACTGAGTAGAATATACTTTTAAAAATTTTGAACAAGAAATTTTAACTGTTTTTTAAATATATTCTACTTCATAGATATTGTTTATAGAGTGGTCCATTTTATGCATTCAAAGGATCCTTTTCCTCTTTCCACTTATTGATTCTTATGAAAATTGTCTACCACATTTCCAGAAAAGAGCACAAAAGATTTCTGATTGAGCTTTGTTCACAATGAATGAGGTAGGAAGTAACATGGACCAAAAAAGCCAAGGACAGAGAAGAGCCGGAAAATGAGTTATGAAGTTAAAATATTGTAATTAAAATCTTGGTTCTTCTTTCCTCCTCTAGACAATAGGGATAATAATCATGTTCTACTAAAATGTTCTAAAGTCTGAGTCCTTTGAAGAATGTAGCATCACAAATATATAATAATCTAGTATAATTATTAGTGATATAAAAATGGTTTTTGAGGAAAATGTTGACAATGATTTTTTGCGAAATTACCATAGTAAATCTATTAGGTGAATTGAACACTAGAATGGAAAAGCCTCTAGTAGAAGGATTACAGTAATTGAAATTGTAGTTCAGTGAAAAAAAGTCATAAGTTACCCAGCAATGATCCTACAAATTCATGTATTTGTAAGATAATAGAGGGTTCCACTTGCAATGACTTAATTTTTAATACACTACCAAAAGCTGCCCTGTCCAATAGATGCCTTGGATATAACAGTATAAAATGATTATTTCATAAAGTTCTTTGTTATATTTTTCACCTTAACCAAAAAGTATTTTCACTTGAAAATTACAAATTGATTTTCTTTTAAGAAGGGAAAAAATTTTTATTACAAACAAAAAGGCAAGTTAGTGTGTCTGTAAGCTCTACACAACACTATAAACCATTATGAAACTGTATCTTTATCTTTAAAAAATCTTTATGAAAATATTCTTTCCATTTCTGTTTTACAGCCCTTAAGAACAGAGAGGTATATGTAAGGCATTTTGATAATTGAAAAAAGCGAATTAGAGAATTGTGCTAATCAGATGATCATAGCTATAAAAAGGCAGCAGTTATTGGGTTCCTATTAGGAATATACATAACATATTTCTAGAATAGGGCTGGAAGGATGCATACTAGCTGTTGACGAACACTTTCCTCAAGCAAAAGGAATAAGCGTGTTTGCAGGAGTAGGGAATGGTGAATTTCACATTTTACTTTAAATGTTAATGGTTTAGTTGAATCTTTGAAATAAGTATCTATGTATTACTTGTGTTTAAAAAACACAGAGAGATGACTGACAGTAGGAGCCACTGATGCCTACCCACATCATTAATGCTGCTCCCTGACTGTGACTGGACTTGTGCAGTAAGCTACAAATGCTATCTTCCAAATGCATATTAATCAAAATACAAATACCTACTAAATGTTTCCATAAGTACATAACTTAGTTCAAAGATGTTTGGAATGCATCACTTGTGTTTCAACAGAGGCTTATTATAACATGCATGCTTGAATTCAAGCTCCCTGAGATATTATGACCTCTGGGTTGGTCACTCCTGATGGATTAGTGTAACCAGGTGCGATTCATCTTACTGAATTGTTCCACTACACTAAAAATGATGCGCTCCTTTTACTGCCTTTTTAAAAAAAACTCACTTGTGTTTGAAAAACCTAAAGAAGACAAAAGCATTCAACCGTTTACTCGGTAAGTCAAGGCCAGTGCTATCTTTAAAATGTTGGCTGATTCCCTAACCTCTAATTACCTTACCACGCTAGGCCACAACAGAAGGCCTGTCAGCAGATTTTATTTACAGCCCTTCAGGAAGGGCTTTTTTATTTCATACAGAAGATAACTTTGCAAAAGAAAACATTTGGCAATACTTCAGATGCTCACTACTATCTGGTGGTGTTGATAATACAATGATTTTTCTTGATTATGGCGGCATCTAAAATGCTGTATCATTTATGTACACCATCATGCCCCAATTGACAGTATTTATTGACTTAACAGACATAATTTATGTAGTCACCTCAAGTGTTTAACCTTTTCTCTTACTATAAGTTTAAAATCTGGCTGTGATCTTATGCTGAATTCTATTATTGAAAGATGTCATACTCCACTGGGCACACCTGCAAAATGTCTTTCATTTTAGATAAAAGGTCAGCTGACCTGAATGAAGAACACTGGTAATTATAGGTAATTTACTAATATTTATCATATATTTTAAAGGGAATGTCACAGTATCATGTAGAAAACTAATATGCAGATTTAAAATGAAGTTTGGTGGGGTTTTTTTGTTTTTTTTTTTTTTTTTGCTAATAGAGCCAGGTTCACATAATCCATAATAGCCTCCAAATAAAAATTTATTTTGTATAAGAGTCTGTATCTAAAATATTTCCCAAATAAAAATATACTCAGGGAGATAAACCTTTTTTTTTTCTTTGTACTGGTAGAGAAAAATCAATGTGGCTTCTATCTCTAAAATTGTGTTGTTGAGAATGTGAAAAGCATCCCATAAATGATACGAGCTCTCAAGCCACAGAAAAAGTCTACCAAAATTGCCTACAGCAACAGATGAAAAGTCACCTGTGGTAATACTTGTAAAATAAATATGCTGGCTATTGTTTGGACTAACTCTCATGAGTGAAGCTTCATCTTCCATAATATAGCTGAGCAGTGTAACCAATATATGGTCTAAATTACACATTATGGAAACAGGCTACACTGACTGCCTATTCACAAAAGAGATTGAGGAAGACACAAATAAAAAAAAATGCATTTACTCACTGTGTTAAAATTTGGAAAAAGTCCAACAGCAGAACTATTGTCCACTGGAAAAGACATAAATGGTTTGATATCCAGTGAAGGCTGCATCATCAGCGTAGGTGTGCGCACAAGAGCAGGAAGGGTAGTAGTGTGGCATGTACTGCCTGTCGAGAACAAAACAAAAATAAATTTTAATCTCTTGCTCACATCCATCACCCTCCCCAACCTACAGTACAAAAACAAGTCCGCTGAGCTGCAACCTGCAAACAAGAGAATTACTCTGGAAGTAAGCAAATGGCATAGGAGGGAAAAATACAGCTTAAAAGGGCCTTCTTGTTCTTTGTCTAAGAAAGTGATGCTGAATGCTTCCCAAGGCAAGGGCCAAAGTTGCTCAGTCTCAGCTGAGATACATAGTACATGAATCCTGCTGGCAGGTGGGACAGAATGAGATCATTCTGTTGTCTAACCCTTGTTTCCAACAAACCAAAAATGTAGGAGGGGAGGGGAAGAGACCCTTGAAGCCAGATACTCTTCACTATTCAGTTACTGGCTGACTGGTAGGCACATTTTATGCAAATCAGAGAAAATTATAGGGTTTTTACAAGCGGAAGAAAACTTGAACTCTTACAGTTACTGTCTGCTTCCAAGAAAGTTATGACACAATTTGTTCTCTAAAAAAAACAAACTGAAAGTTGTCTTTTACTTTGTAGAATAGGTAGTTCAGACATTGGATAATTAGAGAACCTAAAAGCGGTTATTATGACCTGGATAAGCATAGGATATTTGAGGACAGAAAGTTGGGAGAGGAACTCAAACTTTCATCTTCACTTTTACTTCTAATGAGCCTCATATTATATTAGTAACTCTCCCTTTTAACAACTATATTAGCTGTCATCTCTTTAGATGTCTGGTTTAACCCATGTGTAGGAGATTTAAAGCACTCCTCTCCATTAACAAGCATTTTTCTTTAACTTGTAGCCTCCACATACTGCAGATAAGTAACTGTTGGTGCAGGTGGCGCTATGAAAGACAGGTTCTGACATGCCTTTTATAAAAAAAATAACAGCTTTATTGAGATATGTCACATACCAGACAATTCATCCACTTAAAGTGTACAATTCAATGGTTTTAGTATATTCACAGAGTTGTACAATCATCAACACAATTTTAGAATATGTCACGACCCCTAAAAGAAACTCCATACCTATTAGCAGTCACTCCCCATTTCCTCCCAACACCCCCAGTTCCTGGCAACCACTAATCTACTTTCTGTCTCTATAGATTTGTCTATTCTGGACATTTGATTTAAATAAAATCATACAATATGAGGTCTTTTGTGATTGTCTTCTTTCACTTGGCATAATGTTTTCAAAGTTCATCCATGTTGTCACATGAATCAGAATTTCATTCCTTTTTAGGTCTGGCTAATATTCCAGTGTAGATGTACCACCTTTTGCTTATTCATTCATCAGTTGATAGGTTTTTGGACTGTTTGCACTTTTTGGCTACTATGAATAATGATGCTATGAAAATTTGTTTTTAAGTTTTATGTAGATGTCTATTCTTAGTTCTCAGGTATATATATATACCTTATAAGAGTGGAATTGGAGATTGTTAGGTCATGTGGTCATTATATGGTTTAACCTTTTGAGAACTTCCAAATTATTTTTCAAAACAGCTGAATATTTTACATTACCATTAGCAGTGTATGAGGATTTTCTCCTGGCATGCCTATATAGGACCACAAACAACAGTTTGCCTGTGATACCCTTTGACTTCAAAGAGAAATGAATGGCATAGGAAAATGCTCTATTAAAATTTTCCATCAATGTTCTTATATGGTGTCCCAGAATAATTAAAATTCCTATTTCAATGATATTTTTATAATAATTTTCCATAATAAACTCTGCATCACATTTCAAATCTTTCCAGAATATTATTGGCAATGGTGTTTTATAGACTGTCATACCTCATTTACATTGATCCTAAAAACAGAAAAACAGAGAAGGGCATCTGAAGTATTTATCTGTAATGACAAATCTTCAGGTCAGCCCCATGCATTAGGGAATATAGACTAAGACTCAGCAAAAAAGAGATTCAGCCAAAAATATAGATCAAATAGTAATGGTTGTTTTCCTGATGCCAAAGTAAATACTCTGATCTCAGCCTGGCATTCACATAGGCACCCTGTATTTAATTATACATTATTCTTCTAATTAAGTAACATTATATTCATTGCTAATTTCAGAGCTGTAGATCCAAGATGATGTATTATAGCAATATGTCAAAATGTTGCAGAGGTACTTACTAAAATATCTGCACTTTAAAAGCTTTAATTTAAAATCTTAGCAAAATTGAAAAAGCATATATTTCTTATTTTGGACTGATGGCCTTTTATAATCTACAATTATTATAACTGTTAAAAGTCTAAAATATAAAAAGTTTACAAAACGTATCTATCTAACTAGGCTAATGAATAAATGTATAAGTATTTTGCAATCATGGGTCTCCCAAAGAAAAGCAAATTCTTTCTCTAAGGCCACAATGGTGGCTCTGTTAAGTCTATGTAATACATGGCCCGCACCCCCCAGGGCCTGGCAAGAGTCACTTTGTACTAACAAACTAAAATCAAATGGAATGAAACACGGAACTTGAAAAACAGATTGCTCCATCAACAAAGGTCAGAATGCATAACAATCCCCCTTACCCAATCAAATCTGTATGCTAATAAAGACAAGGCTTGAGAGCTACTAAGCTGCCACCAATCATTAGCATAAAAAACTTAGCAGCTGTTTACCATTTCATTAGCATTTTAATGACAGACAATTTACCATCTTAAACACAGACTGTTTTAAAGTACTTCTGAATAAATATAAACTATGCTTTCATCAATTCCCTCACCTCAACCTTGCTGTTTTCACTTTTAAAACTTGCTTTATAATATTGCCTCACCAAGGCTGATTGCTTCAAAGAAAGTTTTTGCAAATGGGAAATGAATGAGGATAAAGGGCATTTTTTTGCACAGGTTAGTGGTTTGATCTCTGTGACTTTACTCCAAATGTTGCTGCTGCAGCTACTACTGGGAAGCATTTCTCCTAAACCTTGGGATGCCCTAAAGTCACTGGAAGATATCAGCAGAAATTTGGCCCAAATGCATTGCACCCTGTAAGAAAATCCTTAATTTCTCTAAAACTCATTGAAGAAAACACCAAAGGTTGAAAATATAATGACCGGGTATCTTAATACAAAGGTTAGTATAATGTACCCTTTACATTGCTATTCTCATGAAACAGGACTTTTACCTTTTGAACCATTTGGCAGTATTATGTAAGATACCTCTTCTATGTAGTTCTGTTTCAAAGTACAGGAGATAATCTTGTATATATCATAATAAATCAAGTCGTAATAGAGTTCCACTTTATTTGATCATAGGCTTTTTATATTACTTGATGTATATACATTTGTCAAACTTCTAGTATGAAAATTAAGTACACACACAGCAACTACCAGTCATTGCTCACTGTGGCAATTACACATGTCCATATATTGCATTCTTCCAGAAGAATCTTATTGTATTCATCTATAGTTATGAAATAATATGTGAGAGGGAACTCATCACTATGATCACAAAGAAAACTATTACTTCAGCCAACTGCCTCTGAAACATAATAGGTGCCTTATTATGTCAACGGATTATGTCATAATCCATCACAACGAAATCTCATCTGAGGACCAGGTGACACTTGAAATTATTGCTTTAATCTTTGACCTTTAGAAATTTAATCTTGAAGGTCTAAGTAGGTTATAGCTTTGAGGCCCTCCTTTATGTACCACAACACACAAAAAAAGAACTCATTTGTAGAAAGGAGAGTATGCTAAAATCACAGCATGTCTGCTTGGAGAAGCATTTACAGAATGAGATCAAATCTGTATACATTCTAAATCTTGCAGAAGTTGTTTCTCCTTATGCCATTATTATATATGTCTGCTTTAGTGAGTACTGAAATAAAAAACTTAACATATTATAAAAATAAGTTAGGCAGAGACAATGTCAATTATAGAACTCCCGGAGATTTCTTTTAAAGAAATTAAATAAGTGGCATTTCAGATTTTCTACCAAACTTAGTTTTCTCTTTTTATTGTATTCCCAGTTTTGTTGTCTGTTATACTAAGAAACTTTCCCTTTTAATAGGACAATCACTGAACAGAATCTCTTTTATCCCTTCTTTCATTATTTCCATTCTTTTATCAGTCTGCCATCTGAGGAAAACAAATTTACCAAAAGACTATCAAACAAGTCCAGGAGGGGGCTATGTGCATAGGGGATGTGACTGATAAAGGGTTTGGCTTCTGAAAAGGCCACACAACAATAACTGAGATAACATTTTTATAATGCATACTATATGCCAGGCACTACCCTAAGCACATTACATATGTGTATATGTGTACTACCCCAAGAATGTTATATGTATACATATGTATACACACATATAAGTATATAGACATATTTGTATATTTCCATATATACATATTATAGATTTAAAAGTATATGTAAGTGTATATAACTCACAGTAACCAATTAAACAAGGTTCTATTACTAGCTCCATTTTACAGATGGAAAACTGAGGCACCAAGTAGTTAAGCTTGCATGTAGAAGAGCCAGGATTCAAACTCAGGCAATTTGACTACTGAGTTCTGCTCTTTACTACTATGCTATGGTCACCAAATTGCACACCTAAAAACACTTCAGTCATATAGACATGTTCTCCAGCTACAGATAGGAATATTTCACCATCAAACTGAGATTTAAAATGCATCTCCTTTGTAGCTTGGAACTAGTTGAAACTTTTGTTTGACCTTAATATAGTATCTGATGCTAAAGTAACTAAAATGTATAAGGTTTTTTAAGGCTGTATAAGATGTGCTCCTGGAATATATTTATCTAAAAATAACCTTCCACAAATAGTGTTATTTCATTCAGTAAATACCTATGGAGCACCGACTGTGCAAGGCACAGTGCTAATAGCTACAGCGATCACAAATAGAGTCAGACAGATTTTATTTTACTTACTAAAAGACGGTAAGAAAATGATAGCAACTATTACCATTTCATAAGATTCTACTCTATTCCAGCAATGGTGCTAAGTGATTTGTGTCCCTTATTTTATTAAGTTATAATACAGCTCTATGAGGTTTGTATTACTATTCAGATTTTATGGATGAGAGATTAAGATCACTTGGTATGTAGTAGGGCTTGGGTCCACATTCCTGTTCATCTGACTCTAAACCTATACTATCATTTCATAAAGTAGGTTATATGTAAAATTGTTATGTGAAAAAGATTCTGTCATCAAATAAGGATAGAAAATACTGGCTTCAACAAAGTTTAAAGTTTTTCTTTTCTGTAAGACATCTTTGAGCTTTCAACGTACTAACAGACACTGCAGATGTCTAGGCAGATATAATTACTGCCCTCACTTTCTTGTGCATGAATCAATCCTTTTATTTTCACAGAGCTTCTGGGACAACCATGACACTATGGCACATCCTTCAGGCAATACTCTCCTACACACATTAACAGGAGAAAGCTGATAACTTCCAGGCACACCGCTTTCTTGTTCTGTGACCTTGGACAAGTGATTATTTTTCTACACCTCTATTTTCTTTTCCATAAATTAAGGCATGTAAGAGTAGCTACATCATAGGACTTGTAGGAGAACGAATTGAGATTGTTCTATGAAAATGCTTCATCCTGTGCCTGACACATAGCAAGTGTTCATCAAGCTTCCATTGCTGTAGTTATTTATAAACTATTCCTACTCTCTTCTTCCACTATGTCATATCCCTGGAGAGTGTAAATAGTTCAATCCATTAATAATTATAAAAGGCAGGATATTCAGGGATCATGTATTATTAACAAAATGTTAAGGAGGTTCGAGAGAGAGAAATTACATCTGGCTAGGAGTTGGGTTCATAAATGTTTCTACAGAGCAGATATCTCTTAAAATAAGATGAAAATTAGTTAACATTTTGAGAGGTGGGTATGGGGGAATGATGAGGAAATTGTATAAGCAAAGAGCATAGAAAATGCAATGTATTGTATTAAAAAAATTTTTTTAGTCTATCAAGATATTCTTAGTGTTTCTGGATTAAAGGTAGAATAATAGAGAACCATAACGTTATTGTGACCTTGGAGTAAGCAAAGATTTCTTACGTATAAAACAAAAGATGCTAATCATAAAAAAAATTGGTAAATATACTCTATTAAGAATAAAAATGTATGATGATTGCCACATGGGATGAGACTTGGAGTGGGGGCAGGGCTAGGTGAAAACGGTAAAAAATTAAGAAGTAGAAATTGTCAGTTGCAAAATAGTCACAAGGATGTGTACAGCATACAGAATGTAGTCAATAACACTGTAATAACTATGTATGGTGCCAGGTGAGTACTAGATTTACTGGGAGATAACTTCTTAAGTTAAATAAATGTCTAACCACTGTGCTATACACCTGAAACTAATATGAATGACAACTGCAATTGAAAAAAATAAAAATTAAAAAAAGAATAAGAATGTCAGAATAAAATACTGTCAAGGGAATGAAAAGGTCATTCAGAGAGTGGGAGATGATATTCACCACACACACACACACACACACACACACACACACACACACACACACACACAACTTGAATCTAGAATAAAGAACTCCTGAAAATCAATAAGAAAAAGATAACAATACAAAAAGCGGGCTAAAGACTTGAATGGACATTTCACAAAAGCAGATACTAAAATGTCCTATAAACATATGAACACATTAGTCATTAACTTCATTAGTCAATAATAATATTCAAATTAAAACTACAATGACATATCTTTATATACCTACAAGAATGGCTACAATGAAGAAAGATGATTATCAAGTGTTGACAAGGATATGCAACAATTAGAATTCTTTATCTGAAGTGTAAATTTACAACTACTTTGAAAAACTATTTAGTAATATCTACTAAAACTGAAAATATACATAACCTATGACTTAGCAATTTCACTTCTAGGTGTATACCTAACAGAAATGACATGTATTAGAAAGTTTACAGCAATATTATTTATATTAGTCCTAAACTGGAAATTAGCACATTAACCCATCAACAGTAGAAGGAATAAATAATTTTAGTATGTTCATACAATAAAACACTCACATAATGGACGATAGCAATGAGAACAAATATATAAGTACATGCAACAGCAAATAGACTTTGCAAATATAATGTTGAGAAAAAGAACTAAAATGAAGGATCATGTCAACATTCTGTGTGATATCATTTGAATAAAGTTCAAAATCAGACACAATGAATCTATGCTGTTAGGATTGTGGCTATAGTAAGAATGGTGGGGGTGGAGTGCTTGGAAAGGAGCATGACAGGGGTGTCCAGGGTGTTGGAAATGTTCTTCTACTTGATCTTAGTGCTGGTTGCACAGGTATATAGGTTTGTGTACATTCATTCAACTATATTCTTATGATATGTGCACTTTTGTGTGTGTTATAACTTAATAGAAATTTCTACTATTCGATGCTATTAATTTTAGTAAATTATTTTGACAAAAGTAGGCAAAATTCCCCAATAACAAGACCATCTTCAAATACTACCAAGTTTGTATATTTTTAAGATGAATGTAATGTTTTTTGAGTTCTTATTTTCCATAGCCAGCTTGATTTTACTTAAAATGATTTGCAAGAAAATAAAAGTTCCTTGATTGCTGATGCTTCCTTGCTGAATTTCAGAAGTGCACAGAGGAGACTGATATAGAATTCAGTGATGCCAAAGAGAATCTATAAAATCTTAACAACTGGCAGTTCTGTGCTTGCATCTCCCTTGGGGTATGTCAGGGTTCCCTCCAAGAAGCTCCAACAGCAGCATTCTAGCAGAATGTTGCATTTAAAGATAAATCCTTCTGAGTACCACACTGAAGTTTATAAGCAAAAATGAAGTGCTGCATCAAAAAATAGCAGTGAAGCCACAACATGACAGATTTTAAGTTACAATGCCCTTTGGGTTTAGTAGTAATATGACAGCTTTTACACAAATAAATCTTTCACTAAGATACAATGGATAGCTTTTCAGAATTGTAGCGATGAAATACACATGGCCAAGTGGTAATCCATTTATATCTGAATATCTGCCCATGCACTAAGTTTTTTACATTTAAATCTTGAAAAAACATGAGTAAGATTTATTTACTATATAGTAGAAAATATAGTTTGGATGAACATGCAACATTATCAGTTGCAATCCTTTTTTGAAGCTGCATTGAAAAATCTGAGAATTTCAGAATTTAAGTAGGAAAGATAAACAAGATAATTGGTTTTCAAAAAGTCTTCAGATCCAATTGTCTTCTTTTAAGCTAAACTTAAAATATTTTTGCTTTGTTATAGTTTTTCCACTTGTAATCCAATAGGATTAAACATG
Organism: Macroglossus sobrinus; assembly: GCA_004027375.1. Taxonomy (NCBI): domain Eukaryota; kingdom Metazoa; phylum Chordata; class Mammalia; order Chiroptera; family Pteropodidae; genus Macroglossus; species Macroglossus sobrinus. Next base: position 615,327 of record PVKZ01000710.1, on the reverse strand, counting down.
ACCATGCAAAAAAAAGAAACTCAAAGAAGGGAAAACAAGGTTCTGACAAATGCTTTGTCAAGTTTTTTGAAATAGTTTTTAATATACCTGACTTATCAAAACGGAATGTCATGTGCCTAGTTTCTAAATTACTAAGTCTTTAGAGAAGCCAGAATTATCTCCAGACAGGGCTTTACTAAAATTGTCTGAGGTCAAGAAAGAATTGGGAGGTCACAGTAGCTTGACAAAATTTTCTGGCAAAAACAAAACAAAACAGGGAGATGGTCCTGAGCTACAAATGCCCAGTGACTCCTGTCTGTGGCATCAAGACACTTCCCTGAGGTCTGAAGCCTCGTTCTGTTACAGAGAAACTATTTGCTTTCCCCTCACAGCATGCTAGGGACCTAATGGCAGCATAGAACCATGACTTATTTTAGAAGCCTTCCTCAAAATACAGACTTTCCTAGGAACAACGACAACTATATTTCTCAAAGCACTGAATATTTCTAGAGGAATTATATTTCATAAAGTTTTAGAGGTAAACAATTTAGAAATCTACCCTTCATTTTATATGAGAAAAAAATGTAATTGGGAGAACTTAATGCAGTATGGTACCTGTCTGATGGTAGAATCAAACTCAGAGCTCCTTGTCTGAGGACATTGTTGGAATATTTAAATCTGTATGATCAAAGATATGCAAAAAACATATTATTGTCATTATCTTTATAAGTTAAAGTAAATTAGTATTTTTTCTTTTTATATTTTGACTGAGATTTAGAAGATTTCACTTTTAAGTGAGATTTTAATTTTAATGTTTTATTAATGTAACTAATGGAAGAAATTAAATGAAAGAAAGCCTGAATGGCCAAGAGCCAACATTTCTTTCCATTTTAAAGAACAGCAGAAGATTAATTTGCAACAACTCATTTTAAATAATTCTTTTAATTTTCCCAATGGGAAAAACAGAGAACAACAAACCCCATTAAAACTGTACTTTTAACCATTATGTAAGGATCAATATAACTAATTCAAATGTCCTTATAGTAGGAGGAATACTCACATTTCTATTGGTGGTTTTTATACTGAAGTACTATCAGAACTGCAACCAAAGTGCAATCTTGAAAAGACACATTTTCTAAGCAATGTCAAGTGACCTTCCATTGGAGCAGATTGAAGCAGCATGGCCACTGAGCCCTCTGGCAGTCTTTAGGCCCCCCCCTCCACAGCTCCGACAAAGTGTTGGGCTCTAGAGGCTGCAGACAGCAACTCAGGAGGTCAGCACAGACAACTACTGTTATAAATTCTAGCTCTAGGACAGAAAATGTTTTGCCCCCTAGTTTCAGAGAATTTCAGTTCTTGCATTCAGTGTGTAGGCTATTTGCATTTAAGAACCAAAAGAACAACAACAACAAAAAGGTACAGTGGTTTACTTAATGGTCCTTTTAAAAAGATATTTTTCCCTAGAAGCTTGCTCAGTTTTAAGAAACAGAGTTAATATTTGCTGTCAGTGCTCTCTACTCCCACGTTGGAGGAGAAAAGAGATTTCCCTAGCTTAAATATTAACCAAACATTTCAAAGGTATTCAAAATCTGTAGCCCATGTTAAAATAAAAATAGAAATAGCCTTCTAGAAAACACAACTTAGGAAAAACAGAAAAGGCAAAAACTGTGCTATAATTATTTTCCCTTTTTTTGTACACATATCCTATGAACACCTCTATATTATGGCCACCAATTATTATGCACTATAGAATATTCAGAAAAAATTCTAATGGAGTATTATAATCATAGAAGAGGCTATTCTGGGTCCATCATCAGCCAAGAAATCACATTAAACCACTAGCAGGAGAGAGGGCTCCTATCTGGCAGCAAGAGCTTCTGTGCAAGCAGCATGAAAGCCAGCATTGCATACCTGCAGAAACCTAGTAGGGGTGACTTATCTGGCCATGCCAGGGATGGGGTGAGCAGAGATTGTGAGTAATGGGAAGATAGTGGGGTTAGAATGGTGAAAGAGGGAGGAGGATTTAGAGAGAGAAGGGGGAGTGCTGGGTTTGGCTTAGGTTTACAGAGTAGACTAAATTAGCACCAATTCCTTATTTGGAATTTCCTAATGTCTCATTCCTAAAACAATTTCCTTCCCATTTATCTTTTGATTATGTGGCACAAATCTGTATGGAATTAAGTATTGCAGAGCAAAAATTATATAAACAGGAACAATCTAGTACGCAGGGTATCTAACTCCTCCAAACAAAGAACCTGGGCAAGTAAGAGACATGATATCGCCCTTATCCTGAGAAACACAAAGTATCCTGTGGCCCAGGGGATGCTTGTACTCCAACAGGTCTTAAGTGGGTATTGAACAAATGGCCAATCCCTGGCCTGGCTTCTTGGACCTCTGCCATTGTCTTGACATCCTAGAAATTGATGCTACTTGCTTCAGTCATGCAGGCAGCTTCTGAGACACCAGTGATATGCAAAACAGCATCAGATAAGGTCCTCCAGTGAATGTCCACGGATTTCTGCATTGGAAGTGATTCATCATAAATGATTGCCCCTGTTCTTGTGCATCATGTTTATTCTTGTACAATTATAGTGACTCTGTACCAGTTTTTCTTCTGTGGAATTTCTTTTTGACTTCTCAAATGACTCCTTCTCACTCTTCCAATGAACTCCAAAAGTCAAAGACATGATTTTTTAATAAGGAGCCACATGGAAAAGTGGAGAATTTAATCATAGTGCTCATCACTTTCCTTTTCGATGATTTGCTTTATAAGGCAACAAAGGAATGGAAATATTTTCTTTTAGAAGAAAATCTGTCTTGACTCTTGGTCTCTTCTGAACTTCAAATAGCCTTTTAAGCTCTCTTTGCTTTAAACGACACAAATGAAAAGTAAACAATTCCTAAAAAAGGACCTGGTGCTCAATGTATTTAATTTGACAAAACATGTATCCAGTTAAAAGAAAATGCAAAAAGAATCTAAAGTTCCCAAACTGTACAATCTCTATTTCCAAACTACAATTGACTTGTGTCTGTCTTTTTTTTTAACACCCGCTTTCTCTGTGTCCTATACCTGTCTTCCTAGTCGCCCTCCCTCCCTCTCACCTGCTTATCTTTTCTGTCTCTCTCATCTCTTTTGTCTCTCGTGTCTCAAGCATCTGCTTGTCTCTGTCTCTGCCTATCTCTTCACGTGTATGTGCCTGTCTGTCTGTCCCTCTCACCTTTTGTCTCTGTCTCTCTATCATAATACTGCCATTAAACTAAAAAGAATTCATATAATTTGTAATTTGTCTTGTTTTGCAGCTATATTATATTAATTGTGTTTTCAGTATTTGCTTCTATGAATCAAAAGATTAATAGCAAAATTTTGTTAATATCAGGACCAATTTGTCACAGTGTCAAGATAAAACTATTAAATTAAGGCCATTGCTCTGGTTAAGTCTCATATAGTCACATCAGTTGCAACAACTGAGGATTGTTTTCAATGTGCAAACAAAAGAGTATCTGCCATAAGTATGACAACGTGTGACAAGTTCAGAACTTAAACCCACCATAGAATTTAATGGTATATTTCTATAGAAATTCATCATCAGTGTCTTACGTTATATAAATACTACAACTTTTCATGCAGAGCACAAAGTGTTTTTCATATATTAAGTATACTTTTAAACAGTTATGTCCAATGTATTTCTAACAAAAAAAAATTATACTCAAGGATAATTTTATGACAAAGCAAATATACAAAATGAAGCCAATGATGGGCCATGCTAGAAAAAAATTTCTTCCAAAATCAGGTACTTAACTGTGACAACTACACTGAGCAATAGTGTCTGCTAAAAGGTACCACATCACAGAGTCACTGGTACATGGGCAAAATTAATGCATTGGTTTTAATCTATTCTTTTTTTTTTTTGTGCTAGAGTGTACTGAACACTCTGTGTTTACGCTTCTCATCCACCAATGAGGTTGATAAAATAAAAGAAATCAATCCTCTTTCAATATTTTCCAAACCACCTGAAATCCCATGGGGGACTACAAGATAAAAACACCTTCCTAGAGCCGAGTCTCTAAGTTCTTTCTTAATAGTAATATGTATTCAGTTTTTTTTTTAATGGCAAAATTGAAAGAAAAGGGATATTTTAGGTGCGGGAAACCTAAAGTGGTAATATTAAAGTAGAAATGAGAGTTTCACAAATATCTATCGTACGCATACAAAATACATCTATCCACATAACAAATAGTACTCCCTGTTGAGGAGCTAAACTTACCTGGTTTCCAGAGAGATTTCTATGCCCAAGAGTCTAAATAAACATAAAGCCATTGAGTTTTGGCTTAAACTAGGTGGAAGATTAAAAACTTGAAATGTGCCTCTCATAAAAATCATGTGACAAGAGTGCAAATCACCCATGCCACTTAATTTTATTATAAGCCACCAGTCACTATTTTGTCAATCTAAATGTGAATTCTTGAACACGCACAATTATCAGTTTAAATATATTTCCTGAAGAGAAAAGAGAAAGAGGGTTCTAACATACTTAGATTAAACATGAATCTCATCTTTAGCTAAGTAGGTATTCTGAAACAAACTTCAAAAGAAAAAGAGCCATCATTCATAAAGATAAAGGAAATGTGGGAAATCAGTCATATCTTCATTACATTTAGCAAAATAACCCAGTATTACAATTTAAATAAAAACAAGTTAAGTTACACCAAGATGATATTGGGCAAGAGGCGTGAAATTAGCAAATTCTGTTTGCTCTAATTCTGATACCTTTCACTTCTTCTGAAATTGATTTTAATTGTTTTATATTTTTGTCACATACTTCATGAAAAGTTCCCCGAGGTATAAATGCTGATCAGCCAGCAATGCTTACCTTCGTTTTTTAAGATTACAGCCCTTAGTCACTTCTGCATTCAAGCACTGTATGAGGTATTACACTGAGAGACAAATAATTCCATCATTTCAACCTGGTGCTCCTGTGAAATGTGGTGCTAGGAAACAGCAGACAGGCAGTGCATCTGAACAAATCATAGGTCCTGTAATTGCCGCTTAGCTCTAATTACTATTGAGGATAGTGTTTGCAACTTGATTCCAGGGAGAGGGCAGACTACCTTCTGACAACACTGAACCAAATATATCCTAAAAGAAGGACAAGTTACTTTCTTTCATGTAATTTTTCTATCTTCCCAGCTACTCAGAAACTACCACTGCCACAGCAAAACTGAAGTCAAATCATTTGAAAGCCATTTCTTGCCAGAAAAGCAATTCAATTCTCTCTAAATATTTATGCATAAAAATTTGGGATTTTGGTACAATTTAAACTTAAGGAAATTGTTTTTTTTCTTTCTAGATGGGCAAAAAAATCTTTAAAATTGTTTTTTACTTCAAAAAGAAATGCATTCTTAAAATATGAACTTTATTTACATTGTTAGTCCAGAATAGTTTATTTGCATGCCATTAGGCATAAAGAACTTGTTTACTTTCTTGTAGATTTTTAGGTTTTAAATAACAATTTACAGCGTATAATTTAAAAATGCTAAAGGAATAATTTGATGCTGATAACATTAATGGGGATGTTTCTGCATTTCATCTCAAAAACCTCATTTTAGTTGTATGGGGAATTATGGTGAAATTAACAGTTGTACAGGCTTGGAACTAAAATGATACATTATTTATTCATATATCTAACCAATTTCACTCTTCATCTAGTGCCATCTGATTATGTGATTAGAATAAAGCTTCTGATATATCCATGTTACACAGCATGAGTATGACTGACTGGTTGTTTTGCTTTGGCTAAGCTTATCGTTACTGATACTGATCATTTAGTTTAATGGTAATCTGTCTGAATGAAAAAACTTGAAATGACTGATGTTTGTAAATGTCAGGAAGGATTTTACACCTTTGGTTGTGTAGCTTAGCACATTTGCCAACCAACATTTGAGTGGCATACAGAAGAAATTATACCCACCCAAATTCAATGATTTAGTATATCTGCTTATTTCAGATTTGCACAGTAACTATTAGAGACAGGTAAACCTAAGGGAATAATTAGATGCAGCGATCAAAATGGTAATTATAAAACCAGCTCTTAGAAATGGTGCACATCTCCAGGCCCAATGATCTCAGTTGTTATGAATAACAAAATAACATTCTAATTGGAACATGGTATGCTAGCTCTATACTTATTTTCCCCCAAATAACAATTGTGTACTTATTGCTCACACAATATTTAGTTCTTCATGATTAAATAAAATTACAGACACTGCTGTGGTTTTCACTTTTTAAATTTATTTTTTAAAATCTACACCTATTTTAATAAAAATCTTTATCACTTCCACCCAATCTATACCTATGATAGACCTCTCCTAAGAAAACTCTTTGCTCTGTAGGAATTATGTTGATGCTTCCTTTGAAATATTTTTCTTTCATGGAGCTAGGTAAAATATTCCATTATTTTATGCCTGCCCTTAAATCATGCCTGATTCCTGTAGCATTTTTCAAGAACATTTCCAGGTCTGGCATACTAGCCCATCCTCAAATTCCCAGACCCTTTATTGGTGCCTTTCATAGGTCATTAGTTTAGTTCAGTAGTATACAAAGTATGGTCTCCAGATCAGCAGCATGAGCATCACCTGAGAACTTGTTAGCAAAGCAAATTTGCAGGCTCCATCCCAGACCTGTAGAATCACAAACTCTGAGGGTAGGACCCAACAACCTATGTTATAACCAGCGCTCCAAATGATTTGAGAACCATGGTCTTTGGTGCATGTTTGTAGTAAGAGAATGAGGCAAGGAACATTTAAGTCTCTATGGGAGAAACTATGAGAGAGTAAAGATTTAGAGGAAAGGTGGCATTTAAGTGGTCACCTAAATAATGAATAAAGTCTGGATAAATCTGAAAGAGGCACCCAGCATCCCTCACTTGTTTAACTAATCACCTGTGCCCTTGCGGTAATACAACCCCACCAATTCTAAGATCTTACTCTATTAGTCACCATCTTTCTTCAGTCATTCTATTTTTAAGGAAATCAAAGAATACTTGCTTCATTCCTATTAGTCTCTCATCTGCCAACTACTCTCTTATCCTTTAACTTTCAACTCTTTTTCTTTTTTCATTTTTGCTATCACTTCACTTCACTTCATAAATCCAGTGATCTGGCTTCTGATTTCTACACCCTCATATAACTATAGGTTTGGAGCCCTTTATCAATCCATCTTGACCTCTGACCCATTGGTAGAATATGATCCCATGGCTAAATGACCTTTTTCCAAGCTCAACTTTTGTATTTCCAACCACCTATTGTATCTCTCTCACCTGTATCCCAATGGTACCCCCACTTCAACTTGTATAAAATTAAAAGTCAACTCCCCCTAAACCTCAAGGGACATTCCTCCTCTGGTTGTCTTTTTTTCATTACCTGGCACCATAAGTCTTCCAGTTATACAGACTCTAAAACTGGAAGTTGTATTTAATGTCCCCCTTTTTCTTGACCCTGAATCAAGTCAGTTATCTTTATGACATCCTTCACCTCCTTCCCCTTTTCATACCCAATACAATTACTTTCATTTAGGTCTTCATTAGCTGTTCAGTAGCACAATCCTTTAATCACTCAAATCAATAATTTTCCTATTCAAATATCTTTTATGGCTCCCCTTAGTGACTTATGGCCTCTAAAATCCAATACACCTGTCTACTTACCAGCTAGACAACATTAACTTAATTAACTTAATTGACTGGTTAAGCTCCAGTTTTCTCAGCTGTCAAGTAGAAATAAAACAGTAATCATATCTCATGAGGAGATCTGAAGAAACTAATGCATGCAAATTCTTACTAAAGTATATAGAACATTGAAGCATTTAGTAAATGATAGTATTATGATCACTATCACCACAGCCATCTCCATAGAATACAATTCTAACACTTCATTTTAGTTCAGTACCTGTCAGTCATCCTCTAACTTAACTGAAAACCATTTTCTTACTCACACTTTCTAAGATATGCTAAACTGAATTATTTCTCAAGGGCAAGAACTAAATTTTATTTTTCTTTCTGTCTCTGGCTTCATAGGTAGTGTTTTACACCTAGCAGTCACTTCAGAACTATTCACTGTATGGAGTACTGGCTGGTTCTTGTACATATACACTTCCTTAGTTCTATCACTTTGTTCATGCTCTCCTGATTCCCAGGATGCCCTTCCCTTTCTGTGCCCTTTCAAATTCTCTCCATTTCAAGTGGAATTTTAAATGTTATCTCTTCTAGGAAGACTTCTCACTTCCATCAGAAGAAAGCACCTTGCTCTCCTCTGAACCCATAATACGTTTAATTTACTCTTCTCTTATGGTACTTAAGACGTTCTATTACGTATGTGTCTGCTTCTCCAAGGAACTGTAAGCTCTTCTGGGTTAGAAACCAGACTTGATTTACTGCTCTTTGTCTAGTGTGTTGCCCAGAAAAAGCACTTAGCAAATGTGTTGCATAAATGAATGAGGTAAAGGGAACAATATCTACATTCTTATTATAAAAACTGTGTTGCTGCATACTACCTGCTTAAAAGTGTTCCCATTGATAATCATGATAGTCTTTAAAGAGTAAATAGATTATGAGAATTAATAGGACCCCTTATAAATGGTATGTGTTCCTAACCTTAGGTTTAAAATTAGTATTCTAGAACTCAGAAGCATTTTCCATAGGAATAAAATCATAAATGGTCATTGGATTCCTGGGATAGTTCTCAAAAGCTTAATTAACCCACAGGACACATGTATTAGCTAAAACCTTACACCTCGATGCCAACATTATAAGGGTTCTTGAAAAGGGGTCAATACATTATGAGTGTTTATGAAGATGCTCAGTCTTCCTTACAAAACATAAAACCATAAATTTTGTTTTCTTTACATTTTAAGACATACTCAGAAGATCATAACCAGAGGCCAATTTTCCTATGTATTCCAATGACTACTTTTCATTTCCAGGATGAATGTGTTCCAGTTAAAGAATAAATTTATAATTGTCAATTACAAATGGTAAATTTAGAAAATGATAGCCCTCTATAAAATTGTCTAAATGTTTACACTTTTAGAAATCAGAACTCATTTGCTTTTTTGCTCACAACTCTAAATTTCAGCTCCTTTGTCTCCATTTTGGATAATCTTAAACTGATTATGACCCCTGATACTCAAGCTTCAGTTCCTTTACCCACATCCCATGACAAATACATAATGACCTACTAATAAACTTTTAATTACATTCATTAAGGAAGTTTGTTATTTTTAAGTAACTCTTGAGTGAATAAATAATTATTTTTAATGGAAAAATGATTGCCTGATTATCTGAATTGCCATTTATTTATTTAAAGTAGGCAGTTTACAAACAAGTTATCTATGAAAAAAAATATATTTTCACTGTTACTTTTGCCCCCCGCCCCAGCACTAAGCTCAACATTATAGTAAACTGAAAACTGGGATCCCTGGTCCTTAAGAAGTTAACAGTCTATTTGGAGAACAAAAATAATATATCTGAAACAATTAGAGACTAATACTAAGACACATAAAATTTATTGTGAATTGTGGGCATAGACAGATGGGCAGTACAGGAGACAATAAAAACGGGCAGTGATCTTTGTTCCTTAATGTATCTTAAGTACCAAGAGCTGTGCCTTGCATGTATTATGGCCTCAAAAAACAACTGCTGCCCCAAAAGGATAGACAAAAGTGGGTTAGAATGGCTGGAGATAGTTTTACTCTAAAGACAGGGCTTGACCAAGACCTTGAAATATGTGATTCCTTGGTTCCTCCTTTTGCTTACTACCTACATCCAGACTACTAGCAAGTCTTGTTGCCACCACCTTTAACATATATTGCAAAGTCTTCTGTTTCTCTCCATATCACTGCCACAGTCTAGTCCAAGCCATCAACATCTATCTGGACTACAGCTAATGGCTCTTTTGGGGATAACTTAAGTGTTCCTACACTTGGTTCTCCATACAGCAACCAAACAAAAAGTTTAAAAATACAAATCTTATCAAGTTACTTCAGTGCATAATGGTCTCCCACTGCACTGTGAATGAAATCTTACCATAACCTACAGTTAGGCCCTGCTTACTTCCAAAGCCTGACCTTGTACATCTCCCTTTATACCAACCCCCACCCCAGATCAAAGCTTCTGCTTTCTTTTCCAAACATGTCAAATTAATTCTTAGCTAAAGGCTTTTGGCTTTGCTGTTCCCTCAGCGCAGAACTCTCTTCCCCCAATTCGGTGTATCTCAGTTCAGTTGAGAAACAGTTGAGGCCATCATCAAGGCCCTCCCTCTACTGCATTGCTGTTTTGCTTACTCCATCCACCTATCTATCTCTAAAATTATTTTGTTTTATTTGTTTACTTGCTCATTGTCTCCTCTCACTAGAATATAATCTCTATTACAGCAACAACTATATTCTATGTGCTCTATTCCCTGCTTCTAGAACAGTGCCAGGCCTATGCTAGGCATTCAGTATGTGTTTTGAATGAATGAATGCATAACTATACTTTCTTAGCCTTTTCAAGTATGAAGCCACTTTTTAAACCTCAAATGGTTTGAAGGACTCTTTACATGTTACCAATGTTTTTTTTTTCCTTAGTATTTACTGATTATACACAATGTTGTCATGAAGTCAGTAACATTTAAAATAAAAGTATTTCATTACCATAGTAGGGCTGACATATATTTGGCAAGAGTATACTGGGTATGTGTAAAAAATAGTATTTATTCAATCAACCAAATACTTAGTGCACATTTCCATTTACAGGTATCTGAGGATCCTCAGCCCACAGGTGTACGGGATCCACTGACTGATGTGCAGACTTGACATAAGAAAGCAAAAGCAATGGCAGCTGTCCCCATTACAGCTTTTTCAAGACATAAAAATGAACTCAGTGTAAAGCCTTATCCTAAAGCCTTATCCTAAACTAAAGATGAACTAACTTATTTTTTGAACCCTCTAGGAGCAAAGTAGATTTTATTGGTCATCTTTACACATTTGTATAAAAACGGCTAACACATAACATTTATTATGTGCCAACATTGTTCTGAGCATTTTATGCATATACTAATTTACTCAATTTTCAAATTAACACAGTAAGGGATAAAGTTGCTACTATCTGCATTTTGTAGATAAGGGAACTAGATACACAAAGATTAAATATCTTGCTTAAGGTCATAAAGCAGGTAAGTGGCAGAGCTGAGATTCAAACCCACACTGTCTGGCTTGAGAGTCCATACTTTAACCACTGTGTTACACTGGCAGAGAATCTCTTGCACTATATATAGCATATAAGAAAAATTACACATCAGATGTCAGCTACTTCTAAATGTATATAATGTGTATTCCATTCCCAAACATTTTTAAGTAGTTGTTTTTTTCATTACTGCCAAATAAAGGTCTGAAATACTAGTGGCAAGTGACTTCTTGAAGCAGTTCTATATCATGTGGGAAATTGTGAGGAAAATCTAAATCAAATACCAAATCTCACTGTGCCTTTAATATCACTGTGAAAACAGCATGATTTTCTAGGACACACAGTGAAGTCTGAGGTGATAAGATAGCATATCTTAAAATGACTTGAAACCAAAAATGGATTTGTGAATTTTATTCCCAACTCACTAAGAATGTCTTATTTTGGCAGGTTAGAACATGGGGATTCAGACCTCACCTTAATATATAAGGTCTTTAAGTGTGCCTACCTCAGAGATTTCTGCACAACATCGGGTCAGGCTGTTTATGAAGAAAGTCCAAAATTAGCTTGTAGAACCAAGACAGAATGCCAATAAGACTCAGGTTGTTTCGTCATTCACGTTAAATTTCTTCAATTATTCTAACACCATCTATTCCCTCCGTTTTGAAGAGATTAATTAGCTTTCTTGTAAAATGTGAATGAAATCAAGGCGGAGTTGAATCTACTGAACATAGCACATGTTGTGCAACATGACACTTATGTAATAAATCTTTCAGAAAGCAGGTCTTCTTTTCCTGTCTTCACTTTTCTCATGTGTGTCTTGGCAAACGGGACATTCTGAGTCTGACAGGCTACTTCTCTGCTCTTCAGCTGACAACTCTTTTACACAAACATCAGACAAAATCTTTACTGGGGCACGTAGGAGGTCAAAACATTTGAATCATGTCCAGTTAAGAGAATCCATCCATCCCTGAGCTCTCCACCTGCCCCATGTCTCCAAAGCATCATAGCACTCTTGCAAGTCATTCCAGCTCCAATGAGATGACACTGAACACTGGATAGGGGAAGGATTAGCTGTCAACATGAAGCTGGAAAATATCTGCATGCAATTCTTTGAGGCAAGGAGTCCGCAGATCCTAATTTAAGAATTCCTGGCATAAAGCCTAAAGAAAAAACAAAGCCCCCAAATAAATGCTCAGTGGGGCAAAGAGAACCTGATTTAATCAACTTTCAAAGGATTCTGTGATTCAAAGAGATTAAAAATCTCTGCTGATATTTCTAAACAATTGAAAAACTGAATATCTTTTTGCAAAGTGAATTTGATTTTTAATGTACTAGAAGAAGCCAGTAAATAAAAGACCTCTATAATGGATCTTTCTGTAAAGCAAATACCTGTTTCATAAACTGTAGGTGTAATCCAGAGTTTTTCAGTTTTTACAAAATAGTCAGATTTTTAACATCAGGTTTACTTAAACTAAAACATACAGTGATATTATATGAATAGTAGCCAACTTTCATTAGCAATTTATCACGTAGCCTGGAGGTCAATTTCAAGTTTGATGTAAACTGAAAAATAAAAAATTCCAAAAAGTCCCTGCTCTTAAGTGAACACAACCTTAGTTATCTCCTCTGCTCCAAAGAACCTGATTTGGGGGTGAATAAATTAGGGTTCTGAGAGTCTACATGACTTGCCCAAGGTCACTGCAATCACTACAGACAATGAGAAATAACAGCTGTAAAAATAATGACAGTGATTATGATGATGTTGACAGCACTATGATCTATTGAGCATTTACTTGAGCTAAGCCTTTTAAAGATTTTAACCTCATGTTCTTTCACTAGAACTCTAGAGAAAGATTTTATTACACGCAACCAGCAGATGAAGCACCTTGCCCAGGGCTCCACAGCCACTAAACAGACAACTCAGAACTCAAACTAACTCACAATTCAGAACCTTGTTTTAACTTGAAAGACTGTGCTCTGAGGCACTAATTTAAACTGCTTCCCAGAATACAACAGAACACAGAATCACATGGTCTTGAAGTATAAATAATTAAGAGCTTAGGAAAGATGAGTCTACAACCTTTAAGGTTTATCAGATATTCAAATTGATTTTTTTAAAAATACAATATTACACAGTCCTTGTTAATGCTACACTCTCACAGATACACACTAAGAGTCTATCAGGAATATAAATCCTGAATAAATCCAGATCATCTCCTGCTTGCAGTACTACCCTTAGACACAATCCTCTCTATCCAGGTCTCTCCCCAGTCTGCAGGCCAAGGGATTCAACCCATAGAGTCTATGTTCTTTCTCCCCCACTTCTGGGCCACATTCTAGGTACTTGGGATTACATATGTCCATGTCCTAATAATAGCCTTGGAACCACTTCCAGGGTCTGTACAGATCTTTTTTCCAGATCTCTTACCCTGAGGTAGATAACATCTGTGTGGGCCAGGGAGTAGTCTCTAGATGGCTGATTTCAGGAAATGTAGCTGGAGGTTGGCAGTGGAGCACAGGTCCTCGCTCCAGTAGTACAGGACTGGGCCAAGGTGGGAGGAAAAGGAGGTGGGACAGGAGCCACACTGTGATGCTATGTCCTGGCACACAACTTTGGGGGGGTCTGGGAATTCCAAAATAATAGCTGGCCTTCTCAGGTTGTTATGACCATATATTTGTCATTGCAGGAGGATAAAATATACTTTATTTAGCAGTTTAGTGGTTTGATTCTTAACTTTAAAATAGTCAGATATATGTGGGCCTTAATCTGCATTTTTGTCTTAGGCCTCACAAATGGTAGGACGGGCCCACTTTTCTACTTCCCAGTGCTACTCTCTCTTGGCTTTCATGGGCCTTTGATCTCTTTGGCATGGCTCCATATCTGCTTTGGTTCCTGCTTTACTCACTCTATCTTTAATGCTGAATTGGTTTGAAATCCATCTACCCAAACATCATCTGACATTTAATGACTGATTATAAGTGACACACTCTACTGGATATGACAAGGAACTCTCAGTTTCTGCCCTCATGGAGATAAGTGTCTTATGAAGGGTCTACCTGAACATATAGATATTTAAAATACAAAGTGATAAATGTGATGATGGAGGAGTAATACTGAGAATGTTGAGGGAACATAGCTTTGTCATAGGTGTCCGTAAAGGTTTAAACTAAAAGGTAAGGCCTAAACTGAAAACCTGAAGAGTAGGATTTACCTAGGCAAAAGGGAATGAGGTAGGAGAAGAGGAAGAGCTGGTTCCAGGTGTGTTTTAAGTAGAGGGAACTACACATAAGACAAGACCTGAAGCCAAAGCAAACATGGTGCCCTGAACAGAAAAATTTCAGTATTGACTGAAGTATGTCTCTGAGGTGAGAAATGCTCCTGAAGAAGTAAATTTAGACCAGACCAATACAGGTCTTATAAATCATGTTAAGGTGTTCAGATGCAAGCAAAAGATAGTGAAAAGTCAAAGGAAGAGTTTAAGTAACGGCATGACATGATGAGACTTTCATGCTGAGAACATCAGTGGTTAGAGAATGTGGGTTATGTGTGTGTGCAAGAGAAGCTGGTGGGGAGTGGGTAGGAGGGAGGGACAGAGACTGATGGAGCTAAGGAGTCCAGAAGGAGACATCATAGTAATCCAGGTGAGAAACAATGTTGGCATGAACTGAGGGTTAGGTGACAGTGAGAAAAGAAGACAAATGAAAGAGGCAAAATCAATAGGACATAGTAACTGATTGAATATGGGACTGATGTCCAATGGACAAAGCAAAGCTCTCAGTCTAGGTACACGGATGGATCAGTCACAGAGAAGGAACAAAGAGAGAGAAGTGAGCTTGAATGAATTTTCAGTTTCTGTGCTTTGACTTTGGCACCGCTCCAAGTCAGGGCTTTGGTTTTTATCTTTCAATACCACATCTGAGACTAAGGGTCCAAGGCTTAAGTGCTAGGCCGTGGGGGCCTCCTCTTCACACTGTGCCCTGCTTCTTTTCCACCAGGTGGAAGGGTGAACAAACAAAAGCCATGAAAAAGGGAATTCTTAAATGAAGCTCTATTTATAATCCTTCTATTAAAGATAATCATTTGTTTATCGTTATTGGCTATTATAAAAGTTACCAGGATTATTCAATAAATGATGATGCGTCTGAATTTCTACAATTATATTTGATTTTCGGGTGTCTCAAATATGACAGCAAGGACTCAGATTTAGTCAATATACCAGATTTTGCTCTCAAGTATTTGTTGTTAACCTAATAAATGTTGATCCTTTAAGATGAGGTTACTTAGAGAATGGCTAATTCATATCACTCTCTAACATATCTTCTCAAACTTTACACATGTATTTCGTGGTACATTTATATCAGAAATTTATATCCTTATCAATATATCTGAGTTATAGTCTTTTCTCAGTTCTCCAAGAATTTCACATGGGCTATTATTGGAAGGAAAATTTTAAGTAATAGCACTTAATTTTGGATAAAAAAATATAATTTTTATTTTTTATTTTGCCAGACTAAACATAAACTGATATGCTAACAATCCTCTGTGAAGTTAGCAGTTACCAGGAAAAAACAAAAAACAAACAAAAAACTTTAAAGGATGGGTTAATTTCTTGAAAATAAACTTTTCAAAGTAAAGTGTATTATTTTGCTCAATATTGATAAATACTGTCTGCATTATTAATTAGCTATATTATATGCAGTATAGTTGGGTCTTTTTTAAAAACAAATCCAAAATTAAAAGCCAAATTTAAGAAAATTACTTTTGAACTTTTTAACAATTGTGCTATGTAAATTTTTGAAGTTAATTTCAAGGGCTCTGCCAATATTTTAAGCAAGCTTAGAAATAGAAGTCAAGTTGTTGCATCAGCAATTACTCATATCTAATGACTATGTGGCTTTGGACACAATTCTTAGTTACTTTATATCTCAGTTTCTTTGTGAATAAAATAAATAGAATCAAAACAAACACAAAATGCCATAGAAAATAAGGTTTATAATGAGCTTGACATTCAATTGATAAAAAATATAGCACTGTTATTAGATCTACCTTATTTTATCTTTATAGAGACCTGTGTCTCTATAAACCAAAAGTAAAGTTTTTTTTGTTTTTTTTGTTTTTTAAATCACTCCTATACTCTAATGCTCTTCAAGACTGGTAACAAAATCTTTCCCCAGGATGAATAGGAAATTAAAAAATTAACAAAATGAGGGGAATTTAATGAAAGTATTACCTATACCTAGATTAAGGGGTTTGAATCCTACATATGAACTGCATTATACAGTGGGGTACATGTACTTAAACTACAACTTTTTTAGGGAGAAACAGAACCGTACCTTTTTGTGGATAAAATACAGACCATAACTGACAATAATCAGACAGGCAGCATTGTCCTCACTCAGAACATTGTACAATAAAATGATCTTTTCTGTTTATCCTTCTCAAAATTGTCAGGAGTTCTCTTAGTGCAAATAACAAAGTAGAAAGTCCATGAAAGCAGAATCTAAACTATTTTTGTCTGGTTCTGAGCGAGGTATTTATCTGTTTCATTTTGAACAAGAAGCAGAGTAGACTAAAAAATATCCCTGAGTAAACAATGGTAAAATCTCTCTGATAACCATGAAAATAATAACTACTGATTCACTTGCATTATAGTCAAATTAATTGTAGCTAGTTACAGGAAAAGACCATTAAAGGCCACAAAGCCTATAAACAAACTAAATGGCAGTGATGCTAAAAGAAGCTCATTCAAAGTCGTATTTGCACACAAAGGAAATGGTATTCTTCACATGGCATAAATCATTAACGTTTAGAAGTACAGAAATGATTAACTACCATCTTCCCTTATGGTTCAAAAGAGTTGGGTAATGATGGAGGACTATGAAAGAGGCAGGTCAAGGATCCAGGTTAATGAGAGAGAAGTAGGTTTTGCCTAAGGTGTGTTCTTTGCTTCACCTGCTCTCTTTCTCCTACCTTCTTGGACTTCTCTTTAGCACTGCCTCCTGAGTAATATCTCTCCAGGTCCTTCTCTGGCCTCTCTGATCAAGTGACTCTGTCTCTTCGAGGACTGTTTTGTATATGTGGATGGTGAGGTTTCAGCAATAATTTTCTGCTGGTGGCCTTCTACACCCTCCCTTTGGATGATCCCTGTCTCAAAGGGCTAATAATTGCTACTCAGTGCCCCAGGCCTCTGCCACCAGCTTCAGCTCTGTATGTCCAGATACCTTTTGGCATTGCTAACTGGATTCCCTCATATAATCACATCTAACACCAAACTTCTTTAGGCGAGAGAGTTTACTCTTTCATGTGAGAGAATTAAGTTACTTATCCTAAAAAAAAATATCCTGAGATAATGAAAGATATATTCAGAAGAGGAATAAAACCAGTGGCAAAGAGTAAGAAAAAAATTATATTTCTTATAAATCTTCAATGAATAAGAATTAAATATTTTAACAATACTTGTAACCATTTGAGTACAAATTAAATTAAACATTATTTGTACTTAAAGTTCAAATGAAGGATGGCCCTTAGATCTGTTGAATTTGTTTTGCCCCTTAATAAATGTTAAAACTAGACTGAGAAATAGAAGTAGAAATACTGTCTATCTGGAATTGCCCTTGGCCTCCATGCATTGCTCTTTTACCATGCAAAGTGGAGAAGCTTTCAAAGGCCACTTGTTTGGAAGGTTTCATGCGGTAGCTGACTATGCCCTCCACCTTTACTGCAGAGAGATAGACCCCAGGAAAGAGCACCACAATAAAAAAAAAAAAGGAAAGAAAAAGAATTAACATATTTCTCTCCCAAAATTTCTGTGTGTAGGAATAGTAATTAGTTATACCAAAATGTTTTGGTATCATTAAAATAAAAAGAGCTTTTAAAAGGTGAGGTGCCCATGTATTTATGTATTTGACCTATTGCTAATGTAATGTCCATGATATATTTCAGAAGTTTAAAGTGCTACAAGATTTTCATTAAAAATCTATGAGAATTTCTTCATGCATTCATTTTTAAAGTAAAAATGGAAAGAATTTAAATTCCAATACATTTGCAGAAAAACTTGAATTTCATTTTTTTCCTAGACAGCTCTTCTTGTATTCTTTGAGTTAAATGATGGCAACTCTACTGTAATGCATGCCTCCTACTTTTCCTTGTCTTCTCATAGTCAAACAACCACCAGGTCCTAGATGTTTAATCCTACAATATGTCTCATATTCATTCCTGACACTGACCACTGTCCTAGTTCAGACCTTCATTTCTTCTCATCTTTACTGGTCTCCTTCACTCTACTTTTATTCTCCTTAGATCCATCTTCCAGACTGCTGCCAGAACAACATATCAAAAATCCAAATTGAACCACGTAGCACTTCTGCTGAAAATCCTTTTTTTGTTTATCTATTCAACACATATCTGTGGAGGACCAGGACCTATCTGTCAGATCAATACACAGTGTCAGGAGTGTGGCATGAACAAGCCAACAGGGTTTCCAGGGCCATAAGCTCTGCCTTCACTATGTGATTTATATTAGTGTGGCTTTTATGGGCCTTCATGAGGAGACCCCTAACAATCATCTGAGCTTCATTTCTCACCATCCTGTCTTAAACATTGCATCAGCAACACATATCTGTCTCTAGTATCCTGTGTACATCCATGCTTTTTCTCACTCTGTGATTTTCTCCTATTGGCTCTTTCTTCTCCTTTCCCACTTTCATCTGCTTATAAGAGAATAAATTTGTCTTGACTGACTCAGGATCAATGAAGTATCCCTACATTATGTTCTTATAATACCTACATTGTACATATATATGAATACATATATATATATATATATATATATATATATATAATAATTTGAGGTACAACTAATTCTAGACAAACATTTATTTAAAAATTACCGAACTCAACATAATGATTAAAACATTTTATAATGATTTCAGAGAAAATTTGTGGCAAAGAGATGCTGATGTTACAGAGAATTATAATTCTGGGAAGGGGGCAGGAGGCAACAGGCAGGAGATTGTAGCTCTAATACTGTATCAACTATGGGCTTTAAAAAATTCAGGCAATTCAACGATATAGACTAAATCTAACTTTATGTTGGAAGATGGATCTAAGAAGAATAAAAGTTGGATTATATGATTCTCTTGTTCTAGTCTCTCTGCTGCACTGGTTTGTTTACCTTCCTGATTGAGGTATTAATAATTAAATGTGTTGTGATAAAAGCTGGGGTTTTTTTTTTGCTAGAGGAGGTGGATTGAGGAAAAGCTCTTAAAAGATGGTTTCAAGCAATCTTCATATGAGAGATAAGGAATATAGAAGAAAACTGGGTATGAAAATATATCAAGACAGTAGAAAGTAATCATTACTTGCAAATGGACAATTATGACATGGAGAAGAAGCCCCATACTACTGGGCTACTACGATAAAAACTAAGCCTTTCCTCAAAGCCTCAGATGAGACAGTAGGCTATGAGACAGTAAGCCAGCTACCCAGTCCTGGTTGGATTGAAGGGCTGTTGTTTTTTAAGGATGAGATTAGTGGAGAGTAAGACAAAAGTACCTCCTTAAGTGAGATCTTAAAATAACTGTTTTTTTTTTCCATTTTAAGCTACTTCTAGTTCTAATTAGAGTAGATAATACAAAGTTAATTATATATCAGATACATAATTTCACAGTGAAACTAAAGTTTCTCTAATGACACATGCCAAAAAGTATACATGAACACAGCTTCTTTCCACCTGTAAGACCTATTACTGTAATTCTTTAATTATATAGAACTGATATCTACTTTAAATAGAAACTTTGTGTATGTCAGTACATTTCTAGTAAAAAATATGGCAAATGGACCTGTACTTTTTTATAATTGCTAATCTTAGGGAAAATTTGGTTAATTTAAGGGTTTATTAAAACCTTATGAATTGCATAACCTCTTATTCTTATTAGAAAAAAACTATAATTGCTTTTTAACTAAAGTTTGGATAATTAAGTTTTACTATTTTTAGTAAATTATTAAGATGAATACTAGTTATGTCACAGCAAGGAAACAATGAAGAAAATAATTGTTTTGTGGATTACTCTGACAATCTGTCTTCATTTTTAAAAAACAAAACAAATAACTGGTGGCCATAAATAAATATGTCCTTTAATTTCTGTATATTTAACTCTTATAATGTTCTTAAGCTGACTGACATATGTCGTTTTTCACATTAAAAAATTAATGTTTAATTATTTTCCTGCTCCAGTAATTGTTCATTATTTAATTACATATTTTATGGTATTATTGTTGGCTAGACACTTTAGTCATTACTTACTTTCCTTAACTAGTGACAGTACTCTGAATTATGAAATGTTTGTGTGTATATGTGTGTCCATACACACACTGATAGATCCTACATATCATGCTTATATATATAAGCATGTATACACATTTAAGTATTGTAGACTTCTATTCATAAACTCAAATCATTTATCCATTCATTGAAATATGTATTAAGCATCTACTATGGGCCAGGCCTTGTGTTCATGAGTAAGACATGGTACCTGCTCTCAAGAAGCTAATATGTTAAACCAAACAAGCATATACAACAAGGACAATGAGTGAGCTATTTACAAAGTAATATGTAACTCTCCTTTCTGAATATATACTGTAAATTAAACCATATCTTAAAACTATAACAATAATACACAAAAACAAACTGATGTAGTAGGTTAATTCATCTTGCCTTCTCAAATCAAAACCATCAGAGAGGGTGTGTGTGGGTGTTGTCTATATGTGTACAGTCACTCTGAGACTATCTATGAGGCATAGAAAATAATTTTATGTTATTATCCACCTTACTCATCTATATATTCATAGTTGTCCTACCCAGATTATAAGAAGCATTTAGGATCAATTCAAGTCATAAGTATTATACATTCACAGTCAAGACAGTTCAGAATTGACTAACCTATGTAATTAGTGGGAAGCAGTTTTTACCTGGGAAAGTCATCAGACACATTCCTGAAGCCTGAAAGTCACATTTGCCCTTCATTGTTTGTTCAGCTGATCACAAATCAGAGGTAATGCCATTGACATTGCTAAAAGACTTTGCTCCTGGTTTGGTGTAGTTTCTTCTACCTAAGAAAAGTTTGTTTGGCCTCCTGCATGAAACTTTAACTAGAACTATTATCAAAATAAAATCATTCCTTACTCATACATACATGCACACATACAATATACACACACAGACATATACATATTAAATCTAAAAAATATATGAAATTTTTCTAATTACCTATTCCATTTGAGAATCAGGACTGACGTGCAAAACAAATTAAAGTATGTTATTAACTTACCCTGACACACATTAAATTATCTGACAAATCTGGGCACATTAGGAGAGTATCATCCTGTCATTATGGTTCACATAAGCCTATATGACAATAACCTCTTATCTTAGATTTGTAGAATCTTAGTAAGAAAAATATGTATTTCAATAAAAATTAAATATAGGGAACAATCACAAATAATTGAACTTTTTCTGTATAGCAATTTTTAAGTAGCTAAATCTTTGTTTCCTTAATATTTCTTTGATCACAATTATTAGCATATGGTGATTGTTATTGGTTTACTGGTATAAAATGAAAAATGAGAATTGCAAACGCAGTTTTCTTCATTAATGAATACTAAATGACCTAAAACCAAAGCCAGATAACTAAAAAATTCCACTGGTTTGCTTAAAGTATAACTATTAGAGTTTAAAATACCTACTAATTGTTAACTGTTTTAATTTGTTGCTTGACCAAGCAGGAATAAATGTATACACACTGATACAGATGTTGAAGTGACAGTTAAGATGCTTTTACCTCAGTAAAATTCATAGTATAAATTTTAATACTTATAAACTTACAAAGTACTTCAAAATCAGTCACCAGCTTTCATAATTTGGATAATATTTTATCCTAAGGTCAAGTAAAGCATATAATTTGGTTCCAGAGTTAAATTTAATGCAGTAGAATTTGATATGTGCTTAAAAATAATAAGCAACAATTTTGAACAACTTTCTATGCATCAGTTACCAAGCTAAGTGATTTATATGCATTACATAATTTTCATTAGAACCTTATGAGGTGGACTCTATTATTTCCAGAGAAGACTGAGGGATTTTAGTGAGTTAAGTAATTTGCACACTTACTGTTAATAAGTGACATAACTTGGATTGAAACCAAACCTTAGTGACTCCAGAGCCAAATTCTAGTTTATATTTGGTCTACTGTGGATTAGAAATTAAAAGGCCTGGAATGGAGTCTCAATGTCAACCAATCATTAGTCCTGATCCCTTAGGAAAATCACTGAAGTGAGGTTCCATGGTGTAATGGTTAACACTCTGGACTCTGAATTCAGGAAAATCACTGAAGTTCTCCAAACCACAATTTTCCAATATGTAAATAGAGCTAATTAAACATCCTAACTATTCTCATGGAGTTACCATGAAGATTTAAGAGGTAATGCAAGTAAGAAAACTGTAGAGTGCTCTACAAATATCATTTTTTTGCACTCTAATATTTTAATGTTTTATAACTCCAAAGTATTCTGTAGTGCTGAACAATGACATTAAATTGAATATTTTATCAGAGAAAGAGACTTTAGGAAGTTGCTGGAGCAATCTTTTCTTCTACTATAGGAAATTTTGACAGGATGGCACAGGACAAGTATTAGAAAAACATTCATTTTGTGTGGGTACCATGGTAAATGAAAGGGAAATCAGTGTTATGGGCTGAATATTTGTATTTTCTCAAAATAATGTCTTGAGGTTTTAACCCCCAACATGACTCTAGTTTGAGATAGGCCCTATGAGAGGGTATTAGTTAAACGAAATATTAAAGAATAGCCCCAATTCAATAAGGCCATTGCCTTTATAAGAAGGAGATATCAGAGTTCTCTTTCTCTATCGTGTAAAAACAAAGAAGGTAAAACTATCTGCAAGCCAGGAAGAACTTTCTCTTCAGAAACTGAATTGGCAAGAACCTTGACCTTGGACTTTCCAGTCTCCAGAAATGTGAGAAATAAATGCCTGTTGTTTAAGTGACCTGGTCTATATCATTTTGTTATGGAAGCTCAAATTGACTAATACAACCAGTATCATGTTTACCCTTCGTGTTGCCAATGTCACCCAATGGGCAGGGCCAACCGAGCTCTGTCCAGCTGTGAGCAGTGTAGTCTGACAGTGATCACTTGAAGGGGTGACAACCTGCAGTTGGGGCTCACAAATATAAGAATGTCCTAGGCAAGGTTAGCATAAACTGAACTTAGTATGAACTGCCTTGCCTAGAACAAAACTGTCTCTTGGCAGGTTACAATAAATAATCTCAGGAAAACAATCAAGTCAAACCAATCAAAAAATGTTCCCAGTGATGCAGTACCAAATCTGTGAGTAAAAATTATTGCTAAAGCTTGAAACTGAATTCATACAATGAGTAAATAGAAGAAAAATTCTGGTTAACAAAATTACAACTGAGCAAACAAAATAATTTCTACATTAAAAACAAGTAACATAGTTTACTTTGCATTTTCCTCTTTTTTGACAGAGCACAGAGCCTTCTAGATAAATCTACCAGGGTTTCCTGAGCTGGAAAAGAAGCTAGCTGAAGCCATTACATATAAAAAACAAGTACATTTTGAAATATTACTTCTGCAACTTATTTTCCTTAGGATGAATATAAATCTTATTTCTTGGGAGTTGTACCTTAATTTAAAAGAAGATAAAAAGTTTTTGAATGCAAATATAACTTCCCAGAAAGGTCTAAGTCATAGTTGATAAAATGTTTCCACTTGCCTTTTCCTTTCACACTAATCACCTTTCAGACGATTTAAAGAGATCATCATTTTGGGAGCATTTATTCTATGTGAGGCAATACTCTATGTGCTTATGGCAGGCTCTGCTAGTTTTCTTGACAATCTCCACAATTCCAGAAGTATTAGTTTAGAAGATTGCTTCCCAGCTAAAGAAAACATTTCCCAGCTCCCCTTGCAGCCAGCTGGGGCAACATGACTAGGTTCTGGACAATGAGATATGAGTAGAAGTGATAACTTTCGGGTCATGCCCCTTAAAAGGGAGAGTGTAGAGTGCATTTCCTCTAGCCTTCCTCCTTCCTATGCCTGCAATGTGGATGTGGTGGTGAGGTGAGCATGACAAAAAAATAAACGAAGACCAGAGGTGGCAAAGCAACAAGATAAAGTAGCCTGGTCTCCCAAAAAGCTGTTATACCATTCCTGGACTGTTAGGTGAGAACAAAATAAGCTTCTGTTTTATGAGAGCCACCGAATTCTTGAGCTCTTGTTACAGTAATCTATCCTGTTTTCTCATTAATAGAGGACTGTACATATACTTTATGAGGTGTTACTATCCAAGTTTTACTAAAAAATTGAGACTTAAAAATTTTTCATACAACCACATAGGTTGTAAATGGTGAGGCCAGGATTTTAATCAACTGCCTTTCCATCAGATCGTTTTTATACTATTAGAAAGAAAATTACTAATTTTTGGAAAATTAGTACCATGCAGCTTTCTAATCCCTGATCTATTAATCTCATAGGATTATAAAAAGGCTTAAGTTTCTTTGAATTAGAATCAGTGCTACAAACTCCTATTTTTCTAATAAAGTGCCTGACAGTCAGTTACCAACTCCTCCAGGACCTATCCTGCATAAAATGTTCCATTGGAAAATTACGAAGAAAAAGTATGCTGACTCTCCTGGACTGTGAAATGAACGGTAAGTCAGAATGCCCTTACAATTTATAAAATAATACACTGAAAAATCACAATAACTCAGAAACTGATCAGAGGGGGTTTGGTATGCATTTTCTTCCCTAGTATTATCCTCAGCTAAACACATAAATTTGTTTTCAGAAGGCATCATATATGCATTTAATCAACATTTGACAAATATCTATTGCGAGCCTACTCTATGTCAGGTACTTCTTTAGATACTAGGGAAATGGCAGGAAACAAAATAGACAGAGTCCCTGAATGCATGAGAATTATGCTTAAACACATCTACTGCAGATAGTTTCCTATACAAGTGAAGCCTATAAGAGAACAGATTTTCAATGTGTGCCAATAATTTGTATTTTAAAAATAAACTTTATGTTTTGGAATAATTTTAACTTCACAAGAAAAGTTACAAAGGTAATACAGAGAGTTCCCATATATTCCTCACTCAGTTTCCTCTAATAGTAACATCTTATATTACCACAGTAACTTTGGCAAAATTATGAAATCAATTTTGGTATATTTCTGTTAACTAAATTTCAGACTTTATTCAGATTACACTAATGTCGTTTTTCTATCTATGATCCAACCCCAGAATACCACACTACATTTACTCATCGAGTTTCTTTTGTCTCCT
This sequence comes from Macroglossus sobrinus, assembly GCA_004027375.1. Lineage (NCBI taxonomy): Eukaryota > Metazoa > Chordata > Mammalia > Chiroptera > Pteropodidae > Macroglossus > Macroglossus sobrinus. Next base: position 589,750 of record PVKZ01000710.1, on the reverse strand, counting down.
TTAGTCTGTGACAGTTTGTCAGTTGTTACTTTATCATGACCTTGACAAGTCTGAGGAGTACAGGTCAGATATTTTGTAAATGTCCCTCAAGTGGGGGGCGGGGGAAATAATGTTTTTTTCATGGTTGGTCTGGAGTTATAAGTTTTTTGGAAGAATACCAGAGATTAATTCCCTTTTAATCACTTCATACCAAGGGATAGATGATACTAATGATTTATCACTGGTGATGTTAATGCTGATTGCCAACAATCCCTAGTTTTGCTTATTGGAGAATAATATTTAGAAATGCAGAACTGGGCATTAGATGTGGTCATTGCTACTGGGATATGATTGCCTCCACGCCTTCTCAGTAAGTAATGTGATTTTAAAAATCAAATAATTTTTGAATGTCAGAACTAATAAGTCAGAACTAATATAACAAATTTATTTAGGAATATATACATGTACATATGAATACACATGTATACACGGACTAATTTAGAGGTGGTTAAATAATGTTCGATATAGAACAGTAAAAAAAATTATTTAAATGCTATAACATTTCTGTTTCTATTCTAAGATGCTAGGTCTTAAGGAATTTATACAGCAGCACACTCACTGTAGCAGTAATGCATTTTGTAAGCTCCTTAAGAGAGGGCATAACCTTTTTGAACATGTACTCCAGTTTGCTGCTTGGCACACAGCAGTGGTAATTGGTGCTCAACCAGGCATTTTGAGTACTATGACCATAGTTTAGGTATTGGTAAAGTGTTGAGCTAAAAAGAGCCTGGATTCCCTAACAATTTTGTGGAGGAATCATATAAATCCTGAATTGCAGACCTCCAGACTTCTTTTGTATGGAAGAAAAAGAAACTATCTATTTAAGCCATTATTATAAAGGCTCTGTTTCTGAGTCAAATTAATTCCTAACAATATAGGTGGTTTGGAGAAGAGGCAGAGAAAAGTAACATTTATTGAGAACCTACTATATATATATATATATAGTACTTTATATACTTTATGTAATCATCAAAACAAAACTATGCTTATAGTTGAGAAAATTAAAGAATAGTGATTCTTGTTTAGGTTGACACAGTTTAGTATTGAAACTAAGTCAAAATTTAAACCAAACCCTGTTTTACCATCACAACATGTTAAAATGTCTTGTTTATAGCAGGTACCCAGACCTATGCTGATTACTAGCAATGGGGTTCAACACATACATTATTATGCCCTCACTTGACAAGTAGTATAGAATGACATTTAAATAAATACCATTATTTATATTTAAATATGCAATAAAACAGAAACATGCATGCATAGTTTGAGTCCTAATTCCCTCCATTATGAGCACATCGAACAATAGATATGGCATCAGGGCCATTTTAGTATATCCTCAGAACTTATTGCTCTCAGGCCATGTATAACTAGTTTTTCTCTGGGATAGAATGGGAAGCCATTCACAATATCCATCAATCTAGCTATCCATCCATGCATTCATATTTACTGAGCATCTACTATATGCTTGTAACAAAGTGTTGGGGTATTCCTGGCACCTAGTAAGTAGAGGCCTGAGATGCTGCTAAATATCCTACAATGTAGTATCCCACAATAAAAAACCATGCAATACAAAATGTCAGTAGTGCCTAGTTGAGAAATCCATTCTGTTGTACATGTATATTCATATTTATATTTTTGTTTCTCCCACTCAACTGAAAGCTTGGAATTGTGTATTATTCAACACTGTATATGTAGAAAGTAACAGGTCTCATCTCTTATGGTTCTTTCCCTTCTGCACCACAGTTACCACTGTCACCTTCATCATCTCCCATATGCCTCTTTAATAGTCTCCTATGTGGCTTCCTTGTCTCTAAACTTTGCCCTCTACAAGTCTTTGCTATACTTTTTCTAGAGTGATTTTTCTAGAACACAGGTATGAACAGTTGACAAGCTCTACTTGGAACTGTGGCATAGCTTCTTACAAAATTCAGAATCTTTATGTCATTATAAATCCTTTTCCATTTGTTTCAACCATCCATTGCATATTTTATCTTATATTACAGCCATACATGACTTCTATTCGGTCCTGCCTTACTCCTACTGGAGTAAGTGCTGACTTACTCTTATAGGCCTGTGCTCTTACACCTTCCATCCCTTGTTCAGCTGGAGAATATTTAAACTCAGTTCAAGTATCTTCTCTGTAAAGCCGTTGTGAATTTCCTTCCTTTCACCTAAACCCAAGTTTCTTTCCTGCCACCTAAACTCCTGTTTTGGTGCTCCCCACCATATATCTTATACAAATTTCTATAAGAGTACTGAAAACTTCTTTATTGCATACATTAGTTTTACAGGTGTTGCTCCTATTAAACTCTCAGCTCTTTGAAGATAGGGGATGCTTTTCATTTTTATTTTATGTCTCACTGAAACATGGCACATATTAATAACTAGTAAATACCTGTTGAATGAATCTGGCACAAGCCTCTATCACTACCAATGAGAAAAAATAGTCCAGATATGTTAAATGCTACCCAAGGACACCCACCTAACGAGTGGCAGAGTAGGGAATAGAAGATGTATGTGCTGTCTGGCTTTAATTAGGGCTCTTAGCACTATCCCAGGACACCACCTCATCTCTTCGAAGAGAGGGCACCTAGGGCCCAACTTGGTAAGTTGTTAATTTGATTGAACAAATTTTAAAATCAAATATTTCATCAATGACTGTGTATACTGCCAACACAGACAGAAAAAAAAATCATTGAATATCTGATGATAAACTACTTATTTTTCCTGTTGAGAGAAATGTGAGCTAGACAATTTTTAAATGATGTATTATTTGATTATATTCTCATCTTCTTTTCTATGCTCCGTTCCTTCTACCTGGTTGACCTCACCAAGTAGCATTTACTTACATATTTTCAAAGAGTTCAAAATCTCTAAGTACATGCCTGCTGAAGACAAACTGTTACCACATTCTTCTTATTGATATAAAAAATAGCAAACAAAAAAAAGACAAAAAAATAAAATAAAACCTGTCTCAGATTAAGAACTTATTATAAATATTTCATACTTAAATAATCAATAGTAATTTGAAATTCCTTTTTTTTGTTTGTTTGTTAAAGATTAAAAAAAAAACCCAAAAGACAGAGAGTAATACATTTTAGGCTCCCTTGGAATTATGTGACTAAGTTGCCCAATATGAGGAGACTAAGTTTGTGCTAGGTTATGATTTATTTTCCTGAATGAGCATGAAGATAACTAACATTTCCTTTTCTTTTATGATCACAAATAAAACAGAACATTTAATTGACAAATACTTTTTATTTGGAATACTTAGATAGTTCTTAGTATATAACATTAATGTAAAGGCCCTAAAGAGTCCATTAAAACTCTGCACAACAAGCTGCATTTTAATAATGCAGAGACTATGTGAGATAGAAACTAATTTCTACCATTTAGGTAACATAAGCAAAAACCAACTTCCTGAAAGAACTGAAGCTTACAAGTAAAAGAGGTTTAAAATGCACACACTCTACAGATGGCAGAATTTAACATCATCCCCAAAGAATAGAAAAAAGAAAAGATTAAAAAAATTCTCTCCAAACCCAGGCTTCTTTTAAGTCTTCTGCTCAAAAGAGGATCAAGAATACTAATGAATATTCAACTCCTAGTATCTTCTGATAATAAATTCCACTTCTAAATCTATGAAGTACAACACACTTGTCCTATGATTAGTTTCTCTCAAAAGATAAAGTGGTCTTTCATATTCTTTTAGGAGTTCATGACATTTGAATATGAAAAAACTTGACATACCAAGATAAGGTGAAAAACCAAGAGCCACTCTAAGTCTGTTTCTAACCTCCACTGATTGAAAAAGTGAGCATTTTGCAGACCTTTCTCTCTGAATCAGCAAAACTTCTGATATATAGAAACCCTGTTCTACTTGGGCAACTTTTCATTTCAAAGAGGGGAAATTAATAGGGAAGAGGATTTTTCTCTTCTTTATATTGAACATCCTGCAAGTCAAGACCTTGTCCTGCCATCATTCCTCACACAATCAGAGAGGTAGGTGGTGGTATTATGAGTTCTGACAGACTTACCCACCATGATTGCTAAAATCATCTTCCACCTTAAGTCTCTCTCTCAGGAAGAAGCCTGAGGCCATGAAAACCACTCATTCATCACCTGCCACACCACAGTGATTCTCTGAGCAGACATCCTGGGCTGGCATAATTTGCTTGACAGCCCTGAGGTCAGCCTGCTTAGTGATTGAAGAATCTTTTCTACCTTCAAATGTTATAATGTACTGTCCTTTGTATACCTGGGTGATATTCCTGACCCACTATCAATGGTGGTAAATCTGAAAAGCAAAATCTGACCATGCAATAGGGCAGAGCTTGAGGGCTACACAAAGAAGGAAAAAAATGTCACAAGAATGACAGGAACTCTTGAAAAACCCTGCCCAGCCCCACAAAAAGAGCTCTGCATTTGTCTGTATTTTAGGCCTTCAGAAACTTCTTCCGTCTGACCCCGCACCTCCAGCCTCTCGGTATTTTTCTGGTTTTGGTCTTGGTTTCAGGCAGATTTCTATTACCTTGAACAATTTCAAATGTTGACTGGTACCCTGTATATTTACAAGGACAAAGAAGCATTAAATAATAATTATATTCAAGAACATTGGAAAGAATTAAGAAAGGTGTGTCAACTTTAATTTTGGATTTTCTTGTTACTTGTCAGTTTGCCTCTCAACTTAATGCCAGAAGGGAATAAAAAACCATCATTATTATTCTCTATCTGCTCAGTGGCATACAGGAAGTGAAGTGAATAGGGGGTTTACCTCTGGTCTAATTGGCTCAATTTCTAACTGTATCAGCAGAGAACCAGGGACTGAATGATCCCGCCTCCTATTCATTCTCACATCACATCTAAACCAGGTAAAGCTGCTCAGATACAAATATTCCTTATGGAAAGGAAAGCAGCAAAGAAGAGAGCAAAAGAAGGTTGGGGAAAGGTGAGAGCATGAGTATATTTCTAAAGTGGACTAATGGGGAGGTTATATTGGCATTTATTTAATCCATGGCAATTTCCTGTCCCCCAGAGAAGGGGAGAGAAATGGTGGTTCTCTTCCACCCCAGTCAAAGCCAAGATTACATGTGTATTTCATATTTGTATATATCTTTTGACAATGAACCTAATACATGAAGAGTGTTCTATTATGGGGTTCCAGCATTTAGAAATAATTAACCAAGTCTTACTTTACTAGCTCTATGAATAAATGGAAGAATGTCACTGAGACACCATCAGTTTAGTCACTGGAATACAAGCAGTTCAAGATTTGTGAAACTATCCCAATAGGTAATAATTGATTATTATGTAAAGTTATGTAACTGGCTAATATAAAAAGGAAAAAGAGGTTGTTATTGTGATGTGAGTGCTTATTGCTAGTCTAAAAACTAGCGTTAATCTGCTGATTTTTCTTTTGTGAGGCAGTTCTAATTATAGTCAGCTATCTAATTCAATGCTTATTAAATCGTCACTATGATGACAAAAACTATAAAGGGGAAAAATTTAGCATAGTATAATATAAAGTGCATGCTTAAAAAAAGCTAACAGCCCTGCTGTTGTGTGGTCTGTATGTAACGCTAGAGCCTTCATCTAACCTCCCACTATAACAAGGAAACCATTATCTACATCAGCAGATGATACCAGTCTCACAGAGGTGTCAGAATTGAGTGAGAAAGGGGAACAAAACCTGTAGCCACACCACTGGGATTTGAACTCATGCTCCATAACCTCAATGACCTTGGGTGAATGAGAGAACTTCTCTGTCTCAGATCTGTCATTTTTAAGATGGGCATTATGTTAAAATTTGTTTCATAGAATTATGAGGCAATGTCCGCATGGCATCTGGGACTTCTACCTGCACACATTTCACCTGTATTACCTGTGACTGTTGTTAATGTTGTTATTATTATTGCTTTTATATTATCACCCAGAATGTGGTAGTGCTCAACAAATAGTGGCTTTATTTCTCCCTCTTATATTATCATTCTGCTCCCACTCTGAGAATTTACCAGTTTATGTCACATAAATATTATTTGATTATTTCAGCTTTTCCTGTAGATAAGTGTTTTACCTGAATTACACTTACTTATGACAGCAATGGTCCTAGAAAATTAAGATCTGTGAGACCTTAGAGATTCTCAAATTACCTAGTTACTTAACAAAGATAAAATATCTGTGTCCAAGTGGCTCATCCCTTCCAAGAAACAAAATATAAATATATACATTACACATAAAATATATATTTATACATCTATATTCAAACTCTTAGAAACTCTGTAATCATGAAATTCTGCTAATATTTTTTCCTCTTAATTGTTTATTTCCTATTTGTTCTAAACAATTAAAAATGATCACTCAGTACTTTCTATATTATCTGTACAGTGTGGTTTCAACAATGAAATTTCTTCAGCTTTCCAGTGGTTCTTAGATTAATGAAAAAGTGAACATTCTTATTAAAGACCCTTAACTTTGAATAGAACTTTAACTTTGAATAGAACTTTACTTTCTTGACAAGGAAAATATTGGGACTTTGGAGTTCGGACTCCCAAGCACACAGCCAGAATCCAAGGGGAGGTAGGGGATGGGGGAGGTAGAGGATAGGCCTGGCTAATACTTCTTTTCCCATATACTTTCTTAAAAGACTTTGTATAATAATCATCCCCAGAAAGTTGCTCCTCTAGTGAAACTTGAAGTTAATCTCTTCTAAGCAAGGCTAATTGCAAAAGCACCTCTGGAATACGCTACCCATATGGTGACTTAGGACCTGGTGGGGCTTTATTTAGGGTGGAGAGTAAAGCAAGTGGCCCTTTTCTTTCTGCTTTGGCTTATTCTTTGCTCTGCCTACTTAACATTAAGAACAGATTCTCCTTGAAGGTTCACATAGATTCTCTCTTGTCCTTATAAATTAGATGGGATTTTGATGGGATGTGTAGGTTGTCCTCATTCATAGATAAACTGAGGCACAGGCAGAGCCTTTCAGGGATTTATCAAGTGTCAGAGCTGTAGGCTAAATCTCAGCTTCCCCCAGAGCCCATTCCAAAAGGTCACTTGGACTCTAAGGTCCCTTCTGCTCCAGTGACTCTAACCATCAGGTTATTTCCTTTTTCTTTGGTGGAAAACAAGACCTAGAACCTGCCCAAGGGTCCATAATGAGAAAATGTAGTGGTGTGTGCAGTAATGTAATTAGGTGTCTTATAATTCTAAATTGGGCAGGAACAATATCTTTTCAAAAATCAAACCACCAAAACTTGCATATATTCCACTTATTAAGAATAAACAATTATGAATCATCTTATAAATGAGACAAGTCTGAGACTAGCAGATCTCTCTTTTTCTCTGCCTTTCCTTTCTTTTCCACTGTCTTCTAGAAAATATGTAGATCTCCCAGCAGTGATTCAGTTGAGAGCTCACCACACCTCCTCCTCTAGATGTTCACATAGGCAAACATAATGTCTATTTGGGAAAAAAATAAAACTGTTTCCTTAAATAACTACCATTTTTATTAACCCATAAGTATAGCACTGACCATAATAATTTAATAGTCTCAGTAAGGTGGATGGCCAAAACACACAATTCAATTATGACAGTCATGACACAGGTTCCATTTTTTTCATAGAATGCTTTCCTTTGGCAATAAGTACACCTCATTAAAAAACTCAGAATGAAAGCATAACACTGTGATTAACCTTAGCTTATCTTTATAATAGCAGAACCGTACAGCAAATTTCATCCTGTAAAAGTGCTAATATTTAGTAATTGAGAAAAAAGGATACCGAACAAGAGCATACTATAAATTCTTTGGACAATCTTTTTTACAGAAAAAAAAATACTATAAAGACTTCTGGAATTGTATTCTATTATTTTACCATCCAGATCGGGTTGTTGCATTATGTTAATTATTAACAAGGTAACAACAAATTAAACTTAAATTGTGTTAGCTCTAATTGAAAGTTGTATGTTTAAACTGTGTATGGAACATTTTTGGCAGCTTTAATCAGATATTCTACTCCTCTGTGTCTTCTTTTATTGATAGCAGGCTCTAATGACTTCTCAAAACTCTCTGCAACCTTACATTAAGTATATTAGAAGTGAATACTGTGAATTTTCAGATGGGAATATTGTCTATTACAACCTACTTGGGGAGTCTAAAACCTAGGTCTCTGCAGTGAGCTTTATTTATTCAACCCACCATAAAAAGTTAATGTTAGAAGAGAAGACAAAGGAAATAACTAATTCAATTACATTTCTTCAAAATATTAATATCACTTTCAATTATAATAAAAATGAATTACTTGCTATCAGTGGGAATAAAAACCTGGTTTGGGGCAAGAAACATTTTGCTTAAACTATAATAAACACTGAAATATAACACTAAATCACCTTCAGAAATTATATATGAAAAAAGAATATTGAAGTATCTGAAAAAGACACCACTCTATTAATTTTAGTGTTTGCTGAACATATCAAATATTTTCCATTTAATACTTTCTTTACCTAAATTATCAGTAATAGAATAAGTGTCCTTGAAATATTTTTTAATTTCATCATGAATACATTTTATTAAATCTCTATTTATATTTCTAAAATGTAATTTAAATAAGAATTTTTATTAGACATTTTTTAATAATTGAATTAAAATATCTTCTCATTTATTGTAATTCTTCAAGAGTCTGGGAGTTCAATTTTCATGCATGTAAACAAGAATAATTGCTTAAATATTTAAAAACACTTCTAAAACTCAAAATAGTTCTGAAGAGTACAAAGAGACCCCAGTGTCAGAAAAGGCAATTCTATCCTTCCTGATATTAAAAAACACTAACTTAACCTGGTTCTACCAAAATTTCAACAGTTGTCAATATTTGTTTAAAAGTTCCTACATTTTTCTACACCATCTATTAGCTCATCTTAGTTGTAACTAGGGTGACCATGTAATTTACTTTCCAAACCAGGACAGCTTTAAGAATGAAAGAAGATGCTATCAATAGGCTTAGACTGAGACTGTTCCAAGCGACCTGGAATAAATGATCACCATAGATCTAGCCATCATTCTTCATAATATTTCTGTTATTAAGTTAAAAGAGCACACATGCAGAGTCACCTTCACCAAATTACAATTTGCACTTCAAGGACACATAAGTAATGATGGAAAAGGAAGGGTGAAAGAATAAAACAAATAGGCAGACTTCACTGAACTTTGAAAAGGAAAAGCAGAGAAAAAGAAAGAAAAGACCAAAGAAAATAAGATCAGTTACTAGGAGGGCAAAGATTAAAAGAAATTTACTCTGTTGCCCCAGTTACTCACTTTTTGCTTTCCCTTGAATCCTTTGTCTAATAATATAGATTAATCATTTGTTTAATTCGTTATTATTAAACAGCTCTGATTTGAACTCAACTTGACAACCATACGTATAAGTCTAAAATATATTACAATAAGAAGTGGTTCATTCCATTAAGTTTCATTTTTGAACAATGCCCAAAGCTACTGTAAAGGGTACAGTGCTCTCAAATGGCAGCTGTGCTCATTTAGTCACTGTTAAGTCATAAACATACACTTTAAAATACCTACTTTTTTTGCATATGTTACAGCGCAGGAGGAGATTGTTCACCACTACTGGTTTCTAGTCTTCTTTGTGACTGCCTACTTCTAAGCCCCAGTGTTCTAAATGTAAGTCACAGAAAACAATACCTAACATATGATTTGAGCCAGCTAATGGCACTTAGCCCAAGGTTGACTCAGTTACTAAAACTACCATCATTGCTGTAAACCCATTGTAAGCCAATGTTATTTTTGACATTAGTGTTTTTAAAGTTAGTTCACATCAAGAGAAGCTGCATGCCAAAAAATGCTTAAGTAGGACTTTCACTTCAGGACAATATTATATACAAAGTAACTGTCTCAAGTGATACAGGTGAACTCTTACTATAAGTTAGAAATGAGTAGCAAACTTGGCAGATGTATGATAATACGATAAATTAAATTTTATATTAACCTAAAACAAATGCCAAAGAAAAATAATACTTCGATCTTTACCTTAATTTCATATAAACCACTAAGAGTATTTATAAAAGAAAGTAAAAACTATCATTTAAAAAATGATAACTATCATTTAAAATTTTTTATTAAAATCTCAAATTAGTAAGATTCAAAGAAAAAAAGACATTCTTTAAGAGTCTGATCTTTTTATTAATATATCCAAAACAGAGAATTTGTCTTCTATAAGTGGCTTTCCTAGGCCTTTTTAATTTAAATTATTAGGCCCCATCGGGGGTTGTTTAACAGCTACCCATAAACCTTCTAATATTCCTTCCTGGAAACCTTAAACGCTACATTTCTTATATACTCATGTGGCTAGCGTTCCAGATGTGATTTAGGTTCCACCAATTAGGAATGCTAAGTTAGGTCACATGAGGAGAGTCTTGGGGCTTAAGACATCTGACTGTGATGCTATAGGTTACAGCAGAGGTACAGGGAGGTGATGGTACCTAATCGTGGCAGTAACAGTAGCTCCTTTGAAAGCCCAGTTCTGTGATAGTGCTTTAGGAGTCATATCCAGAAAGTTAAAGGCTGTTTTGTTTGTTCTTAAGTTACCCAAAATATTCTGGAGGTTAATACGTTCTAATAAATTATTTTCCTAGTGAAATAGCTAATGTGGATTTATTCTCTGCAGTTGAACCCTGATCAATGTATTAGCCCTTAAAGTGGGAAAACAAAAAACAAAACTATGTTTCCTCACTTAAAATTTAAAAAAATAGTGAGCATCAGTTTATTTTAAGATATAAAGTTTTGGTCTTTCCACCTTGGCCTATCTCTTATCTTTATCCAGTATTTTAGCAAATTCTTAGCATATCATATAACTCCCTCTCCTATAGCCCTATACCTTTTATTGCTACTCTTAAATAAAACAAAATGATTCAAGATGTTATGTTCTGGAATGTTGAATTGGCCATTCTTCTAATCCCCCATCTCCACCCATATATGTTTAAAACCTCTAACTATAGGCCACATCATTTCCCTCCATTTGGAGACTTAATTATGGTCTTATGTGATAAAAGCTAGAGTAGAAAAACACAATTTTCCCAAATGGATTGTCTTTTTGAAGTGATACTTCCAGGTTCAGGTTGATATATGAAGTTTCTATACAAAGTAAAAATTCAATGAATGATATTAATAGGTATACAAGAAAGGTAAGAGATGGAAGATACCACAATGCCCTATGCCCCTGTGGCTGTAAAGGGAAGACTTGAAACCTATTTCTCTAAGTGTACACTGAGATAAGTTTGAAGTAAAAAATAACTGGTGAGTTGCTGGATCCAATAATATATGCATTTAAAACTTCCTAGATATCATATAGAAAACATAGCATTTTAAAAATTGTTTTAATAACCAACATTTGGTAAACAGTTTAGAAGTATTTACAACAATCTCAAGAAATCACTGCATTCTTTCTCTCTCATTCTTTTTACTGAGGTAATATGATTTGTAATAGTATATAAATATGAGGTGGAATTGCTGAGTCATACAGTAGTTTTATTCTTAATTTTTTAAGGAAACTCTATACTGTTTTTTATAATGACTATACTAATTTACAACCCTATCAACAGAATATGAGTTTCTGTTTTCTCCTCTCCAACACTTGTTATTTTTTGATAATAGCCATTCTAACTGGTATAAAGTGATATCTCATTGTGGTTTTGATTTTATTTCCCTAATAATTAGTGATGCTGGACATCTTTTTATGTGTCTGTTAGCCATCTGTATGTCTTCCTTGGAAAAATGTTTATTCACATTCTCTGCCCACTTTTTAAATGGGTTTGCTTTTTCATTGTTGAGTTTATATATTTGGATATTAACATTATCAGAAGTATCATTTGTAAATATCTTCTCTCATTCAGTTGGTTGCTTTTTTATTTTGTTAATAGTTTCTTTTGCTGTGTAGAAGCTTTATAGTTTGATGTAATTCCATTCATTTTGTGATTGGAGTCAAGTCTACAAAAACTGTTCTAAAACCAATGTCAAAAAGTTACCACGTATGTTTTGTTCTATATATTTCATTTCTCTTTCTGATATTTTTTGTTAGTATACAGCTTTACCACTGTGTAATGGATTTTTGTGGATTGATTTTGTACCCTGAAACTTTACTGAATTTGTTTATTTATAATAAACAAATCTTTGGGGTTTTCTATATATAAAATCATGTCATTCACAGATAATGATAGTTTTACTTCTTTATTTCCAGTTTAGGAGCCTTTTATTTCTTTTTCTTGACTAACTGCTCTGGCTAGGACTTCCAATACTATGTTGAATAAAAGTGGCAAGAGTGGATAACCTTCCAAGTCATCCTTCTTTTTTTCATGAATTTTAGCACATGTTTGTGGCTGAGTGGTTTTATTAGCCTTCTTTCTGTAAGTAAAATTTTGGAGTTCAACAGCTTCCTTTCACTTTGCACTATCTTATTCCTTTATGATTCAAGCTGGTAGTATTTCTCCTGATATAATTTTCTTAAACATTTTGTAGGTGTCTTATGGATGGTACAATAATGCTCTCCATTAGGAAGAAGTCCACAAATCTTTGTGATTATTCCTTCTCTATCTTTCGTTCTTGTTGAGATGGCTGAGGGCCATACAAATTTCTATAAATCTTCTAATTTAATTGAGAATATTTATGAGGTACAGCCTTAATCTAATGACTGAATAATCTTTTGATATTTCAAAGGTTTTAACAAAGAGTTGTACAGCCCCACTCCTGGCCCTATATATATATGGCCATGACATATATATATATATATATATATATATATATATATATGCACATACACATATATACACACATATATACACACTTACACATATACACTTACACACATATATATACATATATATACATATATATACATATATACATATATATACATATACATATATATACACACACATATATATGTCATGTCTTGAGAAACAATCTTAATTTTAGCATCTTTTGTCATCTGAATAGGCTGAGAATTTCCCAAATTATTATGCCCTGGTTTCTTTTTAACAGTTTTTCCTTCAATCTATATCTCTCTTATTATATTTTACTGTAATGAGGAAGAAACAGGCCATATCTTCAACATTTTGCTTGAAAATCTCCTTACCAAGATATTTCACTCATCTTTCACAAATTCTTTCCAAATAACCAAAGGACACGATACGACTAAACTTTGCCACTATATAACAGAGATCTCCATTTTTCTATTTCCCAATAGCATGTTCTTCACTTCCTACTGTACTCCCATCACCAGCATCTTTACAGTTCATATTTCTACTAAGATTCTGTTTAAGGGAATCTAGGATTTTTGTTTCATGCTTCTCAAAATTCTTTCACCCTCCACCCACTTCCTGATTCCAAAGCCAATCTTGTGTTTTTAATTATCTGTTATGGTAGTAGACTACTTCCAGGTACATAATCTATTTCATCAGAAAGATCCCATTTCCCTTGATTCTTCTTCCTTCCTTCCTTCCTTCCTTCCTTCCTTCCTTCCTTCCTTCCTTCCTTCCTTCCTTCCTTTTTGGTTCTTGTGTTTTTAACTACATCTGGTGTTTATATTTCTATAGTGGGTTTAGTGCACTATCTTATCTTAAAAGGTACAGTAATACTTTAACACAGTTCAGTAGTAGGCAATATCTATGAAGTATATGTTACTTTGTATTTTACACATAAAATATAGTACATTAACATCTATGTTTGGATATAGACATAGCTTAATATAAAGTAAATGACTGAAAATGCAAAGTCCACCTGTATCCTTCATAGTTATCTCCCAAAGTCAGTACTCCACTCTTGAAATTAAGTTTCCATTAGTTTTTCATCACCTTTCCTGTGGTTACAACATTGGAGCTTATCACACAACTAATGCATAAATATCTTTGTATTGATCATTCACAGGTCCTACTGATACAAACTACATCCAAAATCCATTTTATTTTGCATTTAAATGGGGCTTGAGAATATTAAAATTTTTATGAGATAAATATTTAGTATTTATTATATTCATTTCTTACAGTTAGGGGAAAATTGGATAATATTATTGATTAATAGGCATTTATTTTTCTTGGTTTGAATTTCAAATTCTAAGTTGAAGTGTCCTGATTAAAAAAAAATTAACACATATAAAACTCTTGGAAAAAATTAATTCAACTTTTGCATGTGAAAAAGTAAAAATCATTTTCACTAGAGCTCAAACATTGAAAATGTCATTGCAAAGAAAGAATCTTGAAACAATTTCAAGTTAGAAAAAAGAAAGATTTATAGTATAGTTGCCATGGTAATTGCAGTACACTGTTGCAAACTAGTATAAGGTTAGGAAAGTGTCTCTATGATAGAGTCTTTAGGTTGAAAGACAGTCTATAAATTCATCGTTTTGAAAACTCAAAAATAATATTAGTAAATCTTGAAATGTTTTTGATAAGATACTTTTAAAATACAGCCAAACCTAAAATCCATTAAAGTGAACTTGTTTTCTTGCCTGAGACTACTCAACTGCTTCCTCTGCTATGGCTCTTTCTGGAGCTTTATAGTGCATGGGCTTTGTAATTTGCATCTTGCTCCACTGTGGTGAGAGATACTACCTTAGGTGGGGTATGGACTGATTTTTTCCATGAGTGATATTAATAGTTCTTATATTATAGAGCTCACTATAGAATTTTCCTTGGTCTATGTTCTTCCCATCATGGCATGGTTCTAATGTACTTTGGTTTTAAGTATCTAAACCATGTTATATATATTGTACCTTATGACAGTTTTGAATTGAAATCTATGTCATAAAATTGTAACAAATACACTAATAAATTCCATTTAATTAAGATTTTGTCTGCATAACAAATTTTAAAAATTCTGACATCGTCTAATACCAACTTGTTTGGCACTTTGAAAAATTAGCCTTAGAATTAGTTTTCATCCTTTTAAGAAGTTTAAAATTTTTCTGACACAGAAACTTTATTTTGAAAAAAAAAAAGTATTTTGTATTCATTCTTTGAATAAATTAATGGGACACTTTGCTATATTAAATGCTTTAGATATTTGCAATGTAAATAATGAAATTATTCTTAACTGAAGACACTTTTTGTGAAGAACTCTAAAATATGTTAGGAATCATAGTTTAACCCATATATAGGCAAAGCTCATTATTTGAAAAAGTACTGAAAATATATGAGCAAAAGAATGTTTTAATAATTGTATTTGTAAACACTGTGTGTTTGTGTGTGTGTGTATGTGTGTGTGTGTGTGTGTGTGGTGTTAAAACAGAATACCTCTGTAGGAATAAAGAAGTAGTTCTTTTTGAGTAACAGATAAAATCTGACTTTTCCAACAGACTGCCTTGCTGTTAGACTTCTATCTTCTATAGAATCTCTGGTAGACTTGACTTGTTTGTGGTTCAAAAATATCCATTTTATGGATTTAGAAACTTAATTCCAGGAAGACTTAGGGACTGGCTCAAAACCATAATGTTTGAATTCTAAGCTGAGATTCAATCCAGATTTTCTGATTCCAAAAACCAAAGTTATCCATTCCTTTATACATCTTAGTGCCAAGTTCATGTGGATGGAGAGTATTTAAAATAATGAAAATTAATAGCAACCAAGTGAGAATTCCTAAAAAAATTATATTGCATACTATTATATAAAAAAAATCTAAATGTTTAATTTTAGCTAATTGTCAAGACTTAATTGCAGCTGAATAGGCAAAACTTAAAGAAATTATTTTTAAACTTCTTTATTTAACATTTCCCCCAAATAAGTAAAAATATGAACTTTTTATGTTTATATTAAAATATTTTCTCCCTAAACTTTTTTTCTGTTAAAGTATCTCCATGAAATGAAATTTTACATTATTTAAATATTATGGCATTACATGTGAGTACAGTGTTTTCTCACAGTGGGTACCCAATAAATGCTATGGATGACAACTAAAGATACCACTTAAAAAGAATTTGGCATTACTTTAAAATATCATTTGAATATGCAATTAAAAGAAGGGGTTTATCATTTTGACTAAAAAACTACAAATATAAATTGGACAATAACAAGTGTGACAATATATTAAATTACTTCTGCAGGCAAACCAACCAAAGGAAATCTAATAACATTCTACACAAAGAAGCATTGCATAGCTTCCTAAGGTGGCTACTCTGAATTAAAAACAAAAAACAAAAAACAAAAAACACTTTTCTAAATATGTAAGTGTGAGGAAATGATCATGTTTCTATTTTTATATTTTTGGATCAAATACTTTATCTCTCAAATCTTTGTGCATGTATACTCCATTATATTGAAAGAATAATATATAATTTTTATGTTGGTTTTACAAAGAAGCATAGCTATTTAAATTGCTTAACAAAACTAAAGTTACTGACTTGCATTTCTTGTTCTGTACAATGCTGCTTGTTCACACAGCCATACTGACTACTACACTGTGAGAAACTGGAAGGCAAAAACCAATCCTGTATTATTTATATTTCTTCCTCCATCATAGAAACCAGCATATGGTGAGTGCCTAACAAAAATTTCCAGAATTATATCACTCTTATAGAAAGACTCACATTCCATTTAGAAAAAGTGTTTCCAACTCCCAATTTCCCTACATAATAGCAGTACTTAAACTCCCACTGGAGAAGGAAATGGTGAAGTGCAGCTGAGTTTCTCAAAAATTTTACAAATATATGTGGATAGAGGGGGAAAAAAAAGACAAAGTGAAAGTGACATTATAACCACAGAGGCCATTTCATTCTTGGATGAATGAAGGCGTATAACCCACTTGGGTATCCCAGTCAGAACCCTTTCCTTTGAATATACAAGACAAAACTGCATATTCTTATAATCCTTTGAAAGCATTAAAGGTTGAGTATATTTCTTTAGCAACATCTAAAAACTGCTTTTAGGTTTGGGGATGCAGCCAGCTTATTTGATGGCTTTATGCTGAGGGAGGAGTGTTTGGGCTGGGCAAAGTAAGAATAAGAGATTTTGAAATTCACTAAGCAAATTCTGAAAATATCCCAAAGCAATAATAAAATATTTATTTTATGCATAAAATTCTTAGTTCTAATCTAAGATTGTCATTTTCTTCCTTATGAAACTAGCTAACAGGTATGTAATAAATAATTTTTCCGATTTTTAACATAATAGAAGCTAAGATATAAAGTTTGTAAATTTTAGTGTGGTGACAATTTTGCAGTTTTGTGTAGCCAAGTCTATTTTTTAACAGCCTGGAATTATATAAAAAATAGAACCACATATAAAAACTTGTCTTGGCTTGTGCCCAAGTGATTTGAAGAATCCTCCACTTTCAAACTCACATTTATCACTTGAATTTGGAACACAGTTATGACAGACGTACATATTTCTGAGTTACTTGAAATTCTGTATTAATTGTAAAACATCCATGACAAATATTCTTTGGGGTCAATAGTTATAAGGTAACTTAAAATCTATAGACCCAGTGATATTGTTACATTAAAATGTCATGATCAAATAAAAAGTTTTAGTTTTTAAACATCTTTCCTCCAAAATAAGCCATGATGACAAATCACATTTTAATGATCTGTTTCTTTATTTACGCTATGAATAGCTGCATCTATTACTGTGACAAGATCCAAAGAGTTAACAACAACAACAAAAATGGTTCCATTTTAACTACCTTGTAATAAACCTACAATACTCATAACATTGAGGTCAGATATATGTACAATGCATAGCATCAAATGACATTAAATGCCTTTTGTAGTAGGTTCTGCAACAAAAAGGAATACAACAATGGAATGGCATTACAGAATTTTCAGGATTATTGATCAATGGTTTATTTCTTAGACTCACTCTAGAAGTAATTTTATTTTATAAATTGCCTGAGATTTCATTAGAAAATACTCTAAGAAGATATTTATGCAATACTTGAAACTGTCCACTAATAAACTATGCAAGAATGTTCAGATTATTTTATGAGCTTATTTTTAACATACTGAACAATTACAGGTTCTGAGTCCCATTAATCAAAATATAATGTGCAAGCTTTCTTTTCTTTAAATGTTATAATAATTATAACATTCTAATAGCAAATCATTTAAGTGCCAAATTTCAATTGAATTTTTTAATAAGTCAGAGTTGATTTCTCTGCTAGCACATTTAGGTATAAATTACCTGATTTTTTTTTTTTTTTGGCCTTCTGCAATGGTAACTACTCTGCAATTTTTCAGAAGAAAATGTCATATATATTGCCAACCAATGAGAGTCTGGGAAACCAGAATGATTTTTCAAGTGGAAGATTTTTTTAAAAGGAAGTTATCATAATTCAAATGTTATATTAGAGAACAAAATCCTGATGTTATAACATAAATTACGTATTTGGAAAATCCATGCATTGCCAACAAGCATTTCTTAAACAATAAATCATTAAAGAAGTATATTTTGATATTTAGCTTTTATTATTGATTAGTATTTCAAAAACTCTTCATTTACAAAGATGCTAAATATTCCTTAACTATCTCTAAGAAACAACATGATTCCATAGGTATCTTCAAACTAATTTGAGATTAAACAATGGATATAAATTGCTAGAAAATTGACTAGGCTTTAGCTAATAGTATTGTCAGAATAGAAAAGAAGAAATGAGAATTGGTGCTGGAGTTAAGACAATTTGGACTCCAATCTGGCTCTGCCTTTTGATCTATACAGTTTTAAACACATTAGTCTTTCTAATTCACAATTACCTCACTTACGAAGTGATAATAATGCTGCCCACGTTTATAGGGCAGTATTGAGGATTAAATTAAACAAGATGCCCAATGCAAACTCAATATAAGCTAGTGTTAGTAGAATCTTCCAAGGCAGGCCAAAATAATCAACTGGTTGTGTTGGGGTCTGTTTCAGAGTATAAACACTGGTAAAGCTTGGATCTTTTAAAACAGGATTTCTGGGATATGAATTTTCCACCCCAAATTATTTTCAATCCCAACAACAATGCAAGAACCTTATAACAATAGTATTCTTTTATAATGTTCAGTATATCACAGTAAACACATAGCATAATCATACCATACATTTCAATGTTACTTTATAGTATTCAGAGTGTTATCTCAAACACTATTTTATGCAATCATGGTAACAATTCTATGAAGCAGGACAAGTAAGTATGTAGTATCTCCAGCTGGCCCTTAATAAAGGCAGATTGATAGTGGTTGGTTACTTGAAAAGCTCACAGGGCAAGTCAATGATGGAGCTGCAACTAGAATTAAGTTCTTCATCCTAGTCTCATACTATCTCCACACTCTCTCCCCACACAAACTATATTAACTGTCTATTTATGGGACAGTAGGAAAATACTACATTATACAATATTTATCTGAAGTTCAATGTAAGTCTTCCTTTAGAAAATACCTCTGTGCTAACTTGTGATCAGTTTTAAAGCTGAGTCTATTTAGAATACTTATCAAAAGCCTTCTCTAAGGATTGGCACTGTGGGAAATATCAATTGTGAACTCACAGTTTCTACTCTCAGTAAGTTTAAAAGCCAACTGGAAAAATTGCCAAAAGGCAAAACAAAACAAAAAACAACCTGAAAGTATAGGAAAGACTATGTAAATTTTTAAAAAGCAAATTTCTAAGAAAGGTTCATAATGTCTAGGAAAAGGTGCTATCTCAAGAAAAGAAATAATAAAAATAATTCTGTCCCAATAAAAGAACTGTCCTATTAGCTAGAACTTCTAAGTTAACTGACAAGAAATAACTATAGTTTGAACCCAGAACGTTCATCAACCCTTCCTGCAACTTAAAAATATTTATATTGGTAATCTTTAATTATGTTCATCATATAAATTCTAATACAAATAATGTACCAGTAGGTCTTAATATCCAGAAAAGATTTTTCCAAAGTAAATATTATTTCATATTGTAAATATTCATAACTATATTATAGGCCATTTTATACAGATTTTAATTTGTTACAAAGTAAAACAATAAGATTTTTTTTGAGGAAAATTTCTTGCCTGTTTATAAATACTATCCTTGTTTGAGTGGTTTCTAGAATGTCTTAAACTATATTTCCAAAAAGTACTATAACATTTAAAATTGTAAAATGTCATTTTGCCTATACACATCTTATAACTTAATTCAAAAACATTTTATATTCAGTAGCACAAAGGAATAGTATTTTCTTCTCATACAAAGTACATAATTGTGAAGTTATTTGTTTTCCACATTGCATATTTTAAGAAACTCTCACACGATGTTATTATGTTTCAGGCTCCATATCCGTTTAAAAGTTTATCTTATATTTTTAATATAACAAAACCTTTTTCCCCACCTGAAGGATTTTGAGTACCTACCAGAAGCATGTTTATGTTTAAAATACACAGCATGATTCTTTAAATTCATATAGCAATGTATTTTGACATGTTAAATATTAGTAATATTAATACATAAATATTTTAATTTTACTATATCACATTCTTAGGCTGACTACGATCCTGGTATATGTGATGCCTACTTTCTGATTAAAATAAGACATCGAGACATAGTTCTTCCTGTATTACTTCATCTATGTCATGTACTCTGGTTTATAAATTGATCCAACTTATCTGCCATTTGAAGAGCCATTTTCTAAACATGGAAAAACTTAAAATTTCATTAGAATATCATTGTTAATAAGAATTTTTTTTTTTCAATGAAAGAGACCAAAATGTGATTTTGGATTTGAAGTGTGTTTGTGGGTAGTCAGTCATAAAGGCGGGACTTAAAAGCAGTCATTCATGCTGGGTTGCCAAAGTGAAAATCCTACCGCACAAACAGGGAGACAGTAAGTCCCAATGCTGGTAAAATGTGTGCATTGAAAGGCACCTATATATTCCTACTGAGTGATTTGATTACATGTGAAAAGTGAACGGTTAGGAATCCTTATCCCTTAAGATGCATTTATTTTCATACATTACTAATTCCTGTTCTTCAGGATAGTATTCAAGTGAATTAACTGGTTCTACCTAGCAAACATAATGGTATTAGAGGCCTGAGGCCTCCAGTTTCCCAGAAAATCAGGGCAGCAAACAATGAGAAAGCAAGCTTTCCTTCTCCTCAACAGGGATTTTAGCCTGAGACCTATGAAATCTTCTGAAAAGAACATCAATAACGAGATGAGGAGGGCTTTTCAATATGAAAAAATTCTGAACTGATTTGTAAACCACCTTTGGAAAATAAGAATCCATTATTCTGGAAAACTGAGTAGAGATTACTTTTTTAAATAATAGCATAAAAAGTATAAGTAGTAGCTGGCAGTCAACAAATTTATAGGAATAGACTTACCATATCTGTTAACATTTGTGCAAAATTACCTCTGACGTATTGATCAGAATTGATCAAATGATCAACTAGTGGAAAACATGTTCAAGTACAATTTAAAAAGTACTCTCCTTGTTCAGAGAAAAAAAAAAAAAGGTTAAGAGACCCCTGTGACACTGAGCACCTCCTTGAAAGGTGTTTAGAGCTGACCAAATCACACACGTATTTAAAGGCCCTTGTCATTACTGTAGGGCTGGACAGTAGAGTGTCTGTGTCGCTCTAGCACACAGGAGTCAGAGTCATTCTTGAAATGCCTCGTTACACATGTGGCAGCATAGTACTGCCTTCAGAAAGTACAATTTCTGCTTTCCGATTCTTCATATATTTCTTCTCTTTTGCTCTGAGAAAAAGATTTCCTCCTTTATGTTTTGGGAGCTATGGAAATCTACAGTTTTCTAACCTCTAGACTACAGTTCAGGAAGATCTACTGTTTATAAAATATGCCAATAATTTAAACTTAATGGCTGCCATGTCCGTCCAGTTTTTCATTTTTCTGTACTTAAAAGAGTTTTCTTAACAAAATATTCTATAAAAATAATTGAAATATTTCTTTCTCATTGTAAAAACAGTATAGCTCTATCATAGAAACTTTAAAAAGCACAGGAAATTGTAAAAATAAAAATTTATATTTTCATCACTTTGGAATAACTACTTTTGACATTTAGACATTAGTCATATTTTTATCATTTCCATAGATACCAGACGCAGTGAAATGTGAATGACCTGAATGAGATTTTCTCATCCTGGGAGCACCCTGGGAAGGCACGATCTGGGAGACTGTGTGCAGTGATTTCTGGTAGGTCTTGGGTCCGCCTCCCTCTGGGATATGTGGCTTCTCTTTTGATGCCTCTGTTTACTTATCTACTGACCCAGATTGTTTGGTTCTATCTGAAACTGATTTCTGGCTTGTGCATGGATGAGAATGTGACTATGATCATATTTAATAAGCAGACATATGTGCAGTATGGGCCAATACACTGGGGAATAGAAATGGGTGTGAATATTTGAGACTCAAAATATCAATAAATACACCACAGATACCAACAAATGTGGGAAGGCAGGTTAGAGATCTAGGGATGGGGAGGAGCTATTAAGATAATAGGCATGCAGAAATCCTGAGTGCTGTCAAAGAAACAGTAGGTCATAATTCAGGGAATGAGGGAGTGACTAGTAAATGTTGAAAAAGAACTTTAGTAGCTCCTAGTCATGATGACAACATTTAACACTCAGAATTCTAGGATAAATTACTCTGTCTGTCAGAGAGATTTCTGTGTTTCTGGTGACTGACAAATAAGTGCCATTTCAATTCACTGCTTATGGGGGTGGAATTTTCCATATAAATTGTTTTGAGACATGAACTTTGTATGTCTTCTCAGATATCCTCAACTGCTCCTTTCTTTTTCTCTTTCTTGGTCTGCACCCACCCCTCTACTTTCAGACTTGAGTACTATAACCCAGAAGTTCCCTGGGGCATGGAGCCGGGGCCAGGGGGTGTGGGTGGGGGCGGGGGATGGGGGGGGGCGTGAACCTCAATCAGCAGAAAGCAGGAGTCAGGAAGGAGTCAAGTGTGATTCTTCCTTGCAGACTATTTAAAGAAGGAGTTCCACTTACTGAAGAAACCCACCTGCTGACAGATGCTGTGCCTTTTCCAGATTCATTTTGACATAATAGGCACAGTATCTCATGGCTTTGTAGCTTCCCTTGCTTGGCTTCCCTTTTCTCCTTATTCTTACTCTCCTAGGCCTGTACTCTCAAATAAAATCAGAACTTTAATTATTGCCTCAGGTTATGTTTTCTAGAGCAGCAATTCTCAAATTTTAAAGTGGATAAAAATCACTTGGGGATCTTGTTAAGTAAAATACAGATTCTGTGTCAGGAGATCTGTGATGGTGTCTGAGATGCTACATTTTTACAACTACCCAAGTGACATGCACACTGTCAGCCTTTTACATAACAAGGTTCTAGAAGACAGAATAAGACAGATTTCATCACCACTCAATGTACGCTCTTTGAGGGTCAAGACCGTGTGTGCGCACGCGCACACATTTTCACTGTTCTACCCCTGAATCTACAACAATGCCTAGAATTTAGAAAAGTGCTCAAGAGATATTTGTTGACTAAATAATCAGTGAATGAATTCTCCTAGATGACTTCAGTGATTCCTAGCTACGGGAAATTTTTCTAATTTTAACATTCAAGTTTTAGAGTAAGTTAAATTGTCTTGCAGTGGGTTTACTGTATTTCTGATGACTGACAAATAAATGTTTGCTATGGACTGAATGCTTATGTTCCCCCAAAATGCATATGTTGATATCTCAATTCTCAAAGTAATGGTATTAGGAGGTAGAGACTTTGGGAGGTGATTAGGTCATGAGTGAGAAGCTCTTAGGAACAGGATTATAACCCATTTAAAAAGAACCCAGACAGTGGCCAGGATATGGAAGCAACTGAAGTGTCTTACAGTAGATAACTGAATGAAGAAGCCGTGGTACATATATACAATGGACTATTTCTCAGCCATAAGAAGAGACGAAATACTGTCATTTGTGACAACATGAATGGACCTTGAGATAATAATCATGCTAAGCAAAATAAGCCAGGCATAAAAAGCTGAAAATCACATGATATCACTTATATATGGGATATAAACCTAAAAGCAACAAATGAAGAGGACAAATAAACAGAGACTCATGGGCATGGACTATAAACTAGTGGTTACCAGAGGAGAGGGAGGTGGGGGAAGAGGGAGGAGGTAGATGGAGTAAAGGGGGTCAAATATGTGGTGACAGAAGGAAATCTAACTTTTGGAGGTGAACACACAGTGTGAATATATATGTGTGTGTGTGTGTGTGTGTGTGTGTGTGTGTGTGTGTGTGTGTGTGTGCCTTACCGCTAAAGTGTATAGATGAAACTTACTGGATTTCATTAACCAATGTCACCATAAAAATAATTAATTAATTTTAAAAAAATGAAAAAAAAAAAAAAGGAATCCAGAGAAATTCCTTGTCCCTTTCACCATATGAAGTTGCAGCACAAAGATAGCCATCTAGGAAGTGGGGCCCACACCAGACACCAAATCTGACAGTGACTTGATCTTGGGTATCTCAGTTTACAAAACTGTGAGAAATAAATTTCTGTTGTTTATAAGCCACCCAGCCTATGGTATTCTAACACCCAAATAGACTAAGACAATGCTTAATGCCACATATATAACAATACACTTATATTATCCCAGCATCAAGGGGTTATAAAAGTAAGAGTTACATTTTAGAAACCCATTGCTAACTCAGAAGCATAGAGAGACAGTACTAAGGTATCTAATTCAGAAAAGATTCTGTTAGGTTCCAGAGGCCAACCCTCTTCTTAAAAGCCTGATCGTCTACTTTAACAGGTACTAGAGAGCAAAGACAAGTGTGCTTAAGATCCATTATATTGGTAGTATCTCATGTTTACTCACCCAGAATTTCACTTTTCATATAATACCTTTTATTATAGAGGATAAATGGCAGTTTTCTGCTGAATTTTAAAATAATGCATCATGTATAATACACAATAACTGCCAGGAGCATCAACATCCTCCTCTGGTATTTGCCCAACTTAAGAAATATAATACATCAGACTTCTGCAATAGGTGTTACACCTATTATTGGATGTAACTAACCTCGTCCTACTGTCTCTTATGTTGTTACCAACAATCATTTGGACATTTAAGATTTTTTTAGCTGACAACATCCACAGCTATTCTTGTTACACTTTTACTGTTGCCATAGAGACATAGAAACAGCTGAACAGAGTTTTCACATATGGTATTCCTGATGAAGGGGCAACACTAACCATGCTAATATGTCACTGAATTTGTTTATCAATGATTGCACCAAGGTCAGGCTTTTGCCCGCAAATTTTAAGTAATTTACAAAGACCACAAGACAAGTTTCTACCAGAACCTCTCATTTGGAAGACTCTCTTTTACAGGGGTCCTCTAAGTGTGATCCTTATACCAGTAGCATTTGCACCACCCAGCAACTTATTAAAAATGCCAAATGCTGAGCCCTGTGAGAGTTTACTAGCCCAGTTATCTGATAAAATATTATTTCTGGGTGCATCTGTGAGAGTATTTCTGGAAGAGATTAGCATTTAAATCAGGAGACTGAGTACAGAAGATCTGCTCTCACAAATGAAGGCAGGCATCATCCGTTGAGGGACCATACAGAACAAAAGATGGAGGAAGGGTAAATGCTCCCTCCTTGAGCTGGGACATTCATCTTCTCCTGACTCTGGACATCAGTGCTCCTGGTTCTTAGCCTTCAGGCTCAGACTGAATTATCCTACCAGCTTTCCTGGTTCTCCATTTTGCAGAGAGCAGATTGTGAGACTTCCCAGCCTCCATAACCACGTGAGCCAATTTCTATAATAAATCTCCTCATATCTATATATCTATACTATTAGTTCTGTTTCTCTGGAGAACTCTGACTAGTAGAGACCCCATCTCAGGCCCATTAAATCAGAAACTCTGTAGTCTATTTTAATAAGTCATTTAGGTGAATATGATGTATGCTAGAGTGTGAGAACCACTTCTATACTAGATACGTTCCTGTCTCTAAAAGATAGTTTAGATGAGAAATATTAAGGTACTGAAGAATCCAGAGATAAACTGAATATGAGATGTTCTACATAGGGATATTTGAAAATCTAAAGTATAGAATAGCATTTTTAGAAATGGAATTGAACTATATATAGTACCATGAACAAGGTACTTATTAAAAATACGTAAGCCTCACCCAGACTTAGTGAATCAGAGTGTCTGAGTTGGGGCTGATTCCCTCTTAAGGGGCACACAAGACAGTTCAGAGGCATTAAGTATAATAACCATAGAATAAAGTGTAGCTTATGTAAACGTCAGTTATCTCTGGGTGATGGGACTATAGATGAGCTTTCTTTTCTATACACTTTGGATTTTTCAGTTGGATGCAATGATCACACACTACTTTTATAACCAGAAAGCAATAATTTTAAAAGGATAAAACAGAAAAAATAGCACTGAATCATCTTGGAAATTTGAGGGATTTATGTATATTCCTTATATTACTTATATCAGAGTGGTAACAAGCTTAGATCTCGGAGTAGGACTGTCTAGCTGTGTCATTTTCCTACTAAAAGCCTGTTTCCTCATCTCTTAAGTAGATCTAGTAGTAATAGTGTCTATATCATAGTAGTCACAGTACTTAGTATTGTGCTTAGCACATAACAAGGACTAAAAGTGTTAGCTATTAGTAATACAAAGATATCTATGTTTTATGGCTATTTGTGGCACTATTTTTATGGCTATTTTTAGTCATATAGTAATTAATCAATCCCTTTTAATTGTAATGCATAAACAATGGCCATGATTCTAAGTAAAAGATGTCTCACTTTGTGGAAAATAACTCTCCTGCATCACCCTGGGCTCCCACCCCTCTCATCTGAGTCTTGTCCCCTGCCCTTACTCTCATTTTCCCTCCTATTGACAACCATCATATCTTATCTCTTTTTCCATCTAGTGCCCAAAGCCTTAATGTTTCTACTTTTTCCCTTTCAGTCTTGTGTCTGTTACCTTTATCATATTTATTTGACCCCTAAAGATTGCAACAGTGAGTTATTTCTGAGCATTTAAGAAATATTTGCTGAATTATCTAAAATCAAAAGTTCAGGATTACCAGCTATTTATTTTTCATCTTGAACACAGTTAATAATTTGGATTTCTGAGGCTCTGTCAAATAGAACAATTCTGAATCTCAGATTAAGAACTGATTTTAAAAAAGAAAAATCATTCCTCAGTTTGTACTTCCAGGGCGGGGCCTGATGCTGTGCCTGGTGCAGCCTGGATGGGTGCTCCTGCAGCTCTGTTTGTAGATCTGGAGCCAGCTACACTTCTCTTCATCAAAGAGTGACCCATATGTGTTAAAGGCTTAGCATCTAATTGGGATTTTTTTCTCCTAGATTTTATCAGAGATTTCTAAAACATTGAAAAAAGGAGTCTAGGAGAAAATTTTACCAACCTTCTACTTTCTACTTTTATATTGAAAACAAATACTTTAAGGCAGTAGTTTTCAGATTTAAGCATGCGTGAGAATCACCTGGAGGGCTGCTACAGACTGAATGCTGTGCCCCCACACCCCAATTTCATATTTTGAAATCATAGCCCTGAAGGTGATAGTATTAGGAGGAAGGGGTCTTTGGGAGGTGATTAGGTCACAAGGGCAGAGTCCGCATGAATGGGACTAGTGCCCTTACAAAAGAGATCTCACAGAGCTCCTGGCCCATCCTGCCTTGTGACCCTCACCAGACACTGAACTATCAGTGATCTTGGATTTCGCAGCCTCTGAAACTATAAGAAATAAACTGCTATTGTTTATGAGGCACCCAGCTTATGATATTTTTGTTATAGAAGCCAAAATGGACTAAGACAAGGGCTTATTAAAACATAGGTTGCTGGGTCCCTCCTCAGAGTTTCTGATTTATTAGGCCTAGGATGGGGTCTGAAAATTGATATTTCTAACAAGTTTCCAAGTGAAGCATATGCTGATGATGCCAGTTCAGGAACCTCACTTCGAGAACTACTCTTTTAAAGAATCTATTCATAGGAATCTTGAGTACTTGGTCCCCCTAAAAAGGAAGTAAAATTAGGATTTAGCTATGCTATGAGCCCTCCAGTCACACTTATGTTTCTCTTGCTCGCTCTCTTCTTCCTCCTGCTTATTGAATATTACCCAGATATGCCAATTCTAACCCACTCCCATACTCAGTAAATTTCAGAAGACTTTATCCAAGAAGAATAAAAGAAATTTTTAAGCCTTGCCTTAGAAAGTCTGTTTACCTATTAACCAATTATTATAATGTTAACAGCAACATATAAAATTTAGCTCTACAGATGCCAGCCTCTGTATTTTTGTCTCTTATTTTTCATCTCAACATACCTTTCCACAGTCAATATTTGTGCTTCATTCCCACTTTAAGCCTTTGCACTGTAGCTTCCTCTGCCTTAAATGTCACTACATTCCCTACCTATTCATGTTAATAACTTCTTTCAAAACATAGTTTTCTAAGATTAAATGCTTCCAAAATGCCTTTCTTTAAAAACTTTGACTCACACAAATTATTCATGTTTTGCTTTCCAGTGGGTAAACACGGTTCTGAGTCCGATGTTTCGTTTTCTATTATTTTCTAGTATCTTCTGGCTGATTTGTCTTATTTTTTATTCTGCTGTCTTCTTCTCTTCTACCTTGGCACTCTTCCACTAAAACCAGATTACAAGGAACCAAAACTAATGACAGCATTTCTTTTCATTGCCTGAACTCCTCAAATGATGCATGGGGTGAGGAGCAGCCAAGTTATCCCCTGAATGGGAGACCATGGGAAAACAAGAAAGCACTAAACTTGGCTTTCTTGCCTATAAGTTAAAAAGTCCAATCACACTGCCAGCAAAGACAAATTGCCCCTAAATAGCTTGGCTTCAATGATCCTAGATCCTAAGTCTAATGTGCTCATTCTTTCTTTCTACTTAGAAAAGACACACTTACCATGCTTAGGAAGGTAGCACAGCCAGAGGGTGGTGAATTTTGTTCTGCACTTAACTTTTTCTTTACTGTTCAGAGAATATATTATGCAGCTACTGTAAAATAGCACCTGGCCTGTTTACTAACACAATATTTTAAAGGTAAAACAAAATTAAAAAAAAAAAAAGAATTGGATGACTGGGCCCTAGGACAAAACTCAACCACAAGTTATCACCTTACATTCATAATCACCACACTAATTTGAGTGTGGAATAGATGCCAAATGATTTAGGCCAGCCATGTCAGATTCCTTTGCTGTGCAGATGAACATTCCAGGGCACCGGAACACTACATTGCTCTGTCTGTCAAAAGCACACGAAGCTGATGACGACCAACAAACTCAAGAACTCACAAGCTTCCAGGAGAAAAACATATTCAGCATCTGTTTTCTGTTCTCCTAGATCATTGGTTTTCACATTTTACTTCTTTCTTTAGTGATTTTTCTTTTTTCTTTTTTTTACTTTGATGTTCAACATGCATATCCAAAAGCTATGGCAGAAGCTGGGTAACCAGTCCCTGCATGATTTCTATACTGCCCCCTCTATCCAGCTAAGAGCTTCTGTGAGGATCTCTAAGCACATCCTGCAAACCTCTATGGACCCACAGAGCAGGGGTGAAAAAACAACAATGATACCTAATTGACTGATAGCAAGAGCAATCACTGAATATTAACACACGAGAATATAAGCCCAAATTTTTCTCTACTCATTCACTTGAAAGGTAGGTTTATTTATGGGGAAACAGGCACACTCTTATTATAAACCAGCCTGTGAAGAGATTTCTGTCAATTCTAAACATTTTGACCTGGTTCTCTGAAGGCTATTCTCTCCAACCTAGGCAGTGTGCATGAAAAAATATATATAAAGAAAATAAATAAAAGTTCCATTAACCTTAAAAATTAAAGTATTCATTAAGCACAAAGTATTATAGCATGATAAAGAGATTCAGAGCCAGAAAGTTATAAGATGAAATTCTAATTATGTTATATACTATGTGGCCTTGGCAAGTCTCCCAACCTCTATGAATGTCAGTTTCTGATTTTTTTTAAGTTTCTTTTTTTCAGTGGTGATAACAGTATATTCCAGAGTGACACTGAGGTTCAGATATTGACTAGTGAACTTTCTGTTCTATGTCTCATGAGTGATTAGCTAGGATTAGAACTGCTTTCCCCTTGACACAACTAGACACAGAGTTAAACATTTCTTATTCATGTAATTGACTGAGACTTTCCCTGGTTGGAAAATTTCAACTGTAAGTTCCCCCACTTGTAATGTGTCGATTCCTTCCTATAAAAGACTAAGGTAAAAATCACTCTGTGGAGACACACTCTGATTTCCAGATCTGGGGTACTCTCCCTACTACAATAGCCTGAATAAAATCAATTTCCTTACTTTGTTGGTTTTTGTCTTTGATATCATATACATAGAAGTGCCTGGCACATAACTGGTCCTCAGTAGTTGGAAGTTTTTCATAAGGACTTTCTATAAATGGTGCTCTGAGTATAATCTATGGAGGGCACAGAGAGGAGTAGAATGCATCCTCAGCAACGGCATCTGCTGAATCTAGTAATTCCATATATTTATGATATTAAAATCTTATTTTTGTTAAGTCTTCTCGACTTCCATGATAATAAGCTAATTTGTTTCATCAGTAAATAATATGAATTAACTCACAAATTAATTTAGTGTGAACGTTATAGCCATCTATTCATAAAAGCTATAAGTAGAGTTGAATTTTAATATGCATACCAGTTCTTTAAGACTGTTGAGTTGGATGGCTCCATCTCCACAAAGATGTCTCTAATCTCTACATTCAGGAATACTCTGTAGTCTCTGTGGTCCCGTTTGGATTTTTCTGTACTTTTTCTAATACCATCTTTCGCATTATGCTCCACATTAGTCTGAGTTGTGTGCATTCTGATTAGCTCCCTAGATTTTATGTTGCTTGAGACTAGGTGCTGTGTCTTATTTTCTCTGGCACAATATCTGAGACAAAGGAGATATTCAATTAGTGTTTGCTGAATTGAGTCTATATACTCTTTGATGCCTTGGATCATGCTAACCAGGCAATACATAGATGAATACTTCTTCATAAAATGTCAACGTTTGAGAAGACTAAGTAATCAAGACAGAATATTAGAGAATGAGGTAAAAGGGGTGATGGCGGTGAAAAGATACCAACAACACATTGAGAAATCTAACAAGGTAAAATTAGACAGGAAACAAAAATATCTTGACTAACTTTTAGAGAACATATTCCAACTCGACACACACATCTTCAGTACACAAAGGTTTAGATAAGCCATATTATAGTCAGGGTCTTCAGAAATTTCACCTACACTGACAAATCAGAATCAGAAAGTGATAATAATAGTAAGGTTGTGATACATAATGTTCCTTTCAAAAGCAGGTCACCAGTGGAATGCTAATAAATGTTAACAACATATTCTTGGGGAGAGGAAGCCCTGATTCATTTCTACAGTGTAAACTTTTGCACCATGGCTATTCCCACCATGTATATTAAGCTATCAACATGTCACGTAATGTTAAGTTTGGGAGAAGATGCATCTAACTGGCTCTCTCATGCCAGTGAGAACCAGTTCCATCACATTACTGCCAGTTTCCTTTCACCAACTCTTTCTTCTTTTACTTCCTTCTGATGAAGAGGAACAAAGCTAGAACAGGTCTAGGGGAAAGGGTAGCCAAGGAACATGGCTCCACATGAAGTTTTGGTCCTTTGTTTCCTCTTTGGGATTGTGTTTTGGAGATAATGCATCATCTCCAATGTATAGCCTCCATCTCACTTTTCAGTGTAACCTGAAAATCCAAAAATCACTTTGGAAATAAAATAAAAACCTACTATCTTCTTTTAGGGCACTGATAAAAATGTCAGGAAGACTTGCTTCATGCTAAATGTTACTACTTCCAATTTGACAAAATTATGTTTTTAGCCTCTCTGAATCTTAGAGAAACTATAAAATTATACATAAGACTGAAACCATTGAATTATCAAGATTTTTATCTCCTCCACTAAGACAAGGCTATAACTTTCTAGCTTCAAGTTACAGCTCATCAATTGAGTCAACATTTGCTTATTAAAAATCTATTTCCTTGTTTATCATAACATCAAATATGCTGAAATAAAATGAAAAAATTAACATGGTACTGAGCACTTACATAAATTAGTAACAGCTCAAAGACCCATAGATAAGAATGAATCAGACGTGTAACAATTAATAAAAATGTAACATGATAGGCCATCCCAGGAACATGTTGAAGGTCATCAAGACCAGATGTATCATCACCCTGACATCTTCCAGCCTAGTCTGGGCTGGTGCAAACAATAAGCCTATAGAGTGCTCTGGATTTATCTTCAAGGATATACATATGAAATCCAACTTTTTGTAGCACATATTTTGTGGCATTTAATGACACTGGAAAATCCCAAAGAAAACCTTCTTGGAATAACTCAGAGTCACCAAAGTTAAAATATAAACCTTATTTTTGAAATTTAGGCCAGTAGAGACTAGAATTGTTTACGAGAGCATCCTCCCAGGAAGGTTTGAAAAAGTTATTTTGGTTCCAACTCTACATATTTTAGAATTTTTCAGGAGTTATTCATATTCTTATTCTATGTTTCAAGAACTTTGTATCACTTTTAATTACATATATAAGAGTAGGAATTTTAAATCAGAACTAGTTGGATAATTTTTCCATGTCTCCATTTGTACAATTGCCACAACAGAGTGTGGTCTGGCATGATTCTTCGTAACTGGCATTGTCAATTAACAAGAGACAGAAAGAAGATATGCCTGCACTCTGGAAGAGCAACAGCTGTAGAAAGTACCGATGTGGCTGGCAGAGCGCCTGGTGAAGAGAAATGCCTACACAGCTGGCACCTACAAAGGCCAGTTTGTGCATTACCATCATTATTGCAGATTCCCAGGGAGCCTCAGAGAGCAGACACATGGTAAGTTCCCAAACATTTAGATTCATTTTCAATTGTTCCATTTAAAATATAAGCACCAAGAACAGAATGAATCTGATGTCAAAACTTAAAGTGTTGGCACTTGATATTAAGAAGTTGTGATGCATGAGGCTTAATTAGATGTTCAAAATGGTAATGGCTCTGGGTAGGTTTGAATTTCATCATTTATTTTATTATATATATTTTTAATTTCATCATTTAAACTGGTACAGAATGTTTATGCCCCTCAAAATAATATATTAAAACCCTACAGCCAAATGTGATGGTGTTAGGAGTGAGGCCCCTGGGTCCTCATAAATGGGATTAAAGCCCTTATAAGGGTCACAGGAGAGCTAGTTTTCTCTCCCTGTTCTTTAGCAGATGAGGATGCAAGGAGAAGCTGGCAATTTGTAACAAAGGAGAGAGTTCTCAACAGAATTCTACTCTGCACCAGAATCCTACCCTGCTTGTACCCTAATTTCAGACTTCCAGCCTCCAGAACTGTGGGGGAGAAAATTATGTCGTTTATAAGTCACCCAGCCTATGGCATTTCTTTTATAACAGCACAAATGGACTAAGACAGAGCCCAGATGTCCAGATTCTTAGTTTCTCAGCCTTCCTTGAGGCTAAAACATGAGCACGTGACTTAGTCTCAGCCAGTCAGACATATCTCACCTCTCTTTCTTGCCCCGCACCAAATCTTGAACTACATCCAATCTCCAGAAGCACAGGAGGCCAGTAGTGTGTCCAGAGGTGGAATGTAGGTCTGTTGACCAGTGTTTAGTGACAGCATTAGCTCTGCTCTTACTAGGTGGTTTCCATGGTATGGATCTAGGATGTGTTTCTAAGTTTTGTGGCTAGCAAATAAACCTGATTATTAAAAATAAATTTCAGTAAAAAATTTTATTTCTCAATAATGTTGTTCGTTAGGCCTCCCCAAAATTAGACAACTTCTGTTTCCTTCTAAATGAGCTTTCATATGCAATCATATTTTTTAAATAAAATGGAAGCCTGGTAGTTGTTTCTATGCTTTCCTGAAGATGACTTCTCCTTAGGTTCACCAGTACCAGCCCAAGGATCTTCAGTTTCATCATTTCTTCTTATTCTCCCCAATCTTCATTTATCTACTTTCTCTCCAAGTAAAACTTACCTGGTCATTCCTATATACCATCCTTTATCCCTTTTTTCTAGGTATTTCCATTCTTATGCTGCCCCAACCTAATCTGAGGCCCCAGTCCAATACCCTCTGTCCTATCACCTGTGTTTAACTGTAGGCTTTTTATAGTGATTCCTCCCAGAGTTGTCCAGATCCTCCCTCTTTACGCATCTCTATTGGGAATTATACACTATGAACTTTCAAATTACAGAAGTGATTCTTCTACCATTGCATGAAATAGATGATTCATTCATATCTGCATATTTTAATGATTCTGTTTGGTACCTCAAATATTAGGTTCTCTGTCTTTCCAGCTCACTCCCAAATGGGTCATATTCGCTTGACAATTTTTGTCTGAAAAGTAATAGGACCCTTGGTATACATGAAGCCTAACAGAATAAGAATAGTACCACTAGACTAAATGAAAGCTGGTAATTAGCAGTGATATAGAGAAAAAAAAAAAAAAAAGCAAAGTATAAGCAAAAAATATTCTCGAATATTTTGAAACTGCTCCTGAATGATGCTGTGGATGCAAGCCTTCAAAATATTTGTCACAGAATAGTCTATCTTTGTGTGCAAGGAGAATGACTCATCAGTAGGAACCTTGGTAAAGTTACCAGTTTTCACCAAAGAATATTGACCTGATCCCCTAATCATAACTTTTTCTAAAGTACACTTTCTACCTTCTAGTTTAGTTAAAAATCTGGCTGAAATAGGTGATATTTGGGGAGGATTATTTAAACAATTTCTTCTATATGTTCTAAATAATATCTTTAGAACAGGCAAAAGATTTCCTTATTTGACCACAATTTTCTCTTTTCTCACAGATTTACTTTTGCTGGGATTTATCCTAAAAACTTCAGCCTTTATGGAGGAGCAGAACAGAAATAAAATTCATTACCACAGCTTTTTCAAGAGTGTCATGTAGATATTTTCTAGTCCACACACTGATTGTCTCCTGTATAAACACATCATGTGACAAATGTCTCTTAGTTATGTACTTGTGTATATAAAGAAGCATCTGCATTCTGTCAGGGTATCTTTTTCTTAATAATAATAATAATGTAACTGACATATATTGTTTTTAACTTTGTCTACCAAGAAATTCAGATGTAAGAATGAGGCTTAAAAAAAGAACTATGAAAAAACTTATTGCCTGATTATATTTCTTCCTCTGATCTTACTTATCCTTATGATATTTAAGAGTGTATGTTTAGGTATGTATGTGTATATAAATATGTATTTAGAAATATGTATGTTTATGAACATATTATGGTTCTTTTTATTTATAATCTAGCCATTATTTTCTTATTTTCTTATTTATTTGTGCCATAAGCTGCAATAAATCCTTTGTGGAAGAAGAATATGAATAAATATATAAACATATAAATAAATATGGACAAATAGTATGTTAGGATAAACTTTAGCCATTATTGCTATTAACATTAATGACTTAATAAACACATACTACTGTATATATGAAGCATGTGATGAGTGGGAAGATAAGAGAACCGAAGGTAAAGCTCCTGATTACAAAAGTCTTGAAATATAATCGAGACAATAGGGCTGGTATATAAGAATATAATAAATACACTATATTATAATTCAGTATACACACACATACACTCACACACACACACACACACACACACATATATACATATATATACACATGTGTGTATATATGGACAAGCCAAATAGTAATATCCTTACTGCTTAAGAGGGAAATTAAAACAGACAGAAGGTGCATCTCCACAACCACATCTCCCCAAAACTATCCTCTCCTAATTGATCTCTGTGGTCCCCAGTGAGACCTAGGCAGACTCAACGCTTCTCCCATCTCCATCTAAATCCAGGATGATTTTGTTTAGAACAATAACATTTCTGATTTCTTAATCTGGCTATCACTTTGATACCTACCAAAAAAGGGAGAGCTGTTTTCTTTTAATGGACTTTTTATTGTATATTGTAAAGCATCTTTAAATTTTTCTTATTTATTTTAATGTGACTCAGTGAGAAATAAATCTCACTTCACAACTTAGAATGTACACACACATATCTGAAACATAAGTTTCACAAAACACTATTGATCCTATGTGTGACACATTCTATTTTCTACTCTATTTTGTTCCATTTAATTTCTTAAAACATTCTTATTATAACCCATTAAATTAAATTTAGTTTAACTAGCATTGTTTTAAGGTAACAGGAAGTTCAAATTTCCAAGGGGTAAATGTTTTAATTTTCTGAAGGAAAACTATTCTTTTAAAATCAAAGGCAACTGGGCAAACTTCAGATGCATGATACAGCATACTGATTCTTATCTCATAAGTATTTGCTCAGAAATCCAACATATGTAGAGTTATTATTCATGCAAGTCTCCCTCAGAGGGAAAAATACACCTCCAAGTTGTATTCCAGTAGGAACACATCAACCCACACACATAAATCAAATTGAAAATACCTTTAGTATTAGTGTTTCCAGATTCTAAATATGGGCTTGACTTATAATTTAGCTTCTCTCTAGCCTTGGTTACAATGAACTTAAAAAAGATTTTTATATATACATACAATTCAGTAATTATGAAAATTGCATCATTATTTACCTTGATCTTAGATTTCTACACAGAAAAAATACATTGTTTGGGAAAAAAAGTCTTACCTTAACTGATATGGTTAATTACCCAACTTAAACAAAAAAATTTGGAAAGTAAAACACTACTATTATTAATAACTCTGCTCAAACAATAATCAAAACTGTGAATGGAAACATCTCTAATTTCTAACATAAGCCTTAATCTTCCTCATGCCCGAAACATCTCAGCTGAGTCTTAACATTCCGTAGGAGAATAAGTAAGTTAGAGGCTTTTTACCATGTCAAATCTAAGATAATACTTAATTCTTACTGTGTATTTGCAGTGCCAGATCACATTGGACAGAAAACCCTATCTTTAACAGATAGTTCTGTTCTAGCCACAATCATATCACATTAACTTCCCAGCATACCTATTAATATCCAACCAAATTAGAGCTTGGTGCGCTTCTGGCAGGTTTGTAACTGCGCCTGAAACCTGCAATTTTAACTAATTATAGAAATCCTGGGCAGGAAGCCCTCTGAAAAGATGATCAGCGTCATTCCTTTCTTTTGAAACTTTGAAACCACCCCAAACCAAGAGTTCTACTTCTTTTTTACCTTGAAGAAAAGATATTAGCACGAAGTATCACTAGCTGTGTAACTACACCACAGTAGGTCCATTATATATGTGACCTGACTTAACCCTTATATCTTAATATATTGGAAATTATGATCTCCATGTTACAGAGGGGAAACTAAGGCTCAGGAAAACTAAGTAAGTTGATCAAGGACATGTTAGAGTTAGGATCAGACCAAGAGTCTGACTGTAAAAAGCAATTATTCTCTGTTACCTCCCCTAGCAGTGGGCTGCAGCTGGCCATACAGGCTCACAAGGGTGGTGGTACACAGCTCTTTCAAACTCAGCAATGTAACATGAGTAGGTTGAAATCAACCATGGTGGAAGTACTTATACTGTGCAAATGGGCAAGCATTAGGAATCAGGGCTTTCTTCTTCAGAGTGTCATTTACCAGCACACCACTATCTACATACAACATTTGTTTTTGATATTTCACTAATGTCATGACTGGATGTTTCTATTGGTTAATTCTTTTTCATCTTCAAAAATAAATAATAACAAGAGTATAGGACTAGTATCTTTCAGTACATACTCTTCCCATTTACTTCCTGTGTACCTTTGCCTACTATTAAAAAAACTTCAATTATTTAAAGGTAGTTGTAATGATATAAGCCCCATGTCTCCATCAACCAAATTTAATAATTATCAACATATTTCACTTATAATCCCCAAACACTTTTTTCTTCTCAGATTATTTTAAACAAATCTCAGATATTAGATCATTTTATTTGTAAATATATCAGTTTGTATCTCAGAGATAAGCTCATTTTAAAACATTACAACACCATTATCACACTTTAAAATTATCAGCAATTCCTTACTGTTGTGTAAGACTTTGCCCTTGTTCAACTTTCCCCAGTTGCCTCAAAATTATCTTTTACAGAGTTGCTTTATTCAGATAAAGAACCCCACATATTCATTTAAACGTAATGTCTCTTAAATATTAATTTATCTTAATATGTTAATTAATTTATTTTCTTATCGTCTTAACCCTTTTTATTTTCCTCTTGCCATTTGTTTATAAAAGAAATTGAGCCATTGTCCTGTAGAACATCTTATATTTTGGATTTTGCTGGTTGAATTCTGTGGTATCATATAACATATTCCTCTTCTGTATTTCTTGAAAATTGGTACTAAGACCTGGCAGTTTGAATAGATTTATGTTTTACTTTTTGGTGAATATATTTCATGCTGGGATTGTGTACCTGCTACTGTATAACATTAGAAGGTATATAATATCCGTTGTCTTTATTTTTGTAATTAGCAGATTTTGGTCTTCCCAGCCTAATCCATCTCTTCCAAATACCCCAATTAACCTTTTACCAAATGGTTTGGGCAGCACTGATGATCATTTCCTAGATTCATTATTTCAATAGGATCTGCAAAACAGTAATGGCTTAGTTCTTTCATTCCTTTTGCATTTATTGGCTGGAATTTTTTACAAAGCAGATATTTTTCTTATCAACTATTTTGTTAACTTCAATTATAGTTTTTCTAGAGAGGCAGGATAAATATTTCTTTATCTTTACAACAAATTTTGAGAATGAGCTTATGCTTTGGAAGCCTTACAAAGTGGTCAAAGAGGTTTTGGTTTTTACTTTTGCCTATCAGAATGCTATAATGAATTCTAATATATTTCATGTGTTTCAATAAATTTCAGTCATTTTTTTTATTCATTCACATTGGTTCTTGTATCTTTTTGACATGACCCCAGTAGTTTTTGATAGCTCCTTTGCTTTATAGTGTATTCCAGGCTCTTGTACATTTCCTTCCCCACTTCTAGAAACATTTTTCTGAAGATCCTAATTTCTTGTTGTGGGAAGTGTTCTTCCACCATTTAAAATAATTCTGTCTTACTCAGGAATGGTTCTCAACCAGAACACTCTGAGCACTCACAGGATACAGATGAGGTCCAAAGAACTGGCAATCAACTTCTGAAATTTTACTTCTTAGAGCAAAAGTTGCTACCTTATTATAGGATCTATTATGGTAAATGTATACAATATAATCTATACCATAACCTAACTCATTATTGATTATAAATGAGTAACTATAATACTACACTGTACGCGCACTTCATATATTAGTAGAGGATTGGGCAGATTCAGATTTTGTGAGGCCTGAAGTCTAAAAAATTGTGAGGAAGCTCTCTTTTTTCAAAAATGAATATGAAATTACAAACACAAAATTAGAAAAGAAAGTGAATATCTAGGTTGAGAAAAAAATCACTACAAATGTAAATAAGTATAAAATGCCATGAAAATCATAAAATATAAAAAATAACATATTCTTATTAATTTACTTCTACATTTTGGGGCTCTCTACTCTTTGATTGCTTTTCATATGACAATGATTTTGTGATTTCATTCTATAGGGAGATCAGAAAGATAATTTAGTCTTTCCTCTAGTATGGTTGACTAAATTGTCTAAACTTTCAAAAGTTGAAGTGCTTAAAAACTTGTGACTTGACACACATATTCTTATCTGTTGATTACTATGATTTGTATCTTACTCAGGAATTTTGATAAATTCTATTTTAAGCAAGTTCTAGCAAAAGAAGGAAAATATATGATACACTTATAACTCTACAAACTAATATATCATCTAGTATATTTTTGATAGGAGAGAACTTGTGAGTCAGAATCAATTAGAACTAAATCATCCAGTTACAAATTTACATTTCTGGTCACTGAAAGAAATTTTACATGTGTTCCGTACTGCATTATATCTCCTCTGTTGCTTATATACTTCTATTTCCACTCGATGCTTGGAAAAGTGAGGTAGAGAAGGAATCAGGGGTCTTAAACAACTGTAGTTAAAACACCTTATTTTTGCAAATATTACAAAAAACATACCACCAACTAAACACACTGTTCAGAACCTCTCCAGAGTCTTGAATGGGCCCAGGCAAGTGAGTGGACATGAATTTTAAGCTTCACTGGCTTCACAGTAGGTCGTCATCTCAAGAAAATCATCACCTTACTCCTCAGCTTTTTCTCTCCCAACTGTTAATCAAAACATTTTAACTTTCTTTGGGACTATTTCCAGTTCCTTGAACATGTATGTAGCTATCCTTTGACTCTTTGGCTCCATCCTCAGGTGACCCCAGTGCACACAGACAGAAGTCTGTCCTTTTCAATACTCATCACATATTCACTAAAACCTCCACGTGAATGCAAAAGCATTATACTTTTGCACTGTCTTGAAAGCAATCCCTATTTATAATAAAGGTAATAGTGTCGGACGTAATTTTTTCTTGTCCAAGCTCTTCAATGGTGCAATCAATAGTTTATATGAGTCTACAGTTAATAAGAAGCTGTTTGTGCTTTACAAATACAGGATTTCTGTATAAATATATCTAGCCACTCTCTTGGCAGTAACGCAAGAATATTACAAGTGAAAACATAACAAAGTCTTAGCAAATGATTTATAACTGTTATTTTGGTTAGTACTACAGCATACTCACCAGCAAGAATAGGAACAATGTACTATTAGTTACAGTACGCTGTGCCTGTCGAGACTGGGAGTTGCCACCAAGCATTTCAGAAAAATTTCCAGAGCTTTTATTAAATATAATGCAGACTTTCCTACCTACCTTTCAGCCTGGAGATCTCTAGCAGATGCCTTGATGATTACAGCAACAGTAATGCTCAGTATCCCGACAGACAGCCTGCCCTGGGACCAGCAGCAGCAATTGAGCAGAGTTTTGTAGGAGGAATTTTTATTTTTCACATACTTCAAAATAAGGACAAGGTCATTCCCAATGCCAGGATTTCTAGCTAAGATGTAACTTTCCCCTGTGTATCCAAAGTACTGAGAGAAAAAAATGTATATATGAAAACAAAAAACTACAAAACAGACAAAAAAACTGTTACTAAGAAAATAAGCCTTTGAATGTAGTATTAGGAACTGGATATCCAGAATGTACTGTTACAAATTTAACACCAGCTTCAACATCTGCACTACCTAAAATTAGTAATATGCATTTTGCCATTACTATTCATCAGGCACTGAGCTAAGTGTCTTATATTAAGCTTTGCAGTATGCTGATTTCACACATGAGGAGGACAAGACAGTGAAAAGATAATAAACTGGACCTGGTTGCAACCTGTAAGCATGGGGTAGACTGGGGACCAGGATTTGCACTTAGGCAGTCAAATTCCAGAGACAATTTACTTCTGCTTTATACTGCCTTGCAGTATTAGTATGCTTGAAAAACCTTCTCTTATCCTGAAGTCAGAGTAGTAATACAAATTTAAATCTTTATTAGTACAGAGAGAAAAAATATTTATGCTTCCCCTCTGAATTTCTAAACAGATTTTAAATATGATGATCACACCAGATTTTGCATATAGTTAGTAATGTAACATTTAGATTTCTTAGAGTTTAAAAAGAGCAGTTTTGCATAGTCAAAAATAGATTAAATCAATGACATCAGAAAATAAATTCTTGAATCAAGTATATTATTTTTAAAAAGTAAATTTAAACCTGTTTCAAGCTGATAAGAAAAAAAAGAATACACATATATTTTTTTACAAATATTCTGACTATATATAGAGAGATATATATACTAAAGACAAAAAGAATTGTAGGAAATCTTGAACCTGACTCAATAATTTTGTTTTTGGTAGTGGTGCTGGTGTAGCAGATCTGAAACTATTTTGTGTGCATTGTAAGACTGACAAAAATAAGTAAATATATTGATACTGTATAGTATAAGGATTCTCATTTAAGAGCAGATAATTACAAATATGGAATAAGGGAATGAGAGAATGATGCTGAAATGAAATTGATGGTAGCAGCATAGCAGTATTATACAATGTAGCTATAAGAGTACTACATAGGTGCACGTATGTGTAAATGTAGGTGTGTACATGTAGTCTATTATCCACTAAAAGGCCTAGAAGTGATGACACTCCAGTAGGAAAGAGGAACCTTAAGTCCACATCTGGCTTTTAGAACTAGCCCTCTTGGGAAAGAAAAGCACAGGTTAAGCCTTAAGTATCTGGATGTGCCATAAAGAATGTGCACAAACTAACAAGGACACATCAAAAAGAAACAGAAGTCAACTCTGAAAGACTCCCACTGTTCAAATTTGACACAATTTGCGCATCAAATAGATAATAAGAATAGATTATAAGAATATTGAATCGAAAGTATATTCATAAGTACATCGTGATACTAAAAAAAAAAATAAAGGGAAAGGGAGGAGAAGGAAAAGCAGAGCAAAGCAACTAATAAATGTAAAAGTAATCATAGAAATAGGAAAACAGAATTTTATAACCACATAGTAATCATAACCAATTCAAGGAATAATCATCAATGGCTACTAAAGCCACTAGGTAAAAAAAAAAAAAAAAAAAAAAAAAAATCAGGTAATAGAATAATCACACAATCTCAAAGTATCGTTGCCCTATTCATATGCAGATTATATTTGAATTTAAAAGGGAAAAATCATGCTGACACTACCTTTATTTTAACATCACCAGTAACGAAATATATTGGTTCCTACATCTCCTGAGAATGACATTGGGAAGGACACAGCATTACTTACACAGATTCCATGCCAAAAATGCTTAAACTGTATCTGATCATGAGAAAACAGTCAAACAAATCCAAAATAAAGGACATTGTGCAAAACAACAAAATTAAACTCTTCAAATATATCAACATTATGTAGAACAGCACCACCACCAAAAAAAGCTGAAGACCGGTTTAGTTTAAAGAAGACTAGAGAGAAGACAACTAACAGAATTTATAATCTTGGCTTGGATCTCAGATTGAAAAAAAAAGAAAATAACTATAATTATATTATTGGGACAATGGGGAAATATAAGTAGACTGTTTGTTATATAATAGTACTCTATCAATACTGCTCAATCAGTACTCCCTGGCATTTTGCAGAGAGTGTTCTGGTTCTTAGAATATCCATGCTGAAGCATTTATGGGTGAAGTGTCTCGATGTCTGTAATAATTCTCAAATGTTTCAGCATGAGTATATACAAATATATGTATATTAATGCTATATAAACACATGAACATAAATAGATAAAACAAATCAATATTCAATATACTTTAGAGAATAAGAGAGCTAATGCAAGTGTGGAAAAATTAATACTTAAGTAAAGTTAGGTGAGGGGTGTATATGAGTGTTCCCTATATTATTTTTGCAGTTTGATGTGGTTTAAAATTGATCAGAATAAAAGGTACAGTTGGAGATATGAGGTTAAATTGGAAAATAATGATCATCAAATTGCTAAGTGGGGAGACGATACTGCTAGAGAGATGATGGAAGTGTAGACAAAACCTGTCTGAAACAGCTTAGTGTGAGCAGTGGCAGGGACCAAGTAAACTCACAAGGTCCTATTTGGTATTATAAATGGTAAACTGAGAAAAAAAATAGAAGTAGGAAAATGTTTAAATAACATTTTAATGTTAGCTTGATTAGATTTTAAACTTTTAGGGGTTTTTTGGTGAACAAAATGGTATGATGGCTACCACTTTAGATCAAACTCACAAATTATTTGATCTAAAAATCCTCTAATTTCTAGTTCAAAAGTTATGAATGCATTTCATTCCTCAAAAGATATATTTTCCCTTAACTTTTATTATAGCTCTATTAAGCATGAACTTTCCTAAACTGTCTTTGAATTTTTTTTATTTTAGACATCTGTACCATTACTATGGCAATGATTTAAATAATGTGACTATTGCATGAAAAAGTGAATCTTTTTATTTATTATATATATTTTTTACTCTTTAGAACTCCAAAAGTTTTCTTTTGTGGTCCTTTTCAGGGATTTGATGAACAAGTATGTTTGACCCTATTCTTAGATTATAAAATTTTCTAGTCTTCAATCACTTTCCTTTGTTTCTCTAGCCTGAAAAAAATGACATTTTGATCTTTTTAATCAATGTAGCTATTGCCAATATGATGTCAACTCACACACTTTAATTGATCTTCTTTAATCTTCCCCATGAAGTTAGTTATATTTTTCTAGAGGCGAAACAACTGAAAGAGAACATGCTTCTCTGAATCTCTTTATACAGACTAAGGTACATTTACAGTTTCATTTCTATGACCTTGATGTTGTCCGCCAGTTATTTATTTTTTAGTGAAAGATAACTTGTTTG
Organism: Macroglossus sobrinus; assembly: GCA_004027375.1. Classification (NCBI taxonomy): domain Eukaryota; kingdom Metazoa; phylum Chordata; class Mammalia; order Chiroptera; family Pteropodidae; genus Macroglossus; species Macroglossus sobrinus. The sequence continues at coordinate 545,294 of PVKZ01000710.1, read as the reverse complement.
TAACTGTACCTTAGTTTATAAATTCAAGGGACAAATTGTAAGGCCCTAGACTTGTGCCCCCCTTCCTAAAGGGATCCACATGGGTCTTATGTAACTGTATTTACATACATGCCCATGTGCATTTACCTCTCGGTGAAGATCAAAGGTTTTCATTTAGTTATTAAAGAGATCATAACCCTTGTAGGTTTAAAAACCACATTGGGTCTAACCTATTCCTTCTGTTTCATCCCACTAACTTAGCCTCATGTCAGCATCTTCCCCTGAATACTGCAATGTTTTCTGGCCTGCTCTCCTGCCTTTGTCTCCCCCTCCTGTATTCCATCCTCCACAATACTGCCAGAGTGATTTTTTAAAAACATAAACCAATAGTCATATTCAAGTATGTATTTTGTTACATATTTAACACTATGCTGAGCACAAGAGGTGCTCAATAAATATCCACCAAATAAATGAATGGGTAAACTCCTGCTGACAGTCTGAGCCCTCAGCCCAGGACACAAAAATACATCTCTCTGACTTGCTCCTTGTGATACCCTAAGACTTTTGAGCCTATGGGTTTGGCACTGTATTAGATATAATGAAACATACGCCAATATTTAGAATTAAAATCATAATCTTCAAGCACATTACAAAACATGCTCCTAGTTTAACTATCACAGATAAACAGATTACAATCAGATTAGCAGGCAAGTTGCTTTGGCTATGGAAACAAGCCACTGGAGCAAGCCATGCCTTAACTCTCCAAAACAGCCATACCCCTTGTGTAAACAAAAAGGGCGCTGAAGGAGCAATTGTCTCCTGTCCTGAAGAGGACAGGGACCAACTCTTTCCTCACAGATGGCTGTGATCTACTGATGGGGCCCAAGTTTCTCAGTGGCTCCCAAGAAGACCATAATTATCACAGGGGAGGAACTGTGGGTAACCCTTGATGTGGCAAGTAGGCCTGTTAATTTCCTGAATGATACAAAAACCACTTAGTCTGTCTTGACCACTCACTCTGGACCTATTCCCTTGCTAGGTTATAGGACTAGATGAAATCTCTAGGTTCTGGGCTTCTACTCAGCCTGTCTTTTGTCAACAGCGAAATCATCTAGTGACTCATAAATTCTTGATTATGTTCCTTTGTGGAGAGATTTCAAAGAGCTGTTACGTAATGAATATACTGTTTACCATACTATTTAATATCTAACCATAGATATAAGCAAAGCTGTAATCTAGATCTAGAAGCAGAAAACTTTTAGAGATTAAAATTGTATACAAACTTTTTGTTTGTTTTTTGTTATCAGTGTCAGATGTTCCAGCTTTGACTTTTTGACACAAACAGACTGCCTGCCCTCCAGGTCAGACTGACACAAAATCACCCTAGAGTCTGGAAATACAAACTTCCCATATCACATTTTAGCTATATGAGAATAGACACTAAATAGCTGTGAACTAATGCTATAGGTTATAACTTTCCCCAGAGAAAATTAAGTTCCCTAGTCAGCACAAGAGAGACTAAGAAAACCTAATGTGGGTGAGGTTGTCCTGGTAATGGCCTAGAATACTCAAGTTCCCTGAGCCCTAACTAACCTTTATTTATTTTTGCATCTGAAAACATCTTTGTTTTCTCATTTCTTAGAATATATATTTATTTATTGGTCTCTTCCCAGATAATTTCATATCATTTTTTCTTACCAAATGAATTTGTAAAATAACTCAAGTATATTTCCATTTGTAAATGCTTTTAGTTTTTTCTCCCAGTTTCATTGAGAGATAATTGACATACATACATCATTGTATAAGTTTAAGGTGTATGGCATGATAGTTTGACTTAAGTATATCGTGACATGATTGTCATAATAGGTTCTGCTAACATACATATTTCTCATATAGACACAATAAAAAGAAAAGAATTAAAGGAAAAAGAAAAAAAATGATCTCCCTGTGATGAGAACTCTTAGGATTGATTCTCTTAATAACTTCCATGTATATCATACAGCAGTATTAGGTATAGTCACCATGTTGTACATTATGGCCTTTGTATATATTTATCTTATAACTGGAAGTTTTCACTTTTTGACCACCTTCCTCCAATTCTCCTTCTCCCCATCCTGTGCCTCCTATAACTATGAGTCTGATCTTTTTCTGCAAATTTGGTGTCTTTTTCCTTAGATTCTATATATCGGTGAGATAATTTCTCTGACTTATTTCACTTAGCATATGACTTTGAGGTACATGCATGTTTTTATAAATGGTAGGACTTCCTCATTTATTATGGCTGAATTATATTTTATTATATATATCACAACATTTTTTTATCTATTCATCTATCAGTGAACACTTAGGTTGTTTCCATGTAAATAATGCTGCTATGAACATGGGGGTGCCAATATCTTTTCTAGTTAGTATTTTTGTTTCCTTTGGATATATTCCCAGAAGTGAAATTGCTAAATCATACACTAGTTCTATTTTTAATTTTTTGAGGGTTCTCAATACCATTTTTTTAATGGCTATACCAATTTGAAATCCCACCAACAATACACAAAGGTTCCCTTTTCTCTGCATCCATGCCAGCACTTGCTATCTCATCTTTTTGATGGTGGCCACTCTAACGGGCATGACGTGATACTTCATTGTTCTAATTTACATTTCCCTAATGACTAGTGTTGAACATCTTATCATGTACCTGTTGGCCTCCAGTATTATTTTCATTGGAGAAAGTCTATTCACATCCCTAAACCTTTTCTAATTTTGAAGGCAAGCCAAGGAATGTCTAATCTGAAGCTCTCAGACCAAAGTTACTCAGAGCTGTTTCAAGCAACCCTGGCCCCTGGCCTGAATATGGTGTTGCTAAGTCTTGAGTCTGACAAGGAGATCTCTGAGCTCTAAATCAGCAAGAGGTAATCAGAGGACTACTACCTCCTGCTTTAGTGGCTGTGGTATTGAAGTGAGATTTTCCTTCAGTAGCACTATCCCAGAGACAAAAAAGAGCAGGTGTGTGGCCGAGGAGATCCCAGAGATGCCGAAAACCAAAATAGGATGTTCAGGTATACAGAGGGTTCATATAATGCTCATAAGTAAGGACTACTTATATTAAAAGTCAAAACATGTGCTAACAGTATCATTAATCACAGCTTGGGGAGGAGGGAGTCAGGGAAAGACTTTGAAAAGAGAGGTGAAGTGGTCTAAGGTATAATAGTAACTAAAACAACGAGAGAATATATTTTTATTCCTCCTCGATGATTATTCAAAATAAAATATTGGCAGATAACAATTTTTAAAATTTAATTCACCTTCTTGATCAAATTTTTTCAGAGCAAGGTATAGTCTACATCAGAGTGAAGACAGAGGAAACTTGGTGACTCAGAACAGGGTATCAAAACAGGTGAGGAAAATTTCTGTGGCAGAGGATTGTTTAGCATGGGAGTCAGGGCTCCAGTAAGGTAATAAAGGTTTCCTCACACGGGAGCAGCCCAGAACCAAGTGTTGCAGCCTGAATGGGGTGTGGAGGGTATGTACACTTGGGTATGGGGTTCAGTCTTCAAATGGACTTTTGGGAAATGGATGGGGTGAGACAGACTTCCACATGAGGAGTCAGACTGGCAGAAGGGTTGTTGGCATGCCCTTATGGTGTGTCAGAGCCCAGGTGGAGTGAGAAAAGGGGGTAGTAGCAATAGGGGATCGATTACAAAAGAATTGCTCAAATATGGAAATATATTAAGGATAATGAGAGCCAATTTCTCATTGTTGGAGAAGAGTTACAAATAGGAAAAGGGAGATATAGAAATAAATGTATATGTGTATATGTTTGTGCATATGAATATGCATGTACATCTATATATACGTATATATACACACATACACATACATACACTCCTTGGCAGTGACCACTGAGATGGCTTATTAGCATCAATATCCCCAAAGGCAATGAAGACATCTAGCACTCAGATATTTGTTTCTAAATACTATTCTCCACCAAAAAGAACCAGGACTCCGTGAAGAAAAGGCTGCAGAAAGGGCTGGGGTAAGGAAAGTGCAAGATGAGCCTGAAATATCTTGCTGTGCCAAAGAGCAAGGAGGTGTCCAAAAAATGACATCTCCTAAGTCAAACAAATACAAAGTGAGCGTGAAAGAGTTCCAGTGCCACTCTGGAACAATTTGTGCATCAAAATAAATGATGGCTGTAAGAGGTTACAACTCATTGAATTAAACAGGAAACTATGATCCACATAGATAGAAACAAATAAATAAACAGTCTGATCAGGAATAGGATATTTTTATAGTTTCAAAGTATCTCCCTACAAAATGTTTATTAATTATAAAGGGGAAAGAGCAGAGTAACTCTATGGTAGAAAATCAAGGCAAACACGAACTTTCTCAAGAGATCAAAGCAAATAGCATAACTAAGGAGAGAAATTAAAATCACTTAAAATCTAATAGAATATAATGAGAAGACAGCATCAATTCCATGACATTTCTGCCCAAGATTCATAATCTGGAGTTAATCAAGAGAAAACATCAGAAAATTCAAATTGGCCTGTGATCTTCAAGAGTCAAGATCATAAAAATTAAAAAGAAAAACAAAACACTGAAGAACTATTCCAAGTATAGGAGACTAAATAGACATAGTAACTAAATGAATTGAGCAATTTTTAAATGATTCCCTTAAACTATAAAGCACATTATTAGAACAACTGCTAAAACCTGAATGATGTATGAGGAGGAAATGTAGAAACAGATCTATGTTAATTTCCCAATTCTTATGATAATATTGTAGTTGTGTAGGAGACTGACTCATTTATAGAAAATAAATACTAAGATACCTTTTTGTTCTCTTTTACTCTAAAACAAAGCACAAAATTCATTAGCAAAGCTTGTTTGGAGGAACAAGGGTTAAGAGTTTTGGGGAAAGAAAAACCTTACTTTTCATTACATATCTTTGATTATTCTTAAGTTTTACCCTGTTATATTTTACCGTAATTTAAAAATTATTGTTAAGCTTAATAAAGCAAATACAAAATACAATTTTAAAATGTAATTCTAATTATAACATCTATTTGCATTTTCAATACTAGTATTCTTCCCTTTTACTTACTAGGCTAAGAGAAAAGAAATACCACTGGAGACCCAGTGCTTAGCACAGAGCCTGATACACAGAAGGCAATAATTACATATTGTTGAATAAATGCATGAACCAATAACTCATACACATAGCCATTTCACAAATATTATTTCATCATGGTTTGGGGATTTTTGGTGGGGGGTGGTGCATATATGACTTGTGTTTATTGTCACTTCTATAATCTGTAGACTACTCTCAGAGTAGCAAAGTATCTCTCTATGAAGATCCTAGAAGACTAAAGTAGAGAGATTTCATTTGAAGAGATTTTGTATATATAATGTTTAAGAAGAAGAAAGCATGTTTGAAGTATGAGAAAAGGAATAAATTCTGATTCACATTTAGCTCCATTATACCAAAGCCTCATATTTAGAATACTTGTCTATAGACAATTTTTGCTTGATAAATAGGGTTTATATATTCAGGGGCAATCACCAAAAAAATGAGCATATGTGAGAGGTTACATACATTATTCAAGATAAGGAAAGCCTGAAGATAAATGAAAGTAACAGATATTGCTAAATGCTAAAAGGATGACATGGTATCCTCATGCTTGAGGTTGGTGCATAGGCTGTGGGGTTTTATTATTGAAAGAGGGAGCCTGTAACAAGATGTCATTTTGAGAGTGGTACTGTGCTTTTTCGGTCATTTGGCTATATCAGTAATACACATTTATTCCATACACAGTGGATAATTCATTGCCTTTATCGGAAGTAGAAGAAAAGCAAATAGATAAGGTAGGGAGGTGAGAAACCAAAACACAAAAGTCTTTTGTGGTTATCTATATAGCATTATGAATTTTCTTTGAATCAATGTGTCACAGTACAAGACATGGCTGACTGATAGCTAAACCGTTCCCTCTTATTAGACAGCTGAGAGGCATTAAATCCACTAGACGATTGATACAGTCATATCCTGATACCAGATGAGAATGATTAAGGCAAAAGAGCAGCACAATAGTTATCTTCAGCAACAAAAAGGCAAATATTTAGAAATAATGCCTATTGCTTCACCTTTGCCATTGGTATTATTCAAGGATGAAAACACAAGGACATACATTAATTTAATTGCATAATACAAAAGAGAGACACAGACTCATTTGAGTAAGTCTGACTTTAATATTTTCAGAGTACATGTTTTTTCCCAAGATTTTTTACTATTTGAGAAAAACCTGTCAAAAGGGTCAAATTATACAGGTTGTCTGCAAAGCTAAGTAACTAATATGGGAAAAACTTATTAGGTATACAACTTGATATTTGTAGTGATAAACTTATTTTTAAATAGTAAGTTACATTTTGAAACAGTGTTCAATAATGTGTTTTCAGGTGAAGGACCTCTAAATGCAAAATAATGTGTTTACTACCAGTGTTCAGAAAGTCTAGAAACACAGAAATAATATATTTGTTGTACTTTAGATTAATATTTGGACATATTGCTTTATATTTGGAGGTATTTCACCCAAAAAATGTATCTGGAAGCTAAACAAAAGTACATCAAGCATATTATTTTAAAATATAGCTAACGTACAGTATAAAAATGAGTTTATATTCTTTTCCAGCCTCATGGACACACTGTATTATATAGCACATAAACCATTCAACCTCTTTCACCACAAATAAATAAACACAAAAACAAAATCTCAGTGAGACTAAGATTTTTTTTATGAGAACTCCAACTATGATCTATAAATTGATAAAGGATGATATAAATATTGCTCTGCAAAGGTCTCCTACGTCTTTGAATGCTAGCCCATTAGCATTGTACCAGGTATACAGGCTAGTGTTAAAGTGGGCACTGAGATGTGAATCCCATCTCTGTGAATACTGATTTGATTAAAAAAGAATGTCATCCTCATGGAAAGGGGCTAATATTATCTTCTCTTTTCTTTATCAGGGATACCCTCTTCTAAAAAAGAGAGAGAGAGAAAGAAAGAGAAAGGAGGGAAGGAAGGAAGGAAGGAAGGAAGGAAGGAAGGAAGGAAGGAAGGAAGGAAGGAAGGAAGGAAGGAAGGAAGAAACAAGATAATTTGAAAGAAATGAAAAATACATTCTATAGGAGTCTTTCTATTGTTTAAAAAACAGAGTCTCATTGGGCATGCCAAAACTGTATAGCCAAGAGAAATGTTCTAGTCTTAGATTTAAAACAGGATTGTTGAGCTTCCTTTTCAAGATCTAAGAGGATGTGCTAACACTGGCCCAGATAAAGCATTTTAGGTGTAGATTTGTGAACATGACAAGGGCTATGACCTCTTAAGTAGTTACAGAATCCACAGTTACAACTGTTAAGATATATAAATAACACCAACCACAATTAGGACAATTTTTTCATGATTATGTGTTTTCATTTTTCACAGTTTCAATGATTATTTTCCAGAGTACAGGTCTACACTACTAGTATAAAGTACATGTTCAATGATCCCTAAAATCATAGTTTATATTGAGCATCCTAATTTAGAGTCATGTGGTTTATCTCAAAACAGCATTAACACTGTGTTTGGAACTGTTTCGTGTGTGTTTCAAGAGATGAACAGTTTGTGCCAGTGGATTCTGGGAAATATTGCTTTTACAAGTGAGTACTTACGAGACTCCCATTAAATAAAAGCACACATTGCTAACAGTGAGGCTTTAAACTGCTTGCCTGAGCAGTCAGGAAAGTGGGTGTTACGGTTATTACCGCAACTCTCATCGTCACCCTCGTCCAAAACAACAGAATCATTTGCTGGTCCCATAGCCTTTGACACCCTGCTATTGTAGTTATTTGTTTATCTGCTTCCCAGTAACTAGATGAACAGTACTCTGAAGACTGAGATATTTTATTAATTTCTCAATTGCTATATATACTAGCATAGAGTAGATGCTCAGATATTATTTTTTGAATGAATGAACAATGATACTCAACACAGCACCATAAATACCTCAGATTTATTTGGTAATCTCAAAAGTTCAGAATTCAAGAAAGCACCAGAAAATGTGCCTCCCCTAAGCCCCCAAAAAGCATTGGAAAATTAAAGATTCTTTAGAGAGTCTCTGAGGTTTCAAAGACTTTACTTTAAAAAAAAAACCCGAGATATAAACTCCATAAGGGTGGGAGCTCTTTCTGCTTTGCTCACTTTGATATTTTCAGGGGCTTTACTGAGCATAATACACAGTCGATAAAAATGTGTTGGGTGAATGACTGCTGTAATGATTATCTCTTTTCCTAATTGCACACAGGAAAGAAAACATTTGAATTAGAACTAGGAAGTAGAGCTATTGTAAACATGGACAACTGTGACACATGCCAGGTGATGACATAGGACACCAGCAGACCATAAAAAAACAAGGTCAAAAATGAAAAGCATGACAACTTAACACCATTGTTTTGGGGAGCAAACAGATATCAGTCTCTCATTATACGCTGTGCACTACCACTGCACAGAACAATTAACATTTGCATTAAGAATCCTGAGTTAATATAAAACTTTAAAATCCAATCAATGCCTAGAACAACAATAAAGAAAGCATATAAGAATATGATATACTAAAGGAACACTTCCATAATTATTTTTTGAATTAAATACTGGACGAGGAAGATGTATGTAAATGAGTTCAGGAGACCATGTATGCTAGTTGCTCTCTGCTCCCAAATCCATTCTCTACTTTTTGCCCTTTCTGTGTAAGAAGAGAGCAGTTAGAAAATTTCTTTTGGTTTCCCTTCTTGCCTACAATCTGGCAATCTGTGTCTATCTATGATAATGGCTTCTGATGAGTAGTCTCCCTTTCAGTCTCCAATTTCAGCTATCATTAAACTTAGATGATCTCCTTGACCTCCTCTTCTTCAGGAATGGAAGAGCTTTTAGTTGGTCAATAAGAAACTTGACATCTACTGTTGATTCCCCTAAGCCTTACTACACCTCTGTAAACAGGTCCTCCATTAAATTCACTTTGAAAATCCCAGCTGATTATACTTTCTGTTTTCAATCAGAACTCTTTGATTGATACACCACAGAATACTGTCAGGTCTTTACTTTGTATGAGACTTAGAACCAAATATTAAGCAGAAGTCAATTATCAAACCAAACTATCTCTATTTCCACCAATCACATGAAAGTACCCTGAAAACCTCAACAGAGTGGTAAAGAAGGAAAAGGACAAAGACAATAAGTGACCATCAGTGACAAGCATTTTCTTGTTTCAGCAATACCCCAGTTAGTGAACAAGTCCAGCCCAGCCAGTGCTTCCCCGACATCAGTCAAGGCCACTTTAATCTTTCTAAAGGAATAAAAAATAATGGTCAATGCTTTTCCAATTTACTCTGAAATATTTCCATAGAAAGAAAGAGAAATACATGTGAGTGAGAGAGGAGACAAAAAGAGTTTTAACAGAGAAAGGTCATGAATCTTGCTCCACTAATTTTCTGGTAGTCTACAGAGGAAGAACTCTAATTTGGTGACTTAAAGATGCAAATATTATGGGATGGAGTAGGGGACATTACATGACCTTCTAGCACAGGTAGACAGAATCCTATCAACCTGGGCCAGGGGTCTTGCCCACCTTATCTGGAAGAGAAGAAAGCATTGGGAATAAGTTGAAAGAAATACTGGATTGGGTTCTTTCTTAGATGAGACATCTTGGTTAAATCACTTTGTCTTGACTGAAATAAATAGGGATGATGAAAAATACTGTATTAATTCCTCATGATGCTGTGGTTCCAAGTATGTGAAGATTATTCTAACCTCCTAGGGACAATACTTTCTGATTCCCAAGTTTGGGGAAATTATTTCACTGGTCAGTCCTCAAAGAGGATATCTTACCATTCTCAACAGTTCTGCTGAAGTGTATGTTTCCTACCATATTGAAAACTCTCTGATTCTTCACTGGGAAGGCAGTAAGTGGACTTGAGAAAATGCTATGTGAATTAGAGAATATAGAACTTTCAGGGTGTCATTTAGCATATGCATATTCTTAATCCAACTTGGCAACCTAATGATTTTTTAAAGTCAAAACTTCTTCCAAAATCCTCCTGGTGTATAATTTTTAAAGCATATGGTGACAGAATCCACGCCAAAATATTTTATTCCAAATGAGGCTCTTTGATTTCTCATATGCTTTGAAATGTGATCTTTGTCTCTAGTTCCCTGGAAAGCTAGGAAGAGTCTTAAATAATTATATCATTGATGCTTTCTGAATTCCACTACTTGTGCATTACTTCTGCTGGATAAACATGTTCCCTAGCTATAGTTCCCTCTTTTAACTCTGCTCCTCAAACTTTTATTTTCTGCTCTCAAAGACAAAAGTTACAAAGCCAGACTCTGGAATGGAAAACATTACTCCATTTGTTATTTAAAAACTTCTATCTCAGAAAAGTGGAAACATTGTTGAGGAGATAAATTATCTTTAAAAAAAAAAAAAAAGATAAGCTGAAAAGGCAGGAAGGAATATATCATGAATTTCAGAGTTGCTCATTTATTCTATTTTGCCACAACACAATCCTTTCAACAAAAGCACTCTGCTTTCTCCACTAGATTTTCATCTGTAGAGGTGAATCTTAGTCTTACAAAGAAAGCAAAACAGTTTGGAACAAGGTTGGCCAGTTAGAGTTTTAATAGTATATTACAAAAGCCACAAAAGCAGAACAATCATTTGGGGGCAGGGCAGGGGAGAAATAGGGAGGAAGGGAGGGAGGGAAGAAATATAAATATAAATTGTGAATATTCCTTTCAAGTAAACAAAATCTTCCACAGAGTTATAGCAATACTAAAATTCAACCAATCCCACATGAATATTCAAGTATGAAATACTAGCTGATTCTTAATATTTCCTTTTTATTAATTTTTCTATGCATGTTGGTGAATATCTAAGAACAAATATCATCTGTACATATCAAGGAAATGATAACATTCTAAACAAAAGTGATGTCACAAGTAGACATGAATTTCAAATAATACTAAGCTCTCATGGTACTAGGCAAAATAAAACAATGACTTTACAACTGAGTAAATCTAAGGTAGTATTTAAAGAGACTATATTTCAAAAGAACTGCCAGAACAATTAATCATTCTACATTTCATATACTACATTAGCATCTACAGATGTTAAGTTTAATTGAGCGAGATTGCCTTTTAGCAAAAAAATAAATAAATAAATAGTTTAATTTAGATTTCATTATGTTTTTAATTGATGTCAATAGGTGTGGTCACTAGTTTAAAGGAAAACCATAACTTTTTTGTTTAAGAGTAGCATTAACATTTGTTCCAGAGAGTCTTCTACACTTTCTGGACAAAATACTTTTATCTCCCAAATTTGAATCTTTTTCTGTAATAACATTAGAAAATAGTAATTGACATAAAAGACACAACACATAGAATTATAGCTACTAATTTGCATGCATTTATCATGTATTAGGCAATGTACAGAAGGTTTTATGTACATTATTTTGATTAATCGTTATGATACTAGAATTATGCAATGTGAACATTATGATCCCCCAAATAAACTAAAGACAAGGAAACTGAAGCTTAAAGAATGTAAATGATTTGTCAAAGGTCACAGAACAAATAAGAGAGGGAAGTGGAATTCAAACCAAGTACATCTTGTTCTCAAGGCTCTATTTCCTCTTATAACTAAAAAGAGTAAAAGGTACAACAAATGACCATATTCAATTTAGTAGGACATAAATACTGGTTTCAAACATACGTGCTAATAAGTCAGACCTAAGTTATTCTATACTGAAAAAATTTAGAAACAATTCAGTAAAATTTGCACTCCACAGGTTTCTAGAGTCCTTTGAAACCCCATCTAGAGTAGTGTTTCTCAATTTTTCTTTCATTATTGCTCCCCAAAGGGTCTTCTTGACTTTTTCTTAATCACTCCCTATTAAATTTTAATACCACAAATATACCACATGTATGCTTATGTATTGCATGTCTATCTGTACTTTATACATAAAAAGAGTTAAGATATTTTTTGCCACCTTGAATAAATTTTTGCCCATTGTGGGACAATGAGAATGTTCCCCTTGAGGGGCAAGGAGAATATGCGGGCATTCCCTACTGGAGCAGAGGGAAGGGGAAGAACAGAGAGCTTCTGCTGTCAGAATGCCTATGTCACAACTGGGCTTCAGTCTGGTCTTGTTGAACATACTAACATGAAGTATAAGTCCTGTAAGATGCTAGCTCCCATTCACAGTGAACAAGAAATCTTGTCATAAGCTACCTTAGTGACCATCACCCTGTTGATTAATGTGTAAATATTAGGTTTCCTGCTTGTGAAGAATTTTCTGTTTGGTTCCTTTCAGGCCTATTTGCACATTCCCAACTGCTACGAGGCCAAGAACAAGTAAGTTTATGTAATGTTCCAAAGAAACTGCTCGACACCATGGCTCATTTTAACCCAGATATGAATAGAAGACAGAGTTGAATTCACAAGTATTTCTTTCACATGCTCTGTAAAATATAACTTTTCATTCCCAGGGGCCAAAATGGTCTCAACCATTGAAGTAATTATAGCTCACAACTATAATTTAGAGTTTGCTCTGGTTCACAGAGCGAAAATAATTCATTCATCTTATTGAAACACTGGGGCAAAGAACTTCATAAAATGCATATAGTTTCAGCAATCCAGGAAAGGATGGTGAATCCAAATAGAAATCAACAGTTGATAATACAACAATCACTGTCTACTGTTTATTGGTAACCACCTTAAATGCTCAAGTACAACAGTTGACATTTAAAAATATTACCTACTTAACCCTTATAGCAATCCTATGAGATAAATATTTGCATCTTCATTCACAGAGGAAATGAGTGCAGAAAGAATGGGTGATTTTCCTGAAACTACTCAGAACTGGAGAAAGAAAAATTCAGACTCCTGTCATCAGGCTTTGACACCTTAGCCACAGTGAAACTATCTCAGTGAAATGATGGAAAGACTCAAGTCTGCAAACTTTTAATTCATAATAAAATAAAGATATCTTGGGAAAATGGAGAGGTAATGGATATGGTGTGTAACATGTTGAGAAAATACTGGTTTCAACCGAAGGATCACTTTAAAAATAATAATAATAATGTCTTCAAATGGGTATTTGTCAGAATTTTCTGAATTTGAAGGTTGTAAAATACATGCATGTCTATCAGGACTTTGGTAAATAATAAACATAATGGCAGCTACTGAACACAAATGTAGGTGCACTTTCCAGAGTCCTGGATCCCTGTCTTAAATTGCCTACATCATTTATTTCCCACCAATGGCATTGAATCTTATGATCTAAAGGGAGTTCCCATATAAAAGGATGGCCCTTGTTTAAAATGTTTTTTATAAAATATTTCATACATGTATATAGTGCTCCAAATATGACAGGATAATGAAAACTATGAGGGTAGAAATGAAATGGCGAAAAAATAAAGTAAAAATCATTATATAGAGGAGGTAACCCAACGGTTAGGGGTAGTATTGAGATCTGCAACCTAAACTTGGGTTTCCTAATTTTTATAACAGTATTTTCTTCATTAACAGAACACTGCTGCCAAGTAGAATAATAAATAGGCTTGAAGATACAGTAAAAAATTTACCCATAACATAAATCATCAATCATAGGCTTTCTCTGTGCAGATTAACCTAACATTTATGTTATTTAAGTACACACAATTAAGTAAAAATATAATTTGTCTCTTAAACTACTAACATAGGTATGTTTATTATGTCCCATATGGGTTATCAAACATACCTAAATAGTGATTTTATTAATAACTCCAAAATAAAGACTGAAATTATTCTCACATGGGAAATAATGTGTACAACTGGTTAAAGCATAACCATTGTAATAAGAGATGTTTTCACTTAATTTCCTGGAGGTTTCAGATGTTTCTTGAGCCTTTATTAACTGGAAAATTCCTCAACTCATTGTCTATTTACTGATTTATTCTATTAGGAAAATGTTTTTCAAGTAAATAATCCAATTTTAAAAATGTTTATGTAGCTTCCAGTGAAATTCTTAATTATGCTCCTCTATAAAGTGAGAAAGCTTCCTATATCAGATCTTTGAAAGGTTTTGCCAGATTTCTATTAAAACTAATGCATGCAAATGATATATTTAAAAAGATCTTACACTATATAAGACATAATTGTGAATATTACTAAAACTATGTAGCATACTTACACTTTACATTTTCAGTGTTTCTCTATTAGAAACTAACTTTTCAACTGATCTGGCATTTCTATATATTTTAAACATTCTTCATATAATCATGTAAAATCAGCCCTTTTTAGAAGACATATCATAGCATTTTAACAACACATGGAAGACCAATATATTCTTAAAGCAGAAGTCACATTAACATTTAGATCATGAAGACTGTTGTCTATAACAACTACTGATTAAACCTCAAAATGTTTCACTCATCCTTACGGAAGGAATAAAATATAGTTATCCTACTCACGAACACCTCTTTAACTTAAACACATATTTCCAAGATCATTCTAAGTTGACTTTTGGCAAAACTCATTGCCTAAAATCTTAGTAGGACAAATAATACTAATTAGGGCATTGCCTAGTACTATATAATATCTGCACAAATCTGGAAAATTACAGACAAAGCCAAGTTTACCTCTGTTTATTTGCTAACACTTTAGAACAAATCTACTGTTTGTTAGTTATGTTACTTACCTAGAAGCATGTTTCTTAGCAATAGTCAATTCAGCCAGTCTTTAATTTCTGTATAACAAAGGTATCAAGAGCTAAGAAGTACTTTAACCTGTCATACGTTTTATTACAGATAGAGTGAGAGCCTTCACAAACCCTTCCTTGTGTTCTGAGTCTGCTGGAGTACTGGACTGACTCCACTTACTCACTGTGTACCTTCATTGAAACTAGCAAACAATACAGTGACTGTCAGTAAATGTTGCCTCCTCAGCCCACAGAGCCAAAAAAAATTATGGAAAAGTAGGTTATTTCACTGGAGTTGGAGATGTAAGTTCTGAATTGATCATGTTGTTTCCTTAAAATTCCAAGTAATATTTTCTACTAACTTGGCAAAGAAAAAATAAGTTTATAAAATCATATTTTAAAAATGCAACTACCCTCTTTTCCCAATGCTTTTCCCTCTAAGAATTTAAAACACATTTCACTATAAACTTAAAAGAAAATCTGCTATTTAAAAACTGTATAATATGCATGTTTTAAGAGAAGACAGAACATTAAAATCACTCATCAAGTATCAGAGAATGCAAATATATTTATTATTTAGTTTATGAGCTTGAGCCTCCAATGAGATTTCAGTTTCACAATGTATTGTTTGTTTGACTCCAAAACAAAGATAATTATTTCTGAAATAGGTTTCTCCTGAGAGAACAAATCTTACAGTTTTAAAGCAATAAGGATATTGCAGTGAAGACTTAACAAAGGAACAAATGAACAGCTCATTTGTTTTTGTTTTTTCCTACTGGATGTGTATGAACAACTTAAAAAGAGAAAAATCTATTTGAGTCTAAAGGAAGAATACTAGCTTTCCAACTAGCACTAAAGCCAATAGTGGAATGTGGTTTCTGAGACTATGTTTTCTAAAACAGAAAATAAAATGACATGTCCAAATATTACATATTTTAGCAATTGTTTTTAAATTATCTTGCAACAGATGTTACATTTTATATATTATAATGGCAGAGAACAGCAGTTAAACTATACCTTCCTGAGGTCCAAATACTGGAGCAGTGAAATTTTACAGGTACTTTTTCATGTTTCTATATTTCCCTCTTTCTTAACTTGGGGATTGAATTTTTACATGACTACTTTAATTTTTGTTAAAGTAAGGTTAAAAATTTAACAGCAAAAGTGAGAGAGACAGTCTGAGAAAATGCAAATGGGAAATTACTCTAGGTGATAAAGGGAAAGTGGGGAAAGATTATAAAGAAAGAATAGTTTAGAGCAAAGAGAACAAAGGAAAAGATGGCTAAGGATGATATAATAAAACATACCAAGGTCTGTATGTTTTGCCATTATAAAATGTAGACTTCTTGTATATCAAATATTTATATTTGACAGTAGTTATCTGAAGGATTACACACATAAATTTCTGTATCAAGTAAACCAAATTTCAGTATGAAGTAGAGGGGTATGTGTATATGTTTATTAAAAACATTTCTCCATAAACACAGAAGGTCTCTTTCCCTGCCCTTGACTTCCCATTTACTATAACCTAGTGGTTCGGTTCTTACACTTGAGTGTGTATCAGAATCCCCTGAAGGGTTTCTGGACCCAATCTTCAGAGTTTCTGATTCAATCTGTCTGGGATGAGGCCTGAGAATATGTATTTATAACAAATTCTCAAGTGATGCTGATGTTGCTGGACTAGGAAGCACACTCTAGCTCATTGTGTTACTCTAGCATCTACCATGAGGACAGTTTCCATTGTAAATTGTTTTATTACCATATTACACAGATTCTAAGTTCTTCCTCCATACACATTTTCACAGCTGATTCAGGATATGTCTATAATTAACTACACCTTATGATACACACAAGGCAGCACTCACAACCATAGTAGTCAATGACAGTACGTGCATGGACTTGGTCATAGCTATTCATACTGTCCCTTCAGTTGAGAGAGAGAATTTTTGAGTGATATCATGTTGAGTTCAACCGCCATTTAAAAAAATTATATTTAATCTACAGTTTTTAAAAAGTCAAGCTATGATTTGGCTTTAAAAAGAAAAGTCATTGCATACAAAGATAGCATATAAATAGGTGTGGGGTATGTATTTATAAATGAAGTAGATGTTCATTATTGGAGAAATAACAGCAATTTCAGATTTCCTCAGAAAGCAGCATTTTACTGCATTAGACGACAGAAGAAAGGCAACCACAAGTGGAAGAAACTGTGGTACAGGTAAAAGTTTTGCCTATCATAGGCCCAGTAATACAATTGAAGGCGGAAGAAACTGCTAAATCCTTTGAATAAAAATTTCAAAATGATGAGTTGCTAGTATGAATAATTCACAGGTCCAGAGGGACTCTAAGGCTCTGTGTCTTTGTTTATTGACAGCGTTTTATTCTTTATTAGTAATACATAAAGTAATGATATAACTTATAATAACAAAAAAATTAGATTTGAAAAAATATATTATTGGGATATAAAATAATCATTCTTTGTAGCAGCTATTTAAAAATTGATGATCCATGTGTTGATTTAAAGCAGGGTTTTTTTGTTGTTCTTCCAGGTGTGTGTAAAAACTACATAAAGAATCACTAGGATACCTGCTACAACTAGAGATGCCTGGGACTTCCAGAGATCTATTGAATCTTTGGTTTGAGAACCACCGAACATTTCACCTTCAAGTAAATAGCAATTTAGTATGAAAATATTATCTTTGAATCAAAATCAATTAAAATAAACCTTTAGTATTGCCTAAAAGATTAAAACTACACAAGAACAATTCTGTGACAGTTTATCCCCATAGGAGGTATTAATAAAAACCAAAACACCAAGCTGCATAAATATTCCAGTGTAGCTTTGTGAAAGTAGAGGAGAAAAAGCCAGAGGCAACAGTGGATGCTTATCTGACCAGGCCCAAAGCAGGTAGTGCCTGATAGGAAGGCATAATGCTGAAAAGAACAAGTACATAGGAGTGTCACATCTCCAAGTCTGTGACTACAGCATCAGCCTAACGCTGACTGGCATCCCAGCACAGTCCTCCAGAGGTGTGAAAAATTGGAAGAGGTAATACCAGAAAGCCAAGATATAACTGAATGACTGGAAAGTCACCCAATATTATTGAGCTCTTCCTCAGAAATAGAATAAAGCTATTGTTAGAGTAGATTTCTATGATCCATTCTAGCCCTAAAAGTATGTAATGTTTAAAAGCTTTTATAAAAGTAATAGGGTGTGGCCTCTTTTAACATTTTATTGGGATAAACTTCACAAAAGCAAATGATTAATCAAAGAAAAAGAACATTTGTTATGGTTTAAATTGTGTCTTTCAAAATTCATATGTTGAAGTCTCAATCAGCCCAGTATCTCAGAATGTGGCCTTATATGAGGTAGAGTCTCTACAGAGGTAATTAAGTTAAAGTGAGGTCATTATGGGTGGGCCCTAATCCAATCAATATCACTTATGCCTCTATAAAAACAAAGACATTTGGATACAGAGAAAGTACAGAGCGAAGACAATGGGAAGAGATACCAGGAGAAGAGGTCCACCAATAAGCTAAGGAGAGAGGCCTGGAACAGATCTTTTCCTTAGAACTCTCAGAAGAAATCAACCCTGCCAACACCTTAATTTCAGATATCTAGCTTCCAGAACTGTGAGACAACACATTTCTGTTAAGCCAGACAGTTTGTGGTACTTTGTTATGGCAGTCCTAGCAAACCAATACAGCATCTTTACCAGGTTCTTGATATTAAATACATGCTGACTTCATAAAAGGAATTGGGCAATTGACCACCACTTAATGTTTCTCTATGAAGCCTGCATGGCAGTAGGAGGAGCTATTTTCAAAAGGTTAGAACTCAGATGTTTTATATTTGTACTTTCTCTAATTTTCCTCAGTCAAGATGGTCATGTGCTTGTGTTTAAATAAATTAACACCCGCCCCAAAAGACTAGTTGTTGATTTCCATCATACTGCTTTATTTTTTTCTTGTGTTTTCTGCTCCACTAATATCTTTTCATCTTTATTAACATCTGCTTTCTAATTAATTTTGAAGCATTTATTTCTAGTTTTTAAGATGCATACATGGCTCATTTATTTTTAATTTTTGGTTTTTTAAAAATATTAAAACTATTTAAGAGCACAGTTTTTGACAGTTTTCCCTTCCATTAACTTTTAGATAATCTATCATTTTACTTTTGATTTTCCTCTTTTCTCCATACTTGATGGTTGAAAGAACTGAGAGATAAAAATAAGATATCTTTTATTCTTTCTTCATTATTTAGTTTACTACAAATTTAGGTCATTGTTTTAATTATTTTTGATCAATCAACTATACATAAAGAAATTAGGGTACTTTTGGGGACATCAGAACTGCTTAACTTTAAAGTTTTAACTTTTCAATTCTGTTTGGTGTATTAACAATCATCTTTCAATTATCTATGTGTAATTTTGTGGCAAAATGACAACAATTTACCTACTAGCACAGTTTTAATCACTGAATTTCATTCAAGAACACATATTTTAAATAATCTATCTTTTGAAATTATCTGTCATTATCATTTATAAAAGCAGGAGTCAGTTAATGAGTCAGACATTCTTTGAGGTAGTTTACATTCAATTCTTATAACTACCATTGTACAGATGAAGACATTGATACTAAGAGAAAAAAAGCAAATCGCCCAAGGTCACAAATCTTCCAATCCTATGCTCCCTCGAGGCTCCCTTCTTATAAAAACCAATTAATTGAGAACATAAGGTTGAACTAAAGTTTTTTTTCTAATGATTGCCAGAGAATGTAAAACATTTTTTGGGGGGGGGGGGGGGATTTAAAACATAAATAATTTTTAAGTAAAAAATAAAATTTGTTTCAAAAAAAAATGGTTCTTTTGTTTCTTTTTCTTTTTTCCTTCAGTGAAGATTTTAAGTTTTCCTCTTCCCCCCGCTTTAAGGAAGCATGAAAGTACCTGTGAGTAAATCATTTTATTTTGAACTATACCGTATTTTTCTATCATGTTAAATATTAACATCTAGCACATCATATGTATTAATTCAAGAATCCTCATATTTAGTGTCTAAAATTTATGTAAAATTCTTTAGTAGCATTTATTTTTAATACTTAGTGCTTAGTTTTTGCTTAAGACTACCTAAAGACTTATTAACTACTGATATTTCTGGTGAAATTATGCTTAACTGAGGAAAAATTGTAACGTAATCAGCTTTTTAATTTTCTACAAGTATAGCTTTCTGTAGATGAAAGGTAATTACTATTAAGTAGGCTGTCATTTACTTGACTAGAGTGAAATTCAGGGAGTAATATGAGTTGTGAGTGTCAGATCCAGAATGAACCCAGAAAAGAGAAAGAATAAAAAGAAAGAATTAAAATTGTTCTATGAATGAAGATATTCATTATAATTACAAACATATGGAAACATGCTAAATGCTCAATAGTAAATGAATGGTTGTGTCAATATTATGAAATACAAAACTTATTTAGTGACAGGAAAATATTTACTAACAAGTGAGGAAAACTATATAGAACTGGATATACAATAGAAGTCATATATTATAAAGAAAGCATAGTCTATATATTTTTGAACGTCTGTATACATGCATGTCTACAGAAACATGTTTAGAAGAAAAATACCACAAAACACGTTAATATTGCAGGTTAATAGAAAATTTGACATTCTTATTTACTCTTCTGTATTACATTTTTTGTACTACCCTGAAGCAAACTCATTTTAAAATTTGTAGTAGGAGGAACTTGCTATTAAAAGAAAATTTATATACTTTATAAAAACCTGGAGGCAGAACTTTTACCAAAAACCCAAATTTGGCCACTCGCCACTTGAAAGCCAATACTTAAGAGATGACCACTGGGTGGAAAGGAAAGGTTGCTTTATTCAGGAAGCCAGCAATTGGGGGAAGACAATGGATGAATGTCCAAAAAGCATTTCCAAAGTTCAGGACCAAGCAGAAGAGTTTTAAAAAGGAAGAAGGGGAGGGCAAGTTCCAGGGAACTGACAGAGAAGTCTGTGTTTCTTTAGTCATAGATAATGTGTTTTTTGTATGAGACTCCTAGGCATCAGAAACTGGCCGCAGCTACCGTGGAGATTTTTCTCTCCTTCTACAAAACAAACTCACAACTTCTCTTCCAGACCCAGAAGTTATCTCCACCTACTTGACAAAGAGAATCGCATCAGCAATTTACGACTACATTCCTGAGAACAAAAGGAATTGAGCAAGAAGAGCAGTTAACATGTTCACAAAGTCATAATTAAGAATTAAATGATTTACTTCTAGCTGCAAAAAATACTAGGAGCATTAAAATCACAAAGCGCTTAGGCTACGGAATTAGCTAAGACAGTAACACTTAAAAACTTTAGTAGGTAAATGTTGAGAACTACTAGTCAAGTTCTCAAGTTTCTTTTGGGCTCTAATGATCCTCTGATTCAACTGGAATAAGGTATAGACCTGGACAAGTATGTGGAGTAAACACAAGCAGGAGGCTTGCATTGATCACTGTACCAAGTGCAATTGCACTGTAAGTGGTATGAAACAAGCAAGATAAAAGGGAATAAAGATAATACAATATTTATACTGAACTTTAGCCATCAATTCCCATGACTCCTCCGTAACTCAATCTCTTCAGCTGTAGTATTTGCATCCATATAGATGAATGTGGAGAGCCTGCAGAGAGGTCAGACAAAGAATCCAACCCATGGACAGGTTTTACATGCATGATTTCTCTCAAGGAATTAAATCTTTTAACCACTCTGTTATCATTGCCACTTAGCCAGGTATTTAACTTACATAAAGGAAATAATTTATATGCTGAGAAGATATGGCTCCCCAAAAACCTCATTAAATTATTCTTTACCAATTTCATCAGAAAATTTCCATGACAACATCATGATATATAATTAACCTGGTTCAGACACATCAGATTGCTGCACAACCAGACACATCAAAAAAATTATGTCATCAATGATGCTACCAGATAGAGCACCTGCTCCCCTCCTTCATTGAATAGCAGATGTTCAAATAAAGCAATGTAGCTTTTAGGATAGATGTTCAGCTGTGTCAAACTTTTCAACAGTGTTAAATTAGAAATGCTATCTTTTTTTTTTTTTTTAATCTCTACCTGCCTAATAGGCATCCACTCTACCTTGCTTATTTTTATGCAAAGCCAGCTTGTCTCTCAGGTAGAGTTTGCCTAGGGCAGCAAAATGCTCTGCGAATGTTTATCCTGGGTGAGTACTCGCCAACTGGGAGAAATGTGTTTTTTCTAGTTTGCCTCTGGCGTATATTTGGAGGGAGATGGACTAGACAGTAACACTTTGGATAAGTTGAACAATTTTGAAGTGATATGGTATTCTGCAAACACAAATGTTTAGCTACATCTAACTCTAGAGAGATGAAACCCAAAAAAATTTTAAGAACTGTTCTCCATTAACATAAAAATCTAAAACACAAAAAAACACTAAAAAAGTCACCAATGAGCTTTGTTTTCTTTCAAGTGCTGGTTACAGTAGGTGTTTGAAAACAAAACTAGAAATCATTTAAAATATTCTATAAAGGTGAACTCACTGGAGTCAAAAATGCTATAGCTTTAGAGGCATATGATTACAGCTAGCCTGCATCTGATCTATATTGTTAAATTAGCTATAAAAACATTTTTTCAATTATATGCTTTTCCAAGATAATTCACATATATAAGCTTTGTCCCAGGGAATTAGTTTACGTGCTTTAAATGTCATTTCGAGATTTAATAAATAGATGCTTTTTAATTTTGAATACATGTCATATAATCATTGAATCTCAATACTTAAAATGATTCCAAAACCCTCTCATTTTATTAATGAAGACACTGAGAGCTGGAGGAGCAAATTACCTTGCTGACTGTCACCGATAAGAATATTTATTTATTTCCGAAATCTTTATTGAGTCTCACTCTGTGCCAGGTACTATTGTGAGTACTGAGGCTACAGAAGTCCCTGCTCTCGTGAACTGACATTAGACTAATGTTTCCTGATTCTGAGCACACAGCTCTTTTCATTTGCTCACATACTTCCCTCACCAAAAGGGCTGGCTAATCTGCACAATTTATAAGAATGCTTCCATGCGTGATAAAAATGCCTGTGGTTTTTGTTGTTCTTTTTTCCACCTTGATTCACCCATCATGGTTGTTTTCTTGAAATCGATCATGTTATCCACACTAAAAAGAAAGCCCCAAGATCTTTATGTTACATGTTTTTCAATAAACTGACATATTTTATCAATGTAACATATTTGGGATATAATGGCATAATACAATTGGAAATACAATTTCAATTTTTTATCTCTGTGCCCCCCTAAAATGGAAAAATTCTGAGATTCAGAGATAATGATTTTCTATTTTTTCCAACTTAATATTAAGTACCTCCATTAACATTCAGTAGTCATCATATTATGATTCAAGTGAATGATTTAGAGAAATAGGTATATAATATCAAGTGACCTGTAAGTCTGTAACTGCAGCGGTAAATCAGGAAAATTTTTAACTTGTGGTTTTATTCACTTGAATTCTGTCTAAATTACATACTGCAACTTTTAGCAGGAAAAGCCTTAGACAACCACATTATATGTAAATAAGGCAGAATACAAAGCATGTTTCCAGGGCTTGCCAGTTCCCCAGCCTCTTCTGCCTAATGTGACCTCTCTCTCTGTTATATGTGTCTATCTCATTCAAACCACCAGTGATTGCAGCAGGTTTAGATAACTGGTTTAAGGACAACTAAACATTGGAGACATATGATTAGTAGC
Organism: Macroglossus sobrinus; assembly: GCA_004027375.1. NCBI lineage: Eukaryota > Metazoa > Chordata > Mammalia > Chiroptera > Pteropodidae > Macroglossus > Macroglossus sobrinus. The sequence goes on along the minus strand of PVKZ01000710.1, from coordinate 521,765 downwards.
CTGGTTTAGAGCAATGTGACAATCATTTCTTCAGGAATTGGGAAGGTGAGAAACCAGTGATGTTAAGTACTAGAGATGGACAAGCTCTGACCAGGTTCACTGGAGGTCATATTTAATCCAAAGTTTATGAGAAGAACAGGTCACTACAAAAAGGAGAAAAGACCAGAAAGTGTCAAGAAGGCAAGAGACTATGAGAGGCTGAGATTATCTCTGAGATAAAAAAAGACTGCTTGCTCCCTATGGTTTTCCAGGTCATTAACATTTGTTTCCACAAGTCTCAACATGCTGCAATACTGGCTTTGAATGTCCTGAGATTCATTATTGTATCCTCACAACAAACCTGCTCCTCAAGTTGGTCTGAGTCTATTGCTTGTAACCAAACAAATCCTGGCCAAGAGAAATGGCCTTTTACATATCTACACTTAATTTTTTACCACAACAGAAAAAGAGCAAAAGATAATCACAAGTGATGGTCCTTAATTCCTCTTAAATCTCTGAAGGAACCTGATCCATAAGTCAATTGTGAGCACTGGTTACTATGTCATTAATATTTAATGATATGGTGACATTTAATAAGTTAATTTCTACAAACTTGTAAATATAAAAATCACATAAGGGTTACTGAAAACCACAGCACTTATTTAATTTTTTCCAATTTCAACTTAGAAATATCTACTTATCTTACCTCTTTCTCTATCAAAGGCATTGGAAAACAGGTGCCCCAAAAAACCGTAGTAAGTAATAGTCTTTTGATTGCCATGGCTCTGATAGTCTTCTCTATCAAAGTATTCTCTAGCTATTTTTCCCAGTTAATTTTGTTCCTAAAATAGCATATTCATGAGGACTTTCTCCTTTATTCTCCATCTAATTAGTCACTGATGCTCCTCACACCAGAAGAGAAAACACAATTTCTGCCTTGTTTTGTTTTTTAAAACTTTGATCACGGTATGTTTCCCTAATTGTTTATCTTTATCACACAGTTCCTATAAGAAATACAGAGTTTTCTTTTGTATTTGGTTTGTTCTTATTGAGAACAAAGTCTGCAAATATTATTGTTGTTACCTGCTATACCAGAAGAAAGTTTTATTTCTTATAAGGTAAAGAAAACATTTTCAGCCAATGCAAATTCTTCAATTCAAAACATATATTGAAATGACACAGCAGACATTGTTCTACTATGGCTTTTAAACATCTGAAGCACTTTCTCTTGTCAGGATTTTCCAACTTAAGAGAAGATGGAATTTTAAACAGTTAAACGGGAAACTATTCATGTAATTAAAGGCTAGAATACAGTAGGAAAGCCAAAAGTGTAGTAGAAAGGACATTAAGATGTAGCCTTCAAGTATGTATATATGTTACAAAGCATGGAGATAACAAAAAGAACTACTAAGAGAGTGTTCTTAGGTTGTAATAATGCTAGCAACAAACTCTTCAGTGCCAGGTCCTTCTCTAAATGTTCACCGGTATCAACTAATGTAATATTATTCTAATTTTATAACTGAGGAAACGGAAGCACAGAAACAGTAAGTAACTTATTTGAGGTTACACAGTAGGACTTTAGAGTGGGGATTTAAAGGCAGGAGTTCTGTACCTGCAGCTGGAGTCCTTAGTCTTAGGATGCTTGAACTCCCCTTAAATACTTTGACCAGTACTACTCAATCAGTTAGTTGTACTTTAGAAGCAGCTCAAGAGCATTTCAAAGCATACCATCTCCTAGATTCCACCCCCGATATTCTGATATTATGGGTCTGGGTGGGGCCTGTCGGAGTGGGAAGATCTCTAAGTCCAAGTTGCCTAGCAATTTGGTAGTTGAGCCAGGAGCAAAACCCAGGTATCTTGATATTTTCCTCTACCTTACAGTTACTCCCACTTTCAGCAAATTGATAGAGGAAATGAAACAAATGTTCACTCTGGAATGATGATGAATTTGAGTTCTTAAACCTAAAATATTTTGTTCACTGGGGATCATAAAACTCAAGGATGGCATTACATTTGGTAGTTATTAAAACTAAAATGGGATGTCAATTTTCTGAAATAATTAAATGCGTTAATGAGAAACTGATGGACATTTCCAAACTCCCTTTATTAGGTATCATAGCACTACTATAATTTAGACACCAGAGGTCTCTGCTATACAATTTAAACTCTCTACATAATACAAAGCCCTCCTGAGAATAAAGGCAAAATGTTTTAAAGAAGGAATAAAGAGATAATGAACAACCAGCTTTCTGAGGAAAAAGCCCTGATTTGTAGTGTTTACCAAATTGTGGTAGAAATACTCTACGATTGCCAATTTTAAGTTACCAGTGTGATGGACATTATTGAATGTAGTGCTGGGAAGAGATGCTTAGTAGCACACCATTATACAGTATTTACACCATAGGTATATAACAGACACACACACAAAAACCTTCATAAAGCATAGATAATAGTAAAATAGAGTTAAATAATTAGAAAGTAATGGGATCCAAATATTTATTACCTTTGTTTTCAATATAGTCCATTTAACGTTTGTATAATTAAATTTTTAACAACACTGTATTTAATAACCAGCTTACAAAATTCCTGAAAATTTAATAATCAGCTCCTGCAAGCTGGTCCAACATAACACTGAAAAGACATTCATTCAATCACATATTTTTCTTAGAAAAAGACAATATTTAATTAAATTATTAAGCTTAAGTCAATTTTTATGGAACATAATGTCAATAGGAGAGAAAACAAACTTTCTTCTTTCATTCGGCTTTCCTAGGAATGAGAACTTTTGATTAAATCCTGCAGGGCAAATTTTGAGCAACAGAACATAAAGGTTAAGAGTGTGGGCTCTGGGGTTGGAATGCCTGAATCTGAGTCCTGGCTTGCCCACCTGTAACCTTAGGAAACTTACTTAAAAAAAAAAAAAAAAAAAAACTTACTTTAAAATGGGATGATAATAGTACCCACCTCATAGGACTGCAGACAGAACTAAATAAGTTATTACATATAAAGCACTGACAACAGTGCCTGGCACATTGCAAATGCTCAGTGAATATTAGCTACCTCCATCATATGAAAGTGCCTTTAAGAATGTAAACTATGTGTATTTGAGATGGCTACTTAAAGGTGGCTGCTTAAAATTCCCTGAACACGTCAAGAGCTTTAAAGCATCCTTGCATTCTCTCATGCTCCTCTTTCCTCTGATATGATGAACTTCTGCCATGTCTTTTTAAGATTGGCTCAGAAGTATTATTTCTCTTAACTTTCTCTGATTAGACTGCATCATGGATGATTCAATAGTCCCTTATAAGAACATACTAAATTTATTCTTAACATGTACTTAATAAAGTTCCTGAAAACATGTTCTAAGGTCCAACATTTAAAGTCCAAATACAGAGGCATGCATGTTATAAGGTTTCTGTTTCCTGGCATCCTCCTTCCTCACAGATCATTCACTTGTGACCAGAACTTAAACATACATGAGCAGCTTCATCAGGTGATAGCTCAAAATCATCTTTGACTACCAATGTACAAAAAAAAAAAAACAAAAAACAAAACAAAAAACAAAACAAAAGAAAAAAACTAACCTATTCAGTGCATGAAAGGCCTGGTTCCTAAAATTTTGGGACATCTAAGTATTATATACAAATGTGAACTTAGTATTAAAGTTAACATTATTAAACTTAAGGGCCGCTCATAATTCTACATCTATGTCTTCCCTCTGTTTCCTTCTGGCAAACTCTTAGGGCATTGTATTTCAACATATTTGTATCTGCATAGCAGTTTCAAGTACATATTAGGTAATCAATGAACATCAGTTGCACTTCATTTCATTTCATTGGTTGCTATAATCAGAAAATTTCAAGTTTAGGACAAGTAAAGCTTTGGTGTCTCCTGTCAATTTAATATTGTTTGTATAATGAAGGAAGCCATAGGACTAGAAATTCCCTTTTCCTTCCAAGAGTAGCTCTGCAATTTTATTTAAATAATCAATTATCTCATATGGATAGATTTAATGGAAGAAGAAAGAAAGAAGAAAGGAAGGGTGGGAGGAAGGAAGGAAAGGAAATTAAATTTTTCTTCTTTAAAAGAAATATCTCTTTAAATATAGAATCATTGTTGTATTTTATTTCTAGCAATATAAGAAATACACTTAAAATATCATCCCCTTGAAAAATGGATAAAATTATTTTAAGAATGCTTTTAGATGCATAGGAGACTCAGCAAGAAAGTGAGGGAAATTCCCAAAAGCCAAAAATGGAAAACCAGTTTTCTGAAATAACACTAAGACCACAAGGGCTTTTGCCAGTGTGAATTTCATACAGTACAGAGTTCTGAATGGGAACAAAAATCAAGGCTTTGCTTCTCTGCAGGGAGGAGAGTTGAAAATGAAACTCAAAGCCAAGTCCTTTGAAAAGTAATCATGCAGAGTGTCTACTTAACAGCAAAGAGAGATGACAAGGAAAACTGTTTTAGACAGAGACTGGGGAGAGAAGGTGACTTTCTGAGAATTTATAACCACAGTCTTACCTTTATGTGGGTCAAGGTTTAGATACTCACTGCCTGCCTGGTCCAGGAAACCGCAAAACAAAAACTACATGGTCCAGGATTGGCTACATCCTAGGGCACCTAAAATAATTCTTTCTGGAGGGGTGGATCCTCAACTTAGGCCTTGCAGAGATTCCATATAGAAAGCTCAGTAAATCATAAGTTCACAATCAGAAATTATAAAATACATAAAGAAATAAGCCACCATGAATAAGAGACAGAGAAAAAGCAAAAGCATACCTTAAACTTTTTCATGGCTCTCTTAGAGTTATTAAACACAGAATATAAACTATATCTGAAATATTGAAGAACTGTAGATTATAGATCCCATAATGGTCATTAAAGGATTCAAATGACTGACAGAACATAGAATTTGAGAACATATGTTTGGAATTATGGAAGTTTTCAGATAAGACTCTGAATAGGATTAAAAAGGCAATTTTTCTTTCAAGTCTACCTGCTGCCCCCCATTCCTTCTGCCTCCTCCATTTGCCTTCACTCTTCTCTCCATCCCTTTTGGAGAGCGTGGAATGTTCACACTGGCTCACCTCTGATTAAGGACAACCTAACTATTATAAGCATCACTGTCAATAATGCACTGGACTCTTTATTATCTGGATGCAATACTCATCATCTAATTTTATTTAAAGATTTATTTTACAATATTAAATTTAAAACACTCTCATTATGGCATATTTTTTAAATTTTATAAAGAACCACACTACTTCATTTGAATATGGTAGTAAATAAAATGTATGAACCTGCTTTTTATACAGCTTGAAACCACACAAACTTATTTGAAAAATAAAATGTTGTTTGGTATAATTATCAAAAGACTAAGTTAAATGTCTTGGTCTTAGAAGTATAGTATATATTCTTACTATTTTTACAGAATTAAATCCAGAATTATCAATATCTTTCTTAATGCCAGTAGGTGCTTGCAATGTCATTGTTATATATTAGGAGGTTAAACCTTCATTCTATTTTTATGCAGTATTTATCTATTCAACAATATTTAAATAAATATCTGCTTTGAGCCTGGCACTATGATATGCTCCCCTGAAAATGAGCAAAAATGGACCTAGCTCTTGCTCTCAGGGGGCCACAATCAAGTGAGGGAGACAGATTATTACTAGAGTAATGACCAAATAATTGCAGAACTGCAACTGAGCAACTGTGACACATTCTTTTTGACTAGAGTTAAAAAATACATTAGTCTTAAGGCCCTTTAAAAAATATTTAATTTTTCAAAAGTTAAGGGGCAATAAGTGATTCATCCTTATAGAGAATACACTCTTCTTTTAAATGAAATCCACACTTTACCTGGGAAATCTTAACCAGATATTGATTCCTACTGAATCCTTTTAAAGTCATTATCAACGTTGCCAGTATTTAAAAATATTTAGGATCCTTTCATTGTAATCCCAAATTAAAAATTGCTGAATTTATTAATTTCACTACTTACAAAATTTCATTTCTTTAATTATATACAAACTTTGAAGTTATACTGATTGTATGGGATATTTTAATAGATTTTAAAGATATCTTCTTTTCAATGAATTATCATAATTGCATTAAAAAATTTTATTATTAGTTTCAAGTATACAGTACATTAGTGAGATATTTATATAGTTTATAAAGGATCCCCCTAATTGCTCTTTCTCTCCTCTGGCTCTCCATTCTCGCCATTACATTAATGCTAACTGCATTCCTTATGCTGTCCTCCCCATCCCCATGACCATCTGTCAACTACTAATTTGTACTTCTTAAACAATGTTTAGTTTAATTCTCTCTCAAACTACCTGCCAGAGGAAGATGGAGACATAGGTCAACACATTGTGGGGTCTGGTCTGCTAGTCTCAAAGAAGGAAAACTGAATTGAGGTACAGCACTCACAGGAAAGGAGAAAGCCTGAACACCCCCAAATCTCTAATTTCTGACTCTTCACAGCCTTTATAGTTCTCTGCACCTAACCCATCCTAAACTAACTGTGGGAAACTCTATAAAAGAAAAACAAGGGTTTATTAAATCTGTAGGTTTGGTGACTAAGTTCAGTAATCCAGTTTTTTGGTAAACTTGGCTTTTAGATGATTGGCTTTAGTCCATTTGGGCTAGAATTACCTATAGCAGGTCAATCTAATTGGGTCCTATGTCAATAGATAAGAATGTCTTGGCAGTTTGAGGTTAGCCTAGAGCCAGAACTCAGGGTAAATATGAGTTGACCACGTGGGCAGAAAGGGGTAGAACAAGGCAAAAACAGGTGGAAGGCCAGGTAGAAGTGTCTGACTGGCAAGAGAAATTGGATTGAGATGAAGCAAAGGGTACTCGGGGTCCAACTAAGATGAGATACCAAGGTATGCCTTTGCCTTAAGTCATTGGGAAGTGGTGATGGTGTCTCAAAAGCAAGTAACATGATGAGATTTGGGTTTTGAAAAGATCATTCTGGCTACAATATGGAAGATAAACTGGAGGGTAGCTGGACCATATGCAGGACAATACAGCAGAAAACTGCTGCAATAGTTCATTGAGCAATGACAGTAGCCTGAAGCCTGGCAGGAGTAAAGAAGATGAAGAGCAGAACAGAGATGAGAGTAGTGGTCTGCAACTGGGGGTGATTTTGCTCCACAGGAGTCATTTGGCAATGTTTAAAGACATCTGTGGTTGTCATAACTGGGGTGGAGGGACGTCCTGATGGCATCTACTGCGTAGAGGCCAGGGATGCTGCTAAATATCCTATAATGTACAGGATAGCTCCCCATAGAAAAGAATAATCTGACCCAAAATGCCAGTAGTGCCCAGGCTGAGGAACCACAGATTAGAGAAATACTTAGAGCATAACACGAACTTCAGATCAGAAATTATCAAAATAAAATGTAATGATCACAAGAATGATAACACAAGTGTCAGTGACTGCTTTAGGTATAACAAAATATAAATGAATAGGTGCAAATCAAAGCAGTCATTAAATACATATGTATAGTTATTAAAATGCTTAGAAGGGATGTGAGCTGTAAACTGCATTCCCATCTTGACAGAAATACACAGTGACTAAATCTAGCATTGTCTGCAAAAGAGGCACGCACTTCACTCTGGTGACAGTCAGCAGGATCTAAATTTAGTTTATACTCTTAGTGCATTAAAATAGCATCAAGAAGCTCAGGAAGTCTAAAACCATCACACTCCAAGTTTCTGTCTATACTGTTAATAGCTACTTGCCAAAATCCCTGTTGCTAGTGTGATTATAGCCTATTAAAAACATGTCATCTGCAAAATTCTTTCAAAAAACAGGAAATAGAGATAAAGGCATGATTCTAGATAAAATCACTGGCAACACAAATACCACAATGTAGACATTCATAAGGAGATATTCTAACTTCCAAAGTTCTGTGAGAGGCTTTTGGAGGTTATTTACTATTTACTATAAAAGTCAAAATGCTCTCAGAGTTCCAGTGTCACCATGGTAAATTAGAAAAGCAAATAAATATTTTTATTTGAGCAGAATACTTGCCTATCATGTGATGTGGATAAAAATTGAACTGTGGAAAACCTAAGCCAGGGCTATTACTGAAAATGGGAAAAGATTAAGATTGTACCTTGGTGCCTTAATTTAGCTGTTTAATCTCTTCTATTCAAACAAACAACATCCAGACAGACGAACCCAAAGAGATTTCATTTTTCCACTTCATTTCACAGGACCTTATAAAATACAATTTGAGATTTAAAAAAAATTGTTTTATTTTCTGAAATTTTAGTTCAAGATATATTCCTTATAGTAAAGTACTCTCAATTGTTGCCTCCTGCAATCATCTAAGCAAATTCATACCACTAGAAGAATAAACCAAGGAGTTCAGAATTAATGTCCTAAAGCAAGAATAATAGTTTTTTCTTCTATAAAGGAGCCATTAACCAAAGAAAAAATACATAATAAAATTAAATATCAGCAGCTTCATAGTTAAAGTCAAATTAAATAATGTTGGATTTTCTTTTTAACAGAAATATGTTTACTTCCCTCCACTCATGGCCAGATTCTTTTCCTGATTTAGATCTATGAGATACAAAAATAACTACTTCAGTCCCTCTATATTCTCACACTTGTGCTACACTTTTCATGCTTATACTCCTGTGCCTATAACTATAAGTAGATCTTTAGCTAGGTACATAGCTACCTGGAATAAAGTATACATAACCCTTGCTGCTAGGTGTGGTCATGTGACAAAATTCAGGCCACATGGGATTTCCCACTATTTCCTTAAAGGGAAAGAAAGCCACTGTGCTTCTTTCTTCCTATGGCCTGGGATGCAGATATGAGTGCCACCTAAGAGGCTGTACAGGGAAGCCATGTGCTGAGGATGACAGAGCAAAAGAAAGTAGGTACCTGGCTCCCCGACATAGTAAAATACCATACCAGACATGGATGACTTGCAAACTACTTTAAATGAATAAGAAGTACATTTCTGTTATTTAAACAACTGTTTTTTTTTTCTGTTTCTATAGATGACTTTAATCAAAACTAATATAACACCTTTGCACCTCCAATTTTCTGGACTTCTGTGTCCTCTGTCTTACTCTGTGATTCAAATTTTTATAGTTTTAATGTAGTTCAATTATGTGTTTTTAGAAATTATTCCCACTGTCCATTCCCACAGAAATTTCTCTCTACATTGAAGTAGGACTTGCTATTTATGCATTCCCACCTGATTTTCAGTTTTAACAATTTGTGTATAAAAACTTATTAACTTGAATTTACCCTATGCTCTACCACTAGTTCATAAATTCCTTAAGGTTCAGAATTGTGCTTTCTACCTCTTTGTATCACCAATACTTTGCATGAGTTAGTAGATGCCCACATATCTGCTAATAGTGTAATATACAGGAGGGGGAATAAAATGAAAGAAAGAAGGGAAAGAGAAAAGGATGGAGAAACAGAAAAGGGGAAAGAAAGAGAGAGGGACAAAGAGAGAAAAGGACAGCTAACAAATGATTAAAAGCAACATAATAATGATGTTTTGACTTAAAATACGGTTAATAAAAATTTTCACACCTGCGGACATTAATGGGACATTATATGATCCATGTAAGCACCTACTGATTAAATGTTACTTAACGGCACTTTGGAAAGCATAATTGGGTGGACATCTTTAGGGATGATAGGGGACTCAACCTGGCATAACAACTCCCCATGAGTCTAGAAGATAAGAATCTCTTCATTGTGTTGTCGTTCTTTGCAAAAATAAATAATAAATAAAATAATAATTGCTAATAAGAAATACACTCAGAGAAGGCTTAAATTTTGCTAGAAGCTAAAAATGATTACCATCTGAAACTGTCTCTTGAGTCTGAAGAAAAGCAAGAAACTGATCCAAGAATATGTTTATGAGCCAAGGTCAAGTTAGAACAGAAGTTATCACTGGTGCTGACAGATTAAGAAGCTCAGTCTTCTCATGGAATTTGCCAGATTAGATGTATCTCCTTTACTATTTGCTTGAAACAAAATTAGTTCCTACATTCCCTATGCATTCAAATTTCTTAATCAGGGCTTATCAATTGATTTTGAACTTCTGAGTCTTGACAGTTTTCATTGTGTATGTTTCTTATTTATGTTTTTGTCTTCCTTATCAACCTAAACCTGATTCCTGATTTATTTTCATTTTGTTTTAACTTTGTTTGAAGTTTATGATTTTAAAGTGAGTTTTGACTACAATTAACACTAGCTAATAAGAAATGACTCCACCTTATTTCTAATTTCCTTTCTTTTTAAAAATAAACTAATTACTTTGGAATAATTTTAGATTGATTCCATTTACTTTTAAAAATGAAGTTGTGTTTATTCTAGAAATGCAAGGTTGGTTAAACATTCTAAAATCAATCTAATTCTTACTATTTTAACAGAAGCAAAAAATCATGCAACCATTTTAATAAGTGCAGAAAAAGCAGTTGAAAAGTAAAAGATCCATTCTTAACAAAAAAAATCTTAGTAATATATAAATAGAATGAAAGTATTTTAATTTGAAAAAAAGGTTATTTATAATCAAAACAGAATGAGACTGGCATAAAAACAGACACATAGACCACTGGAACAGATTAGAAAGCCCAGAAATAAATACACACATATACAGTCAAGCAATCTATGATAAGGGTGCCAAGAATACAAATGGGGAAAGAGTCTTTTCAACAAATAATAATGAAAAAGCTAGATATCCACATGTAAAAAAAAAATGAAATTGGACCCTTATCTTCTACCCTATACAAAAAAACAACTCAAAGGAGATTGAAGGGCTAAATATCAGACCTAAAACCATAAAACTCCTACAGAAAAACATGAGGAAAAGCTCCTTGACATTAGTCTTGGCATGATTTTTTGGACAATATCAAAAGGACAGGGTAAAAGCAAAAACAAACAAGTAGGACATGGTAAACTAAAAAGCTCCACAGAGCAAAGGAAACAACCACAAAATGAAAAGGCAATCTACAGAATGGGAGAAAATATCTGTAAACCATATATCTAATAAAGGATTAATTTGTAGGACAATATGCAAAATATAGAAGAAACTCCAACAGCTCAATAGCAAAGAAATAATTCAATTTTCAAATGGTCAAAAGAGCGAAATAGATGTTAAAAAAGAACATATAGATGGCCAAAAAGTACATATAAAGGAACTCAACATCACTAATTATCAGGGAAATGAAAATCAAAACTACAGTGAGATATTGCCTCACACCTGTTAGGACAGATTTTATAAAAAAAAAAAAAAAAAAAAAAAAAAAAAAAAAAAAAAAAAAAAAAAAAAAAAAAAAAAAAAAAAAAAAAAAGAGAGAGAGAGAGAGAGAGAGAGAGAGAGAGAGAGAGACAAAGAGAACTGGGGATGTGTGGAAACAGGTATACTTGCACAGTGTTGCTGGGAATGTAAATAGGTACTGTCATTATAAAAAACAGTATAGAGGTTTCTCAAAAAATTAAAAATAGAACTTACCACATGATCCAGCAATCCCACTTCTGGATATAAATCCAAAGGAAATGAAATTAATGAGATCAGTATCTCGAAAAGACATTTGCACTCCCATGTTCATTGTGTCATTATTCACAATACCCAAGTTATGTAAATAACCAAAGTATCTGTTGATGGATGAATGAATAAGAAAAAATGTGATATACATATCACATTTACATATAAACATATATATTTATATATGTGTATATATGTATACACATGTACATATATTATGTATATATTATATATTATATTATTTGTGTATATATATGTATGTGTATACATATACACATATGCATACGAACACAATGTAATATTATTCACCTATAAAAGAGAAGAAAATCTTGCCATTTGTGATAACATGAGTGAATTTGTAGGACAGTATGCTAAGTGAAATAAACCAAACAGAGAATGACAAATACTGTATGATCTCACTTATATGTGGAATCTAAAAAGTTGAAGTCATAAAACCAGAATGGTGATTACCAATGGCTGAGGGCTGGGGGAAATGGGGAGATGTTGATCATAGGGTACAAACTTTCAGTTACAAGATGAATAAATTCTAGGGATCTAATAGGTATTGTGACTCTAGTCAATAATATTGTATTATATACTTGAAAGTTGCTAAGAGAGTAGATCTTAAAGTATTTCCACTACACCAAAGTAAAACATGGTAACTATGTGAAGTGATAGATGTGTTAATAAATTTACTTGATTGTGGTAATGATTTCACAATATATGTATATCAAATCGTCACATTGTATACCTTAAATATATATACTTTTTAATTGTAAAATACTCTATACCTCAATAAATATGGGGTAATAAGGTTATTTACAAAATTTCTAAAGCAAATATCATAACTAAAAATTAAATATTGAAACAAATTCTCTCAAATTAGAAATGAGACAAAGATGTATTTTAGACTACCCATCCATGTTCTGTTAAAGGTTCTAGTTAATGTAATAAGAAAAAGGAAAAAAATTAAGACTAAAAAGAAAAAACAAAGCTATAATTATTAGCTGATGATATGATTTGTGTATATATAAAAATCTCAAAAATTGCAGATAAGTAATTATATATATATATAAAGTTACTATAGCACAGATGCTAAATATAAAGTCAATAAATAATATCAATTCTATGTCTATAAAACAGTTGGAAAATAAAATTTTAAAAATTAAATGCTTTACAATAGCATCAAAAATGATATGCAAAATCTTTATAGAGAAAACTATAAAACATTATTACAATAAAGAAAACTCATGGCTATCCCATGTTTGTGGATCGGAAGTACTCAACATTGTAAAAGTGTCAATTCTCTCAAACTGACCTATAGATTTGATGTAATCTCAAAAAAAAAATCAAAACTCTTTTTTCTTTTATTTTCATTAGTGGACAATATTATTCTCAAATTTATATGGAAATACTTGAAAATAAGGTGAAAGGAAGTGCTCAATTACATTTAAACATTTATTAAAAATAGTGCTTAAGACAGGTATTGGCTTAAGGCTAAATAAATAAATCAACAAAAAAATATTTATATTAAGTTCAGCACATATGGACACTGGATTGATGGTAGCAGAGCAGTGGGTAAAGGACTGTCTTTTTAATAAATGGTACTTAGTCCATTGCACATGCATGGGGGAAGAAATCTGATTCTTGAATCCTACTTTACACCACACATAAAATTCAATCCCAGCTGGAGTCTAGCTCTAGATGTGAAAGTTAAAACACTAAACTTTCTGTAACAAAATAAAGGAGAATATTTTTATATCATTGGTGTAGGCAAGGATTGCTTAAATAAAAGCAAAAAATCCTAATCACAAAAGACTAATAAATTAGAGTATGTTAAATTAAGGATTTCTATTTATTATAATACATCATTAAGAAAGTAAAAAGCCAACCCACAGAGTGAGATGTTTTCAATTCATATACAGATGCTCCTCCACTTACAATGAGGTTACATCCTGTTAAACATCACAAATTGAAAACATCATAAGTTGAAAATGCACTTAATATACCTAACCTACAAATATATCATTCTAGCCTAGCCTACTTAAACATGTTCAGAACTCCTGCAATAGCCTACAGCTGGGCAAAATCATCTAACACAATGACTACACTGTACAGTTTCAATTGTTTACTCTCAAGATCATGGGACTGGCTGAGAGATGCAGCTCTCTAAGGCTGCCCAGACTATCATACCACATACTGATAGTCTTAGAAAACATAAAAATTTAAAATTCCAAGTACAGTTTTGGTGAATGTGTATTACTTTCACACCATCATAAAGTAAAATAATTATAAGTTAAATCATCAGGAGTTGGGGCTTGTCTGTATATGACAAAGGACTCGTTCAGAATAAACAACTTTTACAAATCATAAAAGAATAGACAAACCAATAGAAAATGGGCAAGAGACTTAAATAGGTATGTCACAAAAGAAAATATTCAAATTTTTCAAAAATATAAAAAGGTGCTCAACTTCATTAATCATCAGATAAATGCAAATTAAAACCAAAATGAGATGTTGCTATATACACATGAGAGTAAAACAAAAAGTCTAACAATACCTAATGTTGGTAAATGTATATGTGTGTGTGTGTGTGTGTGTACATGTGTATATATGAGATACACATTCCATTGGATACACACACACACACACACACACACACACATTTCTTTATAGTAGCATTTTTCTAATAGTTTCAAATTGGAAATAACTAAAATGTTTCTCAATAGATAAATACATTATAGTATATTTGGAATATGGGATACTATCCAGTACAAAGATAACTCAATTATAGCTATATACAATATCTCAAATAAGCTTGATACAAAAATATGTATTATATTATTTAATTTATAAAATAAAAATAAAAACCAGGCAACACTTAACTATAATATTAGATGTCAGGATAGTGGTTCTCTCTGGAAAGGAGGGTGGTGGCTATTAGTTTAAGATGGGAACAAAGAGGCCTTCTGGGTTGGTTGCTGGTAATGTTCTATTTCTTGACCTGGATAGCAGTTACTTAAGTGTAATAACTTTGTTATAATTCATTAAGGTAAATACTTATAATTTAAGAACTCTTGGGAGCTATGTTATACTTCAATATAAATTTTATTTGAAATATGTATCTATTATCAATTTTCTTCTTTTATTTTTCCTCAACTATCCTTTTTTTACTTTAGAGTATTAAATATTAAACCTAAGATCGTGACATCTTGGAGAAAACATATTGCTATAATTACCAAAAGTATTAAGTAATATTACTAGTAGGGCAGTTTACAAATTATCACATTCATTCTCTCAATACTCATAACAACCCTGTGAACAATAAAAAGTGATAAAAGGTTTTTTTAAATAGATAAATAAACTGAGACTAGTTTCACACATCTAGAAAGTCTTAAGACTTCAATTCTTGATCTCTAGAATGTCACACTTTCTACTGTACATGTAGCTATTTAAAATAATATATAACTAGAATAAATGATCTATAATTCGAACAACTGTTTGTTTTTTTTTTTACTGACTACACTTATTGTGAGTTTTCAAAACGGACATTGCTATTTTCTGCCAAACTACTTTGTTTTAAAATTAAATTCATTTATGAAGGTCAGTAACAGAAGGGCAACATTTTCCACTTATTTATATATTTTTTCCACACCAAGTAAGGTACATGAACAATGTTTCATACCTTCTTAAATGTAGCAATAAATTTTAAATGTGGGTTTAATTATGTTTTGGATGTTGTTTTAAAATTAAACTATAGTAATATTACTGGGCTACTCCGAGATCTTATGTTGTGAAATTCTCTAGTTGATTTTTCTAGCCTTAGGGAAAGGAAAATTATTAGCTTTGCCTCTGGTCATTATACAATTAGAAGGATGAGAAAGAAATATTTTAGGCTCTGGTTAGAGAAATAGGTTCTATTACTTTGCTAATAATGAGTATTTTATTAGTAAAGCATTTTTGATCACTATAAAGCACAGCTCTAATTTCTACCAGATATTTTTAAATTACATACAATTTTGATCACAATGTGTACCAGAAAAAAGAGTTCATATACTAACTGACATTATCTATACTAAGAAAATAATAATTCAGAAGTTTATAAACCCGATGATGTTTATAATTGATGATGTTAGGATTCTCACATTTGAATGTGGGAAATGCTTGCTGTTCCATCACTGACAGTAATGTACATTGGTACAAACTTTAAGAAAGTTTGGCAAATGCTATCAACAGCCTAAAATAGGCATTCCCTAAGGCTCTGTAACTAAATTAATAGTGATTATTCAAAGAAAACAATTAATGACACATAAAGATTTACTTACAAGGATATTTGTTGTAGCATAATTTTTATTAGTGAAACACATACTGTAGATATATAACAAATATTTAAAAAATTATTAAATTATTATTAAATTATCTATGGCATATTCATAAAATGAGGTGCTTAAAAATAATGAACTATTAAAAATAACATAGTAATGGTAATAACTATGTATGGTGCCAGGTGGCACCATATTCAACTAGTCAGGGGTTCACTTTGTAAATAATATAAATGTCTAACTATTATGTTATACACCTGAAATAAATATTAATAATATTGAATGTCAACTGTGATTTAAAAACATTAAAAAGAGGGAAAAGATGAAGGAAAAAAGGTTCAAATGTCCAAGTATAAAACAAAAAAGTTATAGCGATGTAATACACCCCGTGGGGAATACAGTCAATAATATTGTGATATTGGTGCACGGTGTTATGCTTATTATGGACTTATTATAGTGATCACTTCTTTAGGTATATAAATGTTGGATAACTATGCTGTACACAAATATATTATTGTACGTTAGCTATATTTTAATAAAAATCTTTAAAAATAAATTAAATTCGCTAGCAAAAAAATAACACTGTAAATGAAGAATTGTTATGAGATGGTATTTGGCCAGGCAAGCCAATAATATTAAAATCCTGTCCTTAACCAGTCAACTTTCACCTGTGATGGACATATATGCACATGTAACAGGGTCAAAAAAAGGTACACATTATTCTAAGTTTCCTGTAACTTTTAATACTTCAAAGACAGTAGATACAATTCTTTCTGGCACATTTTTCCTGCATCAGCAGGATGTGACTTCACTTATTATAGTGTGCACTTTCCCATCCTCTCCCTCTTTTATGATCCTACTCCTTTTAGTAGGATCAAAACATAATTTTTGAATTTCTGCCCTACTTTATTTGATGATTTCCCCCCACCTCTGTTTCCATGTACAGAGCTGACATGATTTGTTAGATCTATATGTCCCTCTCTGGTTTTTTTTTTTTTTTTTTTTACATTTCCTACTTTTCTTGTCATAACTACAAAGTAAACATCCTTTTATTTTTAAAACTGACATCTTTTATCCCTTAACTTCTGATCCCTTATATTCTGATTCCAAATTCTAGCAATAGTTTCCTTGTTCATCTACCACAATCTGAATGAAGCCTTTTTGTTTTCCTACTGTGGTTTAACTCTGTCTCTGAACAAATCTATTTACTAGAACTTAGACTGATTATGGCATGGGCCTGTATAATCTCATTCTTAGCCCTTGGATGTCACCATTTCACTGAGTTTTTATTCCTCTTCAACCTAAGAAAAAATATAACTCTCCATTAGTAGTGGTCCCCAATCCTATTATTATTTTTTACGTTATTATTATTTTATTAACCTCCCTGCCCCACGACACAGCATCATCACTTTAGTTCTCTAAAGTTCATACCTGAGATCAGAACTCACACACTGGAGGCTAAGAGTCCTTGGATCAGGAAGGAAACTCATCCCTAAAAAGGTGGAGAACAACCGGCTAGTGGAGAAACAGCCCAGGTTTACAGAATCTCAGTTTTCTTCTCTCTCTTTCTCTCTTTTGGGATGTCTTTTAATGACTTCTAGTGCAAATAAATAATGATAAATAATTAAATGGGACAAAAAGTATCTTCCAAATAGTTGGTACTATAACATCCCATTTTTGTTTTTAAAAAAATGTCCCCTAAAGCCACACATAGGATTAGGATAAAAAGAACCAGTGGCTAATTGTGGCTATCTCTGAGTCATAAAAATATGATAGGGGTAGTTGTTGAGGTTTAATTTCTCTCATCTTTTTATATATTTTTAAAATAATTTACAAAAAAAACACCACTTTTTATCATTTTACCATTATATAACATTCATGTTCATTTATTTTTAAAAAATATGTATGGCTACTTTACCTTGAACATCCCCCCCAAAAAATACATTAAAGTCCTAATTTTTATTTTGTCAATTTTCTCTGATTTACAACTTCATCTTTTAGTACTATTCTCATGTGATATTCCCTCATTTTTAACTTTAAAATAAGAAATGTTATAGACTTAAGAAAAAAATAGTTTTTCACGTTTCTAAAAGTTGAACCTAATAACCATCTAGTAGTAATAATAATGAGCACATATAACCTAATTTTCAAACCCTAGGTTTCCAAAACCTCCTATTTACAGTCACAGTCTAGTAGCAGGAGCCTCCATTAGCAGATCAAAATCATGCAAAATGCCATTTACTATTTCTAACCATATAAATGTGTATTCCCTTTGTACTCGAATGAGAAATAATTCTAGGACAGATACACGCTCAGAGTTCAGCTTGTTGGTGGACCATGGTTGTATAGATGCTTCCATTAACCCCGCTGTGGTAAATAGATCACTCTCTGCTTAGCAGCAAATAACAAGAATGGTACATCATAAACAAAATGAAAGAGACTGAAGTCACTTCAATTCACCTTCTCAGCTTTCTTCACTTTAAAATGGTAAAATAAAATATTCATGTGCTACCATTTTGTGGCTTAACAAAGAAGGAGGCATTTTCTTTTCCTTATATTAATCCATGATTGCCCACAGTCCCATACCAAGTCAACTATTTACACCCACAACTACCTCCTATATAGGTGAGGAAGGTAAGGAGAAAAATGGTCATGCAAATGATGTTTGTCAACTAATATTAGAATCAACAAGTAAGACAGCTAACCAATCTTCCTAACAGTATGACAAATATACCAAATCACATTTCAAACACTCGTTGGCACTTGGAAGAAAGAACATTACCTACTTCATGCACAGAATAGCCTATCCCAAGGCAATCTACCCTTACTGAGAATTTAGGAAACATAAATGAATACCAGATGCAAGTTTATTTTCTAAATTACAATTTTAAGCACTTTAAGTGAAACAGCAATACTAAAAGTAATTTAACATCTTTTAAGATAATTTAAAGTGCTTAACTCAATAATTATCTCTTAACATTGTTATAGAGTCTCTGTTTTCCTAGTGCTCTTTAGAAAGGACAAAATACTCTTCCTTTTACTATAATTTTCCCCTTGTCTATATCTAATTGAAGAGCTTTTTATCAGGAAATTTAAAAAATGGATAATTACTGCTCTGGGGCCTCTCATCAACTATGAACTTGGGAATTAGAGTTTCTAGCCTTGCTTAATGAAAAGTGGCTGAATTCAATTTTATTCATCTAACACGTACTTTTTTTTTTCTTTTGGTAAAAAATTTCCCAGAGACTCTCTCTTAATAGCCACTGGCAAAGCCCATAATTCTACTACTGAAACAATGAGATCTATTTTCCAGATCATCAATCTTCATTCTCTAGACAGATACAATTGTTTGAAGAGTTGCAATTACATTATCCCTTGATGCTTCTTCAGCCTCCACATTTGACTGATTCCACAGTTAACAATTAAAAAGCCAAAGGAACTGAGGATTAATTTTTATCTCTAATAATAAAAAGTTCATTGCATTGAATTTCTTGGTATCAGCATCACTGCCCTCCTAATTAAAAGTGCAATAGTTATATAATCTTACAAAAAGAAAAATGGAAGTCAGTACCCATTCGTGGACTATTTAATTCGAGTGCAGTAATTGCAGTCATCCTGAATATAAGGACAATACAACTTTTTAATACCTATAAATAAATCACGTTAAAATGTTAGGTTTTGCCTATATAGCTTAATCCATCCTCTGAACTTACCACTACACATTTTTGAATAGCAAACGATATTTAGCAAGAAATAGATCTGATAGTTTCTGAACCAAATGCAGATAATCAAGATAATGTTCTTGACTGTATTTGGCATCAAAGGCCAACAGGACACAGTGCCTAGCTGCCTTCTCATAGCCAGAAGGGAAATAGAAGTCACCTCTTCTTCACTTCCTTCCTCTTCCCTTTTGGCACTACTACTCCCTTCATCTCATTACCTTACAATCAGTTCTGTTCATGTTGGTGTTTCCCACGATGGCTCTAGCGAGAGATGCCACAGATATTCTGATTCCACAGGCCTTCACTGAGACCCAGAAATCTGAATTTTTCCCAAGCGGACACAGCATCAATGAGGTGTGGTCTTAGGGCCACTTTTCAGGAAGAAATTGCCCCATACCGTAAGCTTCTGGAGTACTTCATGGTCTCTGTATTCTGACTGCTTAGCACATGGGTAACTCAGATGTGATAAAAATTCAAAAATGCGGTGAAGGGTTAAAGAAGTACAAATTAGTAGTTGATAGATGGTCACGAGATGGGGAGCACAGCATATGCAGCTAATGTATTGGAGAGCCAGAGGACAGAAAGAGCAACTGGGGGGTTGTTTTATAAACTATATAAATGTCTAGCCAATGTATTGTATACTTGAAACTAATAATTTTTTTTAATGACACAGTAGAAATATTAGCTTGATAAAGACAGGATTTTATCAGAATTTGCTTAGGGCAAGAGAGGCTCAAGATTTGGGTCCTATTAAGTGCTCTTTTACATATTTGTCTCTTCGAGTCTCAACTTTCAACTGTTTGACTATAAGAGAAGCAAAAAGTAAAATGATAGGCTGGTAGAGGGGACAAAGTTTTACGCGTATGATTTAGAAAAACTTTCCTTGAACCCCAAAGTACAGTTCTCTCAACTTGCTCTCCCTTAAAATCAGGAAGGAAAAAAAAACACTCCATGAAATCTTGTCAGAAATCACCAAATAAATATAATATTTATATTTTAACATTAAAAATGTTAATTTATAAGCATTAATATGTAAAAACTAAATGGTTTTCATATACAAAAATAAAATTTTGTTTAAATATATGCACCTCTGAAAATTACCTGAAGCCTAGGGAACAATTCATCTGTGGGATTCTGACAATTACTTCACAACTATTATTTTTGTCAATTCTCTCATGAGACAACTGACTAGTCAAACCAAAATTTGGACTGTGTTATCAAAACATCTTCATATTTTAGTCATCTCCATATTTTATTCATTTATTCAGGCTAATTTCAGTGTTAGAACTTATCTTCCACAAAAAATATCACAACCATATTTTCAACAAGATGTTATGTACTTCCATCATTTCCCACTCTGATATTATTTCTCATGATTAAGAGCTATCAAGAATATCCATGAGTGCTTGAGTTGAATTCTGTACTAAATGAGAACAATCATGAAGGAAATGATCCAAACTATTAGGAGACTCCCCCAGAGAAGGATGACTATTACTGGATTACCTTTAAAGAAAGGGGCTAATAGTAAACACTGACTGAGGGACCTGCATATCATGATCTGTCCTTTGGTTCCTGTTTCACAGAGTCAGTGCTATTTGTGATTCTCTTGTAAACTTCATGAACTCCAAATTTCTCTCTTTCAAAATAATTGGCATGGACTGTATTGCTCCAACCCAGCATTCACTGACTAACCTGCACAGCTTCAAGCCATGTCTCTGGAGGTCCTGTCACATTGATTTTTTCTCACCTCTTAGGAATACCACCCCCACCACGAAGTGTCCAGATAATTGCTAAATAAGAAGCTACTATATTCATATTACCATTACGTTCCTGGTATACAATATTATAAAACAGGCATTGTGAGAGTACTCAGGTTAATGATTTAGAAAATACATCTCAAGTCTGATAAATCTGGATTCAAGTTGTCATTGATGAATACTAGCTATGTGGCCATCAAGGTATCTATTTCTCTCTGACCCTCAGTGCCCTCATCCATAAAGTAGTGCTAACAACAGTACTACCTCAGTGAGTTTATGTGAAGATTTAAAATGTTGCATGCATGACAATACCAGGATTGATGAAAGCTTTTGTTCAACTGCTGGGAACTACTATTTCAGTACTATTATTAATGAAAAGGGTACATAGTTTAGAGTCATAATTTGGTCCAATCATGGCTCTGTATTTCAACTTTTTCATTTGTAAAGTGAGGGATGCACCAAGTACCTTAGAGATTTGGTATGAACGTTAGAGTTAAGTATATTAAAATCCTAAGCAAAATGCCTGGCACATCATAAGCACTCAATGGATGGCAGCTTTGAAATAATTACACATAGAAAGCAATTTTGGTTATAAGACAATAATCTAAATGCCATATCAAGCTCTTAAAAATTTTTAAAGATTTTTGACATGTTTCAGTGCTTCTGTTCTCACTCCATCATGATCCTAGTACTGGATGAAATATTATTCAGACGGGAGGGCACCCAGCCTTTCTCATGCTCTATCTACTAACAAGGGCTCTGTCTCTGCTAGCTCAGTTTCTTTCCCTTCTCTGCTTTACAGAAGGTCCTGTTGCCCAGCAAGTTCTCTGGGACTACTGTGGCCTAGAAATGAAAGAAAGGGAGAAGAGTAGAAAGAGGGAAATATGTGCTTAGGGTTGAGAAAGAGGTTTGGGGAAGATTTTAGAAAAAAAAAGATGCTTGAGGAACTGAGGAATAGAGCGGAAGTAGATGAAGGTGGAAGGAATTTCCTGAAATACTGTCTTGTTTTAGAAATGTTCTTTTGAATAGTCAAGCTAAGTAAGTAGAAAAAAAAAAGCCTTCATGAATAAGGGGAAGGAGGAGAAAAAATAATAAAATAAAGAAAACCTTTCTATTGTTGAATAATGTTCTTTGAAAGCCAGGACTCCAAGGCTGTATGAAATAAAATGTACCTTCTACTGGGTAAAAAAATACTAGGGGCTGAGGGACTTCCACTGCTCCTGGGTGCAGAAATGCCATAAAAAAAAAAAAAAAAAACAAGCACTGCATGGAGACAGAAGCTACTTGATTTCCTAATGGGTAAGCCATTGGAGGGAAATGCCTTTAGACCTCTTCACACTCTGGAGAATCTGGAGGCAGATTTTGCCAATGGTGTGGCGAGAAAGAAAGTCTTCCTAATTAAGATTGAAGAACAAAGGAATCAGGTGACTAGGAATGGGCTTTTAGCAGCCCTGAGGGGTATGTGACCCTCAGTGGACCTGACGACAGAGTTGGAAGCACCAGGAGCTCCACAGAAATCTGTCCTGGCACCGGGATAATATTACCAAAGCGCAGGAAGTAGCACTACTGTCCCAGTGCAGAACAGTGCATGGAGGGAACAACTGAATGAAAGAGAATTTGGGAGTAAAAAGGAATGGAATATGGAAAAGGGTGTAGGAGAAGGGAAAGTAAGCTTATTGAGTTATGCAACCATGCAGTAAAGTTCTGAGCAATGGGTATTTTTCATCTGCCTTTCCAGAGCCAATATGCCTCCATTTCTACCTAGCCATGTTAGTTAACTTGCCTAAGACTATTAGTATTAATGCCAAATACCCTGCTTTTGAGTAGCACTTTACATTGTATGAAGTGCTTTCATATACATTTTCCATTTTGATACATCAATTTCTCTCCTATGTTTTATTGAAGTTATCTTTCATACAACTGCATAAAAATCCTTTCTCATCTGAGAGACCCTTTTAAATGAAACAAGTCTGCTATCATATCTGAAGATTTCCCAGAGATCCTGACTGTATAAGTCTTCTATCTTTAGTTCTCTCCTTCTGTGCTCGCTAGAGTTTCCTCCTTGTCCCTTCTGTTCATAGGAGTTAACTACTTGCTTCTTTGTATAGTAGGTTTATTCATTCACCTTTCAACTCCAGTACCCTAAGGCACCCACTGCAAATCTGGATCACATAGGCCCTTGGTACTCACTGTGGTCCCTGAACCAGCAGCACCCCATCTCTTTTGAGATTATTAGAATACATAGTCTTTGACTCTGCTCAATGTACCTTCTTAAGTTTAAGAAGCATTGGTTTGAAACATATCTAGTCAGGCACAATTTTTCCATATTTTCCCAGGTGATCAGAAGAACACAGTTTGCCTTATATTTATTAGGGTATCTTAAGGGCAATGGTCAGGGTACACCCACAAGATGACACAAAATCCATAAAAAAGAGAGGTTACCTCTGGAGTGATTCTCATCCCACCTACCCCACACACTCCTTCTGTGAATCACTCTTTAGCATCAATAAGAACGACAAATGACTGCAGGAGTGGGGAAGCATACCCTCTATGACTCAATGTCTATAACACTATTCCCTAAATATATGGACAACAGGGAAATATAAATTATGATCTTCCATCCCTTACTGCTGTCTGATATGACCAAATAAATTGACTCATCTTGAAAATGGAGAGAATAGTGTAATAGTGAATTTTCTCTGATAAAGAGCTGCTTAATGAATAATTTTTTAAAAAGTATTTTACAATTTCAAAGTTCTCAGGGCTTGATAACTAATAAAAACAATCCAGAGCTCCATTGGCTAAGATTTTTACATTTCTGTTCTGCTCCAAGGAGCTGTTCCTGAAACTGATAAACATGTAACATCAATCATAATACTTTTTATGAAATAATCACAGGTATAAAAAGATTGACAGAACCAAGAAAGCAATAACTGCCTGTCTTGGTAAATAGACATTTGGTAGTTTTATCTCCTTCAGTCCCTAAAGACAAAGCAAAACAAATGTGAATTAACCAGGTTTTTGTCTGACTGTAATATTAATCTTTGAATAATAAGATACAAAAAGGCAGAAAAAAGTGTTCTATATACTGAATACTCAAATAACACAAGTTTGCTGAGTCAAAAATAAAAATACATTGCCTTTTCACTTATAAGGGCAATGTCAAAAAAATTTATCAGTGGCCCAAATATATATAAAAGGCTAAAAACATCAAAACGATAATTAGTGGACTTATTTATATTCAAATATAAAACTTACCTATTTTAATATTACATTCAAGGATGAAAACAAAGTATGTCTAATTATTGTTAAGAGAGATAAATGAGAAAATATTTCTTAAGATCCAAATTATTCATTATTATTATTAAATGCTATATGGAAGTTTTATGCATAATTGTCAACTCATAACTAAGCTGACCTGATAACCAACTCATACCTATGCTGACCTTTAATCATGTCTCAAGTTCACTACTGTACTTTATTTAAAGAGTTATACAGTTAGGATAATTAAATTGGTATCTGTAGAACAGGTGCAGAGATGACAAGTTTATTGCCAGAAAATGGAGAATTTGAAATAGATCTCAGCTTAGCTGCATTAACATTTTTCTTAAACCCTGATTTTCACCACTAAAATAGCTGTGCAAGTATTAATCACTAATTTAGCAAATTATGAAATTCACTTGTAAAATATATGTTTAAATTCTTTCAGAGAAAATGCAAAATTGCCCATAAATTGATATTTTAAAGTTAATAGACACTTTATTGAGCCTATTGGCATATGGCCACACCATTTCTACAGCAGAAGTTGAATACAATATTATAAGACTGAAAAAGGAATCGGACTTCAGAGCTTTAAAGTATAGCAGTTATAGACTTTTAAAAGAAGAGTATGCTTTGGTTTATCTTCTTACCCTTTGACTCCTGCTATCTTTTTTTTTAAATTGTTTTCTCTGTATTTCCTTAGAACTATATGACTCTTGCTTATATATGCAGTTAATTGAGATTGGTTAACTAGGTTAGAAAATGATGTAACTGAGATCACAAGTAGAGTTATCATCTTCTCATAGCTCAGAGAGCTTTACTGTATTTCATTGACTAGAGTTATCATGTATCATGTTATTTATAACGTAACCAGAGACATTTTTGAGAGTGAAAGGAGGTGCAATTAATAGTTATGCCAGTTCACATCATAAGCAGAAATTAGCACAAAATGGATCAAGACCTAAATGTAAGAGCCAAAACTAAAAAACTATTAAATGTAAATATAAGGGATAAATCTTCATGATCTTGGATTTGGTAAAGGAGTCTTAGATTTGACACCAAAAGTAGAGCAAGAAAAAAAGAAAACTAGATAAGCTGGACTTCATTAGAATTTTTTTTAATTGTGCTTCAAAGGGTATTAAGAAAGCGAAAAGACAACCCACAGAATGGGAGAGAATATGCAAGTCATATATCCCATAAGGAACTTGTGTCTAGAATAAAGAACTCTTATAACTCAATAATAAAAAAGACAAAAACCTCAATTTAAAAATGGGTACAGGATTTGAATAGACATTTCCCCAGGAAAAATATACAAATATATATAAATATATATATATATACACAAATCAAAACCAAAAAATGATAACTCTCACAACCACTAAGATGACCAGAATCAAAAAGCTGAATAACAGTAAGTGTTGGCAGAGATGTGGACAATTGGAAACCTCATGTGTTGCTGGTACAAATGTAAAATTATGCAGCCACTTTATAAAGTAGTCTGGCAGTTCCTTCAATGATTAAACATAGAGTCATTATATGATCTAGCAATACTACCCTTAGGTATATACCCAAGAGAAGTAAAAATGTAGGTCCACATGGAAACTTGTAGATGAATGTTTATGGTAGCATTAATCATAACAAGTAATAGGAGAAAACATCCAAATGTCAATTAATATAGAAATGGATAAACAAAATGTGGTATATCCAGATAACAAAATAGTATTTGGCCATAAAAAGAAATAAAGTACTGAGACACACTACAAAATGAATGAACCTTGAAAACATTATGCTAGGTGAAAGAAGCCAGTCACAGAAAACTACTATATGATTCCATTCATATTAAAGATCTGAATATAGAAATTTATAGGGACAGAAAGTAGATTAGTGGTTTCTTAGGGCTGGCGGTGACATAGGGAGGGCAGACAGGGAAATACAGGAATGCTAGCTAAAGGTTACAGGGTTTATTTTTGAGGTGATGAGAATGTTCTAAAATTGACTGTGGTGATGGTTGCACATACCTGTGAATATACTAAAACACTAAATAATATAATTTAAATGGGTGAATTGTACAGTATATAAATTATATCTCACTTAATCTATTAAAAAAATATGGTGGGACAATAAGTACAAACTGGGCAAATTTTGATGTATTGCCATCTCCCTCTAATCTCATCCAATGACCAACTCACTCACTTTCCAGAGAAAGTCTGGTAAGAAAGTTGGTCAGTTCTACACTTATGCTAACAATTGTTTGAAAACACAAGTTAAAAGACATGTCCTAATAATGTGGCTAGGGAAATTTTTCAGATAGGAAGAAAAAATTTTGACTCATTTAGAGATATTCTCATGCACTGTGGCCTCTAGATCACTTTCAGTAAACCTGTATCGGCAGCACTGTCTCTACTAATAGGTAGATTAAGCATGTGCTTAGGGCACCCACAATGCCAGACCCCACCCCTAAAGAAGTTCAGCTGTAATGAACTTTTCAAGAACTTTGAAAAGACTGTAGAAAGAAACTTTTTTATTTCAGCATACACATCACGCATATAATACCTGAAGTCAATAGAACTTAACACCCATACCCAGATTTTGAAAGTTTAGAATGATTTTGATTTTGAATTATAATATCCTCAGCGCTGGGACCATCTACAGATCCTAATCAGCCCTGTGACGAAGGAAGCATGGACAGCATGGTCAAAGAACAATCTCCAAGCTTAGACACAGATAGGAGGGTCACATTCAAGGACCACGGAGGACCAAAGACCAAAGTAGCATTCCCATCCCCCACAGTTCCACTCAGTATAAACGATCCTTCAGATGGGGAAGCCCTCAATTAAATGCCTCACCACCTTCAAGTTAGATTTAGTTTTGTTTACAAAAATAAACATGTCTGTCATATTTTTGGACAACAAATTTTATGATGTAAAATTTATACCCACCTCACTACCTATGTCTATCTAGCCATGACTGTAAGCTATAGTCCAGTTGTACTTCTCTATAGTCCAGCTGGAGATCGGAATGCAAGATCCCTACCAGTGCTGTGGTTTTAAGATGATTCTAAGTACCAATTTATGTGCTCTTTTCCTTTTGGGGTAAATTGAAACAATATTTGTAAATGTGTGGATTGTATTTCTAAATTCTGTAAGAAACAGAATCACTAAAAAGAACTTGCAAACCAGATAAACATTTATGTCTATGAAGAGAGTCTTCAGTGAGTATTTTAAGAAGGAAACATAGTTTGTTATTAGGATACAAAGCTATCTTTCAATAAAACATGGCTAAGGCAATAGGTATGATAAAAATTAAAGTATTAATGTTACAAAGGTTTTAAACTGGGTTTTAAAATAACCATCATGTATATTGAAGATTCTTGAAGGCAATTATTATTTATTTACTCTGATATCTCACAAAAGCTTTTCAGCATCTGAGAGGACAGTATAACTTAGAGTATCACATAAATTCCAGAATAATTTATTCAAATCAAATATCCATTTTTACATCAAGGGCAACTACTTCTTCATAAAAGAACAGTGTAATATATTACCTAGAAATGAATGTTACATATTTATAACTCTGGCTGGTAAATCCCAGTCATACTATTATTATGCCATTAAACTGGAAATATATAGAGTTGAAAAGAAGAGTGATCATAATAAAGTCACTTTACTCTGCACATAACACCTGAAATTCAATCTAATATAACTTCCAAATACCAGAAGTTTAATGTTTATGGTCTTTATTGAATAATCTTCTCTTTCTTTGAAGAAAGTCAATAAAAAGTCATCTCTAAACTTTTCAGTGAAACTAGAAACTGCATTAAACTACAAAGTCGCCAAGATGAGAATAAAATCAAGAGATTATTCTTATGATCCCTGCTAGCTAATGCTTTAGTATTTTCATTCTCAATCCCAACATAAGTTTATTTAAATATTTTCCCTGAAGTCTGACTAATGTATTATGTTAATGCACATTTCTGCTTGCATATTTATATATGATTTAGAATTTATTCAAGAAAAAAACAATATCAAGTAACATTGTAAATACGTTAGAAAGCCCTTTAGGTTTGGAGGAGACAATCACAAAATTTTTTTCTTGTGGTAAAATATATATAAAATTTACCATTTTAACCATTTTGTTGGGCAACCATCACCACCATCCATGTCTAGAATTTTTACACTTTCTTGAACTGAAACTCAATATCCACTGATCTCATATTTCCTCCTCCTCCCATGGAAGATATAATTTTAAATAATATGTTTTTCAGAAACATACTTACAAGTTAGAATTACACTCTTAGGCAGAAACCCTCAAATAAGACCTCTAGATTCTGTTTTTGCATGTTATAAACAATGATTAAACATCACTTTTTGAAATATTTCTGGTGTTAGTGACACATGCCATTGTTAGGCATGTTTTGTTCATGCTATAAAGCAGTATTTATTTTGGATTGGATCTATGTAATTATTTTCTATTTTTATATATCAATAAAAATACTGCAAATAAACAGAATAGTATGTTCTTACATGATTAATTCCTACTTTTAACAAAAGATTCAGAATATATATGGGGATGTGGATATCAAATAGTATGTTGCATTTATATACCCACAGAAAAACAGTGACCTATTTAAACAGGGAGATGTTTTTGTATAATTTTCCTAAGGATGACTTTAGATTTTTAAGGATTCATCTATGCTTTCATGTACCATATCCTCTGTGGTCAGGTGATGGCATATATTTGTGAGTAGATGAATGTATATAAAGTTGTATATAATCAGAAATTATATAATTAGCATTAAAATATTTTTTAAATAAACAAGGAAAAAAGAATTGCTTGGAAATGTCAATCTATGAGGAGAAAATAAACCAGATCTCATGAAAAGTTACCATTTTAGGCAAAGAAGCCTTCAAAAAGCACCTGATTCAGATGGCCTGACGTGATTGGAAGGAAGCATATGTATGTCTATTATAAATGACCCTTCTCTGTTTGTACTTATTTCTAAGTTCTACAGCCCATGACTCTAAAATATAGTCTTATATAATGCAAATATTTGCTGACTGCATCCCCACAGGCTGCATTTGATCCACCTAATCCACATTTCATCGCTGGCATACTATGGAACCCTTTCCTTACTGTCAAATTCAAAGTATCATATCAATGTATCACAGGTCATGGACTCTCTGCCCCTGTGCAAATTCTGCTCTTTTCCAATGCGAGTTCATGATCTTCAGAATATATATAGATCTTTGCCTACAAAATCCAGAGATCATCAGTGATGATAATAGATAGTAATGTATGATAACAAAGTAAGACGATCAGCTTTTGTGGGATGTTGAATAAATCATCTGAAGAATGATGGGACTGGGAAAGCAGAAAGAATGTGGTCCTATTTCCATGGTAATCATAAATGCTCAGCTTGCTATCATTTGAGACTGTATCAAGTTTACCTCATATTTTAGAACAAACTAAAAATTACTGCAATACTGGCCAACTTCTTAACTTACTAATATGTCATTAATATTGATAAAGATCTTTTAAAACCTCACATGCAACTTAGAAATCCTCTCTATCTGGTTTCTGGCAGGAATACTACTTATTGATGAAAATAAAACAGTACACCAAGAATAGCCAGGGCAAGAATTCCCCTGGAATTATTATCTTTCTTCACTTTAATGCAGTCTCTTCTTAATATGCACTTTATATATAAACTCAAGAATTCCATTATAGGCTTACACAATAATAGTAGCTAACAATTATGGAAAGTTTACAATATGCTAGGAACTGTCCTAAGAATTTTACATTAAACTGTTCATTTAATCCTCTCAACAATCCTATCAGGTCACAACAATTATTATCCCCATTTAACACACTGTGTAAAGAAAGTAAAAAATAGATTAAGGAACTTAGCCAAGTTTACTCAGGCCTTACCCACGTTCACTAGAGAAGCCAGATCACATTCTTGATCACTAGTTTTAAATATCGATATTGTTTTTCCACATATAACTCATTTTCATTTTCCAATTTGACCCAATTATAAAAAGATTTTAGAGAGGTAAATGGCAGTGCACAGTTTCCCTGAACGTCCTGGCATTTGCTAGCCTTGTCTGAGATTTTTGCCAATTCAGGGCACTTGCCTCTGCTAGGCATCCTGGATTCTTCAATTCAGTAACTGCTATCCCAATTTCTCTTTGCACATATTTTTTAAGCAAGACACTGCTGAACCTCATAAAGGGTCACTTAATTGTACATTTGGTAATCACAGTCCTGCCTACATCACTTCTCAGGGTTTAAAGCTAAAATTGGAGAATCTCTTAGAAAACACAAAATAGGCATTCTATCACACCAAAAAAAAAAAGGGGGTGTATATCTTGTTCCTCCAAGCATCATTATAAAAGCATCACATAAAAAGGAATAGGCACTACTCCAAATAAAAACCCATTCTATCATGGTCAGTCTCCAAGAGATAAAATTTTCATTCATAAATGGAAGCAGAAGGAGCAAATACCAATTGTAACTAATAGTTCTCAAGAGATCTTTTGCATTTTCATTTTAAAAAGGTGAAACTTCCTGTATTAAAATGAGTTGATCATGAATTTTTAAATATATAATATTCAAATTATTTTAAAACTCATGCTAATGCAAATCTATTAATATTACCCTATATTTTAAGATTTGTAACTCCATATGACTGTTTTGGATAATTCAATCAAAATAGAAACCAACTGGATTATTGCAAGTACTTTATTTCCATTTATAGCTATTAGTGTAATCACTAGAATACTGACAAGTAAAAAGCATGCTTGCTTTATTTATAAATTCATTTAGGGTCATCTGGATTCATTTACTGAAGAATAGTCCAGGTGTTAATCAAATACACTTGCAAAATTCAGGAAAATTTTATTACTAGAGCATCATGGTCCAAGAAATTTTATGTATTTTGGGTATTGTCCATGATATGCTTACTAAATAATGAGACTGATTCTGGTAAGACATACATACACAAATAAATCTTCCTAACTTATAGTGATACCATGTACACATAACAATGTTCAAATACAGAGAATTTTCTCTGAAACAATTTCAATTCAATATAGCTAAAATGGGTTAAGTGTATGTGTGTGAAAATAGGCTAATAGGCCAAAAATAAATAACTGCTGGGTAAATAGAATAAGATTTGTATTGTTTTCATGTTTTGAGAGATTGAGAACCTTGGTGTGAACTGTGATTCTGCTGTTTCTCACATTCCCTATCTGGTCCATTAGCAAAGCACCTTCAAAAAGAAATGCATAATTTAATCATTTACTGTCACTCTCACTGCCACCATCATGGTCAAAACAGTAATAATTCCTTCTCTGAATTATGACAGTAGCCATCTAATTGTTCACCTTTAGCCTCTTTCCAACATAGTAACCAGGAAGATTCTAACAGTCATACTATGACACTACCTCCCAACCCCCCACGCTGACCCCATGACTGTTCTTTCTAGTCATCGCAAATGTCAAAGTTCTGAAAATGCCATGGCCATCCAGCTTGCTGTCCCCACTCTGACTTCATCTCCTCTCTCTCTAGTTATTTCTGAAATGGGAACACTGATCTCCTAACTCTTCCTCAAGCATGTCAGCATATTCCTACACTTGCTCTTCCTAATCCTAGAATTCTCTACCACTAGAAACTAAATGACTAGCTCCCTCTTTTCTTAAGCAGACAGGTTCTCCTTCTCACCATGTCTAAATTATCCACACTCCTCCCCAATATATACATACTTCTAAACCCCCTTCCTCATTTTATTTTTTTCTTCTTAGCACTTATCACTAACAACATATTCATGTCATTTATCTTATTTATTGTCTGTCTTCTTATTAAAATGTAAGGTCCAGGTGGTTTAGTTCATTACTTTCCTGCACCAATAACAATGCCTGGTATATAATAGGTGCTTGATCAGCTTTTATAAAATAAATTAATAAATGGATGAATTCAAGATCAATAGAAAACACAAACTGACAAAAATGAGAATATTCATTAAAATACAGTGAAGGGAAATTAAAAAATATGAAAGAAAATACACAAGCATGTGTACAAGTCATTCAGTCTTCCTGAAAACAAACAAGTATGAAGTGTCTATACGTAACTCTTCCCAGATAAGATAAAGCACTTAGCCCCTCAAGGAATGTATAGTACAGCTGAGAAAATGAATAAGTCAATACACATTTTAAAACCCCATGATGGAGGCATTGCTGGGGCACACAGGCAGGGCCCCTGAGCAGTGTGGTAGGGGGAGTGTTATATTGCAATATCAAGATGAAGACTAAGGTGGCCTAATCCAGATTCTTAATGACCTTTTTTGTCATGCTGAGAAATTGAATTTAATCCTGAAGTTCACAGGCTAGTGAGCCACTGCAGAATTTCAAGGAAGAAATTAAGACATAATAATTTTCTTGTTTTATGAAAGTCATTAATATAAAATGCTCATTATATTTTTATACATCATAGAAAATAAATGTAAACCCAATTCTACAATATGGAATTGAAAAATAAACCATGGTAAATCCATATAACAGAATACTAAGTCTACATTAAAAATTATTTGGAAGAGGGAATGCAGTTAACATTAATATAATGGTTAAGCAGAGGGACGGGGGAGGGAGGGAGCAATTGGGGGGGATCGTTCTATGAACATTAGAGATGTCTAACCAGTATACTGAAACTAATTTAAATAAATAAATATATTTTTTAAATTATTTAGATAAAATTGTATCAGTAGAGTTGCATGAGGCTTCCAGCCAAGATGGCAGAGTAGGTAAACGCTGTGCTAGCTTCCTTTCACAATAACATCAAAATTACAACAGAACAAAATAAACTACAGAACCATCATTATCGGGAGTTGTCTGAAGTCTAGGTGAACAAAAGTCCTACAACTGGGGCACACATTAGCAGCCATCTCAAGACTGGTAGAAGGGGCAAAGATGTGGAATAGGCTGGTCCCACACATGAGTGTAGCAGATGAGAATCAAGAGAGCTATCTCAGCTACAGAGGTTCCCACAGAGGAGTGAGGGGTCCCAGCACAACACTGGGCTCTCAGCCCAGGGTACTAGTGCTGGGAAGAGAAAACTGGCTATGAAAACCAGAGGATATTGTGGCTGAGTGAGATGAAGGGCAGCTGGAGTCGCAGACATTTTTCTTAAAGGGCTCACAAGCAGACACTCACGGACTCATCCACTCTGAGTTCCAGTGCTGGAGCAGCAGCTCAAAAGGCACCAGGGATGTACAAGGAGAAACTGAGCTTTAGCGGGAGGGCTAAAGGGGCAGCTTTCTCCCGGGCAGAAGTGCTGGCAGAGGGCACTGTTTCTTTGTTGAGCTCTCCCCTGCCCAGCATGTACCTTAAAACCCTTCCACACTCTATCCATCACCCAGTTCCAAAGCTGCTACCACATTTTTAGTTACTTGTAACAGCAGCACCTCACTTATTGGTACCAATTATTATCTAAGTCAAATACTATAGACTGGGTGGCTTAAACAACAGACACTTATTTATCATAGTTCTGGAGGCTGGGAAATCCAAGACCAAGGTGCTGTCAGATTCAATTCTTAATGAGGATCCTCTTTCTTGCATGGCCCTCTTCTCTTGCTATGTGCTCACATGACCTCTTCTCTGTGTGCACTGAAAGAGAACTCTGGTTTCTCTTCCTCTTCTTATAAGTACACTATTTCCATCATGAGATCTCCACCCTCATGATCTCAACTAAACATAAATACCTTCCCAAAGGCCCCGCCTTTTCATACCATTACATTACATTAGGGGGTAAGGCTTCAACATATGAATTTGGTAGGTGGTGGTTGGGGGTGGGGAAGATATATTCAATTCATAACAAATACCATCTATAAAATCTGAAAATATATAAAATAACACTGTACATTTTTATGGTTTCATGGATAGATAGATGAGATACACACACATATCTCAAGTATAAAATATACATTAAAATAAAAAACAGCAAATTCAAGCTAGTGGTTGCCTCTAGGGAGGGGTCTACAAAGGCCTTCACCTGTAATGTATTTCTTAAATATATGGAGCAATATGGCAAATGTTATATGGTGGGTACACAAGAGGTTGTTATATTATTCTCTATGATTTTAAACAAATTTAAGGTATTTAATAAAAAATATGCCAAGGATACTAGGAGATACACATATTAAATTACTTAGTGAATATTCATGTTTTCCAAGACTTGCTCTATTTTCTTTTTTTTTTTCGTTTTTTTACTTTATATCCTCTCAGTAGGATATCCTTACCCAAGATTTAATTTATGATCTATATGCTGATGATTCATTTATAGCTCCAGTCCAGATCTCTTCTCTAAGCTCTAGATCCATATATATGACTGCTTAGTGACTTCTCCATTTAGAAGTTTCAAAAGCACTTCAGCTTCAAAGTGCCACATCAAAGCTCATGAGCTTTCCTCCAACCTGGGTACTCTTCCTATGTCTCTGCAGTGATTATCACCACCCATAGCTCATTACAGAAGCCAGAAACTTAGAAGCCATCCTTAATATCTCTGTCTTTCACCATCCCCCTCATCTAACTTTTCATCATGTCCTTTTGCTATTGTACCCTAATCTCTCAACTCTGTCCCTTTTCCTCCATTTTCACCACTATTATAGTTCCATCTAGGCATTTGCTACTCAAAGTGAAATCTCCAGACAAGGAGAACCAGCATCACTAGGAGTTTATAAAACTCCTAATTTATAAAAAATGCAATTTCTCAGGCCCCATCTAGACATACTGAATCAGACATTGCATTTTAACAAGACCCTCAGGTGATTCATATGAACATTAAAATTTGGAAAACATTGTACTCCCAACGGGTCTCCCTTGAAACTCTTTTTCCCTTCCTTCCAATCCATTGTATTTTCAGAAGTGGGAAAAAGAACATCTGGGTTGGAAGAAATAGAACTAGTTCCTTAACTATACCTACCTCTTCAATATTAATTCTAACTTCTGTCCCTCTTTCTTGGCTCCAACCACGATAGGGTTCTTTTAGTTCTTCAAATGTATCATCACCCTCTCTGCCTTTCCTTTAAAATGCTCATTTCCTTCTTTAACCAGTTAACTCCTATTTAATCTTCACTCTGTTTTCTTTTCTCTTTCATAACTGCCCTCACCCCATCTAGAACGAATCTCCCTGCTATCTACTCCATTTTTTCCTTAAGTGTTTCCTTCATGGTAAAATGTACATATTTATGTGATTATTTGATTAATATTGATTTTATCCATTTCACTGTAAGCTCCATGAGGACAGGGTCCAAGTCTGCTTTACTAACATATATCTAAAGTGCCTAACACAGGACTTGGCACAGAAGAGGGGCTCAACTGTCTAGATAAATTAACAAATGTCATAAAAGAAATGCCTCTATTTGGGTAAGAGATGAGACTAAATGATCTAAAATGTTGAGCTGAGGGTCTCTGTTTCTTGTTTGATTCATACATTTTACTTTTGCCCACTCACAGTATAAGAATCCCTTTTAATTCTAGTCCTTCCAACCTGCCTTGTGTAAGGTTAGGACATGTTAATTTTTTTTTCACAAGCTAGCTTCCAGAATAGATATCATAAATAATATTTCCTAATAAATATTTGTCATGCCAGGAAATATTCTAAGCAAAGAGAATACAGTTAGAAATACATGGATATAGAAAGTTAAGCAAAATGACAAGTCAGTGTACTGTGCCATGCAGGGAGTCATGCCTAGTCAAACAACATGCTGAAGACTGAATTTAGAAAATCTAAGAAAAAAGAGGAGGGGCAGGAGGGCCTGGGGAGTTAATAATAATAGTAATAATAAAGTGAGGAGCTGGAATAATAGCA
This sequence comes from Macroglossus sobrinus, assembly GCA_004027375.1. NCBI lineage: Eukaryota > Metazoa > Chordata > Mammalia > Chiroptera > Pteropodidae > Macroglossus > Macroglossus sobrinus. The sequence goes on along the minus strand of PVKZ01000710.1, from coordinate 485,313 downwards.
GTAAAGATAACAATATCAATGATCAAAATTAATATTTACTAAGCACATGAGTCAATGTGTGTTATTTCAGTAATATTATCTCAGTTAATTTCATAAGTTTATAAAATAAGGACTATTGTTATTCCCAAAGGGCTTTTACATTAGTTACTCAAGGATATCTGGTAATTAGGTGGTGAATCTGGGATGTGAACACAGCAGTCTGCTTTATTTTTAACGCTGCAATGATGCCTCTTTAACAAAGGAGGTAAGGAGCATAGAGAAGATTTAGGGTAATTGTAATATACAAGGAAAGACTGTGGGGGGTCAAAATCTATGGCTGTTTAAGGATTAGGGAAACAACTTGGAGTATCACTCCTAAAAAGATTGAAATGTAGAACAACATCTGTGGTCTCCACAAAACATAACTTTTTGCTCTTCAAAAAAAAAGTTCCCTGATGTAGAAATGGTCTAATATTTATAGTTTTTGTTATCTCTAACATAATAACTGTTCTACTTTATAGCTACCATACCTACTGCCTCAAACCATTCACATACAAGTCATCAGTTATCATTGCTGACATAATTGACACATGCAAGCCTTGAAGACAAATAGCCTCACTTAGAGGAATAAAGATCACTATTGTGTGATAAGACCTCATGCCAAATCCCTGCACTTCTTGTGCACCAGTGGATCCCTTTCACCAGACTGGCCACGTCTCACCATTGCAGTTGATGACTTCAAAATCCAATCTTACTTCTTACTACTGTTAATCTCAGAATCCTTACTCCACCTCTGACTTCCAGGTATTGACTCTTCTTGAGTCTAATGATCTAAGTCTAATATGTCATAAACAGATTAAACTATCATGAACTTATAGATTTCTTCACAATCATAAGATTTAAAAGAGTGTTTGCATGAGGATGGTAGATGGTTCTAGAGAGGAATTTACTGTGAAAGCATTGGGACCAAAATCACATTTACAGCTAGTTCCTCAAGTTAAGAATGCACACTAATACTTTCCCTGCACCTAAAACTTTCTAAAATACTTTAGTTCAGAGTCTATTGCAATTACATATAAGAGCTAGAACACATGAACAAAATCTCTTTCTCCTGCATGATAAAATACTAACTTGAAGTTGACATATACAAAATCTCCTTTTAGATTATTGTGTGTAAATAAGAAATTAATCATTATTAAGCTTGCTTTTATTCTTGTTTTCACCATAAATGTTGGAGTGGCATGAATATTTGAATAATTTATGCCCATATTTTATTTGTTTTTCAATATTACTGAATTCCATCTATACAAGGCAATGCAAGGCATAATAAGAACCACCTCAAAAATTTTCTTTAGCACCCCACCAATCCTAATAGACACATGATTTTGCTAAGTTCAATGGGTTACGTTTATAAATATAGGTCTATCTTCCTGCTTTTCAGGTGTTACATTGGAGAGATCAGTCACTATTTTCTTTTGTCTTCACCAGACTAATCTAAAGAACTATACAATGTTCTAGTGACAACACAATAATAAAGTTTAGGCATAAAGGTAGGTATTATGAAATAAAAACTGATGCAGCTGAAATAGAAGCTAAACACTTATATTTGTCATCTGAACCACCATGTGAACAGTGAAATTCCCCTTAGGCTGCCATGCAGTGAGGAAGCCCAAAGTAGCCTGCATGGAGAGATCACAGGGGAGTATCCCTGAGACTGTACTGACAGATACAGAGATAAGCTCAACTAGGCTCCATTTGCTTCAGCTCAAGCTACTGCCTAACTGTAACCACATGAGAGCCCATGAACTCTCACAAACTGCCCACCTGAGCTTTTCCCAAATTATTGGCCCACAGAAACTCAGACATGACTGTTAAACATTAAACTACTAAGTTCTGAGGTGATTTGTCTTGCAACAATAGTAATAGGAGCAAATTGTTGAAAGTTTTAGAATCTCAAAATTAATGTTTTAAAAAATAGACCAAAAGTAGGAATGTTTATATAAAATTTAAAAAAAAAGAGTATTTCCCTATTTCCTCAAAGCAAGAAAGTTTCCATTTTTGGCTTCCATGAAAGTAAATGGAATTAAAGGAATCTTTACAAAGTATAAAGCTTAAACTTTTGATGAAATAACCACCAATTTTCTTTAGATTTTCTTTAAATATTATTCTTTTCTGAGAATATCACTTTCATCTTGTTCTGCCAAGACAGAAAAACAGATATATAAGAGGAGGGAGAAGGAAAGAGAAAGAAACTAGAGACATGGCAAAACTGACATAAATTTGAAAGGATATGGAAAGGTTCATTGCTTTAGCTTTTGCTGAATCGTTTCCTAACTTTCAATATGCTTATAAAATAATTATGACAGAGGAAAGGGAAGAGCACAGTACATTGTATATCTAGTATGCTTTTTAATACTTTATAATTTCAAATCACACCTTCTGTGGTGGAGTATTTTAGCTATGATTGGGGGAAGATGCAAGTTTTGTGGAGACAGAAGCTTGTATAAAGTTGGAAATTCTCTTTAAGAAAAATAATATAAAACTATAAATATAAAACTAAAAATGAAAATAAGTATTTATCTAGACTAATAAAAGAAATCACAACAACAAAACACAAACTTCGGAAAGCTGATAAATACTGCCAACATCACAATATCCAGAAAAAAAATGTATTTGTGTTAATTAACCACCTGACACACTTCAGGAATACTTTTTAACTACATCTTTGGGGCTATATTTACACCTTGTTTATTTCTTCATATGACAAAGATTGTATTTTCTATAGCTAAAAAAGCTAACATGATTGATTGAAACTGTTTTTATTATTAATAGTTTATAAAAGTTGTACGATGTTTAAAATCATATATGCCACATTATTAAATATACATGTGTGTGTGTGTGTGTGTGTGTGTGTGTGTACACACACACATATATATAGTGAAAACCAAATCCTCTACTTAAAATTTTGCACTTCAGATGACTAAAAGACTTTTCTATTGGTGAGCTTCTGCCTTTGCACATTTAAAACTTTCTTTCTCTTCTATTTTACACATAGGTTGTCACTATAAGATATATTAATATTGTAATATTGCTCTATCAAGTGATTTGGCCTGATAGGCAATATGAATATTCCTAGAAGTCATTACTACACCGTGATAGCTAATAATAATTTAGTTATGCAAGTAAGTGACTAAAAACCACATAAATATATCTTCTTAAATTGAAACTAAAATATATCAAACTCAACTTCTTCTTACCTAGATTCCAAACATGATGTGGCCACTATAGTGCCATATGTCATAAGGGAAAATGTGATTGCAGGGAAGTTGGAGCTGAAAGAGACAGTGTTCTTAACTGATGGTGATTAAAAAATTAGTAAAACTTATGCTCATGTGAACACTCTGAAAGGCCACTCCAGAGTTTCGGAAAGGGGATGTTGAACATAAATGGCTCTGAAGCTAGGTTTATCTGGGTTCATCATAAATCTACCTTTAGCATAGTTTCCCATTCCAGGTTAAAACTTTGGGGCTGTGATTGACGCCTGTCCATCACTACAGAGAGGACAGTCTTATCCAGGTTGGCTACTCAGCTGAACCCATTCCCAGACCTTATCAATCAGTTCATGTAACCCAAAAAAGGTCAATGAGAATGTCCTAGGACTGATATATGGCTGTTTAAAAAGAGAAATCCTCTTTCTATTGGGGATGCTAAACAGAAAAGGAGTCTGGGCATGCTAATGAGCAAATTTTTCCTACATGAAAAGATCTTACTTGATAATAAAGCCAACATTTAAAAGCATTACTGTAAGATGGAAGCTAACATCAATATTTAAACCTCTAGAGCCCTCTGTGCATCCTCCCTAACTCCTCCCAGTTGATACAATGAATTTCCTTTTTATTTCAAGTAATTGAGTTGAATTCCGAGGATTTACAAACCAGACTTAAGTAATACAGCCTTTCTTTTGCTACATTAGTGTTTTGTTCCAGTTATCATAAAGCAATTATATAAAATGTAAGTTTTAATAAAAACTTACATTTTATATAAGATCTCCATCATTTTGAGAATTTCTCAGACCTAGCAACACAGCCAACATGAAAATAGCATGCACACAGGAGAGGGAGAAAAGTTAAACACACAAACAAAAACTAGTAATTGTGTTAAACTAATGTTTTAAATAGGACAAAACAAAGAATAATATATGCTAAGATAGGTCTAGTAGATTTAAAATATAAACCTTTTAACTCTAAGTAATTTTACAGGGTATTTGGCTTATCTAATCCAAAAAAGTTAACATAAAATATAATTTTTTTAAAGATGTGATACCAGTGTCAGACAAAAGATCAAAGAAAAATAATTGGAAGCCCCAAAACAGAACCAGTCTCATAAAATTATATGATAGAGATGGCATTTAAATCAATAAGAAAACAAAAGCTTACTTGAACAATGGTGCTAAGGTGATTAAGGTAAATATGCGGGCTGCAATGCCCACTCTGTATTACCAGCAGTGATTTGAATTAAGACTGACTTTCACACTTAGAGGACACAAAAGGTTTTAACTGTCACCAGGTTTACTTAGAAAGATACAGCAGGGGAAATACAGCACGTCTCTTTAACAGAAGTTCTTACTGCAGTGCAGGCATTGCTTCCCAGATTGCATTAAGATTATGCTCAACTTAGTTCTAAGAAGTAAGATCCTGCAAGTGAATGCAGGCTATGCTGACACAAGAAAGCCTCATACATGAAGGGAACCACCATATATTTCCTGTGAGGGTATTTTCCAAGTCTCTACAAGATATACACTCAATCATCCAGGGAAGCTGTGGCTATATTTTCTGCACCAAATTTTCGTATGCTTGTGATCAGATCACATGGGTGCTTGGGTTTGTATGTCAACTCATAATCTTCTTAGTCTCAATAAAGAGCTGTCTTCAAAATAAACAATATTGAACATAACTGACATTCCACATTTACCTTAACTAAGTATATGTTTCCAAAAAAAAAAAAAAAATGTCGGCAAAGGGTAAACCCAAAATTATCATCACATGTGAGACAGGTTTATTCTTGATAACTCCTATCAAAGGGGAAATATAAAAATATATTGTCAATTTAAAGCAACAATAACACCTAATATGTGGGAAGAAAATAGTCTGAAATTAATATACTGGTTAACAATAGAATATAAATTTCAGAGAGCCTGTGTATATCAGGATAATGGTAAAGGTATTGATTGATTAATTTCTGAGTTTAAGTATTATATTTAAAATATCTGGAGTAATCACTAAAAGAGTAAATGTAGAATACAAAACTTCCAAATGTGTAGAAAACTGAAAGGGGATTTTAATGAAAAGACAAAGCTCATTCTATTCAAAAGCATGAAAATTTTTTAAAAAAGGAGTGGAGGCAAAAAAGAAAACAGAAAGCTCATTTTAAGTTGGTGGAAGGGAACTTCAAGCATATCAGTTATTGTTATAAGCATAAATGAACTAAACTGTCCAAATTAAATTCAAAATAAATATTAGGTTAAAATAAAATATAAAAACATATTTAAACTATGTGGTCTTTAAAAAGAGACATAGAAGAAAATGCTAAACAATACTCCCAAGTAATTATATTAATATCAGAAAAAATAGACTTCAAGGCAAAAAGAATTATTAGAGATAAAAAGGTATATGATTTTAAACGTTTTAATACATTATAAAGGAATACACAAATGAACAATGTTAGTAATGAAAAAGCACAACATAGAGATGTTTCAAAGATTTAAATGAATTATTAAGGGCTATAATTATAATTTTATAGAATTTAGAAAACCAAAATAAAATGAAAACATTCCTAAAAATCATAGCTTAGCCAAAATTGACTCAAGCAAAAATAGATAACCCAAATAGTTTGTGTAAGATTGGTTTTAAAAGTAACTTTTGCCAAAATAACAAATAACTCCAACCTCATAAACTCTTCCAAAGGAAAAAAGGAAGATACACTCCTCATTTTATGATGCTAACATGCCCTATAACAAACTATATAAAGTAAATACAAGAAAAAAAAGTAGTTCATTCTCATTCATAAAGACAGATTAAATAATTATAGAAATTATTAGCATATTTAATTCAGTCATGAGTTAAAAGTTAAACATTATGAGCTAGGCAGATTTACACAAAAATCACAAATGGTTTAATTTGAAAATTAAGATAATTAATTGCATATGTGTGTGTGCGTGTGCATGTGCGTGTGCGTGTGTAACCATATGATTATTTCAATAAATACAGAAAAAGTATGTAATAAGTTGCAATATTGTATATAATAAAACACACTAGATATTAGTAATGAAAGGGAAATCCCATAATATTTTACAGGAGATACATAAAAACCTCATTCTTACTGGTGAAATTTAAAAGTATTCCATTTGAGATCAGGTATAAAGGCAAGAAACATTATTACAGCATTTGCTGTCTTCTGCCTCTTTATGTCTACAAGAAAAAGGGAAATCCAGACCATGATGATGACATAGGAGGCTCCAGAATTTCCCCCTCCCACAGATGCACTGAATATACAGCTATACAGGGAGCAATTTCCTATGAGAGAAGGCCAGAAACTAGCTGAGTGACTCCTACACATCAAGTGATAATGGAGTAAATAAAGTGGAGGAAACATAAGTAAGAGAATCACTTAAAATAGAGTAGAAGACTATTAGGGAAGGGAGCCTATGCACATCTTGTGCTTCAATTCTCAGAGCTGCTATTAAGTGGTTAACCTATTGCTAAACTCAGCTTGAGGCTGAGACATAAACATCATAGAACAACATATGAATTTTACCTCCTCCTTGTTGTTTTCACCTCTCTAAATTGCATATTGGAACTAACCAATCCCTGTTAACCTAGCCAGATCTTCATTTGCGTGAATGAACTACACTTTGTGAGTTTTGCCTTTATAAATCCCTTCTTCATTCTCTACAGAGTGTGGTTTGGGTTGCTGTCTGAATCCATGTGTCTCAGATTGAAATCCCGCTCAAACTGTATTATATAATAGAAATTTGCTAAGATACTAGAACTTAAGTGCTCACCCCGGCCCCCAAAAGGTAATTATGTGAGGTGACTGATGTGTTAATTAATTCAGTGATGGGAATACTTTCACAGAGTATATGTATATCAAATAATCATATTGTACACTTTAATATACTTCAATTTTACTTGTCAATTATATTTCAGTGAAGCCAAAAAAATATTAAACACTACAATTAGAAAAGGAATAAAGACAAGAATGCATACTTTAATGATTACTAATAAAATTACCAGTTTGTTTGCTTGTTTGTTTAAATTACTGGGTCTAGCCTGTGGAATAAAACCAAAAAAAAAAAAGTACAGGGTATGAGGAATAGAAAAGATGAAACAAAACATATATTATTTGTAGATGATGTGATTATATATAAAATATGAAATAATCTAAAGATAAATTATTAGAATTAATAGAAAATTTAAGAAGACAGATGGATACAAATAAACATAAAGTTAATTGCATTTCTATAAACTAGCAATGATCAATTAGTAAACCTAATTTATTAAAATGTATCTAAAATAGCAACAAAACATGTAAAATTCCTAGGAGTTCATCTAACAAAAGATATTCCAGATATTTTTGAGGAATTATAAAACTTTATATATAGACTTTAAAAAAGAAAACTTTATGGCGAGGTAGATCACGTCATCAGGTAAGAAAACTCAACATTTGTACAGAAGAGCAAATGACCAATATAGATAGAATTCCTGAAGAAGATAAATGAGAAGAGAGGTTGGACACAAGCAGCTATAAAGACTTTTTAGAAATATGTAGAAAATAAGACAGTATGGGACTGATGTAAAGATAGTAAATAAATAGATGGAACAGAACAGAGAATCTAAAACTAAACTTGGACATGTACAGAGACAATGGGAATTGAAAACCAGTAGGGAAAAGAAAATATTCACTAAATAACTCTGGAATAATTGATTATCTATAGAGAAAAAAGAAAACTGAAAAAATTGATTATATAAAAACAATTCCAAGTCTATTAAAGATTTAATGCTAAACTGCAGCACTTGTAGAAGATAAATATATTTAGGTTCTGTATAATCTCAGGGCAGGGAAAAACTTATAAATAAAATACAAAAAGCGCAAATCATAGAAGTAACAGAAACATTTGAGCATATTAAAGTTAAGGATTAATTTTATCAAGAGACACTAAAACCAGTAAAAACTCAAGCTATAAACTGAGAACATCTGCAATATAGAAAACTGAAAAGAAATTATTATCTATATTACATAAATAACTTCTCAAATAACTTTTAAAAAATTAATGACTCAATATGGTCATTAGATATGAACAGAAATTTCACAGAAGAGGAAACACAAATAGTCAATAAACATGAAAAGATACTCAACCTCACCGGTTATCAGGGATATTCAAATTAAATTCCCATATAAAATAGCATTTCAAAACCACAGACTGTCAACAATTTTAAAAGTCGGACAGTCTCAAATATTGCCAAGTATGTGACACAATAGAGTGCTCATTTGCTGCTGGTCAAGGTGTAAATTGATACCTCAACTTAGGGAAATACTTTGGCCTTTGTTCATTCATATGATATATATATATAGTCATTGACCATTTGCTATGCATCTGTTACTATTCTGGGGCTATTGCATGAACATAAAATATAAAGATTACCATTTTAAGTTAAACATGAACATATTTTATGGCCTAAAATTCCACTTCCTGAAGAGGATATGCCCTACAGAAGGTAAATACATAACCTAGAGAAATCTGCACATATACACATATGTAAATGTTCAAAATACTACTGCTAATCAAATGAAAAAAGAAGGGTTATAGGAAAATGTGTATCATCAGTTGAATGAATAAATCAATTGAAGTATGGAATATAAAATATATAAAACAACATTGAAACTAAATTAACTACAGCTACATATCAAAAAATATAAACCTCAAAAAAATTGTTAGATTAAAACTAAGCCTATCCTAAAGACATATACATATTTAGTGGTAAACTATTTTTAAAAAGGGAATAATTAACAAAGAATTTGAAAAGAGAATTACTTCTGGGCATTAAGAAAGTAGGGAGTATCTAATGTAGGGTTTTCTTTTTGAATTAGGTGGGACGTATATGGGAGTTTGATTTATCTTTTGAAAACTGCATCTATGATTTATGTACATTTTGAAAATATTTTATTTTCACATTTTAAAAACTCTATGTCCTTAATATATTAATTAGGCTAAGTTTCTTTGTGTGCTTATCAATCTGAACCAAAACTATAAAATAATAAAATCAAAGATTCACAAATGTCACTGCTTATATATCACATAAAAAACATTATGTCCTATAACAGCATAATCTTGTCTCAGTGAAAATTTTAAAAGCAATTTAAAGTCATCAGAAAACTAAATAAAGGAAAATGAATATATGATAATATGACTATCAAGAAAAAAATCTATAGTATTTTACGAAATTGTTTAAAGGTTCAATTAAATTCATGCTCTAAAAATATTTATATAAGCAAATTTTTTTCAGAGATATGCCCACTATGACAGAATCATTCGATAATTTGCCCCATTAAGAAAAAACCTTGATACCTTGAAAATGGTTAACAAACATGTTAGAAATTATTTGTAAGAGTTTAAATAATAGAAAGCTTTTTATATAAATTGATTGACCATAGTGTTTATAATGTTAGAAATCATAGTTAGTGAACATTATTCAAACATAATTTCAGTTTCAGGTTAGCATATAAGGCTGAGGTGATGCTTTTCAGAATAGAAATAATAAAATGAAAATTTTTTAAAAGGTCAATAATTATTTTGACCCTTTCAACCAAACTCTGATAAATAATTCCTCTTAAGACTTTAGCTGGACAATTAGAAAGGAAGGAAATATGTCTATCATCCTTGATGTACAGGACAGTGCTTATATACATAAATGAATTATTTTTACACAAAATTCTTAATATAAATTTTGTAATTTAACTATTAACAATTTTTCTATAAAATAGCTTATTTAAAAAATATAAAGCTCATCTGAAATTACACAAAATAAATAATGGTCAATATATACTTTGCAAATGAATTCTAAATCTATGCCACTATTGGTAGTCATATATGCATATATAATTGGGGGAATTTTCACAATACATTTGAAACAAATGAGCATTACAATGAATTAGTTTCACTATTCTATAGCTACAGTAGTAGATATGACGAAATATTAAGTTCATAAAATGAATGTTTAATTTCACCCATGAGATAAGGAAGCACACAGGCATATTTTTCACAACTTCAGTATAGTAAGAAAAAAGGCTTCTGTAATTAAAAGTTCAGTGCACACTGTTCAATCAAATAATCTAATTTCTAAACACAAGCATTTTAAAATGTCAAGTGAAATTAGTCTAGGAGAGATGTTGATTTTCATTGAAAAGGTTAGTCATAAATGAAATACTGCTTTAATCACATTTACCTACGACATACTTTGTATAATCAATTAAAAAAAGCAAGATTCGGTTACTTTAAAATTACTCACTACATATATGTATGCCTGCATGTGTATATGTATATATGTAAATGTATGTAAGTGTATGTGTGTACACACACACACAAATATATATATTTCCCTTTTCTTTTGATATATACATGCATAAGAAGGTCATTTTAGACACTTTTTCTGGATCTATAAATTAAGATATTGGGTTTTTACACAATGTATCTTTGGCACACAGTCATAATGTTATCTATTTCTCTAGTTTTGTCAGTTTCACACTGCTCTACAGTGTGTAAGGAACAAAAAATGGTATAAAACCAATAACTGGAAAGCATGGAAATTTAGCAAAAAGTTACTATGCACATTGTTTGTCAAAGGTTAAAAAAATAAATATTTGATAATATTGACTATGTTTCAATTTGATGAGATGTTTCAGACAAATAACCCCAGATTCTTCTAAATGTATGAGCCTTTATATATATACAAATATTTTAAAAATGAAAATAGGACAATCTAGACCATAGCGAACTACCTTACTACCTTATAGGGGAAAATATATAGTGTTCTTAGAATGAAACCTTAAAGCCACAGCATCTACTTATCTCCCTAGAGTTAAGTTATAGTTACCACTTGTGAATTCTTGTATATAATGGTCATTTCAAATCCTCTATCCACAGCAACCTTTTCAACTTCCCTTACAACAACTAGGAAAGAACAATTTTTTTAAAAAGTGGAAGGTACCTTTGGTATTCTGTGTCTTTCCCTCCATTAAAATATCTTATCTATCCATTATCCTAATAAATTAGTTACCATTATTTAAGGTTTCAGAAGTAGAACATCACTTCATGCCTCCTTTTATCTATTTAATACATGTCTTGCTCTTCTCTCCATATCCTTCCTGTTTCTGTCTATCCATTCCACCCCATTCAAGGCACTGTTTTAATAATACAGTTAAACAAGCCTGGAATGACATTCCTAACACTTCCACTTACTAGCTGTGGTAATTAAGGGCAGTTACTCTCTGGGTTGCTGTTGCTCACTATGAGTGTATTAGTACTTGCACTGCAGCAATTTTTTAAACATTAAATGTGATTTAATAAAATAGCACTTAGCATAGTGGTTGGCACATGGTAAAAACTCAGTAAGTTGTGATGGTGGTGGTTTATTATTTTTATTATACTACTTATTATTGCTCCCATTCTAGACTTTCTACCTTATTTCATTATGGCAAAGTCCAGTATCAATAACTCAAAAGTAGTAGAAACATTATGGGCTAGTTCTGTTTGCTTAATAAGTGACTTATAATAATGATGATGATGAGGAGGAGATTATAGTAAAAATAATTATGCAAACATGTTTCACAGATACAATATCATGTAATATGCACAGCATCTCTGTAAGTTTGTAGGATAGATATTATTTTCCTTATTTTAACAATGAGGAAATAAAACCACAAAGAGGTTAAATAAGTGGCTAACAAGACAGTGACTGGGCATTGAGCCAGTTAACACAAAATAGAGACCAGAACCCACATCACTTCAACCCAAGTATTTCATGTGTGATTCAAATGAGTATGCCATTACATATTGAAATACTAACCCTTTGGTGTAAGCAATGTTAGTCCATGTGTTTCATGAAACACCTGGACTATAGTAATCTGTTTAAAGAAGTTGAACAAATACTCAATATTAAAATTAATCCTAAAATTTATATGGAACCATAAAAATCCCAAATAGCCACGGCAATCTTGAGAAAGAAGAATACAGTTGGAGGTATCACACTACCCAGTATCAAACTATACTACAAGGCTAGAGTAATCAAGCAGCCTAGTACTGGCATAAAAACATACATTGATCAATGGAACAGAATAGAGAGCCTAGAAATAAATACATGCTTATACATTTATTTAATATATGATAAAGGAGCAAAAATATATAATGAGATAAAGAAAGTCTCTTCAATAAATGGTATTGGGAAAATTGGACAGATATGTGCAAAAAAAATAAAACTGGACCACCTTCTTAACTGTATATAAGAATAGACTCAAAATGGATTAAAGATATTTAAATGTAAGACCCAAAACCATAAAACTTCTAGAAGAAACATAGGCAGTAAACTCTCCAATATTGCTACCAGTAATCTCTTTTCAGATGTATCTCCTCGGACAAGGGAAACAAAAAATATATATAGACAAGTGGGACTATATCAAACTAAAAAGGTCTTGCACAGCAAAGGAAACCATCGACAAAATGAAAAGACAATGAACTGAATGGGAGAAGATACCTGTTTATGATATATTTGATAAAGAGTTAATGTCCAAAATATATAAAGAACTCCTACAACTCAACAACAACAACAACAACAACAAAACAAACAATTTGATTAAAAAATGGGCAAAAGCCCAGTACAGATATTTCTCCAAAGAGGAAATAAGGATGGCCAATAGACACATGAAAAGATGCTCAAGGTCACTAATCATCAGAGAAATGCAAATTAAAATTACAATGGATAACCTGTCAGAATAGCTATCAACTATAAACCAAAGAACAAAAAGTGTTGGCGAGGACGTGGCAAAAAGAGAAACTTCAAACACTGTTGGTGGGACTGAAAATTGGGACAGTTGCTATGGAAAACTGGAGGTTTTTCAAAAAATTAAAAATAGACATACCTTCTGACCCAGCAATTGCACTTCTGGGTGTTTATCCAAAGAAAACCAAAACAATAATTTGTAAAGATCAATGCATTCCCATGTTTATGGCAGCACAATTTACAATAGCCAAGATATGGAAGCAACCTAAATGCCCATCAACAGATGATTGGATACAGAAATTATGGTTCATATATTCAATGGAATATTACTCAGCTATAAAAAAAAATGAAATCCTACCATTTGCAATGACATGTATGGACCTAGAGGTTATTATGCTCAGCGAAATAAGTCAGAGAAAGAAAGATAAATATCATATGATTTCACTTATATAAGGAATCTAAGGAATATAAAGAACAAAATTAATCAAAAAGAGACTCACAAATAGAGAGGACAGAGACTGGGAAGTTGGGAGAAAGGGGTGAAGAGTGAAAGAAATACAAATTAGTAGCTGATGGTCATGGGGATGGAGAACACGGCATAGGAAATGTAGTCAGCAGTAATGTAATGACTAGATATAGAGCCAGAGAAGAGAGACTAATCAAGAATACCATTTCATAAACTATATAAATGTCTAACCAATGTACTGTATACTTGAAACTAAAAATAAAATTTTAAAAAATAGATCACAGATGCCTTGAAAGGTGATTTGAATACAGCAGAAGAAAGATAATTTATCAGGTTACTCTTCAATTTCTATGACTTTATTATTTTTACAAGTTCAAAATACATTAAAATAGACTCTAACATGAATTACCCTATTCAAAATATCTATCAGTTATATCTTTCCAAAAAGTAAAACTCCAAAAGATATAAAATATAGCTGATTTATTTTCTCGTGCACAGAACTTTCAAGAGGAGTTGTATTAGCCAAGCAGTATTAGGATCCTTCATCATGAACTATCTTCTAATGTAACAAACAGTTGGGAAAGATCCTATATAATTGAGAAAATAATGTCTAAAAAGTATATAATTGCTACAGTTATAAATAATGACTTCTAGCCATTTAAAAATTAACCATGGGAAAGAGCAATAATGCTCACCACCCAAAAATATTGATCATCTAAAGTAGACTATAATCATACCGTCTTTCTGCTTGGATAGATTTTTTATTTTGGGGAACAGAATTATATAAAAAACAAGGATAAATTGTGACTTATATGATTAAAATATAACCAATGAACATGTCCAAATAAGAACTGTTTTGAACCACCACCATGGAAAAACATCATGTCATAAATTCTATATATTTAAGCCATATAGGGCACATTGAAGCTACCATAAAGAGACTAAAAAGAATTATTTTCAATATTGAGGAAATCTTACTTGTGGGCAGATGCCGAGACTAGCTTGGAGGCAAGCAGGTTTTCATCGGGTGACTAATCACATCACTGGAGGCATTTTTGTGAAGTCTACTAAAAGGATATTTAGTAGTAAAATGCATGCAGATTGATGATAACAAACAATAAAAGCACTTATAGATATTTCTGAAAAGCATCACAATCATGATCCACACACTGAATGTTAAAACAGTGGGCAGTTCATCCCATTCTCAGAGAGCAACTGCCCTTTTGGCAGGGTTGACTCTGTTTTCAAAGATCAATGAGAAATTTTCTTGAATAAAAATAAATTTTCTTGAATTAAACTCTCGCAGCCTAACTATCCCTATCCCCATAATAATCTCTCATTTAATCCTTCATGTTCTGAGAGTTGCTAAGTCTGGAGTAACTCGAAACACATGACAAATTTTCTTCTTTTTAAAACTACAAACTCAGTCAATCTTCAAAAATCTAAGTGAAGGGTAAAATAGTAGCTATGATACTGACATGCTGTCCACTGCACCAGGAGGGCCACTTGGAAGCAGAGACCTAATTTAAAATACTAAATCTATAGGAAGATGCTTTAAAATCGCTAATTAACTTACAAATCAAGTATTACAATGTAGTTCATTTGTAACAGGTACAACTTCTGTACTGATAAAAGAATTTAGGAGAAAAATTATGCTTAAAAAAATACTATCAAACACCTGAATGAATGAATAAATGAATGAATGGATGGATGGAAGAGTAGGAAAGGAACATATACACAGGAAGTTTAGTGTAAAATAATAAAAAAATTCTCAAACTACAAAGAGAAAGAAAGGAGTCAGCAGCAAAATAAAGTAGCATACCAAAAGTGTAATTAAATTTGAAAGAATCCTTGTCACGAGCTGGTTCTTCACAATGAACAGCATGTTCTAAGGTACTAAAAGTTACAAACTTGGTCTACTATGACATTTTTTCTTTTTACTGTAAAAACGTAACTCGGGCTTTATCATAGAAATCACTAGTTAAAATGGATTAAATTCTTAGAAATATGCATTTAGTGGACAGACATGCATCTATTTTTTCAAGCAAAATATACATACATTTAGGATCTGGCTAGTATTATTCCCATAAGAGATAGCTAAGGATGAAAACATAGAAAGAGATAGCTAAAGATGAAAACATAGAAAGGTGTACGTCTGCTTTTATTTTTTTTTCAAAATTACCATATTTTTAAGCATGTGTCAGGCTCTATAGCATTCCTAACTTCATTTGATAATTACTCTTATCTAATGGGTACATTTTACAGATGCAAAAACTAAGTTTAGAGAGTTAGAGAACTTTCCCACACAGCTAAGAAGAGTCTGGCCAGGGTTTGGACCTGTGGATGACATCCACATGTCAAACCACAAACTCTTTGTCACTATGCTCTATTATCTCACTCTTAATAGTTCCTTCACAATCAACTCATTTGCTTCTTTCAAAGACTCTTCATTACCTATACAGCAGAGCATAATCCCTTTAATCAGTGATTCTCAAAGGTGGCTTTAGAATAAACAGAAGAGCTTTTAAAATCACCAATTCTAGAGATTGTAATTTGATCAGGGAAAAACCTGGTTATCAGTACTATTTTAGAGTCCCCAACTAAAGTACAACCAGGACTTAGAAGGCTCCAGAGACTTGCACACTGTGCCCTCTATAACTAGCTTGCCTGCTTTGCACAACGCTTTTTCCTGACATTTCTTCACAGCCGCCTCACCCTGCAGACATACCACAAACAGACCTCCATTTGGTACTAATCTTTACACAAAGAAATAATATCTATCAAAGGAAAGAAACTTACTTATTTAGATTATGATCTCTCACTCTTTCTTTCTTGTACAAGTGTTCAGCCTTTATAGTTTCAGTATTATAATTCCTGTGCTGATTCATAGACACTTCTTTGAACCTTATTAAAACTACCTACCATAGCAAGTTGGTACGGCATCTTTCCCTGCTCTATTTCTGTTGTCATTTTTATGAGGCAGAGAAAGATGTAAATTCATAGAATATTAGCATTCAGTCAACAGAAATGGTGTCCAGTTAGCTCAGTCAATTAGAGCACAGTACTAATGAGACTGCTATCCTGGCTTTCCTGTCATCTAGTTGGCTCTGTGTGGATTCACAGGCATAAATTTTACCCTCAATTATGGGTAGGCAATACATAAATATATATGATCAGCAATTGTGCAACTGATCATAATAGAAAAGGGTGTATATATATATATATATATATATATATATATATATATATATATATATATAGGGTGTGTGTGTGTGTGTGTGTGTGTGTGTGTGTGTGTGTGTGTGTCTCTATGAAAATCCAGTAGTATCATCTTTAATTCCAAATAAGAACATATTTTAAAAAGCATCACTACAGCCAATTTAGACCAGTTAGAAGACAGAAGGAAAATGTCTAGTTAATATCATCAATAGTCAGCTGATTATATTAATCAAGTCCTTCATGCCATATTTCTGTAAGTTGACATTGAATATAAGATAAAATCACTCCCACTTCAGCTCAGCTGGAATTCTGAGTTTATTAAACAAAAAAAACAATGAGTTAAATTAACTTTCAAACTCAGCATTAAACCCTCAGACGAAGGGAATTCATGATAAAACGTCTATCATCTCATCATGACTTTGTATTACAACCCCAAAGGTAAGATCACCAAGTATGAGTTTCTCAAACAGAGGACTAAATGTATGAGATTAAAAAACAAATTATTGTACAACAGGGTAAGCTCAGTGCTGTACAGGAAGCTGTCATGTTTATAGACTTAAGGTGTGCCTTACTATTATTTTAACGTGGTTTTGGTCTTTCTTCCTTTTACTTTTAATATGGTAGTGTAACTTGCACTGAGGTACTTTGGAATTTTTCTTTCACAAAGTTGACGTCCCTGAAGGCCTTGGATTTTTACATAGACACTCAAATATAAGACAAGTTAAAGTATTTCTATGGGACACTCAAGTTACTGTGTGAATATCTGACTGAATTTCCAGCAAGTTCTGAGAAAAAAACACACACATACTATCTAGCACACTAAGGCTGGACACTGGGAATGATTATAGAGGGTTAATGTAACACCTGCTCAGGACTTGACCAAACAACAGCTTTTTACCTTGAATTTACAAAGAGCAGACTCTTGAGAGGACAAAGGGCAGTAGGGCTAGATCATCATCCAATTACCTGGTGAAATGGCTTTTATTATACATCTTTTCTCATCCATTAATTGTGGCTAGAAACAATGAGGTCATCATCTGGCAATCCTAAGAGCTTTTGCTGTGATAACTTTTGATAACATTGCATTACTTTCATTTTCCCTCCACTTCTTTCATCTTTCATTTTGTTTTTAATATGAATATATTGATTATTCTCAAAAGTAAATCATATATATGTTTCAAAATTCAAAACTATAAAAGTGCATAATAGTTAAATGTAAGTCTATTTCAAACAGTACAAAAGGGAACATAACTTTGAATTCAGTTCCCAGTCCCCTATGAAATTCATTCATCCCTTCTTTCTCTCTTTCTTTTCCCCTTTTCCTCCTTCTCTCTCTCTCTCTCTCTCTCTCTCTCTCTCTCTCTCTCTCTCTCTCTCTGTATACATGTACATACACAAATAAGCACACAAACACATATATATCTTTTATACAAACAATATATATTTTGTTCTGCATATTGCTTGTTTTACTTATATCTTTTACCTTATTCCATATTAGTTCCTATAGGTGTACTTTATTATTTTAAATTACTGCATAATATTGTCTTTGTTTTTAACATTTGTGACCCTCACCCCCGATTCATATATTGAACTCCTAATGCCCAATGTGATGGTATTAGGAGGTAAGACATTTGGGAAATGCTTGGGTCATGAGGGTAGAACCATCATGAATGTGATTCATGTTTTCATAAAAGAGACCCCACAGAGATCCCATGCTCCTTTTGTCATGTGAGGATACAAGAAGTCTGTGACCTAGAAGGGGCCCCTCACTCCACCATGCTGGCACCATGATCTGAGATTTCCAGTCTTCAAAACTGTAAAAATAAATTCCTGTTGTTTATAAGCTACCCAGTCTGTGACATTTTGTCATAGCATCTCAAATTGGTTAAGAGAATATCAAACAGCATGAATGAACCATAATTGTTACTATCACCTATTGTCGAGTACTTTTTTCTATATTTTTCTACCACAAATAATGTTACAATAAAATCCTGTATGCATTTGTATATAGACACATGCAGGAAAATATATTGTTCTATGTAGCATATACAAGCATATATATATATATATATTGCCTAATCTGGGGTAGTAAAATTGCTGGGTCAAAGATGTGCATATTTTAAGTTTTGATAGCTATTGCCACATTGCCTTGCAAATACATGAACCAATTTATACTCTGCCCATCAATGTAAGAGAGGGTGCCCGGACCTACATACTTGCCAACTCATCATAAGGTCCAATCTTGCCTTCTGACAGGGAAAAAAAAATAGTGTCTTACTGTAGTTTTAAATAAAGAATAAATATTTTTATAAGCAGCAATATCAAATAATTTATAGAGTTCTATACAAGTATTCACAGACCCTGTATTCAACTGTCCAATACTGTATTTAAATGTCCTATCCTTTAGTCAATATTTTAAGTATATCATTTACTACATGTAATGTGTTGTGTTGAGAGTCATGTATTTAAAAGAATTAGACACAGTTCCTAGCCTCAAGGCAGTCAGATAGGAGAGAAAGTTAATTCAAAATAATATGAATGTGATAAATATAGTAATTGAATATTTATACTATTGGTTGTAGAAGTAACTAACTCTGGATAAACTTATTCCTTAAATATACCTTGCTTACGTAACTTATTTTTACATTTCATAAACATATTCAAATATGATAAGGAAAATATAACACATTGGTCAGTAAGAAGCATGATTGTGGCAATTACAACTAACAATTGAAAGTTCTGATCAGGTGAAAATTATTTTAACTGACTCATCCATATATATAAAATCTATATTTATTACAATAAGAATATGCAGAATTATTTATAAAACTATCTTGTTTGATACTTGTTTTGGGGACTTACTACTTTATCAAAAAGATAAGTCATAGCATTTCCCCATCCATTTTGCAGATTTTTTAGCTCTTCTTTTGATTAACAGAATCAAAGCACAACCTTAGTTCCCTGCCCCTCCCCCTCCTTCAACACACTGAACCATTAAATTTTTAATATACAATGGTGATTTTTAACTATTTAACTTGTTACATTGTGTTTGTCCTAAAGTATGAGGTGTGTTAAGGGTAGTTAATTATATTACACAGAAAGCCCTTTAAGTATTTAGATTCTATAAAATGTGATAATGTCAACATCATTGACTAGTAAGACTACTACTTGAGATTTTATTATCATTCCAACTTTCTTTATAGCTTTCTTCCAATCAATGAAAAAACTCTAAAACTTTATCCCTGGAGTAAATTTCACTCACTGATTATACTCTTTTTTCACATCTTTCCTTAATACCCAAACTTTGTCACATTGTTTGTAGTCTACTGGTAAGTACTTACTCAAATGTAAATATTCAAGCTGGGCTGCCCACAGAACTATGCAGAAGGAGCTGGTGTGATGTATGAAAGCTGGTGGGGGTGGAGACGGGAGCAAGAGGTTTAGGTTTGACTCTCAGCACTTTGAGGCAAGACATTCACTTTTTGTTGATGCTGATTTACTATCAGTATAATGAGCAAAAACTACTTTACTTCCTAGGGTTACGGTAAGAATAAAAAATAATAGATGCAAAAAAGACAAAGAGTTATAAGCAATAAGGTTCCCCAAATCCCTTTCAGAGTCTCTCTTCCTTTCCCACCCTGCCCAATTCTTTGTGGCTTCCACCTATCCAAAGCTTCCTCCATTTGGAATTCCTATAATCCAGTCCCATATCTCTCACCAATATTTATCTGCTCTGAGTTTTATCTCTCAGATCCTAATTTTAACTAGAAAACAGCAGTATGTAAGTAAATAATAATGGACTACATTTAATAAGTATTTACTCACCACATGCCAAACCATAAAGTCATCATTGGAAACCTCACAGCTTTCATCATAACTTCTGATTATATCATTTTTCCATTTCCCTCAACTTGTCATATGGGGAACTTATACATTACTCTCACTCAATCTTTTCAACAAATCTACGCAGTGGAGTCTATTATTATTGTTTTACAGATAAGGAAACTGAGACTTGGAAAGCAAAATAATTTGCCTATGGTCATGCAACTAAGTTGTGGTAGAGCTGTGTTTTAGACCTCACAGAATGTCTTCCCTTAATCACTGTGCTCTGCTGCTTCTCCTGGATCCAGAACTAGTGTAATGAACAAATGGCCCTGATATATTACCTTATTAATTTAACATGCTCGTATAATTTAAAGTCTGAACTAGGATCACCATCTATTTTAACCATCCATCCAACCCTTATATTCCTTTATCATATACCTAAGTTACATTCTGCCTTTTGCTTCAAAAACAATGAGGGATATGCACTATGTCCAAAAACAGAATCCCTTCTTATTCATACAGTTCTACTGGGAAGTTCTTTATATCAAGTGAAAAATCTTTCTTCATGAATAGCCCGTCCACTAATCTCAATTTTATCAGAAAGCTTTATTGAACACCTATAATTCAAATGTTATAATATAATAATTCCCCTAATGATCTCTTCTTCATATAGTACTCAATGCACCTTTGCCATGGTAGTTATTCTCAAAAGAAAGTACCTAAAACTCTCTGCACTTCTCCCAAACTCCAGGCATGTCTGACCAGCTTAGCAAACTTCATTGTTACAGATACTCTATTTCCTCTAATCCTGTCTAAGATCCATTAAGGTTGGTGGGTGGAAGGGCAATTATATCATGCTTTTGACTCATATATGAGTTTATAGTTCATCCTGCATATTCCATTTACTGTAGTTGAAACTGATCATGTTGGAGTTAGTCCATCTCTCTAAAACAGTGGCTGTAAATGGGGCTACACCCTGGAATCACCTTGAGAGCTTTGTAAATATTGATTCCTGGGTTGCACATCCAGAGATTCTTATTTGGTATGGGATGGGGCCTAGGTGTTATGATTTATATTCATTGTGTTTCCTATGTATTTATTAGCTTAGCTTCATATCACCTACAAATTAAATGACCAGATAATCAACATTCTCACCAAGTCATTGCAGAGTCCTGGGAGCCTTACTTTAAGATAACATTGACCAGATACACTTGGATATAGTCAGTCAACCAGTTGTAGATCCACTAACTCACATTATCATTCAGTCCACAGGTTTCTGTTTTGTTCACAAAATAATATCAACAAAGATTTTGTTAAATGTTTTACAGAGAGCTAATCAAGGGCAGTGGTAAAAACTATAGATTCTGGACTGCCGAGGTTCAAATCCCAGCTGAGTTAGCTGGATAATTTGGGGCAAGTAACCTAACCTCTCTATACTTATTTCCCTACTTGTAAAGTAGATATAATATAACTTACTTATAGGGTTGTTATACAAATCGTATACTTCAAGAGTTTATATATTTGAGGAGTCTGGCATGTAGGCAGAGTGAGAGTATTAGTTATCACTGTTAATACTAAGCTCTATTATATATAATTTACTACTGCATTTACTCGATTAAAGGATGATGACAAAATTTACTGATAGGGATCTGATACTAGTTAAGTCAGTTGTAGCTGAAGCAAGAAGTGTTAGAGATCATTTCTAAGCCACCCCTATTCGCTCCTTACCCCAATTAAAGCATAATTCACAATGCAGT
The DNA here is from genome assembly GCA_004027375.1 of Macroglossus sobrinus. Classification (NCBI taxonomy): domain Eukaryota; kingdom Metazoa; phylum Chordata; class Mammalia; order Chiroptera; family Pteropodidae; genus Macroglossus; species Macroglossus sobrinus. The sequence continues at coordinate 463,015 of PVKZ01000710.1, read as the reverse complement.
ACAAGATTTATAACTACTGTGCACAGAGTGACATCCACTGCTTGTACTAATATACCTACAAGTGACTGTGTACCTAAATCACACAAAATCCAAAAGTTCCAGTTAAGCAAGAGTTAAATAATTTACCATGAATACAGTATTACCATTGCACAGTAATAAAAATATATGAAATGGAGAAAATTACCAGAAAAAGTCCCTGTTGATTCATCTCTGAATCTGCTTATTCCTGAATATTGACATTTCTTCAAAATTCAGGCTCCCTTTTCCAGTACCCCTCAAATAAAACTTGAGTAAAGAAATACCATTTTAACTTGCTGGAAGAAACAGAAGGTTATGAGATGTAAATTCGTTCCCTCCATTATCTTCTAAAAAACCAACACTGCCAAAGAGTAGATCAGAGAAAAAGAAATAGAACTGGAAATACCATAGATCTCCTAGTAAAATTCACACGCCATTCTAAAATGCCAGCAAAAGATGTTCAGCTAAATGCCCCAGGGGTGTTGCAGATGCCCTGGCTGGAATCAGAACATAGAAGTTTCTTCTCTCTGAAAGAACAGGAGTTTGCCATTTGCCATTAAAACATAGCTATTGAGCAATTACACATTATAGGAAATTAAAAGAAAGAGAATCTCTCAAGTTACTAGCTACTTTAACTTACCCACCAGTGCCTTTTCTAAAAATTGAGCATATTTGCAAAGAAAAAAAATGTTTTTTGAAGATATTTAGCAATCAAAATTTGGATTATGGATTCACGTTGGTATTTTACCGTAACAAACAGACCACACAGCTAATAGGATTGATGTAGGAAGACATTGGAGCTGACAACGAGACTAGAATAAAGTGATACTTAAGATAAAGAGGAATCAGAACATAGTTTAGATATCAGAAAAGGCACCATTATCATTTTAAACAATTAGAAGTAATTCATAACAGTAACATTTATGACTACACAAGGTGAAAAACAGATTGATAAGGAGAGGCAAAAAAAAAGTATCTTTTGAGATCCAAAGTAATCATATTGAAATAGAGGTATACTGTTAATAGACATGAAAAAACGAAAGTAAATTAGAATTTGTCCTATAGGACAAAGACATTGAGAAATGACCTAGATCAATGGGGTACCATTTAACTGAAAGATTACTGAACAATTCATTGGGCTGGTAGAGTTACTCCATTTCCAAAACTTGGGTTAATTGCTCTCACATTCGACTACTCAATTTGGGCTCAAAACTTTGATTTGATACGTCGCATGAATGATGGAGAGAGACTGAGGTGGCATTTTACAGGGGGTACAAAAAGGTTAGCTTAAAGAATGTACTCCAAACCTATTCTCTACTTTATTCACTAATCAGCTGCAAGATAGCCTAACACAAAAATTCTGTTACAGTATATATAAGTTTGCTTCTATATATTTTTTTCATTTTGAGAAAAAAAATTATATACTGATGTCTAGTCACTCCTGTTGAGGATATTTACAAAAATAGTGGAGGGAGGAGGGAAATATTGGAAAGTGAGAAGAGAGAAAAAAGGTAATGTAGAGGGCTGAGTGAGCAAAGGTTTTACAATATAGCCTATGTGAGGTGAAGGAAGATGAATGAGCCTTTATTCCTTTATTCTCCTGTGGGGAGGTTTCCAGATGTGTGAGAGTGACATTCAGAGCCAGGATAGAATGTTCTGCTCTGTTCTGGTGACATTAAAATTGGAGTGACTCTGGGCTGGGAACAGTATTTTTGATAAACATCTTAGCATTTATACATGGGTATTATATCATATATTAATATGTTGTTTAAAATTTCAATAAAGACCTACCTATAAATATTTGGATATATGAGACACAAAGTAGGTACACAATAAATATTATCTCTATTCTATTTTACTCAGCTATGGTACACTGAATAATTAAATTACCTCATATATTTTCTTCTAAGTCAAGTTTGCAAGTTACTCTGCCTATCTGAGAAACCTAGGAAGTGCAGATCAAAAGTAACGGTTCTAAAACCTAAATTCAAACTATGAATATTCAAATAAAGTCCAGACAGAGGTATAAAGGTGGGTACTGAGGAAGGAACATCTCATTAGACATCTTATCTACAAAACAAAATTAGTTTATAAACATCTCAAATCTGTTGAGGGTTGACAATTCTGAAAATGTTCTAGTTGGCAAGGGATAACAATTGAAAATGAATTGCACAATTTTCAATATGTTTTACTTAAAACGTTACTGAGAGCTATTATTTATGTGCTGCCTTTTTTGTTTTATCTCAGTATTTACAGGAGGTTTTCATATCCTTAGTATTTCTGCTCCACCAATCTTATTTTTAATACCATTTTAAGTTTCTCAAATGGAAACTTTCTTATCATACGAGTTTCCAGGCATAAACTCTAACAGTAGAAACTTACTGGATTGCTTTTACAGGAATATGAAGCCTTCTTTTCAGTTTTGGTAGACTCAATTAGCTAGATAATTACCAGAGACTCACATTCTCATTTAGAAACTTTAGGTAGGGTTTCCATACAGGACACTCAGTCAAATTTGGATTTTAGCTTAACAATGAGTCATTTTTAGGACAGGTATGTCTCAAATATTGCATGGGACATACTTATACCAAAAATTATTCATCACAACAGAAACATATCTCAAAACAAAATACAAACTATATAAATAGTTCATACTAATTACTGAACATATACTTTGAGAAAGCTCAATGAACTTGAAGAGTATCTTAATATTTGCAATCATGTTTCTCAACTAAAGCAGGTTTACTACATCAGCTATATTTCATAACTAATCATTTTTAAATCTGCTAAAGGAAACTCAGGATTTTTATCTATTGATATAAAAGTGAAAAGATGTAGGTAAATCATTGTGATTCATGAGGATCTCACATCATTGTGATAACTTTCTAAATCCTACTCTTTGTGAAAAAGAAATTAACTGCTAACACTTCGGGCAGATATACTAAATTATCGCTCACTGCCTTTAGTAAATTTTCTATGATCTATGTATTATGACAAGTTGCATTATTCTAAGAGTATTCTGGCATTATAAAACTTCTTTAAAGATTTCATTTATTAAACACATTACATCATCAGGAAATTCAAAGAGAAAAATCTCAATGCCCTTTTAACCTTCTAAATCTCAACCCACAAACCCAATTTGTTTCATGAGCTTTAGGGAAGTAAGAAATCTGATACACTTATTTGTAAGTCAAAATCTAAAACAAAATCCCCCTGACAATCTGATGATGACTTGTGACACAACACTACCAAAAGAACAGAAGAAAAATAAGCTGTTTAGAATTATGCTTCATCTAAAAACAAAAAAAAAAATCTTCTAATTATAATAGCACATATTATATCCCTGCATTTTAATAAATAACATTTATTTTATCTTGAATCCTTAATCACATGAAATCACTTTTCCTAGGCAAAAATCAAAGGGTTAACAAGAAAAAAATAACAAAATCCAAGATTTAAGAAGTGTTTTCAGTTCCATTATCAAAGCTAAGTGAAAGAAAAAGTATAAAAGTACCATTTCAGTGTACCCTACTCCATACACACATACACACACACACACACACACACACACACACACACACACACACACACACACACACACATTACAACCACGCAAACAATAAACACAAGAATACTTCATTAAATGTCATTGGTAGCTAATTTTGATCACCTCTATTTCAAAATGTATTATGATCAACAAAACTTCAACAAGGCATATTTTTTGATGGAAAGAAAAAAGCTAAGAAAATCATTCTTACAAAATTTACAAATACATTTGATCTAGTAACTCTGTGGAAACAAATAAAAACAATTTTTAATATTGTTATAATTTTAGCATTTGAGAGGTTTTACTTTTTAAGATGAGGTAGTTTTATAAAAGACATTTTCAACATTTTTAACGTATCTTGAAAGTGTTTAATTTTATTCCTTAACTAACCTTTCTCATAGCATGTATATGTATAATTATGAGTAATATATATCGACTAAAATACATATATATAACTCTTGCATTATCTCTAACAATGCTCTAGGGAGTATTTAGAAACAAGCAGATAAGTCTAATGCACAATATGACCAGCACTAACAGAGTGGTTTTCTACAAATGCATTGCAAAAAGTTGAACACTTTCCATTTTAGAATAAAACTATTTTGATGTCACATGTCAAGTAAGGTCCAAAGTGGAAAATGTTAGCAACTTTAAATTTGTAGATCCTGGATTAAGCAACATAAAGAAAATTTGGAGAAATGATAATGCATTCAGAAAGTAGACTAGGTTGAAGGGAAGAGTCTCTTCTTGAGGGTCTAATTAGGTGCCCTCCCCACTCTGCTTTTTAAAAATTTATCTCATAGAGACACCTTAGCAGGAGCTATCAGCTTTGACAGAACACCGAAATCCTGGCAGTGAACCATAAATTGACCATTACCATAAAAAGAGCTGCTAAATGAGAAACCATGTGCTCAGTATAAAACTAATTTCATGCTTTCAAAAACACACAGTGGCTTCTAGCAAGATAGTGGCCCTGGGACTTGCTGAGACAGATTGGCGAACACAAATGGTTTGCTCCTGATGCGTCTGCTTAGCCAAGCTTTACATGTACTGGCAATAAATGGGGTTCTCGAATCTTCTGTCGAACAAATACACACTTATCTATAACTTTAGAGCTAAATGCCATAAAGCAGCTGCCTCAAATAAATTTAGCAGAAAAAACACATACGCACGTGCGCACACACACACATATACATGCTCCATGTGTCATGTTAGCTTCCAATCAAATAAAAATAGATTTCTCTGCAGACCTAACGTACTAAACAGACACTTAATAAGCATACTGCTATTTGAATACATCGTAACTGTCGCAGTCCTTTCTTCTTTAGAAACAGCTTCTCATCATGCAGGAACAGAGTTTAGAAGAGCCTAAGCAATAGGATTGCATCCACTCAGAGACTAACTTTGAGGTTGCCCTTCTCTAGTTGGCTTTCAAATACTCTATACTTAATATAACATATCAGACCTTTCTGTGCATGACGATCTAGCAATTTAGCTTCCCAGGTAAGTATCAGTACTTTATTTACTTTTAAATGATAAAATCTGCTACATTTAAAATGTCACATCTAATTAAAACATGCTTTATGAAGAAATGCTAATTTTCTCCTTCTCTCATTCAGTATACCATCTCTAGAAATCAATTACTGTAGGCTGTCCAGTGCATGATAGGTCATAACTTTTAATTATAATAATGTCAAGCTTAGCAATACTCCACTATGTAATCCATTCCACTTACTTTCTTAGTTATCTCATAAATGTCACTTGTTTCCTATGTTTTTTCACATAAAGATTCTAGAAAGTACATTTAGTTCATAGCCTTTATTTTGTATACCTGAAACACATAATAACTGCTAATTACCTACTTAATATAATGACAGCATATCACACAATATCACTGACTTGTTCTGAATGTTTAAAATGCAAAGAAAGTCATCTACTGGTAAGATGTCCTCGGCAAACAGCTAGCACAGAAAAAAAAAAGAAGAATGCTATCACAACCATTTAAGGAGTTACATCCCAATAAAATTAAAGAATCATATATTTTGCTCTTCATTGTTGCCATTCGGATCTGTCAGCATGATATGATAAACACAATTGATAACTCCACAGGATTCAACACAGCACATGAAAGAATCTGTTACTGACACCCCAGATCCCAGCATCCAAGTTTTAGAATAAAAATGCTCACCTCTGCTAGGAAGTCCACTCCACATCCTGGCAGAGCTCTGACCAGCTTTGAGAGCTACCAAGTTGGATAAAGAAAACTTCCAGTATGAGACCAGAGTAATGCACAGTGCTACCAAGACTTGGCTCCAGCCCTGATAATCCGTGTGACAGTACCACACTATATCAGTGCAGCTTCAAACCTTCCCAGATGCTGGTTTATTGCACTGCTCTCAGAGAATCCTTTACACGTTAGCAACATTTTAGGGAAGGACAAGCACACTCCGAGTCATTTGTAAAGAAAGCAGAGCAATTCCAATTCTATATCTCCACGCGTGCTGAAACCAGAAGCACTGTCAACCTACAAGTCTGAGGTAGATTTAAGCCGAGAAACAGGCAACCTAAGCCTTCATTATCAATGCATGAAATCAGCCACTGTGATCAAATTCAAGTAAACCACAAAAAAAGGATATGATTATGAAAGGCTCCACAGATTTAGTACCAAACCTTGTGGAATGAAGACTCATCTATTGAAATTGTGTAAATGTTAAAAATAGCTCTGGCTTTTCAACAATGAGCCAGATACAAAGAAGAAATCAGTAGTCTATATTATAAGGACTTATCATAAAAGCTACAAAAATCACAAAAATAGCTGTAGGTTCCTGGCATTTTTCTATAGACAAATGAAATCACTAGAGGCTATTACAGTTATAACACACAAAAAAAGTCTATATGTCTATATATTTGACACAGATATCCATTAAAGAGCAAGTTTAAATATCCTTTAACCCCTACGTGCCTGTCTCTAAATTAAAATAATAATAATGATAATAAAAATGTGCAGGGCTATGCTAACAGCAGGGCAAAATACCATTAATTTTACTGTATGACAAAATTTTAAAGAGATATTTAAATGTATTCTACATAACAAGAAAATACACATTCAAGGTAGAAAATATGTGAAATGCAATAGTCTTTGACTGATTATTATTTTTAAAACTCTATAGATAAATCCATACATTCTTACCCCAGCCACCCCAAATTTATATCTTTACCTTTCATCATCCTTACTCTTTCATTACTATAAGATGCGAGAGCCAGTTGACAAAGTATTTAAAAGGAACAAGGTAGCTATACCCCAGAAAGTAGCAGCAATGATTTGAGATCCACTGATAGAGAGATTTGAAGTGTACATGCAAAGTACAAAGCAAAAAGGACATAAAATATTTATCAAAAATCACAAAAATTACTGGAAAAAATTCCTAGTAGACAGCATTGATAAAGCACACATTTAAGGTTCTATTCAGATTTTTTTTTAAATGGGTTTTAGGTTCTTATTGAATCTGTAAAGCAGAGCAAATCAGGATCCAATAAAGGCAATTTCTGATTTGAGGATCTTCTGTAATGACTTGTGTTCAGTTCTGGCAATAATGCTAGTTCTTAGGTACCATATTTAGTAGTGTCTATAACCCCAAACATCTGTGTAAAAATAAGCAATATGCAAAACATACATTTACATAAAGGCATTTTGGAGCAATGTTAAAAATGGCACACCCATAGGTATCCTCATTAAGTTCCTGCATGTAGAGTTGACACCTTACAAGACACTGGTTAGACACCCTTCCTTGAAGACAGTTATAGACATACATGAATGAACACACACACGTGTCAGTTTGTATGTACATGAACCTACATTATAGCAAAATGCACTTATCCTATCTTTTGTAGCTCCTTTTTCTATCTGAATTTGTTTTGTGCCTCATGATGCCCCTAGGACAACACTGAAATGTACTAAGAGAAATGATATTGGGCGTCCTGTCAGCAATTGCTTAGTGTTCTCTCTCATTCTCTCTCTCACTCTCTCTCTCTCTCTCCCTCTCTCTCTCTGTCTCTCTCTCTCTCTGATTTTTCTTGTGTTAGAAAATATTCCATGAAAGATTGTGTGCCTAAAATTCTTTTTTATTATTATCATACATGCAGCTCCTTAGTAATAAAAGTTTAAAATGAAACCATAATATTTGATGATAGGTTCTTAATCTCTTATTTAAAACCCTTAGTTCCAGAAGCATTTCAGAATTAAAATGCTTTCAAATTTTAGAAAGAGAATACTCTGCATATACCATGAATTACATAATAACTCCAGTTAGGTCTGGAGTGATACTCTATAATCAGACATTAACATTTCTGTAGCAAAACGTGTGCATATTCATACTAGATAGGATAAAGGCAATTATCAACCTCACATCATGTTAGGTCAGGTTTTGCCATGAATATGAATTAGAAAACCATATTTTTATAGCTTCTTGAATTTCAGGAATCATAGAAAAGAGATTGTAGACCTGTAGAAATGGTTACCTAAATTGTTATATGGTTAAGGCCTGGGAAATGGTACCTAAGCAAATGTCCTCTTGCTTGGGCAAGAAATCTGGAAATTAGCATTACTTTAATAGGATAGGCAAAAAAAAAATATGCAAGAAGGTGCTATTAAGACTGAGACACAAAGCAGAGCAGAGAAGTGGCTATAATGTAAAATGACAAAACTAGGGCATGGGACTGGAAGGCAAGAAAAAGCCATTCAGAATTACTGCATCAAGAAAATAACAAAACAAAAAGATACTATCAATCACTCACTGATTACCTAATTCATACTCAGGAATTTGAAAGGTACTTGACATAAATATTGCTTTTAGCAACCTACTTTATAATTTTCAAAAGGAAAATTTCAAAGAAAAGATCTATTTTCAAAATGAAATATAAAACACTGGGTAATATCACCCTCTTCTCTTTGGACCCAAAAGCAAAATGTTCATGATAAACAACCCATGTGAAAATGTCAGAAACAAAAAATAATCTTCACTTTATGAAGTAAAGGGCCTTATTTTATTGGTATGTACTATTTGGTGTAGGAGTGCTTAGAAATCACTTGTAGGAAAAAATGTAGTGATTTTTTTTTACCATCAATATTCAAATGGTTAAATTTTAAAATCCATGAAAAAATATATTCCTAAGAAATATGAATATTACATTGTATTTACCTGGAGTTTTCCTATGAGTGTATTTCTCAAATAAATAATTTTTAATAATAAGTACATTAATAAACTTTTAACATAGCATTGACACTGGACTTAAGACTTTGGGCCTATATCATTCACCAACTTCTAAGACGGGTTCTCAACCATTATCAGTCCATGGCCTCATAGGAACTGGGCTGCACAGCAGGAAGTGAGCAGCGGGCAACCTAAGCTTCATCTGTACTTGCCGTGGCTCCCCAGTGTTCGCATCACCACCTCAGCTCCACCTCAGAATGTCAGGCATTAGATTCTCATAGGAGCACTGGTCCCTGGTGCCAAAAAGGCTGAGGCCTGCTGTTCTAGAGATCTTGATCAAAGGGCACAAAGTTGTAGTTATGCAGGATGAATGAGACTAGCAATCTACTGTACAATGTGATGACTACAGTTAATAACACCTTAATGAATACTGTAAATTTGCTAAGAGAGTAGATTTCAGGTGCTTTCACCATACAAAAAAGTAATTATATCAGGAGATAAATATATTGATTGGTTTGACTGTTGTAATAATTTCATTATGTAAATGTATACCAAATTATCATGTTGTGCACCCTAAATATATGCAGTTGTTATTTTTATATAATAAAAATATTTTTAAAATAGGAAAAAAACTATAGGTATCTCTCTAAAAAAGAACACTGCTTGAGTGCCTTAAGTATATACAATTGTTAATTGTATATAATAAAAATATTTTTAAAATTAAAACATCTATAGGTATCCCCCCAAAAAAGTACATTGCTTGAGTGCAGCGGGGAGTTCTAGCTTAAAAGTGCAGTGGGGAGGAGTTCTAGAGATGTTTATTAGAACATTGGTCTTCCTATTCACTATACAAAGTATAGCAGAACGTGTACTTCTAATCTTAGTATCTAGAATATGATCACAAAGTTATTTTCTATGTGAAGGAAAAAAACTGCATTTATTCATTTTAGAAAGTACAGCATAATTTGGTAAATTCTTTCCCTAGCAACCAAAATAATACCCTAGTGTTTCAATGGAATTATTGAAACTTCTAAAAGTAACTGATTATATAGAATGAGTAACTCCCAAGGATCAAAATCAGCATTGCCTTATACCTTTTACATCATGTCAACATAAGAAAAAAATTAATTTTCAGCATCTGTAGGCCAAGATCTCTGGATTGCAAAGCAGACTCACCAGAGGGAAGGCTCTTAAAATGAATGGGTCAACACAACGTAAATGTCATCACATTTGACCCATAAAAATATACAATAACTAGACTATCCAGTTCCTCCGAACTCCTCATGTAATTAGGAGAATAGCAACCCTGTTTCACACCCTACCTAAGAACCAGCTCCAGAAAACCCTAAGTGCCAAGAGTCAACACCAACCCCAAGGTCAGCTGTAACATTCCACAGGGATGCCTAACTTGGATGGATGGCCAACAGTCTCCTTGGCTTTGATGCTGCTAAGATACTGACAATAGAACATTTTAATGAAGAAAGTAGGTCAGTCATGGTGACAATACATTTACCCCGAAGTGAAAAAAAAAAAAACCACTAATTTTAAATTTCTATTGAGCCAGCTATCAAAAGCCTTTCTCCTTGGATTCTCACACACACACACACACACACACACACACACACACACACACACACAAATAGGTTACACTTCTAAGACACCAAGATTTTAAGTCATGAAAGGCCCTTGATGATTCAAATCACTAGATACCCAAACACTTACCATAACTGTCTTAAGGTTCACTTTCCACATTGAAAGGTGTCAGTACCTGGTTTTTAGACCAAAACAATACAAAACATCTATTCCTTAATAAATATAATTTATTAAAAAGTTCATAGTCCAAAGCATTCTTAAAGTAAAAGACTATCAATCTGTTAAAAATAGGCCATTCATTTTCATTCTTTTTCTCAAAGTTCCATTCAAACTCCTTTATATTTCAATTCCTTAAGAGTTCCATACTTATAAAACTGTCATTTTTAAACCACTTGTACAGAAAAAGTATGGAGCTGTTCTATAATGACTTTTTCAGGTCTACCTTAGGTATAGTTCTAGATTTTTGACACCATTGAAAATGGCTGGGGATCTATCTCAAAGCATTTAAGGGGTTGAAGTTATAACTTGAGCCTTCATCTTATTTCCAAATTGCTTTACTCTCATTCATAAGGAGCCTCAATGTCCATAAACCCTATAATATAAATCTCAATTAAATTTACCTAGGGAGTACAGATATGGAATACTAACTGTATTCTTATTTGAAAGAATAAAACTCAGATTTGGTAAAATACTTTGAAATCAACAGTTATCAATCCTGGGTAAGACAAAGAGTCAGAAAAGTATATCAATACTCCTTCCACTGTGTTATCTCTGGGTCTGAATTATTTCAAGTAAGAGACAATTCCTGGACTCTCTCTTAATGAGCTGAGATTTATACCAAGGAAATCAAATAGCCTCTTTTCAAGGATCCAATCTGGTATATTTTGACCAAGACCCTTTTTCCTTATAAGTCTGTCCTTTCATGAGAAACTACAGGAAGTCAGATGGGCTCTACCTAAAAGAAATGAGCTATGTAATAATTATTTCATAAAAAGATTTTCATAAACTTATAATGAAGGAGTCTAGGGAAATAAATGCATAGTAAATAATTTAACCCCCCTGCCTCTATATTAAAATGTTTTCTTTACTAGTGCACTTACTAGTAAAAACTCATTGATACTTCATTAATGGTTTGTTATCATTTCACCGTGGTACTTATATTTGCAAAAGATTTCTTGGTTAAATGATAAATGGTAAACACATCAAAAATGAAGAAAAAGCAAGCATTTGGAGCCATATATTTCTACTGCAAAAGTAAAAGACATTATCATATTGATGAATGCTAGTCTTATCTCTGCATCTATCACACAAACCTGTTTGCTTTATTAAACATTTATGTTCATATATAATACCTCTTAAAATGAACTACAATCTTTCCAGACAGAGGGTAATATTAGATATTTAAGTACTACTTTTCATTCCTGAAATCTGGAGAAAAATCTCCCCTATCCCTTTTTCTCTCTCTTTCTCACCACACACACACACACAACACATACAACACACATACACTAATATCTCTTCTATAGATTCTGCCTAATGCATAGAAGATGATCATAAAAAGTCTGCCAAATGAGCATGATCATGCCCACACATGCATGTCATACATATCCTCACCCCTTTGTATTTTTCTGCTTTTCATCCTCAGTAATAAATTCCAGCAAAATGTTGTATGATTATGAATGAGGAAACTATCTTTCTTTCAATATACTTGTGGCACCATCTTGTGGTGATTCTATAGAGTTACAGTTTCAAGTTTGAGTTCTAAGGTTCAAAAATGCCTGAGAAAATTCTTTTAAGGATGTTTTATATTGTAAATATATATATATGAGATGGAGTAGGGGAAATTTGGCCTATGCATTAGAGGCCCATATACATATTTTAATGGATATAATACCTATCACAGGGCCCTGACTCTATAAGCTGTTTCTTTAATGTTAAATAGGAATAAAAGTAAGAGATCATTAGAAGGGAGGGGGTAAAAAACAGCTCAGGATCCTGGAGGATCCTGAAAACATCAAAGAGAAACACAGAATACAGCAACAGAGAAAAGAACACTCCATACAACACTACAAATGATAACTCATCTTCTAATCTTGTTCTCCATTTCCATTCCAAACCATTACCTCTACCTCCTGCTGCAAAATCCCCTGGTTTTATCATCCTTGCCTCCTCCCCCCACGCCCAAAGTGTCTTCAACTTAAAATCTAGTCAAACTCTGTTCAAAATTCCTAAGGCCAAAAAAGAAGATGCCACTTCTCACATGCAGAGGCAGACTCTGTTTTCTACCACTGGAATTTGGACTGGCCTTATGACTAGCTCTGACCCTAAAAATGCAGTAGCTGCAGCTTCTGCTCTTGCTGTCTTGCAATGATCTGTGTAACGAAGCCTAGTCTAAGTAACTCGAAGAGAAGAATTGGCTGGTGAAGGTGATCCACCCTACAGTCAGCACAGGTTGCAGATGTATGTGTGAGGCCATCTTAGGCCATCCAACCTACAGCTGTGTGAGTGACCTCCAGTGAGTCCAGGATAAGACAAACTATTGAAATTATCCCTGAAAGTACAGTCTTAAGTCCAGGATAAGAACCATCTAGCTGAGACCACAAAATATTACTTAAAATAAAGCATTATTTTTAAAAATTTCTAGTATCTCCTACCTACTTTCCCAGCTGCTATTTATTTCATTTCTAGTTCTCTCACTCAGTTTCAGCTATATCTAGGCTTTTTAGACATACCAAGCTTTTTCTCAAGTTAAGATTTTAAACATTCTCTTTACTTCCTTTGAATCACGTTTCTCTCCTCTATTTGCTTGACTAACTCCTGTTTAGTCTTAAAAGCTTAGCCATAAATGTGATTAGAAATTCTTCTGGAATTAATTGAAGGTGAGAAAGAAAATGGGCATTTTAGTTAATATGCAACTGAGAAAAACAAACATTACATAATAAGAAAATAGTCATGAATTCTTCTCATTTTTACTTTGCAAAAAATATTTTTAAAGTTATAAGAGGTAATGAGAGGTGATGTAGAGTGAAAGGCAGATCTTAGACTTTGAGTCTTTGGCCTTAGAAAAGGCTTCCAAATCCCTCTAATTCTCAAGTTTTCTAATTTATAATGTGAGAAAAATTATGCCTATCTTGCTGGGTTCTGAGGACTGAAGTCATTATTTCAGTCTTTACTGAAAACAATACCCTCTATGTCCAGTGTACCTCAAATCAAGTACAGATGTGTCTCTCTAACCACAATTCAGCAGAACCTCCATACCCTGGGCCTGATGTTTAGTATTATTTGTGCCACATGAGTGCGTCTCAAGGGGAGGGTCAGAGGTTACCCCCTTAGAAAGAATATCTTCCCATTCTGAGGAAATATGGATACAAAAAGCCTCAAAATACAAGCAAACATCCCCAACATAGTCCTTGCAGTAAAATGATTCTCCAGAACAGGCACAAACATTCCTTGAAGACGCAAAGGAGAATAAAATGTAAAGTTAACATTTATTACACTGTCTGGTGATTTACCTGCTTATGATTGGAAGGGGAATGGTATCAGAGTATTATGTATCGCTAACTGATATGTGGGGAAAGCCTCTGAACAGCAAAAGCCAGCCTTACCACATAAACAGGCTGCTTCCAGAGAGACAACTTATATCCTCTTGTTTTCTGGTTCAACTCCCACATCAGGTGCATTGTCTGAGCAATAGGCAATTTCTGCTCAACCTAACTTACATCTATAGATGGAAGGCAGTAACACCACGGTGAAGAATAATGTCACAGAGTTAAGCTTATTCCAAATCCAGCTGACATCTAACCTCTTTAATCCTCATCCATATTGTATGTAATAATAACAGTACCTTGCTTATAAATATGTTACAAGGATTCAAATGAGGTAACCTCCTTAGCCAATACCTGGCACAAGGTAAGACTCCATTCATCCACTTGACCACAGCCTTTCAGTCTGCCTTCACTGTTTTTATGATACTGTAGAAGGTGCAAAGTTGCTTATAAAGCTCCCAGTTAGGGGGTGAGGGTTAGTTGATGGGGTTGGGGTGGGGGTGGGGAGCTTATGTCACTCTGTTTCCATAACATCAACACTCTCTTTCCATGGGTCAGTGGATTCTCCAGGAGGAAACAAGGAACACAGGAGGCCACCTTTCTCTTTTCTGACCATTTCCCAATTACAGATTTATTTAAGGTAAGAAGCTCCTTTTCTCAATATAAATGCTCCTTAATGGGTTAGATTGGTGTTCTCAAAGTGTGATTTTGAACCAGGAGCTTCCTCATCCAGGAGCTTATTAGAAATGCAAGTTCTCAGGTTCTGCTCCAGGCCAACTGAATCAGAATCTTTGGGTTTGGAGCCCAGCAATTTTTATTTTAACACACCTTTCAGGTGATTCTGATGTTCTCTAAAATTTGAAAACCGCTGAGTTAGATTATCAATCATTCACACACCAATTGCTTTAAATTTCTTAAATTCAATCCACCTCAGAGAATAAGAATGGTGAATGGGATAGGAATGGTGGGGAAATATTACAGTGGTAGGCACCCAGAATAAACAATAAGTCTCAGCCTTTGATAGCAGAGAGCAGGATGAGGGTCACTAGCCACCATACACAGAGAATAAATGTGGCCACTTTTATCTAGACTTGGGAAGCTATACATGGCTCCTAGAAAATAACCTCTGTACAGTCATGTGGTATCCTAGGAACACAACACCTAAGCCAGGATGTCAGGGTGTGATGGGGAGGCTCCAGATTGACATAAATCAGGATATAAAAGGAACTTAAGAGATCTCTGAATTTCAGCAGCCATCCCTTATTGTTTTCCATGTGTGTCTGGGCAGCTGTGTTTCTTCTGATGCCTCTGCTCCCACGAGACAAAGAAGATCTCTTCTTGTTCCAGCCACTTTCTACTTTGACAGAGGGATCTCACCTTTTCCCCAATCATATTTCACTCTGATAACAAACTATTTATAGTTTACACCTACATGCATTTGCTTTGCTGTCCTGTATACCTGGAATGTTGCTTTTCCTTGAATAACCTGAAACTTATCTTTGAATATTCACCTCAAATAGCACCTCCTCAAGGAAGACTTCTCAGACCTCTATAAAGTGAACCATTCCCTTCTCAGTGCCACATCTAGCTTATGTGTAGATCTATCATTGTTCTTAGCATATCATATTGTCGTTGGTTTATTTAGAAATCTATCTTCTCTTGACATCTTAAAAAAAATAAAGATTGTGCTTTAGTAATTTATATGAAGTACACATTTGGTCATTTTTACAAAGCCAAGCCCCAAAATTTTTGTTCATTATCATCTTTGATAATGCTACCAGAAGATTGTGCATTCTAGGTCACCTTTATTACAATTTTTTTAAATTGAAAACTTTGTTGAGATAGCAATTCACATATAGTCGTAAAAAGTAATACTACGAGTTCCCTTGAACACTTTATCCAGCTTCCACTGTTAGTAACATTCTATAAAACTACAGACTAATCGCTATCAGTATGCTGACATGAATGCAATCTACCAATCTCACTCAAACTTCTCTAGTTTGCTTGTTTTGAGTTTATTTTTTCTCTTCTTTTCTAGCTTAAAAAGGGACTTATTTATCAGAGACTATTTCCTCATTTCTAATATAAGCACTTGGTGCTATAAATTTCTCTATCTGTACTGTTTTAATTACATCTCACATATTTTGATGTTGTTTTTCCATTTCCAGTTCTATGTGTTTCTTATTTCCTTTGGGTCTTACTATTTGACTCATGGATTATTTAAGAGATAATGCTATTTAATTTTTTTTCCTGTTCATTTTCTATTACTGATTTCTAGTTTAATGTCATTATGGTCAGAGAACATACTGTGTATGATTATAACTCTATTAAATGTGTTAAGGTTTGTCTTATGGCCCAGAATGTGGTCTTTCTTGGTGAATATTCCATGGACACTTAAAAAAATATATATGTGTTCTGTTGTTGAGTGGAGTTCTACATAATGTAAGGTCTATCTTTGTCTCTAGTAATTTTCTTTGCTCCGAAGTTTATCTTATTAGATATTAATGTAGGTCCTTTTGCATTTTTTATAAATTATTGTTTGCATGGCATATTCCTTTCTATCTTTTTACTTTCAACTTACCTATGTCATCAGTTGTAAAGTGCATTTCTTGTAGGCAGCATATATTTGGGTAATTTTTTTTAATCTGCTCTGAAAATCTGCCTTTTGATTAATATATTAGGCCATTTACATTTAAGGCAATTATTAATATGTTAGTCCTTAAGTCTGCATTTTATTTATTTTCTATTTGTTACCCCTGGTTCTCAATTCTGTTTCTCTTTTTTTGTCATCCTGTGGGTTACATGAATATTTTTAGGACTCCATGTTGATTTATTTATATTCTTTTTGATTGTATCTCTCCTTATAGTCTTTAGAGTGGCTGCTATGGGTGTTACAATATAGACACTTACAAAAATCTACTGGTATCACCATTTAGCTACTTCTCATGAAGAACAGAAAACTTACTTCCATTTAGGTCCCTACTGACTCTCCCTTCTAAAGCCCAGAGTATTCTTACAATGGTTGGCCAGGAACAGAGCTGGGAAAGAGATTTTACTGCTACTCATCAATAATCTCTCTCTCAGGAAAAAAATTACATCAGTATATTGATACACACACACACACACACACACACACACACACACACACACACACACCCTTCCCCCAATAGAATGGTTTTAGGTGCACTCTAAGAATCCTTCTGTTCTTCCAACAGCTAAGATCTAAAGGCTCTGTAAACTCCCACCCCAGCCAACACCAACACTATAATAAGACTGGCAGAGAGGAGGGGAACTTACCTCTGAAATTAACAGTTCTTAGGAAGGTTATCTCTACTACATTCTTTCTTCTTTGGGGAGGAGATAGGCTACCATCTTCCTCCCTTTATTAATCCACAAGGGCTTGTAACAAAGTACCAAAACCTGGTTTAATACTAGATATTTATCATATTATGGGTCTAGAGGTCTAAATCTGAAGTCTGAAATCAAGGTGTTGCAAGGTTGGTTCCCTCTGAGGACTCTGAGGGAAGGATCGGTTCCAGGCCTCTCTTCTTGGTTTGTAGATGGCTGTCTCATCCATGTCTCTTCACATCATCTCTCCTCTGTGCATGTCTGCCTCTACATCCAAATTTCACCTTTTTATAAGCATATGTCACACTGGATTAGGGTCTACCTAACCCTACTAACCTCATTTTAAATGAATCTTCTCTGTAAAGATTCTATCTCCAAATAAGGATGCATTCCGAAGTACTGGGTATAAGGACTCCAACACATCTTCTGGGGGACACGATTCAGCCCATAACACCCCTACAGCCAAGCGACTGGTAAACACAGGAGACTGGCTTTTTGTTCTCTAATTTAGTACCTGCTTTGTCAGTGGTCTTGCCAGACTCCCCTGTGCTACCTCAGCAAGAAAGAGAAATGTGGAGAAGCCCTGTGCCCCACTCCACCTCTACCTGCCTGTGTCCCAGGACCTCCTGGTTTTCAAGAGTGATGTTAGCACTCATATGAATTCTGTACGTGCCCTCAAGCCCCAATAGTTGGTACACAGATGAGAACAGAGGATACAATCTTGTCAGGACTGCCACAATGAGGGAGAAAGAAGCACATGCACTTAGGAATGGGGCCTTTTTGTTATCAACTGAGGATATGCTGGGAGATACAGCTAAATCTCAGGGATTTTCAATGCCTAAGGGACCATGGGGTCTATTAAGAGCACATTGAGACCCACAGAGACAACAAGAATAGCAATCACCTGTCAAGAATAGCATTGCAGCTTTGCCAAACCTGTAAGGCAAAGACACTTCCACCCCACTATTTCTCATGGTTCCACACCTACCACCTGGGTGGAAGGACAAATGGAGAGAGGGGCAGAATGAGAGCTAACTGTACCCCACCCTCCACTCTATACTCCAGGGTCTATGGTCAAATCTTAGTCTGACATGGATGTTTTTATAAAAAGAACTGCATCTTCTAAATCAGAGTGACTCTGAACATACAAAAGTGAGAGGTTATAGGCTGACCAGAATATGGCCCAAAGAAGATGCTCAATTAATGTTAGCTGCTAAGATTGCTACTTACCAGAAGCTACAGGTAACATCTCATTTTAGGTATAGATACTTGGACTCATAGATGTAATGCAAACCTTTACTCAGGGCTAATTGCTCTCTGATTTAGATATAAGGCAGAAATCAGTTTTTAACCTAACACAAACTATATTTTAATATGTAAATACATTAATGTATTTATAAATATTTATAATTATAATTATAATAAATTAATAATGAATAAAATACATAATACATAAATAAGTTATAATAATAAAAGCAAATGAAAAAATAATTTTTTACTATTTTAATAAGTGTATCTTATATCCTAAACATTCCTATAAATCTTTCAAAGCATAAGTATTGATTGAGGAAATAAGTTAATGGAATGAAATCATATATTGGGTAAAAAGTAGTTAGGTTAACTTAAAATACAAAATTATTTATCTACAACACACACATAAACAATTTATACTAGAGCTTAATAAGGGCCATAGCATAACTTCACAAAATCAAAAACTATGTAACACCACCGAGTAAAATTCCAACAAATGGCTGCTCTGTACTGTCTTATTCCAGGTAGAAGCTTCATCACCAGAGCAAACTTGCTAGGATGGAATTTGGAACCCTCCCCTGCCTGCCCCCACCCCTGCCTCCCAATTTAGCAGGAGGCTTACCTTGGCCTCCCATGTAAACCTGCGTAGAAGGTCCACTTTTCATTGACATCTTTACCACTAATAACAGTAAATTTCACATATTTCTTTAGTTATGTCTCAGTGAAGATACCCAAAGACCAACAATGAGGAGGAGGAAGTGCCCAAGGATAAGATAAAGGACCTGAAAGACTGTTTGGAATTCAGGGCCGATGCAGGAATGTGAAAATTTCTAAGGAAAAGCGTGAGAGGCAAGAGGCAGGGGAAATGCTGGACCTCAGAGGTAAGCCTTGCTGATTTTGGCAATGCCTGTTCCCATTGTTAGAACACCACCCACACACATGCCTCTGCGACTGGCAACCTCCTAAAAGAATATAGCAAGTCTAACACTCAAGATTAATGCTCCTTTCCTGCCTAAAGGGATGTTAGAAATAGAGCTGCAGCTTTTTATACACTATCAAGTGCTATGCTACCCAATAGAAAGCAGACAAAGGAAACCCAACAAAACCTAATTTTATAGAGAGGGGGAAAAATTGATATAACTGACTCATTTTAAACACATTTCAAAATATTTTAAGAAATATCATACACTGTGAGGGCACAGAACCAAGCCTATGGTCCAAAGTACAAATTTTGTATGTATGTATATGGATTTGTGTCTAATATATATTAATAATAATAAAAAATAGATACTGTGAAGTAACAAACAGCTCTTGAATTTTACCTGTAGGGAAAGGAATACATATTATTATGATGGTAGTTCTAAGGTGAAAAGTAAGCCTTGCTCTAAAGCCTTCATTTCCTAGAACAGAGCAATTCTCCCAGTAGCAAATGGAGCCTGGGGCCCGTCTGCCTACCTGCGCTGGTGTTGATGCTGGGGCTGGCCAGCAGCGGCCCTGAACCCTGAGCTGGCGGCTGGGGCTGCCCATCACTCAGCTGCTTAACTCTTTTCCGGTGAGATCTGCCATTATAATGGACCTGGGCCTGGGCTGCAGAGTTTAGCTGGATGTTGCAAACCTCACAGAAGGAGAACAAAATTTTCTTTTTCTCTTTACTCAGTTGGTCCTCAGGCCTGTCATGCTTTATCCCCTTGTCTTCAAAGCCCCGTAGAAAAGTTGCCATATTTATAATTCCATCTTCAGGGTAGTTGTCAGGGCTTAAGGATTATTTCATACCTGAAAAAAAAAAGTACAACTGCTTATAAAGTATGTGCCTTTTTATTTTCTAGTATGATTACAACTAATTTTCATACTAGGAAATTGGTTTAAGCAAAGGTCTCCCAGCTACTTAGTAGTCACACTTAGAAAAAGTCATGAAGCATACCTAACTGAGCAATATGGTCTTCAAACATGTGTTCCCTCTACCTGGAGCACTTTCTACTCCACACTGGCCCCTCCTCCCATCTCTTCTCAAGTCCTTTTCTCTTTTAACTCCAGTTCACCCCTGAGATCTTAGCTAGAGCACTAACCGCTGCAGGGATCCAGACTGACCCTGGAGACAAGGTGGATCCCTGGTTATATGCTTGAATAGTGCTATGTGACCTATCACCAATGCATCTTATATGTATTTGTGCAATTATTTGGTTTATATCTGTTTCCCCAATAGAATGTGAGCACTGTGAGGGCTGGAACCTTATTCCTGGATATCCCTTGGGTTTAGAACAGTACTTTTTACATAATACACATTTAAGTACCTATTTAAGGAAGGAAGGAATAAATGAAGTTGTGAACCCAGAACTGTGAAAAAGTGTAAGTGTAGACACCAAGGTATATATAATACACACACAACTATACACTTGCAAACAAATACAGGCCCTAACCTAGGGAGGAGGTAAACAACAGACTAATACACGGTATGTCTACAACTTACATTAGGTTGTGTGCCAAAAGCTCCTTTATAAGTCAGCCAATAGAAATTTGAACATATTTTCTTATAGATGTAGTGAAACAAATTGTATTTAGGTTTCCAGATTAGCCCATAAACATCAATTTAATCTTCGATGAGGTTGAAATGCAGAACATCTGAAATACAAAACAACAAATATAATAATATACGGTAAACTGGTACCTAAAAAATAGAAAGGAGTCAAACAAACTAAGATATAATTTTATTTTTAAGTGCCAATTTTTTTCTTCCTTTATTTCGTTAAGGGTATAGTGATAGATTATAACTTAAGAGAAGATTTTAAAGGAGACTTTTAATGACACAAGAACCTTAGGTGATGAAGACAGCCTTGGCTTTTTATCTTGTTCAGTTCCTCTTTAATATATGTAATTTTTTTTCATTTTAGTAATACCAATATTACCAGCATTTTCACACTTACCAGTGTAATTATTACAATGCTCACAGTTCCCATCTAGAGTAAAGAAAAAGATGCTCTTATACAAGAAAGAGGAGAATAAGATTCAGGGAATAATTGGGAAAAAACTAAGGAACAGGGGGCATAAGAGAGAAAGAACTGGCTGAGGTAGACAGTACTGTGCTACAAGGAATGAAGAATTCAGATGAAGGAACAATCATGGCTTGTGAGGGATTTCTGCCTATTGGAAAAACTCTGGGGTGGGGGCAGTGAAAGATTTTGGCTCTGGTAGTTCTTTTGAGTCAGTGTGGCACGGAGCTCTATAGACAGGAAGGAGCAAGCTGAGTTCATATTTAAAGTGTTTACCAGATGAAAGTTTAAAATTCAAAAACAAGTTGTAGCATGGAGTTTAACTATAAAGATAGAAATTGATTCTATGTATACAGTATGCCATAAAGAACTCCTTATTTATACCCATACACCCAACTGCAAAGTGCCCTTATGCATTATACAACAGGCTAAATCATAACCTTCTAAGAATTGTTAGAAAATTATTAATTTTGATATGCAAAACCTATTTGTTCCATAAATAATTTACCCTGATGCCACTATTTCAAGGAACTCTATTTCACAAAATTTTCCAAATGAATCTATTTCTTTCAGCTCTCCACAAAGGCAGTTTTCTTCCATAAAATCTATTCAAACTATTCATAAATCAGGTTTAAGCAATTCCTGTAGCTGAGTTATAAATGAAATGGTATCCAAACTGCACATATATCAATATTTTTGCTTTTATTCACTAAATCCAAAATATTATGGGGTCACAAAACTGTTTTCTCATAAAACTCTAGAAAATGTTAGTTCCATATAAAAGTTAGGTTCAAACATATTACTTTGTGTCCTCTCTTAAAATATTAAAATCTATCATAAGAATTAACCAAACTACTTGATAAATAAAGAGACAATTTTTTAAAATGAGCTCATTGTTAATATATCATGCCTTGTCTAGAAAATGAATCCATTGTAAAACATAGGAAAAACCAGTAACTTTTAACCTTGCAAGACTAGGTCAGGCATCATCTCATTGAAACATCTGAAGTCTAAGTGTTATATTTTGACTCAAGCAACCAAGATCTTTGACTCAGCTGAGGAATGATGACACTTTGATTTTAAAATTTAACTTCTTCAGAGGTGGCTGGCCTTGCCCCCATTGCTAATTAACACATGGTAGTTCACAGAAACAGAACATATATCATGATGTTCCCTTTTAAATTTGAAATCTAAAAAATGATTTATTTGTATTAACATAAAATCTAAAGCCTGCTTACTTATGCTTTTCCGACTGCTGTCTGTCTTATAAATAAATCATGCTTTAGATTTATTTAAATGTACATATTTTAAGTAGTTAAAAAAGAAATGTTAAAATGAAATAAATGGTTATTTTAGAATTATCCTGTAAAAAAAAATTCTAGTATACTGATACTCTTCATAATCTTTATTCCTATTTTGCTTTCTCTCAGAGTTACTCTCACTTACAGATGATCCCACAGGCCTCCAACACCACATTCAGGGGGCACTCTAGAGAGGAAGCAATGCCTGGGGGGTACATTCTGTCCACTAAACTCCAATTAATTAATCTTAGTTCTGTCTTTACCATGTTTCCTCTTCTCTTAGGAGAAAAATAAGTTCAGCTCCTGTTAATATCCACTAGCAATGAAAATATAGTTAGCTCTAGAGAAAGACCTAGAAATGAAAAGGCAAGATATCAGAATCTCAGCATCCACTTTGGCCTGAGATGATATAATTTCTAGGCTTATAATTTGTGTGACAACATTTATAATGTTAAATTTTTGGCTAGGAAGAAGGAAACAGTGAATTTAAGTGGAAGAAATCTCACTTTCTATTTTAAAGTTGTTTTTTTTTTAATCATATTACCTTAAATCACATATTTCACTTGCATAGGGCAGAAGGACCTTCAGGGGTATCCGATTTTAAGCATTCTGCTTTGGACTGCTATTTAGGCTTATCTGAGGGTAAGAAAATCAAGACAACTGGGCCAAGTACTCTATGCTCCTTTTGTATTATTGTATCATATTAGATGGCCAGTAACTTAACATTCATGAGAGAATAAGATTTTGGTACAGGCCAAGGAATGAAAAGGTTGGTCCTTGAGATGCTGCTTTTAGGGAAGAGTCGATGGGAGAGTCAGGCACTATCTAAAGGAATAATTGTTAAGTACCCAGGATGTGATGCACCAGGAAAATTTTATGAGATAACACTTTCTCTATGGATTGGTCCTGACCTGCATAGTTATCCAATTTTTAAATAATAAGTTAAAAATAACAGGAAACTGATTCCAAGGTAAAGACTTCTCTGTTACACATTTGGAGAGTGATATTCTTTGACACAAATTGCTACATCAGATGAAGAACATGGAAGAAGGTTTCCAAACTTTTTGTATAAGTGTAAAAGTTCTTGCCCCTCCTCCATGGATTAATTATCTCATTCTCCAAATCAGGTCAAACAGTTTTATCCACTATCCATTCATTTCTTAACCCCTAACAATCTGAATATCACAACTCCTTTCTAAATTTAGTGCTTCTCTTTGAAAAGTTACTATAAATACATCCTAATTGCCAAATCCAAGATGACCTCCTCACATCTCGTTTTTCTCATGATGCTCCACTTGCCAGGACCTCATCTTATCTCTGTACTCCTGAAGCATTTATTTTTTTATCGTATAGCATGCCTGGCATCCAATCTTTATAATATCATTTTGATCATTTATGTAGTTTTATTACATTTATATACATTTATTCACTCATTTCAGTAAATGTTTTTAGACTATCTAGGCAGAGAGATGGATGCTAGAGAAACAATCGTGAACATAGTGGATGAGATGCTAGCTTGAGGGGATCCTATAATCTAATAAAAAATACAGAGGAGAAAACAGAAAATTACAATGGAGTATTATAAATACTGTGAAAATGTCTGCATTTTCTTCCCTTGTTGATTTTAAGTTCTTTGAGGATAAGAACTATGCTTTGTCATTGTATTTCCACCTTTTAAGACTAAGTTTAGCACAAAGTAGGCACTTAATTATTATTTTCTGAATAAATAAGTGCATTATGTGTGTATGCATGTTGTGTGTAGCACTGGTTGTGAACACAGTAAGCAAGGTCAATCTTTTCCAATAATTGCAACTTATAGGAGGGCCAAGTACACAGCTCTTTGTAACAGTGCATTCCCCAAAGAAAAAAATACAACCAGTCACTGAGAAACTAAAATCCCAATTATTTAGGACAAAGTCCTTCATCCTTAATTGAAAAAAAATAATAAAATAAAAGCTTAAAGTTAAAATTCTAATGGAGTAAGTCACACACTAACTTGGGCATACTTGTGCCAACATCCACATGATATATCTGCTTTCTCCTGCAATCAGCTTTTGTGGGCAGTGAAGCTGTAGGTGTAGTGGGAAGGGTTGGGCAAGATAAAAACATACAGAGAGAGAAGATTAAGAACTCTGACACCAATTCTTGCCTGCTTCATTATGTTACCAATGTCTGATCCTAACTCCTAAACACCTAATTCAAAGGAAAGTTAAAAGTTGAGTTCTTGAGTATCAGGCTATAAAAATCACCTTTCCCCCAAATGCAAATTTTGGGAAAATGAAGAGGTCAGTATTTTTATTCTATGGTATGTTTCAATACTTATTTCTTAATAGGAACCAGTGAGAAACATTTGTTTGAATTCGATACTTTATTAAACACTAAAAATATATTACATACTATCATTGTTTTATGGTTCCTAAAGAAATGAATAAAGAATTTTAAAAACTAAAGAGCTTGTTGAATTGTACACTTGAAACTTGCTGGATTTTGTTAACCAATGCCACTATAATAAAACTCAATAAATTTAAAAAATTTAATAAAACTAAAAATAAAGAGTTTAAAGTAAACTAGAAGAACCAATTACTCTGCTGTTCCTTGTTCATGAGCGTGACTGTGGACAATTCTTTACATAACAGTCCCCAAAGTATTCTGAATGTACTTCAAAAGCATTTTAGCTTTATTTTCTGGAGTGAAATTATTGCTTAGTATTTGATTTCACTAGACAGTTCATCTGTCTCAGATTTCTTTTCTGATAACCTACTGACACTTTGCTGAGTGCTAGTGAAACAAATTATAATGGGGTGTTACGGCCTAATGTGAATCCTAAAAGATTTTGACACTAATTGTTAAAAGTGACAATTTAATGCTTCTAGCAGTTTATTGCCGTTGAGGAAAATATCTGAATTCAACTTTGGGGGCAAGCTGCTACAGTGTTTTGAGGAAAACGTCTTTGAGGATCTTTTGATTAAATGGAGATGTGAAGGTAAAGTATGAACTCTGGAGATAATGTGGCTCCAAGGAGCTTAATCTGCTTTTCATAATCACATAAAGGTTGTTTTTACTGAGGCACAGTTGCATCTCTGCATATTATCCTTTCTTGCACAAAACTTTTTTTCCTGTAAGTGGATTTAAATTGGATTGTCCCTAGTATCTTTGTTAGATACTAGAAAATGAGTGTTTTCTTATTCAAGCACTTAACCACAGGAGATTGGTGGAGATGGAAAGCCAGTAAGGACACGAATGCATCTCACCTTAGAAAGAACAGCCTGAGATTGCTGAAGCTCAAACTGGACTGTAATGTATAAGCCACATATCTCGGATCATTTCAAATCAATAAACTCAACTTTGGGGGAAGTATTTATGTTGTTCTGCATTATCTAAGGAATTAAAGTCTGGGTTCAGGGTTGCCACAAAAGAAAGAGATTTTTCCACTGTTAGTCTAAAAAGATCGATAGAGGCAGGAAATAGACACTTAGAAGGATGAGCCTGTGACTGTCTCTGGACCTTGGGGACAGGGAACTTGTGATCCAGATATGAGAGACTTATTCTAGGCATTCTTTTTGTAGGGAAGGAAACTGATACCTGAAATATATAGACAGGCCTGCGTCTGTGCAGAGAAAACTGCATAACAGAGAACGTCTGAGGAGGGCTTTGGTCCATGAATTCAGAGAACCTCCATATCTAGTGAAAAAAAAAATATGAGTTCTCCACTCATATTTTTTGTTTTTTTCTTTTTTACTTTTAATCCCAAAGCCATCAGTGAAGTCATACAAACATCACAGTCGATCTTCCTATTACTGTGGAGAACTGTGAGCCTGGGATGGTACCCGGGGTTAAACCACACATGGAAAAGCAGCAGCAGGAGGCTACAGATGTTACTGATAGACAAAAGAATGACGCAGTGGTCCAGAACCAGGAAGCTGGTTAACATGTTGAATAACAACTAGTTTGGAGTATCTCAGTCATTCAAAAAACTGTGCAAGAGGGCAAGCTGGTAAAATATTGGAATTCTTTCATCAAGTAGGGGAGAGATTTGAACTATTTTGAATTGGTATATGGGGCATTTGAGTTAACTAACTTTAAATAAAGCAAGGTTTTTTATTCTCATTTGTTATTGTAGACTCTAGGGAAACCAGATGCCCAGCACTCAAAAGATGTTTCATGAACCTTTGGTAAAATAAAATAATTGCTATAATTAATTCAGCTGAAGTTCAGCTTCAGCCAAAAGCTGCTAGATAATTTGGCCATGGCCTTTAGAAAGCCCAGTAGTTGAATGTCTATATAGATCAATGTCCTTTCTGACACCCTTGATCTTTTTAGTGGTACACATTACCGTAATATACAAAGAGCATAAAAATGCCAATAATGATAACAAGAAATGTATTTTATTCTTAATGCCAGAATTTCAGCTTTAAATATATATGTGCATTTCATATAAAACTAGGATTGAAAATATATTTATATGCTTAACATATTGAGATTCTATCAGAAGAAAAATGTTTCTTATTTCAAGAATAAAAATATTTCAATAACTAATGTTAATTATGAAAGCTGTTATTTTCATATAAAAACAATTATTAAAAATTTTCAATCAGTTAAATAGAGAAATAAATTGACATTTAATTCTAGTATTAGCTAAATAACTGTGGAGAGAACATATATAAATATATAGTCAAAGTAAGATTCTGTAATTTGATAATGGTGGTACATAATTCACTTACAACTTTAGTTTAAAAGTTAAAAAAAATGGAGGTAGTAAAAATAACTATCACTACAACATTGTTATTAGTTACACAATATAGAAACTATGTAAAATGTAATAGCTGTCACCTAAAATGTGAGGAGGAGGAAGAGTAAAAGTTTTGGAATTCTGTTAAAGCTAAGTTGTTATCAGCTTAAAATAGATAAGAATGTTCACAGTTGCCCCAAACTGGAAACAATCCATTTTTATCACAAGCAGAATAGATAAGTAATCTGTAGTCAATTATTCAGCAGTACACTGGAGAGCAAATGCACACCACACAAAAAGCAAAAGGCCAGCTTTGCTACCTCAAAATTATTACCTCAAGGAGATAATAATTAAATAATATTTAAACTCATAATATGATACCATTTTCTATTTCTGTATCTCAAAAGTTATTTTTAATGAAGGTTTAGGCTTTAGCCTTAGGTAAATATTGATTTTAACACTCAGGTTGTGGTATTCTATCTATGGTACACCTGTAGCTATAAGAAAGAACAATATTCCTGCCTGGGCCACACAATCTTCTTACTAATGGGGAAGGCCAGATTCCATTTGCTCTCTGCTATATGCCATATATATGTAGAGTCACCTGATTTATGATAAAGATGACAGTGTAGTGGTGAAAGGATAATCATTTCAATAAATCAAATGAGTTAATAGGATACCCAGTTGGAAAAAAATATCTTGATCTCTACCTCATAGTATATAACAAATTCTAGGACTGCAGATCTAAATGGTTCAGAAAAAATAGTAAAGCTTTTAAAGGAAAAGGTAAAAGAAAGTTTTCCTGGCTTTGGAGTAGGCAATATCCATGATTATTACATTAGAATAAATTCTAGGAAGTAGAATTCCTAGGTCCACTTTTGATACATATTGACAATATGACTTCTAGATAAACTATATTAATTTACACTTCTATCAGCAATATATGAGAATTTTTATTTCCCTGCAACCTCAACAACACTGAGAAAGCTGTTGAAAGAACAGTCCATCTGAACAGCACAGCACATTTTAAAATGCACTTATATGATTATCAACATAATTGGGTAGTTTTTCATATGCCTATTGACCATGTATTATAGCTTTTATTTGTGAATTTTCTTTTCACGGCCTTTGTGTTTTCATTTTTTCAATTGAAGCTTGTCTCATTGATTTTAAGAGAGTTTTTTGTATGTTAAAAGGCTTAACTCAGTGTCTCATATATTGCAAATATTTTTTATTTAATCTATCTTTCATTTTGTTCATGATTATTTTCAGATGTACTTAACTTTTACTTTCAATGTCATTAAACCTATCTGTTCATTTATGACCACTGCCTTTAGCTTAGAAAAATCTTTCCCTACCCTATGTTATAGAAATCCTTAATTTTTATATTAAAGTAGTCCATGGGGGATGCCTGAAACCACAGATAATACTGAATCCTATATATACTATGTTCTTTCCTATACATACATACTTATGATAAAGTTTAATTTATAAATTAGGCTAAGAGATTAATAACAATAAATAATAATAACAGTACGCTATAATAAAAGTTTTATGAATGGCTTTGGAGCTATTATTAAGTAAAATAAGGGTTACGTGAACATAAGCACTGCAATATCTAGACAATCTGATAACTGGCTACTAAGTGACTAACAGGTCACAGCATGAATACAATGGACAAAGGGATGATTCTTTTTCTGGGAAGGGTAGAAAAGGATGATGAGAGATTTTATTACACTACTCAGATTGGCACACAATTTAAAACTTGAAAATCGCTTATTTTTGAAATTTTCCATTTAATATTTCCATGGGTAACTGAGGTTGAGAAAGCAAAGACATGGATAAAAGGGGACCACCGTAATTTCATAATTACCAGTATAGTTTAAAACATGGTGCATAAAGAAGAAGAAAGCATACAAGGCTAAAATCCAAAACAATCTCTCTTAGTATAGCCAAGGGCATATAGAACAATGCATAAATGGCTGATAGGTGGTTACACTGACAGTCATGGAACAGGGGGTAAGATAAAGCAGGAAAGGTTCTTGTTAGACACTAGTAGAATACTCCTTCTTAATGACTGTGGCAATGAACTGTTCTCTTCAGCTTGTTGAAAGGGACTAGGCTGTTATCTCAAAGACCATTCCTGTGTAATTTTATCGAGACAGGAGGACAGGGCCACCCAGTTTCCCTTCTTGTGCTCTGACCATAGAGGAACAGACACACATCCGGTAAATAATCTACATCTAGCTTTTCTAGTCACTGTCTCTCCTTATTTCACCTACAAAAATTGGGTACTAAAGGTTTGTCTATATCACCATTCTGAAAGCTAAAAGATGAAGTGCTGTGAAACCCTGAGCAATTGTCAGATAAAGGTATGGTGCTATCATTAATTTACTGGAACAAAGCTTAGGTGTCATTTATCATTTGTTCTTCCAAAAGTCAAAGAAGTTGTGTTAATTGTGCTGCAGATACAACATTTTAACATCTGTAGGTATTCAAAAATAGAATAAAACTTTCCAATAAGGATTGCATCTCTAATGATTACTTTTTCACATATGAGAGTATTACCTTTGACAATAATTGTGATTTTTCATTCTCTTCTGCAGTTATAATATCTGAAAACTTAATCTGGAATAATTAAAAATGCAATGCTATATGTGTACACACACACACACACACTAGTTAATATAAAGATATCAGTGAGTTTGAAGCCAGAACCTATTATGAGTAATTTTATCTGGTCTTTGGCAGGTTCTTATCTTTTCCTTGTAGTTACCCTATTACAAGCTATTGCTACTAATAAGGAACAAAGATAGATTTAGACAAGGGATTGTGTTCTATTGGGTCAAAGCACACAGAAAGTGTAACAGACTTAGAAACAAGAGAAGAAAATAGCAATTCCTAAGGCTCCCTTAAGAATTTAGAACACCAAGTCAAGACTCAAAAGCTGACAGCTTTGGTGGGTGTGATATGGCTGCCAGGAAATGACCCCACAAGCCCTGTTGGAAAAATTAATCCCAAAGGTACTACAGGCAGAAGATGACCCAATTACTGAGAGGAAGGTCAGGTATATAAAAGATGATGAGAACAGGCCATGAAGACTCAAATAGCAGAGCAATTGAGACTGTCAGATTTTGATTATGAGTCAAAATCAGAAACTGTCCAAAAGAGAAATGGAGAAAATGCCGTGTTGAAAATCAGTGTCCTAATGTGGAGGAAAGACCAATCCTCCAAGTTTCAAATGAAAGAGGAACCTCCATGTTCATTATGTCATCACTCGACTGCTAGGTGGAACTGATGGAAAATAGAGAAGGCAGGTAACAGTGACCTAGAAAAGTGATGTGCAGAATAAGAGTATGATGACAAGAAAGTTGATTTTGCTTGAACTTTTAATTTATTGCCACTTCTGACTACCTGTTCTTTCCATATTGATTTTCTTTTAAATGGTCTTTTGCCCTTTTAAAATTGATCTTTAAAAATGTTTCTTGGCCAAATATCTCCACTGCTTGTGATGTTCCATTTAATGACATTTAAAGTTTTTGTATTCTCACTCTCCTCCTGAAAAAATGACTATTTTGACTTTATTATAGGAAAAAAAAAAAACTAGAAAAATAGGGAAAGCCAAATTAATTTGTTGCCCCTAAAAGTAATTGCTGAATTCATTCTATAAAATGTTCATAAAGTATATTCACCCAACTATTTTTAGACAGTCTTAATTTCAAAGTAATGAAGTTGTTAAAATTACTGTGATTTATACTTAGAAAAAACTTCGAAAAAGAACAGCTTGCGTACAATTTGTTCAGCCACCCTAAATCTTTTATCTACTAGTGACTACAAAAGACTGCAGACCAATTTCATGTTTTCAAATACATAAATGTGTACAGGTATTTTTGATTTAAGGGTAGCTAACAATCAACCATCCTTTGCACCTAGGGATTGTGGAGGCATGGTAGGTACAAACTACCTGGGCTAGACTGGCTTTACTAGTTTGAATTCTTGGAACACTATGTTCACATCAACAAGTGAAGTTCATATGGTATTCTACCACCAAGAAAAATTAAGCAAGGACCTTGAGCATTTTTAAAAGAACATCCTTCAATCTCCAAAGTTGCACTGAAACATCTATTAAACTTTCTTCTTCTCTTTCCTCTCATCTCAATGACTCAAATGAAGAAAGTAAAATAAACAAAAATAGTAAACACATTCATAGTATGTTGGAATATAGTTTTAAAAGAACTCATGCCATACACACAAGAATGTTTGCCTATTTGGGGATGGGAGGGAAAGGAATGAGAATAAAAGGAAATAAATACAAGGAAGAAGTTAACTCTCTAACCAATGATGAGTGAAAGCATGCTCTGACTTGAGGAGTGTGATTAACTCAACTCTCTACATTAGAGTTTAGAAAAATAAAATAAAAAATAATTTTTGTTTTGAAATCACTATGTGATGATGAATAATGTAGTTCCAGGACATCAGGTTCATATAGTAAGATTCCTGTAGCTCAAGAGGAGCATTTGCGAGCTTAGTCTGGTTATGAGCAGAGAAAGATAGAAAATTCCCTTCCATTCTTACACTAGTTGGATAAAATCGAAAAAAGGCGATATTTGCTCTTGAAGAATTACTTTTTGAGGACTTTTATGCTTTGTTATGCATCCTCATTCAAGTCTACCACTGCATTAATTCATATTAAGTTATAACTGATAAAGACCTCTTTCTCAAAATGAAATAAATCTCCAATGAAGCTGGGTTTAATACAGGTACACATCAAAAACACCCAGGCAGTGTTTACAAAACTCCATATGTCCAAGCTCTACCCCTGCAGGCTCTCAGTATTTGAAATATGTGTAATCGGTAGAATGAAAAAGAAAGAAAGTATTTTGGAATGCTAATAAACTCAGGTGTCCAGCTGGCCCGGAGTATTTATTTATCCACGTGTCTCTCTACCTCCCAGTCCCACCACATCAGATCTAAAGACTTCCAACCCATTTGCCTATAAGAAACAGGAGACCAGTACCACTGCCTATGGCATCTCTCATCTGTTTCTCAACCTAACAAACACTCCTAGCATCATGTGGAAGCAAGTGACAATTGTGTCAGTCACCTGATAGTTGAGTTACCTTGAGAAACTATGCATCTGACTGGGCATCAAATTCCTCTTCTGTAAATAGAGAAGAATGAACTAAATGACCTCTAAAATGCCTCCCTGTTCCAAAATTCCAAAAATCTGTACAGCTTCATTTTTATTTGTTGTGTATTTGTTCTTCTTATTGGAGAAAATTATAATGTCTAACTTAATTTGTTGGCAATATTTTGTTGCCTTCGAAAAATGATCGGCTCTGATCCTTCTGATCTACAACTCGTCCTTCGCAGAAAACCCAACAAGTGCTACTGTCAGTTCTGGGTTTGTACAGAGAATACTCCCTCTCATCTCACTTGTTGATTGAGTAGGAGGCAGCGGGCAATATTTCAAAATGCACACTGACATTTAATTATACAAAAATCTCTTTCCGCGATCACTTCTCTTGCCAGGCTGATTCTGATCTACTCAAACATTTTTCCTTTTTGTTGACTCCTAGTTTTCTGGTCCTTATTGAGAACGATCAGAAATGAGCTTCAAAAACTACATTTATAGTCTTGCTACTTCTTTCTCTAATAGAATCAGTGGCACTCATTTGCAAAAATGATGTTTCTTTCTGAGACTTATCTGAATCCCTAACACTCATACCGACACATTATCAAAATGTGAATATTTCAAAAATCTATATCAAATATAAAGCGTACAAATGTCACTTAAAAGTTTAAGTTTAGGTCCTGGCAAAATGTGAATGTAAATGGATCATTTTGTTTTAGCTGGTTAAACACTGAAATGATTCAGCAGAAAGATAAGCCAGGACCAGGACTACAATGAGGTAAGTGAGGCACTTGCCTCGGGTGTGGAATTTACGGAAGCATTAAAAATCTCAATAATCAAGATAAACCATATGTTAAATTAATATTTTAGATCAGTAACAGTGATGTGGCAAGATTGGAACCTGACACCAAAGAAAAACCTTTTTTAATACTAACCTTATCTTAATTTAAAATTTTGATGTTCTCTTCATCATGGATTTTTAAAATCAATTTTGATGTTTTTGAAATACTGAAATAAAATATTATTTACATTAATTACTAAATTTTGGGCATCTCTTTAAAGCCTTAAAATATGCACCCATGGCAAGTGCCTTCTTTACTTCACATTAGTCCTGGTCCCAGCACAACTTACCTTCGCGTTAAGCCACACTTGAACATTACTGCATCTTGTTCTTAATAAACAGAGACTGCCACAACAACTCTAATTATTTCTATTATCGTTATTATTTGTGTGTGTGCCTCTTCTAAGTGACGAATATCATTTCAATAATTTATTTTAACGCAACGACTGAAGGAAGTAGGCAATTTTATTTTTACATAAGAGAAAAATCAAACTCTGAAACGTGAAAATAATCTGACAAGGGATATGCCTCATGTATATTCTATTATTAAATGAGATAAAGGGAGAGAGAAAGAAATGAGAGGAAAAAAATAGGGAAGGAGAGGAGGATGAATACATAGCCCAGGGATGTTCAAATTCAAAGTGCTGAAGATTCATGGTAAATTTGCTTAAAATATAGATTCTCAAGCTGATCTCTATAAATATGAATTAAATAAGGCCTAGGGCAACTCTCAGAATCTGCATTTTAAGTGATTCTAATGCAGGTATTCTAAGGACCACACAATGAAAAACAATGATGAGAAGCACCCACCTAGCAGAAAATGGACTATGTATCTGGTACACACTTTCGCATAATCCCCCAGTGAACTTTAAGGTAAAAAATTAATCCTTCTTTTTTTTACATAGGAGGAGAGAAAGTCCAAGATGATAAGAAAATTGCAATCTCTAGTGTCAAATGAGTGGAAAAATCATAATTTAAGATGGATCTTTCTAACTCCAAATTTCAGGCTCTTTCCACTGTATTCGATCGATGCCTTTCTGTTCAGTGCTACCACATACCACAGACACAAGATTGTATCAAGGAATCTAAATCAGCCAAAGCTGGTTTTCAACCTGCAGTGGCAGGCAGCTGGGACAGATATCAGCAGTGGGAACAGGTGAAAGGAAAAGGGAAAGGGAAAGGGAAAGAATGTTGGAGTAGGGATGAGAAAGAGCACTTCCGAAGGTGGAAAGTAATGTTGTGTACATGCAATCGTTTTATTTTTCAGTTTAAAATTCAAAATGAGAATGTAACCATTATGCCAATGTTACCAATTATCTAAGCAAATGACATAATATAGACATGACAGTAATTTAGTTTGATGAGGGAAGAACAATATCTTGTTTTCTAGTTTAAGCCTACATTAGCCCATTTTCTAATTTAAGCCTGCATTTCTGGATTTATCCCCCATTCTGCCTTTCTGTGCCTTCTGTCTTTGATCCTGAACTCAAGCTGTTCTTACTGAGCCAGTCTTCCGTTTTTATATTAAGTTGGAATTACTTGAAATCCATCTCCCCCAGGGAAATCACTCTGGTTAACTCGATATCATCCCAACTTGACACCTTACCATTATGTCCACCTAAACTTCACTTGTGTTTATACATTTAATATATACACACTTATTATTTATGTGCCCATTCCTGTGTTGTTTAGCCTAATAATGTATCTAGGTCATGGTTAAATTTGTAAACAGATTTCTAGTTTTTGGAAATATCTGAATATTCTAAAATTTAATTACAGAAACTCTGTTACCTAATAAAATGCTACATACAATGAAAAGGATCAATGAGTACGTACTAAAGAGAATAATTGAAAAGTTACAATTTTGTAGGGCAATAGCTCTGAAATGCTATCACTTACCTGTCACTGAAATGAGTTTTTCTACCCAAAGGAATATATTTATAGACTTCTAAAATTTAAGAACCGATAGACTCTTGCTATTTCCCTAGATCTTTTGGAGAGAAGAAGTGGAAGAAAGAAGGATAAGTTATAGTCTTCAGAAAGTTAAAATTTTATTGAGGAAATAAAAACCAATGTTCATAATTTTAGGCCAAGTTACATCGAATCTACAATCAGAATGGGAGCAATATGACTTCAAAAGTCATCTTGAATGAGATAGGAACACCGCTGGGCAGATGTAAAGGAGAAGAAATTGAGCCTAAAGCACAGAGAGAGGTAATGGCTTAAGATAAACCAGGGGTGTCACCAGCCTAAAGAGGACTTGAGAGAATGACTCAAAGGACTTTGAAGATAGACTACAAAGAGCCTGCAATTATGAAAAGAGGGATAACTACAGCAGTTAAGTTCCCAGAAGGAGGAGGTAGGGATGGAATGCAGAATATGGTGGACAAGAAGAAAAAGCCTAAGAAAGAGTTGGAGGCATAGAATTGCTGGGGAAAGTTGGAGGCATAAGAGGGAACTCACCCCAGATGGTTTCCATCATTGTCATTATGTGGGAGGTGAGATCAGCTCCTGAAGGCAAAAAGGGAGTGGGGGAAGATGAGAATGTCTGGTTAACTGTGGTGGTGAGTTTTACAGGGTGTCAGTGCCATCGTCATCATCTATGGCTACACTGTGCTTTGTGTGCTAAATCTTACATAAATTACTCTTATACAGCAAGACTATAAATATTATATAAAGAGAAAGCTATAGCTTCTCCCTCAAGACCATAAAGTATAAACACTGTAAAGTCTAGATATATTTAAAGGTCTAGAAGGAAATTCAAAATTTCATTTTCTAACAGTTTTTTTTATATTCTATGAGTCAACAAACTTTTTTTAAAAAAATTATTAAATTGGATTATTACCAAATGTTTAGAAATGAAAAGCAACAGTGTCATGACTTGTATTGGAAGATCTTAATAAGTGACATATAAATTTTATAAATGGTATCAGAGAACTAACATTAACTTTTTGATAAAAGTAACCATTATTTTAAAGTATGGAGCAATCCTTAAATTAATTAAAAATTCCTATGACCTTCCCCATATCAGGAAGCTATTCAAAAACTATATAGTAAGAAGCATTTCTGGGCACAATAATTTTTAGATTTAAACCAGAGAACAGACTGCTAAGGGCCATGCTAATTTTATTTTCCTTTTTCCACCATGAGACAGAAACAATGAAGAATTTAACTTAGTTATCCTTGCTGTGGGTATAGGAAAAATCCACCCATGGAAAAACAGAGAAAATGACTCATTTTAAGTTTGAAAGACATGTACTCTTATACCAATCTTGGAGAAATTTGTAGCCAATATCTAAATAATCACAGGCTAACTAAAAATTAAAATTCCTAGTATTTCTTTTACCTTCCTTGAAGGATGGCTTCATTATGTTTTTATTGTATTATTAATTTCAGCAACAGTGTCCAAGTTGCTTCCATTTCAATGAAGTGGGAGACAAAAGATGCCTGGCTCAATCAAGGCTTCCCAAATCTCTACAATTTTAAAACACAAAATCTTATTTTAGCCTCCTGGGCTGCTATTTTACCAACACAGCTTCAACGATTACAAATTATAGTTGCTCCCAGAAATGGAGAGGGTCACTTTACAGAAGAGTTAACTGACTTGAGCTTTTAAATTTACTTGCTTGGAGATTACTTATGCAAAACGTTCTGACAGTCCACAAACAACCTGAGCATTCACCTTTCAAAAGATTTTATCAGCTTCCTTGGCACTTAGATGAGGGAGTTATCTCCTCAGGGAACAGAACATCAGAGTTTTATCCAAGGGCTGTCTCCTTTACTGAGAACTGAAAATGCTGTTTCTCTTTTACTGTGGGTTTCCCACTCCTTTGGGCACATGATAATGAGAAGGTCATACCTTAAGATATAACATCTATCCCCTTCTTTCCAGTAGCGCACCATGCAAATACACTATACCAGGTAAAACTGCCTTGGAATGATTTATTAGGAAGAATATTAAAATAAAATTTGCCATCTTGTGGGGAAATAGCTTGCCTCATTAAATATTCAAAGAGTGGCTAGTATTTCCTTGGAGCAGACTAACTAGTTTTGGAGTCTCTTATTTAGTCAGCATGCAAATTACAATCTTCCCCAAAAGACTGGAATTGGGACAAAGAATGCTCACCAAGAAAATGGATATATATATATAAAACAGCAGACATTTTTACTCAAAATCTCCCCTATTAAGTGTTCAAACTGAACACAGTAGGGGTAGCATGACAGCACTGAAAGCCAAAAAGGCTGCCCTGCAAGTCTGCCTTTATCCTCTGCTAGCTGTGCCTTGGTTTTAAGATATTTAATCACTTGGCATGATTCGAAAAGCAAAGGCAGTAGAATTTCTTCAGAGGATTCTGGTAAATTTGAAGCAAGATAACATACATAAAGTGACTAGAATAACTGTTTTGCACATTAACTTAATAAATGTTAATTACATCTTGTTATGAATGTACTTTTAAGAATGGGGTGAAAATATCCCCAACCTAAAGCCCTTCTTTTTTTTTTTTTTTTTAGGCGAGGCAACCCTTGGTTAACCTTACAGATTGCAAGGACCTTAACAGTTTATAATCCCTTATTTTTTATTTTTTACACCTACAGCACCTGCTCTTCTTAGGTGGTCTCCCATCCAAGTACTAACCAGGCCCAACCCTGCTTAGCTTCTAAGGTCAGATGGGATCAGGTTTGTTCAGGGTGGCATGGCTGCAGACCTAAAGCCCTTCTTATAATAATAATTATTCCACATAAATGACTACTTGTCCCTATGATATGACCTCTGAGATCTTAAGTGATACTCTTTTTTACCTTATTATAAAAAATTTAAAGTATAAACAAAAGTAGAGAGATTAGTATAGTTCATCCTCAGTTTTGATATTATCTTGTGCTGCATCTGCCATTTCTCCTCCCAACAAATTAGTTTGAAGCAAATTCCAGAAATAGTATTATTTCACCCATAACTATTTCAGTATCTCTAAAAGATCTGAATTTAAAAAAAAACAGTATTAGTGTCATATATCAATACTGTTAATAATTCTTGATATTATCAAATATCTACTCAGCATTCAAATTTCCCCAACTGTCATATGCATGTTTGTTTTTTTAATCTAACAGTTTGCTGAATCAAGATTTGAATAAGGCCCCTACACCTAAGTTGGTTGATATGTCTTTTAAAACTATTTTACTCTACAACTCCCCTTCATGTTTTTTTTTCCTTGCAATTTATTTGCTGCAGAAACCAAGGTGTTGGTATGTTAGAGCTCTCCACAGCCTAGACTTTCCTGATTGCATCCCTCTGGTGTATTTTAATGCATTCTTCTGATTTTCTTTTCTTTCTGAAAACTGGTAATCAGATCTAGAGGCCTGATCAAACTGAGGTCTAATCTTTATCATGAGTAAAGCCTCAGATTATACCATGAACTGCCATCAGGAAGCACATGATGCTTTTTCGTATCCCTTTTTGTGACTTTGGCAGCTGCTTGGTGGGAATTACCTGAACCCGTTATTGAAAAATGGAAATATTCTATCATTCATTCTTCATTTATTAGCTAGTACAGTCCTACAAAAAGAAAAGGCTCTCATCAATTCTTGATCTCCTGAAAAGGCTGGAAAATTGCTTTATTTCTCCCCTGTATTTTTTTCAAAATACTGAGTTTGGTTTGCTAGCAACCTGCACATATGGCCACTAAGGGGTCTATTTTTTTTTTTTTTGGTATCATTATAAACTTGTATGTTTTAATATATCTGATGTGTTTTAATCTTTTACAGATATTACTCTATTGATGATCAAATTATTCCTTGCTTAGTAAGCGCTCATTCAATTTGATTCCTGAGTTCTCTTGACACAAATCTAGTAGTCTTTATAGTTCCTCACTTTCCATCTCACCTTTCATTTCCTGATAGCCATTTCTCCAAGCACCCTAGATCCTTTTAGGTGAAAATGGCATTAGATACCATAGTCTGGGGGCAAGGGCTGTTCATTGTTATGCAATTAGTCATTCTTTCTAAGCCTTTTCAGTGGACAGAGCTAGAAAATACTTTTTAAAAAATATATCACAGGTTCATACTGATATTGTAATTCAAATTCAAGAGAATAAGGTTTCTATTAACCCCATTCATCTTCACTGATATTCATCTTTATCTTCCTTCTCCAGTGTCTTAAATTCCTATCCTCAAGGACACCAACATAATTACTCATCAGTTTTATCTCATAATACTAGTCTCAGGATCACAATATGATTACTACCCCCAACAACACATTTATAGTAAATAATTTCAACTCTGCTTGTGTTATTTTTGTTCTTAAGATGTATACCCCTAAGTAAGGATAGTCAAATTGCTGTGATTTAAAGTTTTAAGAAGTTATTTTCTATATGGTTATGCCATCAATTTGTTACATAATTTGCTTGTTTCATTTTCCTTTTAACTTTTAGGGATTGCTTTTTACATTTAATTTTTTAAAAAATTACTTTAAACACATTGCTCCAAATCATACCTATAAAAAAAGATGTATTCAAGGAATTCTAAGTTATCTACTTATCCCACCTTCCCCTATAAGAATATTTTATATTTAATAATTTATTCATTCTACTTAATACAAATATACCTCCTTCTTACATAAATGATAATGGTTGTATAATAATGATAAAGATTATCCATCTTTATTTCACTCAATAGTTCTTGCATCATTTAACTTTCCTCAGTTATTATACTGAAACAATTATTTATGCTAGTTATGATAATATAATGATGATCAGATATTATCCCACACGTGAAATTCAGCAATGTAGTCTAATAAAAAAGCCATCCCATTTCATGTTTAAATACCAGCTAATGATTTGTTTTAAAAGCACACATTTTGACCTTCTTAGCCCATTTCATCCACTTTTTGGGATCAAAAGATACAAACCTCCAGTCATAAAAACACGAGGGGATATACGGCATGGTGACTATAGGTAATAATACAGTACTACATATTTTAAAGTTGCTAAGAGAATAGATTTTAAATATTCTCATCATAAGAAAAAAATTTTGCAACTATGTATGGTGACAGATGTTAACTAGACTTATTGTATGATCATTTTGCAATACAGTTGGCACTTGAACAATGTGGGGTTTAGGGGTCCCGACCCCCGCACAGCTGAAAATCCAGGTATAACTTTTGATTCCTCCTAAACTTACAGTCATCCTTCAGCATCTCATGGGACATTGGTTCCAGGACCTCCCTCAGAGAGCAAAATCTGCAGATGCTCAAGTTCCTTATATAAAATGGCATAGAACAATGCATGCAGTTGGCCCTCTGCATCTGTGAATTCCCGACCTCAGATGGAAAAAAAAAAAAAAAAACTGTTTCTGATCTGCAGTTGGTTAAATTCACGAATGTGAAAACTGGACATATGGAGAGCCCATTGTATATTTACTAGGAAAAAAAAAAACAGTGTTGTTCAGGGGTCAAGTAATGAATCACTATTTTGTACAACTGACACTAATATAAATGTTATGTCAATTACACGTCAATGAGGAAAAAAACAGCACACCTTTCACCCTCATTTAAGATACCAGTGTGAAAGGGAACACTCATAAAGCTATTTCTGTTAAAAGCTGGCTATTTCCATCAGAGCCAGTACTGTATTCCTTTACAGGAAAATCTGTCAAAAATTAGTATATGAATTCTCTTATACACTTTAAGCATTTGTAAGAGCAAATATCTCATTAACCAATATCTTGTAAAGAGCTCTAGAATGCATGTAAGTTATTTTTTACCAGTTTCCTTATTTACAAAAATTTGATCATGGAAAACTCTGGAGTCAGAAGAACTGAATAAAATTCTTAGCTGAGCAGCTAATTAGTTGGATGACTTTAGGTAAGTCAT
The DNA here is from genome assembly GCA_004027375.1 of Macroglossus sobrinus. Lineage (NCBI taxonomy): Eukaryota > Metazoa > Chordata > Mammalia > Chiroptera > Pteropodidae > Macroglossus > Macroglossus sobrinus. Next base: position 421,647 of record PVKZ01000710.1, on the reverse strand, counting down.
TTCATCTCTTAGAACTTGAATATTCCCATCAGTTAAGTGGAGATGATACTACCGATGCCAGAATGTTGTTGTGAGAAAGAAATAATTATTTGAATGCAGCTTATAAACGCATAATACTCTGCAAACGCAAAGCGTAATAAACAGGGAATTATGTTGATAAATATTAAGATTGATAAAATTCAATCTTAAAGCTTTAATTTGTTTCTTTAAAATGATGGTAACAACTGACTGTGAATGAGAGCTTTACAATCATCCACACTGATGTCTGGAAACTGACTTTTGCCTGAACATAACTTGGTTATAAATATCTGTCTTTGAATTTGACATTCAATTCTGAGATGAATCGAACATGCTTCAGAATTTTAATCTGACATCCAAGAGCTAAAACTCTAAAAGCAGATAAAACATTTTGAAAAAAAAAAAAAGAGGTAAACTGTTAATCTCAAGTGACTTTTAATTCCAACTCTGATTATTCAATATAGAAAACTCATCTTCAGATTTTTGAAAATTCATCTCTAAAGCTTTTACATAATCTAAGATGAAGAAGAAATGGATCTATATTTTATGTTAAGGAAAAATAAAACACTAAAATTAATCCCTTTTCTTCCTAAAACTTGTTTAAAAGACATAAACTTCATTAGACTACACTACTTAATGTTTTAAATGTGATTCAGCAGATGATGAATAGAAATAAATAAGAGATTTATGACACTGCATTAAAAATCAACTATGTTCACAGTGACATTTTTTGGTTGTTACAAATCATAGCCAGTGAAATTATTCTTTCTGCTGATAAACTCTGGTTTATAATTATAGTCAAAGAAATCTACCTCCTTGTTTTTAAGCAGAAATCTGCTTTAGGGAGTGCACACTGAAAGGTTATAGCTAAGTTTGCACGTAAAAATAAATACTGTATATACATTTTTGAGCTCTAAACTTCACAGTTACACATTATTTCCTTCTTTCCACTTAAATCCTGCATACTGCCAACAGTTGTACATATAAACCACCAATCCAGTCACGAGTAGCTCACTGGGAGAGGGAAGGGAGAAAAGTTTAGTTTTAAAAATTTTCACACACATGCAAAAATATCAAAAATAAGTCAATGAGCCTTTACCTAGACATCACCCAGATTTAATAATATCAAGAACTTGTTACATTTACATGATCAAGTTTCACAGAGCCTTTTAAAGTAAATCTCAGACTTTAGGCACATGTCAGCACATATCTCTAAAAAGGATGGACATTTTCTTACATAACTACAAAGTCCAATCCACCATAACAAAATTGCCAAAGATTCCTTGATTTCATCTGTTACCCAGTTATTGCCATTGCTTCAAAATAGTAATCTTAGAGTTGGTATGTTTGAAATAGGATACAAGTAAAATCTATACATTATATTTGGTCATTAACATCTCAGAAACCTGTTTTAATCCGTAAACCTGCCTCCTTTACTTTCTCCCATGATACTGAAAGGAGAAATCCTCCCTTTCTTTTAAATACACATTTATTAAGTGACTGTTTCTTTCTTGTTAGGTGCTTTTGCATTTATCACCTAATTTAATCTTCAAATCCTCAGGACATAATGTGGTAGACACAGGTATCTGTGTACTAAAATTTAGGCTGTCTCCCATGCTATCAATAAGCTGTGGAGAAGTAGCTGCCAAAAGCAGCTTTACCAAGGAGTGATCATTTAAGCCAGGAGGATCAAGGTTGGTCTAAAGCATTTCTCAGTAACAAATGACCAGTAACTCCTCCGTATCTACTAATGTGCCCCACTGCAAGGTGATCTGTGGACATATTTGTTGATAGACTTACCCTCATGAGACAAAATTCCTTACTACCTTCTCTGCTAATACATTGTGTCATATTTCTATTATATTGTAGCCATATCAATATTCAACCCACTACACAATAAATCCCAACAGGGAAGATATTATGCCTTACTTGACTTTGAATCTCCAGGGCTTAGCACAGTGCCTAGCATTTAACAATTAGTGGAATAAAAAAAAATGAAATGAATCAATTATGCATCCCACTTTTCAAATATGTTTAAGAAGCAGGTATATCATTCATCCGAGAGGAAGCCCTCTAATGTATCCACAACAAAATCCTAACACTAGAGAAGAAATGAGGCATGGAAAATGGTGACACAAAATTATAGAGCCTGTGAGGAAAAGGGAATGATGGGCAGGAGGAAGGAGTCTAAGAGAATATTTTATACTTTTAAGTAAGAAATTTCTCTGAAATACTAAAACATAAAACCAACCACACTGTAAGTAAGATGTCATGGATCTTCTGTACAAGAGCATCTCTGACTCACTAGTGGTGAAGCCATTTTTCAGCATCACCAGGGTTGAGATAATACAATTTAAATCAACGTTGAACAATCTTTATTGTTTAGAATGTCAAGCCAAAAATCTCTTACACTTTAGCTTAAGCACATTTCTCTTCCTCCATCATGAGGTGAGCAGCTGGCTGCCTTGCTAAGCAGAGCCCTTTATATACTCTGAGACCCTCCAAATATGCACTGCTTATTCCAATCCTTAAAATATGCAGCTTTCTTCGCACCCTTCCTTATGCATCCTGTTGGGAATGTTCCTTTATGTAATTTATCATTTTAAATCACCCATTTTTTTCTGCTACATTCCTTAACTTCACCTCTCTCAAGGACTCGTCTGTTAATGTCTCTAGTTCAATTTACTACATTAAATCTTTCACCTTTCATATTGGCATTCTGCTTTTTACACCTTAAGAGAAGAGCTTATTTTAGATAATAATTTACCTTACATTTCATTCCTTGTTTTGAAGAGTCCAATGATAAATTTAAAACAGTCCCAATCAGAATCAGGAAACCAAATTTAAAATAGTCTCCATATGTCTTGGGATGATTTGCCTTCCTGGAGATATGTTGATGAATTTTCAGCACAAATTAAACCTCACAGAATCATTCTTCAAGTATTTCTACAAGGGTTCAATAGTGTGTTCCACCATCATGTAGAACCAATTTGAAGTTGAATGATATTGGTTCAAACAACTCTGCTCTCAACAAGCAAATCTGAGGATTATGTTTGGAAGGTGAACTGAGTGGTCTCAGGGAAAGAGGCCAGCAAAAGTATTCTTAATGATATCACACTGCTTATTAGAAGGTTTGTTATTCTGCTTTAATTTACTGCTACCCAAAAGGTTCGACAGATAAACCTACTGGTAAAATAGAGCTAAAATAAAAATGTCTTCTTTAGCCTTTGGAAATAACAGTAAATGATAACAACAATAATACAAGAGCACTATCCTTTTATAAAACTATGTGCTGGTACTATTGTAAATACTTTACATGTACTAATTCATTCAGTTTTTAGAATACTCTTGTAAGGGAAACATTTTTATCATACTTATGTTACAGCTGAAGAAACTGAGGCCCACATTGCTTGACTAACTTGCCCAAAGTCATGCATGATTTGGCTGGGATTTAAATCCAGGGCATCTGGCTTCACAGTCTGTCATTAATCCAGAATTTATATTGTAAATAGTTCAGAATATTCATCTTTGCGACATAGGAAATATATCTGCTAAGGTAATACACACTTAGCAAATATGCACATTTCCAAAACAATGTTTCATCTTACTTAACAAAAAAAAAAAGAAAAAATAATCAACATGGTATCCACATGGCTTCAAGGCAGCTATTCTTCCCATCCATGGTGAGTGATAAACTGAGGAGAACATTTTTACTAGCACATATATGCACATAGCCTAATATTTGAAGAAAGATATCTCTAAACCTAAGTAAACAAAATTCTCAATAAAAACATTAACTGTTTACATGAAATTATTTTAATAACACAAATAATATTTAGACAAATGCTTTGTTCTAATGAATAGAACAGCTGAGAGGTAGAAGCATAAATGTTCTAAAATTCTTTTTATAAACTGTACATGATATTTTGCACATTATCATCATTGGCCATGACCAATATATTTATTCAAAATCCCAATGAAAAAAATATTGATCAGCAAATATCAACTTTTCACTATTTATTGAGTGCAAAGCCCTAGGCTAGATCCCATAAAAGACAGTCCTAATGTGAAGGATGACAAAGCAGCTGATAAGAACTAAACATCTATGTTAGTTGGGCTCTTCTGATTTTAAGAATAGAAGTCACTCTGCTTCTGCCACATAATAGGGATTGACTATAGGCTATACTTAGGGGAAAAAAAGAACATAAGTGTTTTCACCATATAATTAGAATTCACAGAAACCCAAGAACCATTCAACTCGGACTTGGAGAGACAGAAGTGAGTTCAAGAGTGGAAGGTCATTTGGGATTCAAATGAGCTGCACCAACTAGGTTACCAACATGTGTCTGCTTATCTCTACTCTGCTTATTACCATCTCTGTTTCTGTCATCAAACAGAAAATGTTTCTGTGTCCAGTGGGTTCCATCTCTCTGTGTATTCCATTAAAAGACTTCCAAAAAGAGAATCTGGTCTGGTTTTTTTTTTAACACCATCTTTGCCGGGCTGAGCTTTCCCATCAGGACTACCTTCGGCATTACCAGAAGATATATCTAAGATGAGGGAAGTCTTTGTTACTTGATGTAGACCTCCTGAAACCACGGAGCCACTCACTATCAACATCTAAGGGACTCTTAGACTCAACTGCTCCTAAAAAATCTGGACCAGTATTAAAAATACAGCAATTTGAAGACCCGTGAGCACAATCTAGTTTCTTACTTAGAGCCCAGTTTCCTTAATATGACATATAGAATCTGTGGGAGGCAGCATATAATATGGTATACACTTGTTTTTATATACCTATAGAAGCCTAAATTATGCAGTGGTTAAAAGAGTAATCTCTAAAAATATTACTTGTATTAAACATTAGCTCTGACGTTTACAAGGTGGGTGACCATGCGCCAATTACTCAACCTATCTGTACCTCAGATTCCTTATCTGGCAAACAGAGGTAATAGTAGCCCCTACTCCATAAGATTCTTATAAGGATAAAAGAAACAATTTATTCAAAGAGATACAAGATGAACCTGTCACATGGTGAACACTTTATGAATTTTAGTTACTATTTTCTTATTACTTCTAACACATTATCAATTTTACCCCTTATAACTCCACACACAAAAGTTCTGTCCAAACATATTATGTTCATATTTCTATTGATACCCATTACCTGGATCTTCCTCCCCTAATTCTTCTGGTGACGTCTTCTTCATCCCACCAACTTCGGTATAAATTTCTTTTCTGAGCAATTTCCTCCCTGGCTGATAATCTCCAGAGGGGCCTCCAACAATTCCTCTGGCCCTGTATGCTCATGCAACTCCTCACATCTGGGTGGGCAATTCCATGTCCTCCCATTGAATCTGGGCTGGCCTTGGGACTAGCTTGGACCACAGAACATAGTGGAAGGATGTTCCAGGACTCTTAAACCTAGGATTTAATTTCCTGATCTGAGAATCCAGTCATCATGCTATGAGAAGCTCATGCCACATGCAGATGCTACATAGGGGAGAACCTAGCTGCACCAGTTGACGGCCCCAGCTTAGCTCCTAGTTGATGCCAGAGCCAACCCTCAATCATGTGACTGAGCCAGCCCAGATGGTCCAGCCCAGTCAAGCCCTAGATAACATGTACCCAGCTGAGCTTAGTCAGCCTATAGAAACATAAGAGATAATAAAATAATAAAATGATAGGCTTGAAATAATAATAAAATAGCTTCGGGTCACTATGTTTTCATTGTTTCATTAAAGCAACAATATAGATTGTTTATTACAGCAATACCAAAACATTGCTCATGACACTCCTAGATAGAATAAGTATTTCTTGGGCTAAGATCTGATAAATCTATTCTGTAATTTAACAGACTGTATTATAATTATTTATTATTAACGTCCATCTCATCTCCTGAGAGCCTCAAGATTAGTAACTATGAACTTAAGGGGAAAATATTTTTCAGAATAAATTTCAAGAAAAGTAGCAGAATTTACAGTATCTAGAACAAAGGTATAACCAACTAGAAAAATTCAGAAATCACCCCTCGCCTGTCATTTTGGAAATCTCTAATCCCTTGTAGATTTGTAATAAGTTATAGAAAAAGTAAGATTTATTATCCCCAAACAATAATCAGATGATTTAATATTATAATTTCTATCTAGAATTCTATTACCACCATCTCCTGAAAATTGAGAAAATAAAAACGAATGAAATAGAGTGGCTAAAGTTAGCCAATATTGTTTTTATTGTTTATTTTTTTAGGAAAGAACAAGGAGCAGTAACTTGTTTTTATTACATAGCACAATTTTTTGGAAGCAAGATAATGAAGTGGTTATAAATATGGACCCTGTAGTCAGGCAGCTTGGGTTTTAATTTCCATTTCATAGACTGGGTTTGACTTCCACTGACTCATTTGCGTGGCAAGTCACTTAACCTGTCTGTGCCTCAGTTTTCTGAATGATACAATGGAGATAATGAAAGTACCTACTTTAATAGGGCCCTATTAAAGATTAAATGAGTCTATATATGTAAAGCACATAGAATGTTGCCTGACATTCAGTAAGACTGGTTAGCTGCTGCTGCTATTTCTCCTGCTATTCTTCCTGCTCCTACTCCTCCTACTATTATAAAGACAAGTAATGAAGATAGTGTCATTTTAGATCATGAATAGACAAAAGGGTCACTGGAACTAGACAGAAAATAGTGCTTGACAGTTAGCTCTCTAAATTATGCTAGACACAAAAATAAACTCCAAAAAGAATTTTGTTTATAAAATACAAAAACTTCATAACATTTTTTTAAAATGTAGGAGAATGGCGTTAATAGATTGGTTGGAGGGTAGAGAACTTAAACCAGATATTAAAAGGATAAACCACTAAGGAAATGATTATTAAATCTTATGACATAAAGGACAGATAAAGAGCTTCTCAGACAGAAAAAAAAGAAAAAAGAAAAAATAAAGGAGTTCATCACCACCAAACCAGTATTATAGAAAATATTAAAGGAACTTTTTTAAGAAAAAAAAAATATATGTATGAAAAGTCTACATAAAGAATGGCAATGACTACATATCTATCAACAAGTACTTCAAATGAAAAAGAATTAAATGCTGCAATCAAAAGAATGGGTGGCTGAATGGATAGGAAAACAAGACCCTTATATATGCTGCCTACAAGAGATTCATTTCAGATTAAAAGACACACAGAGACTAATAGTAATGGGGTGGGAAAAGTTACTTCATGATGGACTTAGAGGGTAAACTGCTGAGTGGAATAAGTCGGACAGAGGAAGACAAATGCCATATGACTGCACATATATGTGGAATCTAAAGAACAAAAGGAACAAACAAAAACATAAAACAGAAATAAACTCAGAGATACAGAGGATATTTTAAGGGTTACCAGATGGAAGGGGAGTTGGAGGGGTCTGTAAAAAGGGGGGAAGGGATTAAGTACAAATTGGTAATTACAAAATAGTCATGGAGATAGAAAGTATAGCATAAGGAATGTAGTCAATAATTTTGTAATACCTATCTATATACAGTGTCAATGGGACACTAGATTTATTGGGCTGATCACTCTGCGAGTTATATAGATGTTTGATCATTATGTTGTACACCAGAAACTGATACAATATTATATGCCAACTGAAACTGAAAAATAAAAATTATTAATAAACAAAAATATCTGACAACACTAATTTTTTAAATTCTATGCAAATGAACAATGAATACCATAAACAGATTTAAAGAATGAGCCAGAGACCAGGAAAAAGAAATTCATTAGAATTAGTGTCCAAAATATACAAAGATCTCCTATTAATAAATAATAAACAGCAAATTACCAGTAAGAAATGAGCAAGATGATCAACAAACTTGCATAAGGGAAATGTAAATGGCTAATAACTATTAATAAAGCTTTAATTAAAAATAGAATATTACATGGTTGATAATTGGGTCTTATCCTCTGCCTGGACCTTGAGCTAAAAGCTGTCTTCTGAGTAGGAAGAGGAAGATGTCGGTAAATCAGGGAGATGGAGAGAAGAGTAGGTCCCCAAATCTCTAGAATTTTTCCATCTCAATCTTTCCAAATCAGGCTGACTAGAGCCATCAACCTTTTAATAATATAACTTGACATTTTATGTAATTGAACTTTTTAAATCCCACTTACTATGTTTTAATGATGCTTTATAACAATGACATCAGAGTAAAGGCTGGATATAGTTGTATGAGATTCCCACATATTAACTCAGAAGAAATCATGAAGAAAGTATGATTATTATTTATCTCCTAACAAACATAAAACAAAAACAAACTCATAGATACAGAGAACATTTTAAGGGTTACCATTTTGTCAATTGTAACAAAATGGTTGACAAGCCCAAGTTCACCCAGAAGAGTCAGAATTCAAACCCATTATCTGTTTCCAACATCAGCTCTTAACCATATGTTATTATTGCTTCTAAACATATGACATATGAAAAGATGTTCAGTCTCTCTAAAAATCAGGGAAATGCAAACTTGCAACATACCATTTCACACTACAAGCAGAATGGCAAACATTATCCGACAACAATGAACACTGAGAATATGGAGCAATGGCAATCTATTATCTTCCAGATGGCTTAAAAATTGGTACAGACACTTTCATGGGCATTTGCTAATATTTACTAAAATGAAACACATGGATTCTCCATGCTGCAACGGTTTCACTTCTAGATATATATGGTAGAGAAAATATTTGCAAAAGAAATACATAGAGAAATGTATATTTCAACCATATTTGTAATAGTAGATATATATGTTAATAATGTGCCCATAAATAAAAATTAATAATTTGATATAGTAATAAAATGGAAAACTATTCAGCAGTTAATATTAATAAACTGAAACTGCTAGCTTCATAACAGATGAATTCTAAAACAAGTATCAAATTAAACAGTAAGTTGTCTATCATTCATATAAAGTTAAACAACGTGAAAAAATACATGTATTCCATGATATATAAGTTTATACTAAAGTACACAATCATGAATGGAAATGATAAATACTAAATTCCAGGGGATGAGGCAAAAACACACAGGAGCTTTTGACTGTATCTGTAATGCAGTGCTGGCTTAAAGAGCTTAATCAAAGTAAATACATCGAGATTTAATAAATAGGTGGCAGGTGCACAGTGGTGGGTTAGTTTGTATATTTGTCTCTACATTTAAAGTATCTCAGAATAAAAATATAAAAACAAATAAAATGTGGCATAACAGAGAAAATGCCAAAAATAAGTAACAAAAGAGGTAATTTACATGCTTCATCAAAGTCCTTTTCTGAGAAACACATTGCTTTTTCCATGGGAGCGTCTGTTGCTCTGAGTCCTTAAATTTGGTGAGTCCTGCCTTCATTTGGAGATTTAACAAAATAGTTTTATTGCTGAAAAGTAAAAAGAATCCCAAAACACATACTTAACAGTAAAATAAAATTAATGACAAAATGTTTATAAAAATATCAGCAATGTGTTTGTCTTCACCTGGCTAAATATGCCACAGAAGAGAAAACAGCAGGTGAAATATGAAAATAAAAAATGTTCTCCCACTTTTTATAGAGCATTGGTAGTCTCTCTTTGCAAAAGAGAAAACATTCAGGGGTAATGATTTCAAATCAGGTAGATAACTGTTAAGCTATAATTAATGCCTCTGGAATATCAAAAGGTAAAAGCTCAAGGACAAAAAAAGTCACTTTGTATTCGACTATGAGTTAGTCCACTGGCTCATTAATTTGTGCATTCCTATCTCATCATATAAATTCTAGAATAAACAGTAATCTAGTTAAAAATTATGCAATTCACATATAAGAAAAGACAGATCAAAAAGTATAACAATATTTCATAAAAACTCTTTTCTATCTTTGTTATTTCTTGCCATTAAGGTATCCCATTTCCTTTATTGTATACTAAATTTATGTCTTCATGTTCATGTGCCAACACAGGAATATCACACTTAACCAGAGTTATTAAAGTGGCAATCTAAACTACATGAAATATGGTCAAGGTAAGAAATATATATAAAATGCCCAAGAACACGCAAAATGCAAAACACAGATTTTAATCAGTCTTATTTTACATGGAATGCTAAAAAATTTAATCATATGATATCCCAGACCACTACAGGTAGAAGTTGTCTAAAAAGCCATAGATATAACATCTAGAAGTATCAATAAAGAATGTTGTAGGGAAAAAAAATAGAAATCTGTCACAGGAATTTTTAAACCTAATAATCAAGAGTCACAACACGAGCAAAGAATTCATCACCTCTGAATAACTCAAGAATGCTATAGTATTTATGATGGTTCACAGTCATGGTTTTGAATTTTCAAAAAAAATACATGACATTTATTTGGTATACATTAATGAAGAAGCCTGGGGAAATTTTCAGCTTCTGGTTCTAAAATTCATCTGGAAAAACAAATATGTAAGAGTGTTCTGAACAAGAGTGTTCTGATTTGCCTAATCAGCATTAAGACACAATATAATGAAATAATAATTTAATAATTGAGATAATGCCACAAGGACAGGCATCCAGATTAATGGAACAGAACTGCCTCCAAATAAATAATAGGAAATAGAAGTTAGTGATCTTTGATAAGAAAAGCATCAATAATCAATCATTAATAAATGGTACTGATACACTTAGCCAACTATTTGGAATAGCGGCTATTGTCACTTCAAACAAAATACTGAATACATTTCATACATAAAAATCTTAAAAAACACTTTTAAAAAAGGTAACTTTATTTAATGGAGGAAGGATTGTAAGTAGTATTTAAAAATTACTTTAAAAAGAAGGAAGAGTTTTTCAAAATATAAATCTTTATTTTTATAATTATAAATGTAAAATATTGGAATTGCAGAAATCTTAAAATGCATGAAAAAACAAATAAGCTTCACCATTCATAGAATGTGTTTTTACATTTTAGAGAATACCCTTTATTTTTTAGTATGCATGTATATGAGTTTTTCTTTTTTATTATTGCATAAATGAGATCACAGTTGCTTTGTAATTTAAAATTTTAAATTTTCTATTAAGCTGATTTTTTTCATTTTGTCATTAGATACTGATATACACTGTCTTCATCATCATTTCCAGTGGTGACAATATATCTTATTTCATTAAAATGAAATCTTTGGAATTAAACAAATGAAAACAAACAATGACTTTTTTCAACTACATGATTCAAAAGCTAATTTTGAAAGTCTTTCTTTTCTTCTAATTTTAATAGTTTAGAAAACTCCTTGGATTAGACTTTGGCTCAGTAGGGTCACTCATGTACTAAAACATGATGGAGAGCAAAGCACATTTATGTATTTCCAATATTATCTCTAGGCATTTATTTTACTTTCTTTGAAAACAAGCGAGGTTAAGTTTTTTAATGTTTATTAGTCATTGGTATTTTTATTTTTCTATATTATCCCTTCATGTTCTGTGATCAAGTACCTACTTGAAATTTTTTAAAGAGATCTCTTCTATAATATTTTTAGATATTAATTTTCCATATATATTATAAATCATTTTCCCTGCTTGTCCTTTTATTTTACCTTAGTTAATTCTCTGCTGTGTGGAAAATTTCTAATTCATTACATTTTCTAATATTTACCCTATGAATGGAAATTGCCAAGGCGGAGTCATTCATGTCAAGGGAACTAAAATGGAGCCAGAAGGCCATAAAGAAGCTTGCTAATGTACATTCCACCCATGAACTTTTGCACTTTTAAGCCAACTATGTACCTACATCTTGGACTTCACTGCCTCTTTACAATGGCAACCTGGCCATCTGCAATCCTCATCTTGGAAAAAGCCAATCTATTTCACCAGCCAGTATTCCACATTTACATAGAGGACAGAAATGGGAACTGTTCTTGCAGTTTTTGTCTCTTTGTTTGCAAAATGAACCTAACTAGACCCTGTTACTCCAGCTAGCATCCTTCATTTACTTGGAGGACCTAAATGGAAACCACACTTACAGTTTCCGCCTTTATAAACCCTGCCTTTCTTTGTTCTCTTTGGAATGCCATCTGGGTTGCTACCTAAATCTGTGCCTCCCAGATTGCAATCCTTTACTCAAATAAAAGCTTTTTATTCTTTATTACAGCCTAAACCACTTCTTTTTGGCTGACGACCCTAATGGCTCATACTTTTATTGCCATGTTTAGAAAGATCACCACTACCCACGGATTATAAAAATATCCACTTAATTGCTATGGCCATGCCACCTGAACATGCCTGATCTTGTCTGATCTCAGAAGCTAAGCAGGGTCAGGCCTGGCTAGTACTTGGATGGGAGATCACCTAGGAATACCGGGTGGTACAGGTGTAAAAAAATATGTTTTTTTAAATTATATATAATATAAATAATGTGTAATATATTATATATAATATGATATATTATATATATCATATATGTGTAATATATAATGTAATATATATTATATATAATATGGTATATTACATATATTACATTATATATTATGTATATAATATATAATATGCATAATATAACACATATTATAATACATATATATTATATATATATAATCTCTCCACTTAAATATACTCACATTGTCTTTTGTTTTTTGTTAATATTTGAATTCTTAGTCTACTTGAAATTTGTTTTGGTATGACGCATGACAAAGGATTCGTTTGCATCCAAATTTGGACATTTGCCCCAGTTAATTAAATATAGTAAACATTGCTAAATTCTTCTACTTGGGCCTCTTTCCTATACCATTCTGCCATTTATTTAATTAATTAAGTTGGTTATATGATTAGCTAAAACTTTTGAATCAATAAAAGCATAAAAGTAAAATACAAGTTAGAAAAAAAGTACAACAAATGAGACAAATGATTGATAACATTAATATGATAAATCATATGAGCCAACAAAAAACTACTGAAATGCCAATGGAAAATGAGCAAAGGATATGGGGGAAAAAAATCCATAAAAGAAAAATAAATCACTAATGAAAACATTTAAAAGTGATTTTCTCTTCCCTAATAATCAAATAAACATAAGTTTAAGAAATTAAATAACAATAAACTGCCCAATTAGCAAAAATTGTTTTATAAAATAGTAGTTTTAAATAAGTCCTCAAGGTTAAAAAGAATCTGATGAGAGAGGCACTCTTACATGTCCCAGTAGGTATATAAATGAACAGAATCATTTTTAAAAACAATTAAGCAATATCTAACAAGAAAAACAGTGTATATTCTTTGATTCAGCAGATTTCTTTAGATTCCAGCCTCGAAAATAATCTGAAATGTAGTAAAAGATTTATGTTCATTCTAGTTTATCAAAAATAGAAAGTAGGTAAAAATCGAATAAAATAATGAATATATAAATCATAGCCTAACCACAATATTGAACACTCAGCTATTTAAAATACCTATTTCAAAAACTGTTTAATGACATGTGGAAAGTCTTAAGATATAATAGGCAAAGAAAAAGAAAAATTTTAAGTCTATATATAGTTGAATCTAATCAGTAAAAATACATGTAGAAAAAAATTGAATGTAAACTCATATAATGATTATCTCTGAGATTAATGAGATTATGGGTTACTATTATTTTCTTCATTTCCTTATTTTTAAAATACTTTACAACATATCTCTATTGGTTTTATCTAGCTAGATGGGAATATAAATTTGAGAATGGCCTGTGTTTTTAGGATGGGAAAATTACAAACAAATATGAACTATAAGAAACAATAAAGAGGAGAGAATGAAGGCTTTAAGGAAGGGAACGGATGTTATAAGGATCCTGAGGAAAAGGGCATCAAGAGATTAGGTGGAGAGGTTTGCCTTGAAGGAATACCTTTCTTTTGATGCTTGTGAGGAGGAAGTACTAGGTAGGGGCAAATACAGATGGATCTATAAGCAGGGAATGGGGATGGGATATTCATGGAGTTAACAATGTTCACTTTTACTACCTAAGTCAAGCATGTGGCAAGCTCATAAACTGACATTAAAATGGGCAAAGGGTGGTCAGAGAACCTGAGAAGAATGATAAGGATTATGAAAGGAGAATGGGAAAGGGAGCTACTTAAAAACAGTGAAAAGAACTGTCCTGGTATTTCTATAAATACCTAAATCCATATTAAGATTATAAAAGCATTTAGTTCCCGGGATCAAATGAAGTTACAATTTTGTTTATCAGAGAACAACTCTATTAACATATCTATGCCACATCTTAACTGACTACTTGACTGATTCAGATTTTTTTATTCATTTAACATCACTCAACCTTAACCAAGTCACTAATGCCCTCCACATTTGCAAATCCAGTGATCAATTCATAGTTCTCATGTTATTTAACTTTTCATCAGTATTTGACATATTTAGGAAGCCCTCATTCTTAAAAATTATAATTCATTTGCTTTTAAAATATCACTCATTCTTCATACTTCGAATGTTGCACTGGTTAACCTTTCATAGATTCACTCCTTGGCTGATGGCCCTTCCACCTATCTGATTATAAATGTTAAAGTGCTCAAAGCTCAGTCTTTCTGCTGTTCCTCACATTCATTCATTCACAGGTGATTTCACCAAGGCTCTTGGTTTTAAATACATTTTGTTCATTGACAATTTACATATATTATATTACACACACGTACACATACACTGGCAGTCTCAATCTTTCATCTGAATTTCCAACTCACATAGAACTGCCTATTTTACTTATTTTACTTAAATGTCTATCAACTTGTCCTCAAGTAAACCCCAAATTACTCCTCATCTCCATTACTTACTCATTTAACTAAATGCAAACCTCATTCATTTAGTGTTTCAGGCTGAAAACCTAGGCATCATCACTAATAGGTGACCATACCCTCTTGTCCTCTTCTAATAGAGCTGCAAATCCTATTTACACTGTTTTTAAAACACACCGGCATCTGATGACTTCTCACCACTTTCATTCTAGCTCAAGCCACAATCATCTCTCATCTGGAATGCCTTGATCTCCCAAGGAATCTTCTCCCATATCTCTTATCCATCCCACTCTATCTGTTCTCTTACAGTAACCAGAGGGATTCTTAAAAAAAATCACTCCTCTGCTCATAACTCTCTAAGGACCTTCCATTTCTTCAGAGTCCTTATGCCAAAGTCCTTATGAAGGCTGTGAAGCCTAAAAGGCTAGCAACCCACTCCCTATCCTGCTTTATTTATTTTAATGTATTTTTCCATAGCACATATCCTCACCTCATATATTATGTTTGTATATTTGTCTATTTCCCCTCCCAAATATAAGTCTCAGACCCAGACACTTTTCTGTTTCGTCTACTATGATAGTCCTAGGACCTGGGCATCTGCATGTTATATAGTAGATGGGGGATGGGAGAGACTCATGAATTCTGTTGAATGAAGAAGTGAATGAAATATTTTTCAGTACCAACTATGTACCAGGCTACTGTACTAGGTACTGGAATAGAAAATTAAGTATTCTGCTCTGAAATTTTCTATGTAGTTCAGGGTTCTTAATCATAAATAATAGAAACCAATCTGGACTTCTTTTTCAAAGGAAATTATTGGCACAGTCAATAAGGGCCTCCTGATTTTATTGAGGAAGGAGGGTGGCAGAGAACAAGAGGATCTTTCTTCTGTTTATATTTCTATATGGGAGACAAATAATTTCTCGAAAGACTACTCTAAATAGAGTCTTCCCCAAATCAAAGTGTTTTTCTTAAGCACATTTTCCCAAATGTTTCTTATCCAACTAGCAAGACCAAGAAAATGACCCAACAAAATACATATCTAAATAAAAGCCCACAATTTTTAAATATAAAATTTCAGAACTGTTAATGGTACCCCTCTAGGTATAGTACATCATAATTGCAATTGTCTCATTTCACTTAAATTTTTTCAAGAAAGGCACCAATGGACCAGGTCTAATTTATAGAAGTTTTTTCTTCCTTTCTCTTCATCAGCAACAAAATCTCCAAAGTATGGTTTCCAGATTTGTTTCAAGAAACATGAACATACGATGGGTCCCAGATGGCGCTTTCTAATCTTTTACAAGAAAATGAAGCTTTCACTGTGAAGAACAGTGGGCTTTTCCAACTCTGTCGAAAGCAGAATGGCATATATCTGTCCTGATACAGTCACAAACAGAAAGCTCTCAATTTCAAAAAAGGCAAGTCAACTGTCCACCTTTTTATTCAGTATTCTATCGAAATACTAAATTTTACTACTATTCTGTTGCACATTATTTCTTAATTAGTAAATTATCATAATCAATGAAGGCAAGTAATAAAAGTAGTACAAAATGACACCAAAGGAACACCATAATATGGTAAAATAGTTGTTTCTTGAGTTTCATGGTGTATTTTTTGCCAACGTTTTCATCTGCCCCTGCTGACCCAACAAATACGTATGAAAGACAATTTTCTCAACCACTTACATAATGTTCTCAATATTCACTTTCATATATGAAAGCAGAATAAGTTCATAAGGTCCTTTCTCTTAAACTACATGCAAATAATAAGAGTGAGCCAGTATCAAAATCATCAATCTTACTCCAAATGTAATGACATGAAATAACTAGTCTGGGTCCCCCACCTCTCCCCACCTCTAAGTCAAAGATCAAGACAATAATGTACACAAAAGTCAGAAGTCAGCTATAAAACAGTGGAGAGAAAAAGACAGCAAGGGTTTAATTGTGTATGTGTAGGTATTACTCCATGTGTGTGTGTGTGTGTCAATTTGAATGGGTCCATATGTATGTGTTGGCATGAATGTGTTCATATGCATGTGTGTGCCTGCATCGGTATGTGATTATGTCAGCTTGAGCAACTGTGTGTGTGTGTGTGTGTGTGAGAGAGAGAAAGAGAGAGAGAGAGAAAAGAGAGAAAGAGAGAGAACGCATATAACAGTGTTTTTTCACTTCACTGTATACTGTATAATGGGAATGTTTACTAAAAAAAATTATGAAAGCACATTTTTATTAATATTTTATTTTCCTTTCCTATATAAGGGTAAGTACCTCCAAATGTCTTAATTAAACTCATAGAAATTCAGTGTGAAAAATATCCTAAAATGATTTAGCAGCAGGACATGGAGAATTCAAATGATTTAAGCATACCCCTTTAAAAGTTAGCAGAATGCTATTTTTCTTTCAATTTAAAATAACCTGGTAAAATGAACTAATTTTTCCTTCACTAAATGGCTCTTTAAATCAGTATTACAATTTATTAATGTCTCTTGATTAAAAATCACTTTATTTTAACTTAGTATCTGACAATTTCCGGAAGGTTGCAATTAAATCTCTTGCTAGTGTGTTAGTGTTATACCTAAATATAAAATACAACCTCGTCAGAAATGTTCCAACTTTGAAAACTAAGTACCATGAGGTACTAATGCAGCATGCTGGATTATAACTGTATGTGGATTTCCAAAACATACTTCATTTCAGGTCAGTTCACTCTGCCTGAGTGAGATGAGGTATACCTCACATGAGTCAAGAGAAAGGATACAAATGTTCTCATATTCAGTGCTGGCCCTAATGGTTATCAAGTTTCATACTCCTAGATAAATCTAGAAGAACATCAAACTCATCCAAAAAAGCTGTTCTTCCCCATAGATCCACTTTCAAATTCCTCTTCACCATATGGAAAGTAACAAAGGCAGATTTTCTTTTAAAATCTTAGCTAATATTTTAGTGTGTTTTCTGCCAGCATCTCATAGACATGTTTGCACAATATATATATATGCTTTTATAAATACATACACACACAAACACACATACAAAATTTGTTCCATAATCTAATGTCATCTTGTTTTATTTTTCTAAATTGAATAAACTCTAGCTCTGAGTATCTGTTTGCCAACAGTATTTGTAATTTCACACTTCTTCTTGCCCTGGTCTTAGAAGAGCACCAGGAAATTCAGCAAACTGGAGAATGAGATAGGACTTTCCATCTGTGTGGTCACTACAGAGATGCTGGTATCTAAACCTCAAGGACAAAAGTAGGTGGCACCACTCTCTTCACGCCAGTGGCAGACCCTGGAGTCTTTAAGTGCCTAGAACAGAGTAGTCTACCTCCCCGCCGACACCACAACATCCATCCATCACTCATGGGTCCTATCATATCCTAGCCTACCCCATTGTGGTGAGGGTAGGGCCCTGCCACTCTCCTTTCTGCTTCATAACCCATAACTCTAAAAGGGAACCTTTCACCTTTTTCAAATCTTGAAACCTCATTCCCTCTCAGGCAACTCAATTTAATTTAACCCAAGATAAAACCTAAAAGTTCTTTAGTTTTTATCTTGAAGAGGGAAGTGAAATATGAGATGCTCAGACTTTTGATCTCAATAATCTTGATCTCTTCTTCTTCCTGGGAGAAATGGGAAATAAGTACACTTTAGTCAACAGCAGCTGGAATTACTGAGATTCTAGTAATACACTAATTTTCCTATGTTTACAAACATCCTGGATACTCTGTGGTATATTAATTGTACTTTTTTCACATAAACAATTAGACATATTGCTTTAAGTTCGGCTCCCGAAAAAGAGTCTTAAGGTTAGAGGAAAATGTATGGAGAATATTTTTTGAAAATTTGACTAGCATACTGTTGAAAATAAGTTTATTTATGTTTCCAGACTTTTCAAACATTCTGAGAGTGCATACATATGTATATGTATGTGAATGTGTGTATAGGTATATTTATGTTACCAATCAAAATTTTTCATTGATGTATTTTCCTGAGCTATGAGGTTTTTTTTCTATAAAGGTTTGATACTTTTCTATAATAATTACTTAAAAATCTCTTTCCCAGTTTACTATGTGGCTTTGGTTTTGTTAATGAGAATTAACATGCAAAAGATTTTGTCGAAATTTTAAAGTATATCTGCCATAAAGTTACACAGGATATTAGCATCACTTTTAATCACTTCTGACTGTGGCCATAGCCCTTTTCTCATTCCTAAATATATTTATTTATGTTTTCCTCTTTTGTATTTCATTTACCAAATATTTATTTTATAGTTTAATGTTAAATCAGTTTTGGATTCACCAATTCTGTTTTTCTGTTTATTAACATTAAATTCTGTATTTTAGCTTTATTATTAATTTATTTTTTTATAAGTTTAGTTTATTATTTTTATTCTGTTGTGGGATTATTTTCCTCTCAAATATCTAAAGTTAAATGTTTTACTCATTCATTTTCAAATTTTATTTTTAAGCAACAAAATCTCGAATTATGAATTTATCTATAAATACATTTTTAGCTGCAAAGCATAACTTTGAACTGCAATTTTCTTCTTTAATTACTTTCTAAAATGTCTGTAGTTGTATTTTTTATTTCTTCTTTGACCTGGGGAAAATGTTTGTTTTTCTAGTAACTGTTCTAAATCTGGGGGAAAAAAATTTGTGGAGTTTCTAGCTAAGACATTAAAACCCTAATAATATCATTAGCTATTGATAAGTCTCAATTTATTACTCCATGACTCTTTACCATATTTCTAGCCTAGAAACAACTGTAAAATTCCTGTTTGTATACTTCAGTCCAAACTATCAAAACTAATAGAAGATTTCAAATGAAACCATTAGAAAATTTTTCTACGAAACATTTTTTTTTAGTTTTTCTACTCAAAGCACTTATTGAAGAAAGACTTTTAGTCAGCACAGAAAGTTTTTGCATAATGCTGTAACTGGTAAGTGGACACAAACTATCAACTGTCAGAGCACCCCTCATTCAAAAGTCCCTAGACTTTTGAACTTTAATCTATAACAGAGACTGGCATGTAAATGCCTCATTCTCTCTCCCTTTGGCACTCCCCCCCTCTATTTCCCATTTACACCACTTTTTAAGCAGGAATCACAAACTGATTCATTCAGGAGCAATTAAAAAGATCCTTATCATTGAAATTTTTTTAAACCATTTATTATTGGAAATGCTCATGTTAATTATTTAAAATATCCTGTTAGACATTTGGGTTTCCTCCAACAAAAAAGGAATAGGGAGTTCAGAAAGTTGAGAACAGGGTAGGGGCTACTAAGAAAAATAAGTAAAGTTCCAACTCAGAGTTCAATTATTTTTACATTTTATGTCCCTCAATTAAAAACGACACGTGAAACTAAAAACAATACTCTTGTTAAATGACTTCCGCTTCTTGTGAGAACACTTTACAGTTTCACATGCCATTCTTCAGACCTCTAACAGAGATCAAAACAAGAAACAATTTTAAGATTCTTTATCTAGTCATTGTACTAAGATGTACTTTACCCAAAACAGTCTAAATGGCAACCTGTTTTCCCCTTGGTACATGTCAGATAAACCAGCACTCCCAGTTCAAGCTTAACTATAGTTCTCGCAGAATATGATTAATGATCTATTCCAAGCAGAAGTCACCCAGGTAGCTTATCTTAATTCTTATTATCCTAATGAAATAGTATATAGTTTATAATTCATTGATCTGACTTAAGTGACAAAATGAGCTGCAAAATACACAAAAAAATGCCTTTTTCATGTCGAAAGAGACAAAGCGGAGATAACTCATTAGTGATAACATATGCTTAAAATTCACTATGTCTTGCTAAATAATACAAAGTTTCCTGTTTTTTTTAAAAAAGTAACAGAACACACACATATGTTCCTCTTTTTGAAAAAAATTGTCATCTCCAAAAAATTCTTTTTAAGTAATTAAAATTCTTGGTTTTCCATGGAAGAAAATTATATACATAATAGATTTCTACAATACATATTATACTGAGGTAATGAGCTAAATAAAAGTCTACTGAGCAAAGTGATTTACAAAGGGTAGTGGGAAAGGGTGGGTTAATAGGCTTTTGTCCTTCTTCTTCAGCTTTCTTATGCCTTCTCTTCAAAGAGGATTACCTATCACTCCTATTAATCATACATTTTCCAAGCATGAGGCCATTCCACAGTTTATAGTTATTAAGTTAATGGAGCTTTACTCAAGGGTAGCTTTTAACTAAAACAATACACTAACATACAAAACCAATTTCTTTTAGTAACGTACTTTAAAGTTCAAGAGTAAGTAACATAAGGTAAAAATGATGAAACCCATAATAGTCTGTCTCAGTACAATCCTAATTATCAGTAGCAGCAACATAGCCTTTTGTGGTCAAGAAAGTTAGGTGGAGTCCTGCACGCATGGAAGGTGCCATTCATAAGCCATGAAGGACATCTGTACTCTGAATATTATCTGCACACACTGTACCTAACTTCCCTAGACTTTTGAACTTTAATCTGTAATGGAGGCTGGAATGTAAATGCCATTTGGCTATAAAGAAAGGACTGAGTAAATAAACATAGACATCTCCCCCTGAAGTGAAAAACCAAAGATCTCAAATCATTAAGCCTTAAAAAACTAGGTCATTGGAATACCTTTTCCATTCTAAAGAATTATTCTTTTGCACACAATATTGAACACATCAAAATAGGAATTCTAGGCTTCTGGAAGTAAACCACTGATTACATACAAGGTGTGAGATTACTCTTGGACTTTGGTTAAAAATTTTCTGAAAAGGAGCTATGAAGATACTAAAGTTCTATTACTAATAATATAACCTTCTTAGTTATAATAGGAAAAAGAAAGTTACAGCCTGCATATGAAAACTTTCCCCTAGAGATGGGCTCTCTTCATTTGAGAAGTAAAAAAAATATATATGTATATAAAAATATCTAGTGCTCAAGAGCTCAAAATTCATAATGAACAAAAGATAACTCAGTACTGGTCATAGAGATCTGAGTTAAAGGAATATTCCAATTTACTAACATTGATTCCATAATTGAGGTTAAGTAGTCAAGGTAACAACAGTTGAGACCCACTCTTCTGCCTGGTTTTTTTCCCCCACACATTAAATTCTTCAGTTGCTATAAAACATTAGATAGAAATGCTATGCTCTATTACACAGCTGCCATGCAAATGTCTCACAAATAAGTGAATTTCAATTAAAGGTAAAAAGATGAAGATGCTTGCTATAACTTGACAAATTTACTTTTATATCTAGCTAGTTCTTCCAGACCAACCAAGGACAGAAAGTTGAGCTCACTTTTAACTACTTAGTTTTTTGTCAAAATTTGGTTCACTATCAAGCGTGTCTGTAACATTTTCTTTGACATGCCTGTTTCTTTGTTCTCTTTGTTTATCTTTCTTTCTTCCCATTGTTTATCTTGAACAGTTTTTCTTGTACTTTTACAGTTTATCCTGTCTCTACCTCCCTAAACCAACACCCAGAATTGAAAACCTTCCTATATCAATCATAGAAAGAGCATGCCATTCCTCTTCTCAAATAATGGTTCTCAAATAGTTGTAATTCAAATGGTTTGCAATTATTTTTAAATCTTGGATTATTTATAAGTCTTTGCAAGTAACTGAAACTCCAACTCAAAGGCTTGAACAATAAAAGTTATCAATACAAGTTATTGCAATAAAAGTTAATTTTTAAAAAAAAGCCAGAAAAGTTATTAGTTTATATAATCAAAAATTCCAGTGACAGGATTTAGCTTGATCTAGCAGCCCAACAATGTCACCAAGACTATCTTAATCCCATGCCTCTGAATTTAGGTGTTATTTCACCCTAAGGCTTACTTTGATCTTCAATGATCTGCAGTACCTCCTAAGGCTACAGTTTCAATTACTTTCAGTAGAAAAGTCAGAGTCTGTTTTCCCAGTAGTTCAATTAAAATGCCAGTATCCAGTTTAGTGGTACATATCAGGACCACATGATCTTCACTAAAAAATATCAGGGTGGTTAAGGGAATAGGAAACACTGATTGTTTAAGCCAATAAGGGCCTTTTTTGAACTAAAGGAGAGGTGTACGCTAATCAGATCTCTCAGTTAGGAAATTTGAGACTCTGTATTTGAAGGAGTGAAGGGACCTTTTGGAAGTAATCAATAAACACTGACTACAAAACTAAATTCCCAACATGTATCAGGTTGATTCTTCTACACTTTCTATTCTTTACAATATCCCACAAAGAAGAGTATAACATTCTCCATACAGCAGGTGCAATACTATTAGGAAAACACAAACATACAGAGAATAAATGCTGAATACACACTTTCTAGACTCTATACATTTGGGAACAATAAGATAAGAAGAAAATAAAAATTCTGAATGGTATTTAAACCCATTTGTCATTTTACCAACTCACTGTGACCATATATTCATGTTTTGCTTTTGTCATACTATTTTTTTTCACTTCTAAAGCACCATGCATCTTGAATCACACTTGGAAAAGACATTTATTTCTCCAATATTTTAATTGTGATTTTATAATTTTACTGGAGAATAAAAATAAAAGTTAAAAAATACTACTTTTAAGTAGGGTGGCCATACATACTGGTTTACTCAAAAGATTCCTGGTTTATGACTTTTGTTCCTGGGTAACTATCAACAATATTCACTTTCACCTCAATATGAGTGAAAGGAGATCTGACAGAAGGAGATTTGACTTTGGATGGTGAGTACACAATACAATATACAGATGTATTATAGAATTATGCACCTAAAACAAATATAAGTTTATTAACTAATGTTACCCCAATAAATTTAATTAAAAAAATAAAATCCTGTTTTGGACAATAAATTACATGATCAGTCTAATTTTAAATAAATGTCAAACACTTTTATTATATTCTAAAAGAAATATGGGACAAGAAAACTACCTAATCAAATAAAAGTAAAGTTAAATAGCCATGCTCTTTGTGTGAGTAAAAAAAAAAGGGGGGGTTCATTTTCTCATGTTGTAAGAAATATAGCCTTACTTCTAAAGTCTGAAAGAAAACTCATTTGAGGCCACAGCTGTTGTGCTTTAGAAATGTAGATTAAAATTTATCATTATCTTTCTGTTAATACGCTTTCCGCTTTCCTGGACCAATCAGTGGGTTATAGGGTGTTTACAGATCCCAGACACAGAGCTGACTTGAATGGCCTTTGTATTGCAATACAATCAGATTATGTCTAATCTAAATGCAGTGTGTCCTTTATAGAACAGACAAATCCTAATCCCCCATTTACAAAAGCAAAGCCAGTCCAGTTTCTGATGGCTATCTATTTATTTCCTTTCTAAAATTTTTTAAGTAGCAGAAACTAAAATGAACTTTAAATTTAGTCTAAATTTAGTCTAAAAATAAGTATTTGGAGGTTTTTAGCTGTGTTAAAGCACATTTTGATAGCCTAAATTATGTTATTACAAAAACACAATTATTTTCTTTCAAAAGAATACAGATTAACAAAATAAACCATCCCCACTATTGCAAAAGAATAAAGTCAAGTTTAAAAAATTTTCATTTTCTGTTTTCTAAATTACTTAAGAGTTTATTTTGAAGCTCAGATTACACAGTTAGCTGTGCCTATATATTATCAGCTGGCCTTAATGATGTTTTAAAGCAGTAGACCCCACAAGATAACTCACCAAACCATTCGCAATGGGTCTCTCTGCCTTTTGCCATATCATTACACTGTTGTCAAGTCCTGCTTTATTTTATAATGAGCCTTTGAGACTGGGTGCCATTTTCAAGGACATGAGGGGGTGAAGCACATGTGAAGGCAATAACTCCTCTCCTTAACTCCTGGCTTTCACCATCTGCCATCCACAACTTTATTCTCTTTCATTACCATCCCCTTCCTCCCAAGGACCCTAGAATTCACTGTTTGTATCTTGATGCCTTCTCCTCTCTCAGCAACTCAGAATTCAGTGAGACTAAAATTTAGAGATCCTCTTTTTTAAATTTTACATGGTCTCCATCAGCCACATGACCATGAAATGGGAGTTTAAAATTAGAAGAGAATAGATAGATCAAAAACTAATTGAAGCTGAAAAAACAGCTATTCAAAATGTAGCTACCACCCTCACACGCAACAGAGTCTGGAGTTTGGAACTGTCAAACAAGAATGGAGTTCAATGTTTAAATGAATGAGGGATATATGTTTCTAAAAGCATTAGGAACGGAAAGAGTATTTCCACAATAACGGAGAGTGCTACTTCTTAATATAACTCTATAAAGCCACAAATAACAGCAAAACACTCAAGGGTTTTGATACGCTCATGGGTTTTCTTCAGGGATAGATGTGGAAGCCAGGCTTGTTAACAATGACAAAAAGATGATATTTCAACTGAAACTTGACTGATTTCATTCCTGTGAAAATACTCAGACACTACTTTCCCCAGCCCCATCCATCTCTATGAAGCAAAGAGCTCTATTGATAACTCTGCCGAAAAGCAAAAATATTCCTGAGAGGTGCCTTTAAAGTATTTAGCATCCTCCCTTAAAGCAGAGGATCAGTAGCAAAATATCTCTCCACAATGTATACAACAGATCTGTATCTAAAATTAGCTGGTGGTTTTGTTTTGTTTTTAAATCTGTTTTGTAAGTTATTCAGAATAAAATTTTTGCCTAGATCCCCCTCACTGCCTAACACCGAACCACAAAATATATAATAAAAATAAATATCAACTGTGCTTTAGGTATAAGTAATGTAATAAGAAAGGTAAATTGGAAGCTAACAATTTATAAGGCATACATCCAAGACAAACTTAGTTGACTTCTGGTTTATGTAATAATTCAAAACATTCAAATCCTTTATCCATTCAACCCTTATTAAATTCCTACCATGTTCTAAGCACTACAGTAGAGAGAAGACAAACTGGAAACTCACCAAACTTTTAATGATGTTAAAATCTAACGAAAACATACAATTATTTTAGGAGATAAAATGATATAATACAATATAAGAGACTGATAAATTCTTCGATCTGCCCTCAATTTACTAATTGCCTATCATGCCAGATACTGGGTTAAGCAATAGGGATACTGTACTCAAAATGCATAAATATGGCGCAAGTGTAGAAGAGAAAGAGGCACAAGGAACAGCCAGAGCAAACACGTGTAGGTGTGGAGTGTTAACAGAACTGACAACACCTGGGTATTCTGGAGACAGAAAGTGTTATGGGAAAAATTGGAGAGGGAGGAGTGAATAGAGGCTCAGGGAGAGTCCAGATCACAGTGGTCCTTAATGCTTCCCCCTCAAATTAGAATTCTATCCTGTAAGCAAATTACCGAAGACTTTTAAGAAAGTCTTCCATTATTTTAAATATTTAATAGCTGATTTCATTACAGTACATATGTGCATCTAAGAAAATGATAATTTGGTGGGAATTAATGTTCTGTATTTATATATTTGTAAATATAAATAATTGATTTGAAATCTATAATTTTGACATCCTATTATTTAAATATCAAATATTCTTTAAAAATAGATAACCCTAAACATATGTCTTAAAACCAGAACTGACCCACATTTCCTAGCTCCTTCTATTATTAATTGCTACCAATTAAATGCTACCTTCATTGAGCCCAAAGTTGGATGTAAATATTGCCTTTCTGGTAGCATGTTATTGAAACGTAACATATATACATGTAAGCAAAAATCATGCATATACATTCCATGAACTGTCACAAAGTGAAAATACCCCATGTTCTTTATTAAAAGTGCAACATGAACCCATATCTGCTTTATAGCATGATTAAATCATTTTTTAATTTGTTTTAAACATTAACAAACCATTATAGGGTGAGTGGCAACATTACTGCTAAAAAGAATGTACCAAGAAGACCTAAAAAGAAACATTTAGAGGAGAAATGACTCTTGGTTTTCATGAAGTTTGAGAGTTTGAAAAATACAAATCACTTCAAGAAGAACTTTAAAACCTTTCCTTTAAACAGGCCTACATAACCAAATCAAAGGCAACGTATTTCTGAAAATATTTCACAAGACTTGCATGATTTAAAATATATGGGTTTTATGGATTGCCTGGGCTCTGTGCCTGGATATTTTCCCAGAGCTCATCTCACGTTTTTATTCCTAGGATCACTAGTGTCAGCAGATGTTTAGGCTTGTTAGCCAAGTACAGTGATTTAAAAAGAAAGAAAGAGAGAGAAAGGGAAAGAAGGCGGGAAGAAGGTAGACGGACAAACTGAGACAGAGGGAAAGGAAGAGAGTAAAAAAGGGTAGGAGGAAGTCAGGTATTTCAACAATCCCCACTCAAACGGTAATTCAAAGGGTGAGACAGATGAAAAAGAAGTTGTAAAAGAGGAGAAGTGCTTGACAGTAACTACACAAAACATTTTACTGAGTGACTAAATTTTAGTTAAGAAATGCAACCAGCTCTAAACGATATACACCATTCTACATCTTTCTAAATCATTCCAAAGTACAATAAAAGATAAAATGTCAAAATATTCCACTGATAAACAATTGTGATCCTAATAATATTTCTCCATCTAGTTGAAGAGACATTGTTCACTGAAAAACCATTAAATACTCT
Source organism: Macroglossus sobrinus (assembly GCA_004027375.1). Classification (NCBI taxonomy): domain Eukaryota; kingdom Metazoa; phylum Chordata; class Mammalia; order Chiroptera; family Pteropodidae; genus Macroglossus; species Macroglossus sobrinus. Next base: position 394,304 of record PVKZ01000710.1, on the reverse strand, counting down.
CCCAGGGCTTCAGTGATTAAAATATCTTTTTTATAGGAATAGTCATATTGATGAGGGTGAGGCGGATACTGTCATACCGACAGGGATACGTTTTGAGAAATTCATCATTAGATGATTCTATCATCTTACAAATATTATTGAATATACTTACACCAACCTAGATGATACAGTTTATTTATTACACTCCTAGCTATATGATACAGCCTACTGCTCCTAGGCTAGAAGCCTATATAGCATGTTACTGTACTGAATATTGTAGGCAACTGTAATACAATGGTAAGCAATTGTGAATATCAATATATCTAAACATAGAAAAAGTATAATAAAAATATGTATAAAAAATTTAAAAAGTAGTACACCTGTATTGGGCACTTACCATGAATGGAGTTTCCAGGACTGGAAGCTACTCCGGGTGAGTCAGTGAGTGAGTGATGAGTGAACTCATCAAGACCTAGGACATTACTATACTCTACTGTAGATTTTATAAACACTTAGTATACTAAATCTATAAAACAAGCTCCAGAGAAATGATCCAATCAAAAGATGCCATAAACATGAGGTGTATAAGGTAGCTGCAGGCATAACACAGAATACTGTTTTACACCAAACACATTTTTATAAGTAGAAAGAGAGTACACTCTAAACTAACTATAAAGTATGGTATAGTAAATACATAAACAAGTAACATAGTAGTTTATCAAGTATTACATAGTAGTATACATATTTGTATGTGCTATATTTTCATACTGGCAGTATAGTAGGTTTGTTTACACTAGCATCACCACAAATACATGAGTAATGTGTTATGCTACAATGTCATGAAGCAATAGAAATTTTTTAGCTCCGTTATATTATGGTACCACCATCATATATGCAGTCCATCACTGACTGAAACGTTGTTAGGCAGCAGCACATGCCTATAATGTTAATTCATTTACTAGAGAAAAATTAAATGAACTAACAACTGGACATTCACATGTAAAAAAATAAAACTAGACACTACCCTACATCTTTCACAAAATTTAACTCCAAATGGATGATAGACATAAATTTAAAACACAAAATGATAAAAATTCTAGAAGACAACATAGGAGAAAATCTCAGTGACCATGCATTCCCTGGCATCTTGCAGGGTGGCTCAGAATTGGATTAGCTGTCTTTCAGAAGCAGGGTGTGGGTTGCCTGGCGTTTGGTTTTGTCTTTCTGATTTGGTAGGCTGAGGTGGATTGAATATAAGGCACGATGTCCTAGTATCATGTTCTTTCCTTTCCTAAAAATGAATCAAATTTTAAAAGCCCACAAAACTTCCTCATTCTTTCCCAAATTCCACTTTGAAAGGTTTATACATATTAACATATTTTTAAAATGCACATACAGGCCCTAAAAGTGTTAAGCTTTCAGCCATTTATACTATAGTCTGCTTCATTTTAATCTATTTGCTTTTCTTCGAAATCCTAGAAGAGCTGTGGTGAAACTACACTTTTTAAAAATGGTGAATATGCTGTAGCATATACAGAGGACCTTCTAGTTCTGATTTGTGCATTTGGTACCTTGGAGATTACTAATTCTTGTAATAGGAAAAAATAATTCTGTCATAAGGCATGAACAAATTTGGATAGGGCGTGGAGTTTCATTTTAATTTAGGCAAGACTGCCTTGGTGTAATATTCAGTTATGGGTTCAAGGTTCTGAAGCAGATCCTCTTTTCACAGACAAATTCTCTGAGTAGCAAACAGATTAATTAAATTGTGTTAGTATTGGGAAAATGAGATCCAGTTGAATTCTCAGAGATTCTGGATAACCAAGTCCCTGGTTATCCAGAATAAAACTGAAAAATAGAAAAAGTCTGGCCTTGTGCTGTGTTTACAAAGGAATCTCCCTCCCACCAACCCCCACCTCTGCTGCTTGTTCCCTCACTTCCCCACTTCACCAGGCATCCATCCCAGGATGTTCCTTTAAGTTCCGTATATGCTGACTATTTAAATTATCAGCCTAAACTGTCAAGTATACATATAATAATAATCATCACATTCCACACTAATAACCAAAGCATCCAAGAATTAAAATAAGATATGCTTAGAGAAGATATTCAGGACATAGCTGCAATTAATTTTTGTTGCATGAGTAAATGAACTATGTTAAGACCAGAAGTGATTTTGATGACATTACCTCCAACAGAAAACATTTTACTCATTTGAAATTTGAGGGGCTTTGCAACTTTTCTGTATATGTGCATTTTTTCAGAATAAAAAAGTTGTTAGGGGAAACCTTAGCAAAGGTCTTTGGAATGTGGCACTTGCTAAAACATTTTCCAGTCCTTACTATGGCCTTCATGCCCTACACTATCTGCCCCTCTCAATCTCAATGTGACTCCTCATGCCCACTTTCCATTTTCCTTTCCTCATGATCATCAAGCTCCTTCCTCCTTGGACTTTGTGTTCTCTGTGCCGTCTGCTCAGGTAGCTCAGAACCTCCTGCGCTGTAGCATTTGTATCAAACAGGTCTTGGCAGAGAAATCCCAGTCCCCCTCACTGGGGTGTCCTTCCCTAACACCAGCTCTAGAGTATCCCCTCATTTGTTTCCTGTTCTCTCAGAGTGCCCTGTTGAAGGTTTTCTTCATTCACTCATCCCACAGTACAAGCCAGATATTACCACATTTATGCATTTATATATCAGTTTGTTATCTGTCCTCTCATGAGGGGGCCTTGTCTCTCTTGGCCACCATGGTAACCCAGTGACTAGATCAGTACCTAATGTACTCCATACACACTTACAGACTTAACGGACCGATGGCGCTAAACCTCTGCAAAACCCTGCAGATTAAATGCTGTATTGCTTCTCCCACAATATTTGCATGTAGAGCAATAAAACAAAAATGCAGAATTTGAGTAAATAGCCTCTGTCATATTTTTTAAAAACTATTTCAAGATATCTGAATCAATTCTCTCGTGTTTTCTAATGAAACAGAAGCACATTTGCAAACAATCACAAATCATAGCAAACTGGACCTTCCAATTCTTATAATGAGGGGATATAACTGCTGCTTTGTTTGCTCCCAGTGCTCCAGTCACCAGCCAGGGGAAAGCATTAAACAATCAGAGGTGGAAACCCATTCTGCCTTTCCACTTCATTAAATCATATATCATTTTTACATGTGAGCCGTCAGACTATAAATCACGTAAGACAGAATGAGAGCTAATTAAAGGGTAAGCTGAGCATATAATTTTGAATTCCTAGGACCCAAAACTGAGATTGACAATAACTGTAATAAAACCCAGAATCATTTGCTAACTAACAAAGCAAGGATTTTCAAGCTGCCAACTTGCTAAGCCACATTTTCATACTTAAAAGAATCTACACTGAATATAATTCTTATATGGTAATGAACTTTAGTCATTTTTACCAGAGTACTTCATTTAATATACTTAAAATTTTTTATGTTTTTTATTTTTGGTGAGAATTACAAGGTCAAAAAAATAGGAAATATTATTGTTAGTGGTATTTACATAGCATCTTTCTTCTGAAGTTCATTCAGGGAAAACAGATTAGTAAAAAGAAATTTCATTTGTCAGGAGGGAAAATGAAAATGGAGTTAGCCAAGGTCACTAACAAGTCAGTAACTGTTCTGAGAGCAGAACCTGAAGGGACAGCTGACTCACTGTGGTTTTCCCTCCTCCAAATAAACTGCTTTATTTAAAAAGATATTTTGAGGGTATTCAGGTTTTTATTTGCATTCCTCACAACAAAGAGCTTTTACATTAGGAAAAAATCACTATCTTACTTAAACACTATAATAAATATCAAGACTTTTCCTTCTTTTAAAGATTTCTATAGAGACCTAGCACAATGACAGGACAGTCAGATATAAGTACTAGATTACAATTTTTAAAAGGATACTAACTTTCTATCAATATTATGATTTAATAACCTAAAAGAATAAAGTATACTTTATCAACTTTTTATCAACTTCAGTACTACTTGAGAATCACAGCTAAAATAAACTAAAATTTTAAATGTTAAATATACCCACAGTTTATTTATTAATTCTTTAAAAATAGAAATCTCCAATATTGCCTGTTTAAGTCCCAGGATAGGAAAAACTGTTTCCTTTTGTGAATACAGAGGTGAGCAAGGTGGGAATTAATGAGTTATACCGATCAAGGTTCTAAAGCTGTGCTGTTTTTAAATCCTCTTTCCAAATAACCTAATACACATTTCTCTCTTTTATCAAGCGCAGGAGGCACACACACACACACACGCACACACACGCGCACACACACGCACACACACACACTCCACAGCTTGAGGGCTACATACAGTATTCAAAAGATTTCTTGGCTCTTTCCTAATCTCCTATGTCCCAAGCATGAATCACTGATTACAACATGGGTACTTCAGTATGTACAAAACAAGAAAAACCACACAGATAATCCTGTTGATACAAAAGATCTGTCTTATTATCCCTCATACCGAAATCTTCATGCACATGGAGTGACTCACTTCTGATCACATGGAAGTGCGGTTAATGTCCTTTATATCTGACCCCAGCCAGTATCACTGCTCTATGCTCTAAGACAAAGGGTTTCATCCTCTCTGCACTCCAAAGGAAATGTCTACTGGATTGCTGTTCCCAAAAGAGGATTCCTCAGGAAAAGGAAAGCATGTGCTCCTGTGGGATGTAAAACTATATATAGATTGATAGATATCTATATTCCTAGATCTACAAGCAAAAAAGAATTGGCAATGAGAATACTGGAAGCTTCATTATATCCCTATTCTGTCATATTGAAGCACTATTCATTTGTCTTATAAGAGAATTAGTAAATTAAAAATTTTTTTCACAGCCAAAATCATGGAAGGTGAAATTAATTTATATAAAAGTAGCTTTAAAATATTTTTTCACTTAAAAGAAAAATAACATGAACCAATAACAGACAAAGAGCTAAATATCACTTTGTGATCAACAACAACAAAAAAAATGGCATTTTGTTCCTTGCACAAGTCTACACTGAAGTCCTTTCACCTTCAGTGCTATATAGCCTGTCTTAATTCAAAGAACAGGATACTATAAACCATCTGGAGGAGAAAAATGATCTAGATTTGGCTTCCTACCTGGATTCTTTCTGGAGAATTCTTCCCCTGAAGAAGATTAGCACCTGACTCTAGAAAAGAACTACTTGGCCATGGTCAGCGAACAGCCTCTTATGTATACTTGAAAATTGTTTGGGGACTTATTAAAGACCAGCTGCAGATGCTGTAGCCACTGAACCATTTCATGATTCCTAGGTCTGTTGCTTCCACTAACCTCCCAACAAACCTGATCCCAAGGATCTTACCAGAGAGACCAGTGTGAAGATGGAGTCTTTCCCACCACCCAAATCAACTCTGAGCTCTCATCCACTAATTTTCACAAAAAGTCAGTAGTCAGTGAAATGGAAAATTTTCCAACCAATAGATCACAAAAGAAAATGGCCTTTCTTGACCAATAAATAAATACTATCTTTATTCAAAGCTACTTTTAAATTTAATATTCAGTTTTATGGTACAATTTGAAATGATGTTAAGATAAAACACAAAAACGGACATTTTGTTATGTGTCTCTGTATAGTTCAATTTTTTATCACATAAATCTTTACCATTCACAGACACTCAAAAATCTAAGTGTTCCAGATGGCTAACTATATCACTGATGGTCCCAATGGGAAAGAAATGCAACATTCAAATTGAAAAAATCTAAAGAGGGCTTATTTTTAAAGGACTGTTTACAAGCACACAGTCAGGGTGGGGCAGAACCACAAGGATACACAGGAACCAGAGGTTAGAGCAGAGGTGGCATTACAACCACAAGAGGAGAAGGCAGTTACTGAACCTGAAGAGGAAAAGAGACTGTTGGGGGCGAGAGGCACCTTGAGAGGAGCAGTGCCCAGCACCAGACACAGCCAGCCTGTGGTGCCCTTCTGGGAGCGATCCAGGGAATATACACTCTGATCTCACTCTCCTCCCTCCTTCCTATCTCCTGTCAGCATTTTCCATTAACCAAACCCAACTAAAAGCAGAAGTCAAGGTGTTCCGTCGATTCAGTCCATGCAGGTCAGCCCCCCAGAGCAAAGAACTGAGTGGACAAGGGCAAGAATGGATCTAGAGGGACAAATAAAGGTTATTTATACAGGCAGAGACAGACCACACGTACTTCTATTCTGAGATTAAATTACAGATCTATTTATAGAACATACAGAATCGAGGTATTCACACAAGGCAGGAGCAGATGCAAGACCCTCAGAACACCTTGTCTTATCCCCCAGAGTCCCTAAAAGGCACATAAGCACTGGCAGTGCAAGGCAAGATCTTGTTGAGCAAAGGTTGCCCATTTCTTGCTATAGCAAATTAAATTCACATTCAGAAAGATTTTGACATGGGCCTCTGAACACTACACAAAGGAGTTTGGGTTGTCTATGTGCAAAACTGAATTAAAGAAGTTCTTTGATCAGAGCAACACCATGATTGTACCTTTGTTCAGAAAGATTTCTTGGTGCCACTGTGGTGTTAAGATTAGGAGAGGAAGTGAGGAGACCATTAAGAAAGCCATTACAGAAGGATAAAGACAAATATCGCATGATTTCACAAACGTGTGGAATCTAAAGAATAAATGACAACAACAAAAGCAGTAATAAACTCATTGATACAGAGAATATTTTGAGGGCTATTAGATGGGTGAGGGTTTGGGAGGTGGGGAAAAAAGGCAAAGGGAGTAAGAGGTACAAATGGATAGTTGCAGAATAGACATGGAGATGTAAAGTGTAGCATGGGGAAAATGGTTAATGTAATAAATATGTAAGGGGGAAGAGGTGTACTAGATTTAGTGGGGTGACCGCTTTGCAAGTTATGTGGATCTCTGATTGCTAGACTGTACAACTGTATGCCAAATATAATTGAAAAAAACTCATTGAATTGTACAATGTAAATATGAGCAACTAGTTGTCTATTTCAATAAAGCTGGGAAAAAAATTTAAAGGAAAAAAATAAGAAAGCCATTACAATAATCCAGAAGAGAGATAAATTCAGTATTGTTATTTTGCGGTTTATACTTTTAAAAATCCCTAGTGCCTAATATTTTGTGATATATAAGAAATAATACAAAATTTGTTCCTTTAACCTGGAAGTTTCTATATTCTCTCATTGATTTCTCTTGCTTCCTTACCTCCCAGGACCAATCATTCATCCAGTCCTAGCTTTTACCTTTCCTCTTATCTCTGTCAATGCTTTGCTATAGGCCATATTTATCAAATAGACAAGCATTTCTCAAATTATGTACAAACTGTTCCTGGGGATTCCATGAAAAATAAAAGTTGTCTGGTCCAATACTCTGGGGAAGTCCTGGGATAAACAAATTTAAGTAGGTTGCTTCTATGGCTTGTGAATGCCTAGAGAGGGTGACAACATGCAGCAGTTTCTCCCTTTCATAAAAGATCTACTGACATCTCAGGGACAGTGGTGCACCTCAGAATACAGACTGCAAAACGCTGACATGGACAAACTAGGGTTTTCCCTGCATTTTCCCTGAAAAACTTCATTCAGTCAGTTAACTTTTTTTGTATTTATTGCCCCCAAGAAAGAGATTACATAGCATAAAGCAAAGAAAAAGCTACTTGATTCTTGCAGTTTGAGTTTCAAACATTAAGAGAGCTCATGGGGAACAGATTTTGAAGAATATAAGAGCAAAGCTTCCCACATTTAGACTAGGTAAAAGGAAGAGAGAGAGAAATAGTTAAAGGTAAGTGAGAGAGCTTCGACTTAAGTGGGTACCTGAAGAGGGGACCCAGGTCCCAGACCACTCACCAGCCATGAACTAAGTAAGTCTTAATGCTGAGAAAGGTAACAGAAACCTCTCAGAAGGTTTGGTGGTGCTAAAAGAAACTAGGGAATCTGTGCCTTCCTGGAAAGATGGAGCCCTGAGATTAAAGCAAGAATTTGTAAATAAAATGGCTGAGATATAATTTCATGTCTGTGCTGGGTTTTCCAACCTCAGAACTATTAACATTTTAGATCCAAAAATTCTTTGTTGTGGAGACTATCTTGTGTTATAGGATATTTATCAGCATCCCTAGCCTCTATCCACTAGATGACAATAACATAATTCCCACCCTTGGTTGGGACAACTAAAAATGTTTCTAGACTTTGACAAGTGTCCCTGGGGCAAAATCCCAGTTGAGAAACACTGGACAGTCTCAAAGGGTTTCTTCCAGGTGTAATATAGGTTATGAGTAGCTCAATAAACCATTCTGGAGGATCCAGAACAACCTGCATGTACAATGTCCTAGAACCAGATGGGATAAAACATAAATAAATGCAATGGCAATGGATGCCAGGGAAGACTGACCACCGCCAAGGACTAAATGGTATATTCCCCATGGATTCTCCCACATTGTAGCTGTGCTGGTTAAGAACAGAAATGACAGAGCATACTCAGAGGCAGGCTGCCTCGGTTCTGATCCTAGCTCTAATCGTTAAGAGCTCTTTAACTCTGGCAAATCACTCAACTTTTTTGGCCTCAGTTTCCTCATTTATAAGATTGAGATAATAAGAGTACATAACACATAAGGTTACTATAGTAACTAAATGTGTCAAAATTTTCAAAATTTCTACTCTTCACATAATTAATTAAGTTTTGAATAAGTGGTAGATTTTGCTATATCATCCCCTGGAATTAAATTCAAGTCAGAGGAGAATGTGGCCCCCAAATATACCTAAATTTCAACCATCAAATCAAATAAGGTTCACAATATAAAATCAAGTTCATAGTTGGTCTCTTTGTATCCAGTCTAACATACGCTGTCTCTATCCCTCAGTGTATCTTCATATCACCACTGTGGCCATCACCTTAAACCTCTAATCTGATCAGATAATGGGATCCCCATTATCCACAATTATGATCACAGAGAGATGCTTCAGGAGTTCAAGGATATGCGGAGGAGCACACGGCATGAGGGTCTATGGGGTTTCTGTGTAAGATTTTATTTAAAAAATTACATATGCTCCTAAAAAATGTTTGAAAATCATTGGCCCACTATGGGGATTCCACCAGATGGCAGTCAAGGTACCCAAGAGCAGCCCTTGTCCATTCCTCCAGCTGCTCATCCACACAACCCCATGATCCAGATGAAGCTGTTCATTGGTACACAGTGCTGGTGCCATTAACTTCATAGTTTTGCATATGCTGTTTCATCTGCTTGAAATGTCTTTCTCCACCTCCTACAGATAAGTCATCAAAGGAATCTTTTGCTGAGAAACATGCTCAGATATGCATTTTTTAAAGAAATCCACAGGCAGGAAGGCTCATCAGACTTTGGTGCTGGGTGGCCTGCTTCATGTGCTGTAGGATTTATCAAGGCTCGGGATCCCTATGTCAAATACTTAGCTTCTCTAGATGATCACCTTACCCACCAAAATCCTGCCACAGCACTGGGGTGCTCCGAAAAAGCAGACCATTGGGTACATGACTAACCTTAGGAAATCAACCTCTCTTTTTATGTTCTTGCAAAATTCCCTGCTTACCCTACCCAAGGTCTCTGCAGCTCTCCCCTCCCAGAATACAGACCCCTCCAAAGGCCTGCAGAACACCACAGCCAGTCTCTTTTCTAGTACATAGGCATCTTCTGCTTTCATCTCTGCAATGCATCTCTCCCCTGAGGCAGCAAGAGCAGAGGCCTCCCTACCTCATGAAAAGGGAAAGGACATGCACATCTAGAGTAAAACACAACTGTATCATAATGAATCACCATTCCACCTGCATATGTATCCCAGTGAATCTTTATATTTCTTTCTTTATATTTTTTTTGAAAAAGTCTAGACTAGTTTTGTGGTCAGAAAAATATAAATTTTTAAAAAAATCCAATTGAGACACATCTATTTGCAGTACCATCAAGAAAGTTAAACTATGATATAGGTATATGACAGAAATCAGTACTTTGCCCATTAGCTGCTTTTTGCATACCTTTAACATATTCAGTCAGTGATGAAAAATACTATTTGCTTAGGAGGGTCCCCACTTACTGCCTTCATTCGTGCATCAGTGTTCGTACTTTTTCAGGTCAATGTCATAACCTATCACATCACCTCCTCCTCTGTAGTTTTGGCAGCCAGTCTCAGGACTGCTGCTGATTTTCCATCTGTCAAACTCAATCTATCTTCCCATAGAGGTAGGGCCTGGAGAGTGGATTGAGCAAAGAACAACTAAGACAGAATGATTTTACTCTGTATTCAGTCAGTGTAGAAGGGAGAAGGAGTATTAATAGCATGGAAAATTCCCTAGTAGAGACTTGCTCTCCAGCTTTGCAAGAGTTTGACTAGAAGTGGGGTTCCAGCCTGGGAGATAACAACCCCATACAGTCAACAGCTTTTGTAGTTTCTGCCCAACTACAAGGATTCCTCTTAACCCCAGCAAGAGGGGAGTGAAGTAGCAGCCATTTCGAATAATTCTACATAGTGTGCCCATGCTTCTTATGGCAGGTTGGTCCAAAGAAGATATCTTATCCAACCTAACCAATGAGATGAAATAGAATATGTCTGCATAACCTCCTTGAAAATGAACACCAATTGAAATCGCCTCTCCCATTCCTGGATGTGTAACCCTGGGTAAGGCAGTTAACTTCTCGAACTATTTCTTCATCTATAAAAACAATATTTGAACTAATGATAGTTAAATTTCCTTTTTGCTCTTTTATTATGATTTTTGTGATGAAGGTGGGTTCTAGTGTCAGTGAGGCCTGAGTCAAGTGATCCATTAGTCACTAGTCTTATGACCTAGAAAATTTCCTCAACTTCTTAAGTATCAGTTTAATCATCTATAAAATGGGGATTTTACATTGTTATTAAATAATGTAATATATTTTAAGTACTGCAAACACAATCACACAGTAAAGTAGCCTATGGCCTCTGGTTGCTATTGTGATTATTATTTCTATATGGAACATAATTTGAATTTTTAAAAAAATGAAGGAAGGGAGGGAGGAAGGAAGGAAACCAATCGAAAACATCATAATTGTCCAATCAAAGGAATGTTTGAATAAGAAAATCAAACCATCTGGCTCAACATTATTAGTACAAATAGGTGGGGGTAGAGAGGACAAAGAATCAGTATGACTTTCCAGACATCTAAACATGTGCAGGTCATTTAATTGTAGTCTAAGCAAAAAAAAAAAAAAAAAAAGGTAACTATCTCAAGCTCTATCACTCTCAGAACTTAAATACAAATCTAATAACAAAGGGTACTCCAAATACAAATAGCATTGGATAAAATCATAATAGTGCCCGATAAAGTCTATAAACTATTCAACTTGAAGAACCATGCTGAAGACTATTTATTCTATCATCTTCTCTTTGCAGCCTTGTCTCTATGGCATGTATAATATCCATATCCTGGGACAGTCTTTCCTCCTTACGTCAAGAGCATGCCGCTCACTATTCCAACATCACACAAGATTGATTACTTGAAATCTAATTGATTTCCTCAATCCAGAAACTATCCTTACAATCCTAAAAGTGGGAATGTTTTAAAACTCTCAGAAGAATACACTAGGAAATCTATTATAGAATATTTTTCTCTACTTAGATGATATGATCTGGCAGTAACTATTGATATTTATTTACTGAACTATTCAGTTTTATCAATTCTTTGGTGAGTCGCATTACCTGATTGGGTACAATGCAATGAATTTTAAAAGGTGAGAGAATAAAAGACAAATAAGAGAGAAAAAATAATACTAAAAGAACCAGTGCTGCATAATGTGGCATATTACAATGCCAGACTCAAGAGATGGAAATCTTAGCAGAGGATGAGTTACAGTTAGTGAAGGCAGCCAATCCAGAGTGCCACGTCATTCTTCCTGTAAATCTGAGAGCCAAGTGTTACTAAAATTGACAGAAACAGGGACCAAAGATCAAAGATAAAGTCATCATACGAAAGGCATGTCACATCCATCTCTCATGTAAAAGAACTGTATGGATAACATGCATCATATTTTTCACATCATATTTGTAAAGATTTGCTTCTCTTGTTCCATTTTCTGGGCTTGTATGTACAAACATATGCACAAATGACCCTTTCAGATGGTCACACTAGGAAATTGGCAAGAGTTTCCCTATTTGGAGATCCTAGGGATCTCCTAAGGAATGCAAGAACTAAACCATTCATTATCCCTTATTTACAACTTGATATCAGGTGCCCTAGAATTCAAAATATAGTTAAAGTAGTCTTGAATATCTTAGAAGAAAATGAATCACTGTCATCTGTCCCATTCAATTATCTTGGCAATATCAAGAGTTGTCATGTATGGCTGGCAGAACCTTTTCAAATCCAACTGTTCCTGCTGCAAGATGATGAAAGGAAAAGGGAACATTTCAAACATTCTCTTCTTAGACAATCTTCTCTCCACTGACATACTTACATATAGTAGTGACTGAATACACACTTTTAGTTGATTGTGGAAAGTCATCTTCTCGGAGAAATTAATGACTTGCTGACTATCCAAATGGTAATTAATGCATGTTTATGTCCCAAATTTGATGTTATTCAATTACTTTTATGTTTACATTTTAAAGCCATATTCTTGTAAAACCTCTAGAATGACTATTGTCAAGAATTTGGAACTTAGGGGGTCCAATAGCCTTAGTATTCTGAAGTCATTTCAGAAACAAAGGTATAAAATTCAATTAAAATCATCCTGATCACTCAGATGTCTAATCAGATACACTGCCCACTTGTCCTGTTACACTTATATACTTTCAAGTGCGAATTTTCTGACATAAAAAGGTGACATTAGGAAGAAGTTTGCCCAGAAGCTAACTTATAATGCCTTTAACTGAGACAAGCATTCCATATCCTGCTTATCTGTTTGTGTGGTTCTAAATAACCCCTCAAAATGCTTGGGGATGTGAACTCTTTCTGTTGTATTTCACCTGTAAAATCCAGGAAACTGTCCCCAGGCACCTCGGGCATGATTTTCCTTTACAGATCAACCTCTCATTGAACCCAGAGGGCCTGACCCTATTACAAAAGCATGAAGCAGAGAGAACTTTTAGTGGGGGAAGATGGTTCCACTTTATTACTGTCCTTCTCAGACTTTAATGTGCAAACAAAAGACTTCAAAGTTTAAAATGAAGATTCAGATTCAGTAAGTCTGAGCCACGGCCTGAGATTCTGCAGTTCTAACAAGCACCCAAGTGATGAGGCTGCAGGTCCATTGACCAACCTTGAGCAGCTAGGAGACCTCTCTGCAATGGGACCCTAGCCCTGCTCTGCCACTACTGAATTTTACCACTTTGGGCACATTAGGTAACTTCTCAGTGCTTTAGTTTTCTCTTCTATGAAACTAGGCACAAATGGAGGTTCTCAACAAATTTAGGGAGTTAAAGAAAATGTGAATGAATAAATGTAGATGAAAGCATTCTGAAAAAAAAGTTTAAGGAGCAACTCAATTAACAATCTCTAAAATCACTGAAGGACGTAAAGATAACTCTTCTCCTGAAACCAGCACACTAGGTATTGTTGCTTCTGCTGTCAGTTTTGTGTCCCGCTGAGCGTTCTGTTCTCATACTCTCCATCAAATTGCTGCTCTAGGTGTCTGCCCACTGACCAGGCTACAGCAGAAAACATGACCTTCTATACAAAGTTATTCCTGAGTAGTCCCTGGACTGCATCTAGTGGGGTAGCACAATCCTCTTGTTAACTTTTCTTCCAAAGTCCAAGTTCCATTAACATAACACTAAGTTTTTAAATTAAATTGTAGGAAGGACAAGAAGACAATTTTCCATGTCTGTACAATTCATAATTTATAGAATTTTTTCTCTTAAAATTCACGTATGGATACCTGCTTGTTTTACACATGACAAAAATGAGAGCTGGTAAAAATAAACTCTTTGCCCAATATCACAAAAATAATAAGGTTAGAGACAGGACTGAAAACAATGTGTTTAATTTTCAGTTCAGTATGCTTGCTTATATTTCACGTTGGAAGAAATTTTCCTAAACTCTCCTTTTTATCTGAGCTCCTTGAAAATTACCTGCAGCCACTCAATTTTGTGGCAGTATCTGGCAGGATGCCATTGGACCAAAACAATCTTTAAGAAGAGGAAGACAGAAAAGCAGAGAAGAAACAGAAAAGCATTCCTCATGGGTGAAGTGGATGGGACTGGAATAAAGAAACTTGTGGCTTTGGTAGCAGGCCATTCTATCTCTATCCTCTCAGGGGAATCTCAAGAAAGAATATCTGAAATAGTCACTGGGCCACCAGATGTATTCCAGAGATGCCATTATCCAGTTTAATTCATTTGAAACAGCATATCTTTTTAAAAAGTATACTACAACAAATAAGCCACTCTGTAACTAAAGAACTACTTGCTATATGATTAAGAACAGCTTGGATCCAGAGTCCGTGTGGCATACAGCTCTAGAAAGAAGCGTGGAAGCATTGGAGTATGCCAACAAGCGAGATCTGGACCAAGGAGGAGGTACTACACATGAAAGGAGCCAGCCTGGATGCAGATTGATTAGCTGTAAAAAAGTGGTCATGGGTACCAACCAAAGAATGAATTATGGAGTTGTGAGGAGAGAAATGGGCTCAAGGCAGATTTATTATGCTCCATTTCCACTCTACCAGCAGGCTGCACAGAGTCTCAGAAGTACAGATTTATCAGGATGGAAATTTTTCAGCCAGGGACACTATCTCAAATAACCTAATTTAGTGAGATGAGAAAATCACCCCTTTTCAAATGCCCATATAAAAGTTTACAGGCTGTTGAGATATCTAGCCATAGCATGAGCTTCTATTACAGGAGATATGGAGACAATGGACTTAAAGATAAAATTATTTTAATAAGAAAGGCTACTACTTGGTAGATGCAGTTTGTTCTCTACAACCCGAACTTCACACATTTTTATAAGGTGTCTATTTATTGACAGGCTTAGGAGCTGCTGTGTCACCATTGCTTAGTCAAAACTTTTTCAAATAAAGGAATCTTGATCTGAGCATGATACACTGTATGAAGCGTGATACACTGTATGATGTTAAGGTAGACGACCCCACAACCATTTCCAGTGTCTCCTCCATAACATTCATGTCTCCTATGCAAATGTTAAAATAAATATATTTCCAATCACTGCGAAATGGGCTACTCTTTTGGCCACGGTACATGTTAAGCAGGTGCCTCGGCAGAAAGGGAGCTTGGCTGTCCTCTACTAATTCTACAAGAAGGAGAAATTACATTCGAGAGCACAATAAAACCATGCCAAGAAAACTTCTTCAGGACTTGCATGTGGGTGTCTTTCAAGGGTTAGAGAAAAAAAGAAGAAAGAGAGAAAGGGATATAGTATTTCCAAATAATAGCAGTTGTCACTTTCCAAGTGTTTATTCTGTTTCTGGTACAGAATAAGCACTTCGTATATGTCATCTCATTGAGTCCCTGCAATTATGTAAGATATACAATATTATAGCCATTTCACAGAGGAGGAACCTTCAGTTTGATAGGTTTAAAATTTGCGCAAGGCCTTACAGCAGGGACTCGATCCGGATGTATCAGATAACAAAGAACACAGTTTTATTCCAATGTTACTTCCCAACATTGTTTCTCATTGTCATTCTGGATTCCTGGTCATCCAGGAAATTACTACCTAGAGGAAAAGGACTTCAGGAAACCTTGGAAAGAAAAAGAGATTGTGAGTTACAGTATTTCATACCTGAACACACCCTTGAAAATTATTTGCACAAAATCCTTATTTCACTGAGAAGAAACAGGAAGTGGTCACTGGACTCGTTTTGGGTCACACAGCTAATTAACAGCAGGAGCGAGATTTCCTCCTCATCTTACAAAGGCAACACATCTATTGGGTTGATGAAGAAGTGGTTCTCCCTTCTCTAATTGTGGGGATTTTTTTCCACCTCATCTTCTTTACTACCTTCCCTTCTTCTCCTGCAATAGAATGAATGGAGTAGGTAGGTAATTAGGAGGTAATTAGAACTGGAAAGATAGAGTTAGGAGAAGAAAGAATATTGTGGTATTTTTCCTTTTAGTTCGTTAACCTGAGGATAAAAGTCATCCCAGGTATTTCTTTAGGGGAGGGATATGATGAGGAGTAATCCAATATTCAGTCAACATTAGCTTTTACTATTTGCCAGATACTCAAAGTCATTAACTTGATAAATAAGTCAAGAGATCTGCTCTCAAAAAGCTTATATTCTAGTGAGAAAAATCAACACAATCAATACAAACCGATCATTTCAATATAATATTGCAAGCATAGTAAAAGAAACACAGAAAACGTGATGTGAAATGAAAAGATTATCAAGGACCTTAGCTCAGATATGATGGGCATTCAGGGTAGCCTGCAGGAAGTCATCAAAGATGCTGGAAAACAACTGCAGAATTCTGGCTAAGAGAAGGCACATTTAGGATATGTGCCTATGGGCTGTTAAATGAAATGATGTTCTGGCACAGAGTAGTTGCTCAGTAAGTGGTGATGTGCTTTAAAAGGTGGAAGAGAAAAGATGAAAATAATTATTCTTCTTTTAAGGAATCTAGGTGTACTTCTTCATCTACTTTTTCTTTTATATGTCCCCCCTCTCCTGCCTACTGTCAATCAGTCCTCAAATTATTTCACCAATAATGTCAAGAAGGGAGCAAACTGTAGTAATCAGCCAAGTCGAGCTTCTACTCAATATTAGAATTCCTTCTATTTTGTTTCTGGTGGCTGTTCCTCTCATCTGTTGCATACTTCTACTTGGAGCAAGCACGCTATTCACGGCCATTATTGGACAGTTTGAATCATTAGCAAGTTTTTTCTCATATCAAGTTGAAATCTGCCTCCCTACATTCACACCCACTGAATCTGGTTGTGCCTGCTGGAACTTTAGGAAAATCAATCTACTTCTTTGTCTACATGTCATCCCTTCAAGTGCTTGCAGGAAGCTGCCATGTCTGGATAAGCCATCTTATCCGGCATCAGATGGTGAGACACGTGCCTTGTCATGTTACTAAAGGTGGTTGAGAAACAGCAGCATCGGGGGTGGGGAGACTCACAAACATTCTGCATGAATCTTTCTTCATTCTGGGCTGCTGAGAGTGGATTCAACCAGTGCTGGAATCATGCTCCTAGAGTACACTTTCCCATGGTTGTAATAAGGCTTACCAGAAACAAAGAAGTGGGCTAGGCTAAAAGGACTGTTGAGTGGTATGACCTGCCCAGCTAGGCACAGGCCCCAGCGCCTTTTACAAATCCATCCTGTGGATGGCCTCTCAAATGAGTACCATAATTAACCCTACGAAACAGTTCAGATACTGCCTTTAAATTTTTTTCCCCTCATGTTAGCAAATAAACTTGCCATCTCTTGAGAAGATCTGTAAGGTCTGACATTGCTGTCTCCGATGTGCATAATTCCCCCTCACATTTAATTTGATTGATGATATTTTTGAGGTAGGTATACCTTTTTGCCAATCCCACACCTTCCCCAACCCCTGCTCCCTTCAGTTACCAGTGAGCCTCCTTATTGTTGAGAAAAGAAGTTGCCTATTAGGAGAGCTGAGTCAGGCTATCATTATGTGACCCTGAAATGAGGACACGCTAAACTGTCAACTTTTAGGCCACTTTACCCTCAATCATTCTCTGAGGTTTTACAGATAACAAAGGTTTACTTAACAAGGTAGAACACTATTGACAAATTTTAAAATAATCGGTAACATTTATGTATTCATTATTTTACGTAGCAACATGGAAACAGCCTATAATTTGCATTTTTAAATGGGCATTCATATTCTGAAGACTCAGAACTGTTACATATACACAGTATACAATTTTTCTTGCTATAACTCTTGATAATTCAGAAACATGATTTCAAGAAATCAACTATTTTCAAAGATCAGGTTGCCTTTCCCCAAGAGTACAACAAATTTAAACCTTCTTTATGTAAACTATACACAGGGAGGCAAGAAAGGCTCAAAGGGGTCTCTCTGCCAGGCCAGCAGTTTGAATGCATGCCATAACATCTGTACATTTGGCACAGTCATTTGGGTCTCTACTTGGCAGCTGTGGAAAAGGGAAGACAGGAAGAGACCAGAGAGAAAGGGGCCTGTGTTTCCTACCATAAAACCATAAGGACAAGAGAAATGGCTGTTCTCAAGATGCAGGGAAGGGAGAAGCCTGAAGATGTGAGAGGCAAAAGACACTGCTGACATTCAAAAGCCATGGTGGTCCCCGTACCAGCCATATGGTCACTGCCATCTGTGTGGTTACCACAACCACTGGAGTTTTTCTGAAGCTGTCAGTCATGCAGGCAAAGGCAATGCTCCCCAAAACACTGACTAGAGAACTTCATCGAGGCACAATCGCCATGAGGGGAAAAATTCTGGCTCCAAGAACTCACCTCCCACTATCTCCTTTCAGATTTGGAAGAGTTACGTTTAGTCCCTGGAATATGAATATCATAAGCAAGCTCACAGAGATACTGAAAGAGGTAGTAGGTGGTCTGTTTTACTGTGGAGCACTACAGTGAACTAAAACTTGTGAGTAAAGGCCAGTGGAGAAGTCAATGAGAAAACAGAGCGTGGTTCTCTAGCTCTTGGTTCATTTGACATGCTCCACATGGGTGACTCAGAGCGGCTAAACAAAGGAGTGTCCTGTGGTAAATGTAGCATGGAGGAACTGAGCCTGGCATCTTTTACTGGTTCTTTACTAAAGATCACTGTAATGCCAATATGCTTTCTGAGTTGAGAACCAGTGCTAATCTAAAGAACTAGTACTAATTTCTATGTGTGGTCCATAAATCAAATGATACTTATAAAATATTTAGATTACTGGGTCCTACTTACCTCAGACCTGGTGAGTCAGAAACCTCAAGGGTGATTTCTAGGGATCTGTATTTTTTTTTAAAGCTCTCCAGGGATTCTCTTACAAGCTAAAGTTCAATAATCACTGTACTAGAAATGTTTGTAGGGCCAGCCTGGTGACCACATGCATGGGACACAAGGAGAAGGTTATGAAAAAGAGGAACAAGACTAAGATTTTACCTTCCACATTCTGTGCCTGGATAATTTTATTCCTACAAAAGTAAGATTGACCATTAAGAACCAAACATACGGTAATTACGTTTATACGGACTTAAACTCTTTGATAATTCTGCATGTAGTTCACCAATTACGTCTGCTTCTTGCTAAACATTTTGTTGTCTAAATTCCAACACAGAAAATCCAATTTGGCTAATAAAATAAATGCCTATGAACCCAGGGGGATCCAGGTAACTGTTCAACTACAATTCAGGTGCCTGAGAAGAGACTGTCCTTAAATGAGTCCACCATGCTTACACAGACCCTACTTACATGAGTTGGCTCCTATACCCAGATAACTCTCTGATATGGATCACTTCCATACATTCCAGATTTACAAGTGTATACCAAGTTCATGGAGCACGTTCATACAGAAGCTACATTTTAAGCAATATCTAAAGACCCCTTGGTCTTTCTAAAAATTTTAAAACCCAGGTTAGGTGTTTTGTTATTAAAAATTTGCCTGTGCTTCACATGGTTAAAAATTTTCAAGACTCCTCGTACTACTTACAATTCCATACCTCTTCTTCCCCTTTCATTTCATTGTTCTCCTAAAGCAAACAAGGAAAAGTAGATGACAAAAATATATAACCAAAAAATACAACGTAAGTTTCAAACAGAAGGCTCAAAAATCAGAGTTGCAAAAGTTCTCTTGGCAAAGTAATCAGTGTGCCTATGAGGTATTTGATATTAATTATTAAACTATATAGTGTTTAATAACACTACTTTATGAGTAGTGTAGTTACCAAGAACTGCTAAGTTTATTATGTGTGTTATCTCATTTTACCTGACAATAATCCCGCAGAAGTTTCACTCAACCATTAGGCTATACTATTTCCACCTTTAATAGGGCAACATATGGAGGGAATGAGATGTGTTTAAACATCAGCATTTCCAGATATTATTTAACACCATGTGCAATGACAAATTGATCTAAATAAAAAATACTCCATACTTATAAAATCAAAATGTCTGTGTTTATATACAAGTATGTTTGTAAACAGTGGCATTTTATGCTTTATATTTTTATTCTTAGAATTATATTTTTCATAACATATAAGGTAACATCTCTCCCAAAGTCTTTGAAGGAAAGTTTTCCCACCTCTAAAGGATTGAATCTAAGGCCATTATAGAGTCCACCCAATTTCTATGTGAAGTTTATATTGTAGTGTTAACAACAAAAATTTTCTACACTTACTCATAATGTTTCATTTTCCTAGGCTCGATTTTTAAATATTCTAAATTCTCTGAATCTTATTTTTCTAATTATCAATAAGGGTTTTGCACAGATTCCCTTTAACCCTAAAGACACGATGATTTTCTTTGACTGAATAGTAGTCATTTCCATATCCTAACTGATATTTCACAGAAACAGCAACCTATTAAACCTGAGATGAATTAGAATCTGAACCCTGCTTTGCAAACAGTGTAAAATGACCAAGAGTCCAGGCTTCTATACTCTGAAAACTTTACGTAATAGAGTAACCATCAGACTGACCACTTTAACTAATAAACATCAAAAATCACAGCTCTCTGTGGAATTTGACACAATTTTAGCATGAGCATACTGAAGCAAAAATTTAAAGAATTGGCAAATCATCTCTCACGATGGGCCTTTTCTTAGAGTAGCTTAAAAGTTCTCTTAAAATTTCATAGCATCTTAATTGTGTTGTTAAAAAGAACACACATCACAGTACAGAAAATGAGTTTTAGTGAAGATTTAATTGAGAAATACTCTTCATTATCAAAAAGTAAATAATGCAGAAATGAAACATTTTATTCTAAGAGAAAAAGGTGAGCAGCAGTACTCAACTAGGTCCTTTCACATGCAAAGGACCAAAGCACAACCCCTGATATGCATGATTACTACCTAAGCCAACCCCACTAAAACTACTGACCACATCTTTTATTATTTTCAGATGCAGCCAGAAAAAAAAAAAAAAAAAAAAGAGATGTGGGCTCTTAGTTAATGTTATGTCTATTTACCCAATCTTTGCTTTACTGATATAATGATATAATAGCACAATAGTCCAGAATCTCAGCCAAAAACAGAAGAAAAATTTGTTTAGTTTTAGCCTGCAGAGGACAGGATATCTCTGTGTGTGCTTTAAAAAAAAAAATTAAATTCCATTTCCCATTACAAACTCAGAAATGTAATGGCTTAGTACATTCATATTTATTTCCAAAATAAAATAGTCTTAGACCCATGAATTTCAAACCTTTCTATTTGCTGATAGTAGAACTGTCTTTATTAAAGAGCTCGTCATTTTTCATGAGATAGGTATAAAAGCCTGGTTATCTTTTTGTATTGGTTTGTATGTATTTTACTCCATCTCTGCTATTTTTGAGAATATAAAGTTGATGTGGCACCAAACAAATTTAAAAAAAAAAAAGGGTTACTGTTTTTTCTTAACATATAATATTTATGTTATCTTCTGTATTTCTTTTTTCACTGACTTCCTAAATATACGCTCATGAATTTCTTTTCAAACTGATTAAACTGTGCAGAATATCTTGAAGCTAGCTGAACAGGGGGTCAGCATGTTAATCTGGCTAAGGCAAGATGATCCTTAAGTGAGTCAGGGATAAAATTCTAATAGTATGATTATTATGATAAACAACCACTACTGGTTCTTGAACAACCACAGTATGCTCAGCAGTCCACCAATGGCTCTTACAAATTCCTCAAAATGACCGTCAATCTATTTCACAGATCAAGAAATCAAGGCCCAAAGACATTAAGTAACCTCCCCAAACTCTCAAAGCTGGTTAGGACCAAAGCCAAGGTTTGATTCAGCACAATGCCATCTTTGCTCCTAACCAGTACTCGACAGTGCCTTTACAGTTCAGATGCTGTAGTTCTCCACCCAGGCTGGGAATTAGAACCATTTGAGGAGATTTTAAAAATACTGATAAACTAACTGATTCCCTCAAGATGAGCTAAGAACATCACTACTTTTTTCAAAGCTCCTGAAATGATTTTAGTGTGAATCCAGGGTTGAAAACAACTGGATTAACAAATGCCAAGGAATAGCTGTTTTTTAAAGAAATAAGAGTCTTTCTCCGAGAATTACGAGAACAGAAGCTGAAGCTGTTTATCTAGAACAGAAACACTAGATGGGGGCATACACCAACACCAGCAGCATAATTGGACCATCCTTGTTTCCTCCCTAATCTGCTCCTTCTGGCCCGTGTGAAGATCCCACATGGTGTCTTAGTGCTGAAGTACACCCTGGAGGTTGTATAATCCACACCAAGTGAGAAGCCCAGAAAAGAAATAGCTTTGCCCAACGTCTCACGCCAGCAGTAAAAGCAGAATGATAGCGGGAGTCTCCCGCGCCCTATTTCGGAGCTCCTTTTGCAAAAAATATTTTGGAAGCAATAGCAAAACAGTTGGGGCAGAGAGTCAGCCAAGGCATCTGAAGAGAATTTCTAGAACCAGAGAAAGTAAAGAAAAAAATGATGATAAACTGAGAAAGGAATACAGCCACAATCTGAAAATAATGAGAAAATGACAAGGAAAATGTAACAAAGCAACAGAACTGACCAGAGAAAACTATTATAGCAAGAACTAACACCATTGCAATACTGTATTGGCAAAACAAGGGGAAAATACAGGGGAATCACTGCACCTTCCGTCCAACTTTGGGAAGTATGTCAAAGACTAAAGTACTTCCGAAACAGTAAGTAATATAAAAGCAAACACTAACTATAGGAAAATCCTCTGGCACAGAGGCAGAGGCTGCCAGAAACTCCCAAACCTGTAAAGCATCATCGATCTATCTATGTCAATTGACCTATGAGGTCAAAGTAAAAATTATGGGGCTATTTTGGGGCTGTATGACAAACTGTCTTAAACTTCAGAGGAGAGGTTTATACCTTACCACTCAAAGTGTAGTTTGTGAATTGGCTATTTAAGCATCACCTGGGAACTTGTTAGAAACGCAGTATCTTGGGCCTCATCCCCTACCTACTGAAACAGAATCTGAATTTTAATAAGATCTTTTATGATTTAGATTCATACACAAGTTTAAGGAACTCTGTCTCTGCTCTAAGAACCGAATTGAGGGGTTAAAACAAACGAAAGAGCTATTTACAGGCAGAAGTTGGAACTAGAGAAGTAGGTAGTTTTCAATCTAATTAAATTATTTGTTAATGCCCCATGATATGCCAAGCCTTAGCATATTTCTGGGAATGAATGCCTGAGGTTAGGCATGTTTGGCATGGTGCCCTTAGGAAAGAACATAGGAAGCATGCGTATGTGAGGAAGACCATGACCTGTGCTCCAAGATGAGGTCAAGTAAAATGGATTAGAGGAGCAAAATGTGAGTTCAGAGGGAGATTGGGAAGCATGTAGCCATTGCACTGACTCTGACAGGCAGAAATGGTTACAGAAAAGTGGGAGGGCCTGTTTTAGGCAGAAGGACACGCATAAGCAAAGATGCAGAACTCAGGGGTCTGCTGTGTGTTGAAGGAAGTGTCTACAGCCTAGAGCACTGTTTTCTAAATTGTTTCAAGCAGACTCATGACTCTGTGATGATACCTCAGAGACCACTAAGGGTAGAGAAGAAAGGCTGATGGGATTGCTGAGGCCCCATTTCAATCACATAATATTATTTATAAATTTCCACCTTGAAAAATACAAGTTGAAACATATTACCGAGCCAACGCATAGGCACTTCTAAAGTTTTTACGTACAGCTGTGCCTGGCATGTAGCAGGTACTCAAATATCTATCGAATAAATTAACAAATGAGTCAATCACGCTATGAGATCAAAGTAGAAATTGTGGAGCTACTTTGGGGCTGGACTGCAAAGGGTCTTAAACTTCAGAGGAGAGGTTTATATGGCATTTGGTGGGGCACTGGGGAAAAGTTTATTAGCCAGTGACTGAGCTTGGCTCTGCTTTAAGAAGCTTATTCTGCAAACCAAGTGTAAATGAATTGGAAATGAGATAGACTGGAGATGGGAAACTAGTCAGGAAGACATCGTGGTAGTCTCTAAAAAGGGTAAGAATTTAAACAACCATGGAGATAAAAGGATGGAAAAGAGGCATCATGAGGCATTGTGAAAATGGAGTCTCTGGAATTTATCTGTGAACTATTTGTGGAAAGCAGAGATATTGAGAAGCTCCTGGGTGACTGGGAGAAATACAGAAATTTAGTCACCCTTGTTTATGGAAAGACAAAGATGTTGATTAGAGTTTAGAACCATTAGATTCGAAGCACCTGAGAATAATATAAAGCCATCTCGTAGGAGGTTCAAAATGTCAATATCAAATTTAGGAAGGAAAGTAGAAATAGGATGTTACTTTAGGAAAATACTCTACCACTAATAAAAGAAGACCACTGAATTAAAAGTAACATGAAAAAAGGAGATCGTCTAATAAAGCAAAGAATTTAGAAAACAGTGCTTTAGGCTGTAGACAGTGTTCCTTCAACACACAGCAGACCCCTGAGAGCAATCTGCAGTATAGAAAGAAAGAAGAAAGAAAGAAAAAGAAAGAAAGAAAGAAAGAAAGAAAGAAAGAAAGAAAGAAAGAAAGAAAGAAAGAAAGAAAGAAAGAAAGAAAAAAGAGAAGAGAAGAGAAGAGAAGAGAAGAGAAGAGAAGAAAAGGAAGAAAGAAAAGGTAAAATAAAAAGACCATACTGAGATACATGGGGAACAGATATCAGAATGAAGCAAACAGAGATAGTGAAATGGTGTGGTTGGGGCAGGAAGTGTCACAATAAAAATACAGAAGCAAATAAAAAGCAATGGGAAATTAAGCCAAACATGGTCATTGTTCTTTAAATCACTGAAGACACAGGATCTATAGAAACAACAGAAAGCCAATTTCACTCTTTATTTCTGTTAAAGATTTTCACAAATGAAGTAGTCGATTCTGAAAAAAGTAAACGAATTGCTTGTATTTTTTAAATAAAACTTGCTGCTGTTTTAAAAATCAAGCAATGATATCTTCAAACTCAGCTGGAAGAAAAAACATCTGAAATGGAGAAGGACAACTCGAGGATTTAAGATTCTTTTCTCTTCCGTGGTGGAAGCTCCACACAGCATTATTCTACATAGACACCTTGCCTTTTGGAGTTGTGTTTGTTTTGCAGAATTTTTTTTCCTCTCTCTGAACCAGGTCATTAGCTTGAGAAAAAGAATGCTGAGAACACCTTATATATTTTGATAGATCTGTATATAATAGTTACACTTTGTAGAGTTATCCTCCAACTAGTGACAGGCCTCCCTAATTGGCCATGTTTGGGTGACAAGTACTAATGACAGTTCCTGCTCTGGTTTGACTATAGAGGACACAACTCCTTTGGTTTTCCTTTCTGACTCAGTTCAAGAAGGATAGATTAAGTCCACCATTCTCTTTTTGCTCTGTGAATCTGTATATTGGTAAAAAGCTATAAAATATCAACATTGTCTTTCTTGATCAAAGATGCTACTTAGTAGTTATTAAACTTCTATAAAGAGACCATTATTGATGTAATGTAAAATAATAGAATGCAAATGAAGTACATAAGGAATGATACTGCAAAACATTTATATCACTAGGATGATTCCAGAAAGGACAGTAATTTTTCTTTTGTTAGAAGAATACACCTTCTCAAAAGCATTTTACTACAAATACATTCAACTGAGGTCAAGGAGAGCTACAAGAATAGCTATTTGATTTGTGGTTTTCATTCCAAGCTTCCTCAAATCATTTTTGGAAATGAGTAGGGACGTAAATTATAAATCCAAAAATGCTTGATTTATGGGAATATAGAATCGGAACTACAGCCAACACTTTGACCAAATAAAAATTTTTTCCACGTTAAGAACCTCAAGCAACAACAGAACTAGCAATGCAGTATCTGCATTCCATGAGAATTTATCTATTACAAGGATGGGATAGCACATATTCAATGCACATATGGCATTAAAATAAAAGGACTCTGAAAAAAACAGTGAAATCGGGCCCTGAAATATTTAAGGGAAGACTTTTAAGCCAAAATCTTCAACTTTATCTAAGAAGCAGCTTATTGACTTTATGAAAAGGCTTTTCAATTTGAGAATTGCATTTCCTACAGCTTCATGCATTGTTCAGAAGCTGCCAGTTTCCAAGCTTTAGGCTGGACTCTATAAAGCAAATGTTTTATTTCTTCTTTGTGAACATGTTTTGCTACATATTAACAAAGTTTGCATTCACCTTGGGGTGATGTTTCTGCGCAAAGCAAAACCAAAAAGAACTGCAAACCACATCTCTCTACGAAAATGAAGAGGACGTTGGCTAAGCCAAGAACTTCTGAGAGCATTCCAAAACTGTGTTTATTTCATACCCATGGGGGTAGGGGATTTGATGGCAATTTATTTTCCTTGAAGGACCACAACAATCCCCATCCAGGTTACCATGAAAATATATATATATATATATCCTCCAGAGCCTGGGAAAGCATTCGGAGAAGCATCGTCCTGTCAGCTCTCCCCACCGCCCCCGCAAATAACAGTGGCGAAACAGATGGTCTTCCCCCGCCCTTCTCCTTGTCCCTTCCGCAGTCCCACAGTGTCTTTCCATACCGTGCTGACACCTTCACCCAGCGCTTGGTAGCCCAGACCCCACTCAGGGATCCCAGGAAGTGCAAACTTTGAGACCTCCTTTCTGCCTCACCGCCCCCGTTTCACCTTCATTTAGCTTCGGAACTCTCTCGGGACCCTAAGCTTCTGCTGCTGCTGCTGCTGCTATCCTTCTCCTACACCTCTTCCCTCAAATATCCATTCCCCTATAGTGAAGAGAGACATCGAGCCCGAAACTTCCAAGCCCAGGTGGTGGAGACACTGCGGCTAACCACAGAGGGGCACTCTCCTTGTCCTCTCCCCTTCTCCATATCCCCTCCCCGTCCTTGGGCATCTGAGCCCAGGAGCCCACGGCGGGGACTCCTCCACGCCTCTGGCTTCCACGACCCACGCCTAACTTCGGGGGCTCACAGGAGCTCACACCCCATAGCCCCGGCAAGCGCAGCTGGGCGTCCTCCTCTACAAGTGGGAGCAGGGGGCACCGTGCAAACTATCGGGAAGGGGCCTCGGGCCGTTCCCTGCGGCGGCGCACCGAGGCGACCGCTCGCCTTGAGGGGGCGGGCGGGGCCCAGGCGGGAAGGCGGCGCCGGTCCCGGGGGCGCCGGGCAGCGCTGGGCTGGGCGCCCGGAGCTTACCTCGGCGCGCGGACCGCCGGCGCGTGGGGCAGTGGCTCCTCCGGCCGAGAAGCTGTTGCTCGCGCTTGGGCGGCTGCGGCGGTCCCGCCGGGGCTGCTCTGGCGCTTGGCGCAGACGCCCTTCCACGATCTGCAGCAGCCCAGGCGGTGGCGGCCGCAGCGGCCGCGACAGGTCGGCTCGATGCGGCCCGGGTGCGGCTCGGGCGCGGCCCAGGAACTGTCCAACTCGTGCAGACGCGGGGCTGAGGCTCCTGGCCGCGGCCCCGGCGCTGAGCGCAGGCGCGCCCTGCCTCGCCCAGGTGAGGGGCGTGTGCCTGCAGCCCGCGGGGCGCGCCCGGCGGGGGCCGCGCTGGGGTCCCAGCCAGCAGCCCGCCGCGCCGGCCCTCTGGCCTGGCCGAGGACCCCGGCGTTGGGACACGCTAACGCCACTCCCGCGCGCCGAAGCCGGTGACGGTTTGCCAGGAAGGGACCTGCGAGGCACACACACTAGGGCAAATGAGGCGGGACCGTTCGGGGGCTCGTTGACACTGCAGAGTCTCCCGCAGTATCGCCGCCTATAAATCCCGCCTTTCCAGGCGTGCGCGCACAGCTAGGGACAGGCTGCTCCGTCCCGACCAGGGGGGTCCTCGCAGTCCTCGGCCTCGGGGCTCCAGTCGCTGAAAAATTTCTTGGCGACGGCCGAGGTCCCAAAACCAGGATGCCAAGCGGCGCGGTGGGGTGGATCTTTCACATATTAGCCAAGCCAGAGTCAAACTCTTCTTGGAGATCGTCAGCCAAACTATTTGTTTTTCCTCTTTGACCAGCTCTCGGCTAGAAGACCACACCGAGCAGCAGCCTCAGCATTTTTGGCGGAGCCGGGAGGCCCGCAGCGCTTAAGACATCGCAGCCCCGCCGCGGATCTGAAAGGCTCTTGTGTGGGTGCTCCTCGTTTTTATTTAAGTTTCCAAAACTAGAACATATCATCGGTTACCCTGTTGTACGGCATCTTCTGAAAACAGTACAAACATAATCAAGGTGCTGAGTTCTGAAAGGAAGCGCTCTTGGAAAGAAAACATTTAAGGGAAAAGGAAATATAATTTTAGAAGAGCAGTTTTCTGAGATTACTTATTTGGCTGGAGAAGTGCAAGAGTAATAAGAGAGCTGTGTTAGCAGAGATTTTTTTTGACCAGATGATTTAAAAATATTATTCTCTGGTTCTCTTCTCAGATGATTGACACTAACTCCATCAATAATTAATCCAGCAGCTGTTAATGGCTTGGCATAAGCGTCTAGAGTAAATATCTTCTTGTTCATCCAAAGCCAATGCTGCTCTTCAGGGTAGGATCGAGATTTAACAAACACACATGTACACTGCACTAGATCTTTCAAAAAAGACCAGGTTTATTACCTACCTTGGAATTTAGGGTTATGTTATTGCAGGCATGGATACATCTGAGCTACCAGGTTAGAAGGAGCATTAATCTGACACATACCTGTTATATTTTTAGAATCCTAAATATCTTCACATTCACGTAGGCATTCTCACTCATTAGGAAGGACAGGCACTTAATATGGTATATTTATTCTTAAAATTGTATTTGAAGTTGCTACAGGAAGCAAACACCAAAATTAAATCACCACCCAGAAGAACATGAGCTATGATAATAGCTTAAGTTATCTTTAACAAAATTATGGTCTTAAGGTCTCTTTCCATCAGCAAGGATTATATTGAAAACAAGTCTTTCATGAGTCCCGGAAGGTCAGTAAGGTGGGGTTTTGGCCAACAGGGACGGGCAGGAAATTCCAGAGGCAAAAAGCCTTCCATGAGAAAGACACCCAGCTTCCAGTGCCCTGTACTTCAGAGTTGGAAACAGTGTGGTTGCTACTGAGCTCATATAAGTATTGATATCTCCAGGTACCTGAGGAGCAGAGTATGAGAGAGGGGCCCTTAAAGCTTCAAGTCAACACCTTGGATTGCACTCGGAGGCAAATGAATAACCTCTGCAGAGTGGAACACCTGTAAGAAGTGTTCCCTGTGGCTTGCACAATTTAGCAGCATGTGCATTTTTTATATGTCCTGCAAAGTGCAACTATATCCCTCTCTCCTCCCTGTCTATTTTTAATCACCTATGGTAGAGAATGATTTCAGGGCTGCTTTCCTATCAACAGCTGAAAGAGACATAAATACATGCAGACAACTCCCAATTTTCCCCCTGTGACATAACTAAGAACTGTGCCTTCATGTTCTTAGCTAAAGCAAGATTAAGACCTCTGGAAGCCCAAGCACTGAAAAGGTTGCAGTGACTTCCTTCTAAATGCACTCAATATGGAAAGAACATTAAACTAAAAACCACAAGATTCAAATATATAGAAAAACCAGCTTCTCTTTATATTTTCTCATTGCAAAATTGTGCCTATTGGATAACTTAACATTGCCTGTGTCTTTCTAGTGCTATCTAATATAAGGGGTCCTTCTGTCCTCAAACTCACCCACCTTCATTTTCCTGGAACCATTATTGCTCATTCCTGTCAATAATGGAATAAACCAACTCAGAATTATTAGCGTTAGGGGAGGTACATTGAGGGGGCTGTCAAGTTAGCAGCAACGGGGATCATACAGCTAAGAGAGGTCCCTAAACATCATGGAGGAACATAGCTGAAAAGGAATAACTGAAATCCTTTTCTACTATTAGTGTTTCTGAGGTGCAGAGTACATTGTTTCCTAAACATTGATTAACATAGGCAGACCAACCCCCTTTACTATGTGCATAAATTCACTTTCCAGTGGATAAAGAACTCGGTAATAACAAGAACAACAACTTCGAAGACTTGATAAATTGGTTTACTCAATAAGAAATAGGTAAGAACATATATAATAAGATGCTATAAATAAGGCCTTATAGACATTTTAGATTGCAGCCTTCAGCAACACTGGGAGCCATATTTTGAAAACCACTCTTAACTGAGGAAGAAAACTAGGAACTGGGAATAGAGAGCTCAAATTCCAATTTCAGCTGTCAATTTTAAACCTAAGAGACCTCAGTTTCTTCAACTGTAACACAGGAATAATTACATCAGCCTTGTCTCAATGGGTTACTACGATACTCAAAAAACATATGAAACCCTTTAGAAACTATATAGAAACATAGGTACCACTGATTGATAATTGTCTTGCTCATATTTCACTTTTTTTTCCCCATTGCTTTTGAGATAGTCTGCAAACTTTTCCTCAAACTGTCTTATAACTCCTGTTTAGTTTTTCCATAATCTCTATTATGAATCTTTCCTGATGACTACTTTTGGATGGCTCCAATTTCATGTAATGGGGAAAGTGTGAGTTCTAGTGTTCAATGAGCAGGTCTTGAGTTCTAGCTTACCATTTACTCACTAGCTGAGTGATATTCTTCATTCTCTCTAAACTTTAGTTTCTTCATCTGAAATATGGAAAAATAAATATATAGCCGTCTTAGGGTTATCCCAAGAACCAAAGGAAACTGAAGAACATTTTGCAAACTGTAAAAGACCGAAGTTTCACTATAATTTAACAACTTCTTGGGAAGTAAATAGAAGGTTTATCTCTATATTGGGCAATAAGGTAAAAGTGTCTTAGCAATATAAAAAATAATAATAATAATAAATATGTAAAAAAAACAATCTGGGACTTTCAGAGCAACTTAGAACTAGATGGAAAATGGTATAACATTTTTGTCAATAGACTAAATTTTATTTGTTTACAAGGGTGCATGAATATTGAAAATATCAGAAAATCTTTTTCAACTCCTACATGTTATGAGAAATTAATAAGTTAAATGTTTTAGTGACATTTGTTCTTAAAAGCCCCAAATCAGGTTTAGCAAAAAATTTTATATCTGTTCAAATCACTGAAATATTAATAATTTTAAGGATGTCTGTTTACTCAAGATGGATAACAATGAATGAAAACACAAATGTTGAGAATTTTTGTAATTAAAACACAAATGTTAAAGGTTTTTGATCAGGTAATTTTTATTATCATTTTCTCATATAGTTGATGAAAAATAATGAGATAAATAAATCTTTAAAGTTAATGAGTTGGTTTTATGCAGAAATTCCACCTAGAATTTGACCTAGACATTTATGTAAAATAAAAAAAATCAATACAAAAAAGTATAGGAAGTTTTAATTGGAAAGCTTAAGGTTATTTCTGAGTTCTCAATTAGTATTTTACATTTGTCTCATTTTTAAAGCTAATTATTATCTTTTAAATTTAACTAGAGTATCTATCTGCATTTGGAAGAAGATGGGATATTAAGTGAATTGCTAAATCTCAGGCTTTCTTGAAGAGCTATGCTGGTCCTTTTTTCTCTCTGCCTTAGGGGAGTGTCTTTAGGTGAATCACTAGAGTTCTATGCAAAAGAATTGTCCTCTTGACCTACAATTATTTTTTAATCTGGAGTTTGAGTTCCCTTTTATCTTCCTTTCTAATTTGAATATTCTTAGCAGAGAAGGGCCAAGTGTGATCAAGATCTGCTTGTTTTCACCTTTCCTCATAACAATTTATTTCCTTGAGATCTAGTGGAATTGGTGACATTGTGGCCCCTTTCCAAGACAATAATATCTTGTGTCCAGAAGTGATCAATATTGCAAAAGTATCCCTCCTAGACCCTAAACATGGCTTTGCAGTAATAACTGTGCCTCTTCTTATGCATCTGTCCCTTTGAAACTTAATCCAGCACTGCCTTGGGCCCCAAGATGAATACCCCTAAATCCTTTCCTGATTAGATTGCAAGGTGATTACCCTGGTTAGTGCATGTTCCCATTTGGCACTTTGCTCTCAGATAGATATAAAATAATTAATATTTGAACTACATTTGCAATTTTGATTTCTTTCCACTTTTTATAAATCTGAACATGTGGTAATACTCCTTTCAAAAACATTGATTCATTTTTTTAGACTCAGTTCTTCAGTATGCTTTCTGAACTCACAACTGCCTGATAATGGGGAAGCTCCTTAATGATTAAAACCTTTTGTTTTTAGTTGTATTCTTCTTAAGTTTTACATTTTAACCTATGTCATAATTTTAGATAAATTACTAACGTTGAACTCAGTGTATTGAATAATTTTCAAAAAGCTTTAGTATCTGAATAACCAGCACTCAGCCCTTATTGAAGAGCTCTGTCTGTGTTCCACATATCATTGTCTCATTTTATTGCCATAAGAATTCTATGAGGGAGAAAATATCAATACCATTTTACAGATGGAGAAAATGAGAATAGTAACTTTGGGATATGCCCAAGGTCACAAATTAGCAGAGCTAAAATTCCAATTTGAGTTTATTTTATCTTTAAAAATCTCTTTATATGTTGCTTCTTCAGAAGTATTTATTAGATTGTAAGTCCTACTGGGAATAAAAACCATATCCTGCTTGTTCTTTAGTCCCATGTAATACTCAGTATTAGTACCTCACGAAGAACAGCTAAATATCTGTTTACAGAGTAAATGGTTTCCATTTTCCGTTTTTTACTTGCTACAACTACTGTCACATGCCCTTTGAAACCATTCTCACCTTAGCCACCTTAAAACAGGATTCTCTTTTGGACACCCATCCAGACTTCTCTAAGTAACTCCTTAAAGGTGAAAGTCATCTCATATCTTATCTTTCCTACAAGATTGTCAGACTGTTACAGCCCAAGACTCTTTCTCATATTTCCTGTGCATCCATCCCTCACCTGCCGTGCCTAGGACTAAACCAAACCAGTTTTAGGTGTTCGATGCAAGTTTGAAAGAATTTGGTGATTTTCCATTCCTATTCACACGTGTGTAAAAAGCTGGACCTGACTTTTTGCTGCAGGCAAAGGAAGTGATTTTCAAGAAGCCAGGTTCAGACAGTCATTCAATCATTTCTTCAGTAAATATGTGTTTAATGTGTAATTCTTCATTATGCAGAACAAAATTCAGTTCTACAATCCATAGAAATGAAATGGTTTTACTAGACACCAAACAATGGGTGCTGCTGCTCCTTTCACTTCAGTACTAATCTGCCTATGGTTCTCCCATTGGAAATTACATTTTTTACTTTGCCTCTCAGGTACCTTTCCTTCCCTTGTTTTCTAATTCATCACTACTTTTTCCTGTCTTTATTCTTATTAAAGATAGCATACTAAAAAACTACTCAATTTAAAAATAATTTTGTTCACATTTTCCACTACTGGCCAAAGTTCATGCCTTTTCCTTTTTTTTTTTTTTTTTAATAAGGAGTCAGCTTCATTTGGCCAGTTTAAAGGACCATCATAACCCTAACAAAATAGTTCAAGGTACTACTGAAGCTGTCCTAGTTAATAGTATTTCGCGAGTGCCTTTTGCAGTCAGAGCCTTTTATCCAAGTTCTCCAAAAGTTTTCAAGCCATTGGGATCAAGCCGAGAGTACAAGCGACAATCATTTAAACATCAAACATTAGCTGAAGAACTCCGTGCTACTAAAGGCACATTCTAGTAGAGAGGTTGCAATAATTGTAGCTCAGGTGCATTTTCTAAAAAAGGTTTCTTGAAGGAGATGTCCACAGCTGAATTACATAGAAGAGCAGTGGTGGCATGAGCGAGTGTTTAGTGTGGGATTATGAAAACACCTAAGGCCTGGAGAACAAAGACTTCAATTCTAGTCCTATCTACTTGGAAAGCAAACTTGGGCAGTCGAATTAAATTCTCTGAGCTTGTCTCTCTATCTATTCAGCTGTAGCTCTATCATGAAACTTTCCAGATTAACCTCAATGAGCCTCTGTAAGCTCTCCACTTTTAACCCATCCTCACTTGCAGTCATTTTACACTTATGAATGAAGTTTTCTTACTTTAAATACAAACATCTAATCTTCAAAAACAAATCAGCTAAGTGTAGACTACTACATTATTGGAAATTTACTTGCTAAAAATAAAATTCTTCAGTAGGCTTGATTTTGTCCCCACTTGGATAATTAGCAATGTCTGGAAACATTTTTGGTTATTACAACATAGGGATGTTGTAGGTATCTAGAATGAGCAGGGCAGGGATGCTGCTAAACAATCTACAATGCATAGGACATCTTCTTACAATTAAAGAGTTATCCAGCAATATTCAAGGTTAAGAAATAAATTTAAAGGACAAGTTTATGTGGACAAAAGACAGATGTATGTCAAGTTTATGCTCACCAACAACATTTATTTAAAACAGCATGTGATAACATGAAAATAGCAGACTTTTAAAAAGTTGTAAAAGAAATAAAACAACATGGCAAAAGTATGGTGAAAGGGATATCTTATTCATTGGTGCAGCTTTGTCTGCAAATAGTGTTTTGCTACAGATATCAAACTCTTAAAATGATTATTCCTGTTGACCCAGTAATTTCAGTCTAAGACTGTGTGTAATGGAAATAATGCTAAATGTGGAGAAAAAAATAGGCCACAAAATGTTTATCATAGCTTTACTAATGATAAGAAAAACTGAAGACAATCTAAAGGGAATAGTTAAATACATCCCATTAAAGGAATATTATGTAGCTATTTTTAATGAGGTTTGTTAGGACTTTATAGTAATGTGAAAAATTATTGACTGCAAAGTAAAGAGAAAAGGAAGAGAAAACTATAATATAGCATGATCACCATTAAGCAAAATAAATCAATTCACAAAAAGAAGAAAATGAAAAACCCATCCATATAAATTGATTTACAAAAGTTTTGATTGACACAATATTTCAAGCACACTATAAAAGTCACATAATATGTACCTGGATATATCTTCACAATTTTATTTTGTTATATCCATCATCCGATATTTCTTTTACATGTTATATTCTCCTGTTTTAAAAGCCTAAGAAGACAAAGAGTTTGTCTTTTATTTTCTTCATCATACTAAAGATGTAGTTATATGTTATATGAGACTATTAAACAATCGGGCATGCTCTCATGCACTATTGATGGTGTTGTAAATTGATATAACCTCTCAGGAAATTACCTTATTAGCGTGCATATCTTTCAACACAGCAATCCCACGTTATCCAAGAGACACACGAACATGTCTAAGCAAAGCAGTATGTACAAAGATGTTCATTACATTATATTTTGAATAAGAAAAAAATTGGAAGCAAACTAAATCCCCAACAACAGAGAAAGAGTAAAATAAATTATCTCATTATTCATTAACTAAACATTTTATAAGCATGTATTCACATATTAACTTTTGTTATAAAAGTAATGAATGTTTTTCAAAAAGCATTTGGGCGAGGATGAAGTAATAAACAGTCAGTTTCAGCAGTGTGGTGATGCTCAAGCTAGTTCAAAATTCTGCTGAAATATCAGGGGTTTTTGAAACCTAAATATGATCTGTTCCTATCTCTGTATTTATTTTGCTTCATTAAAAATAAATATTAAGCACAGTTTGGACAAAGAATGAAGAGGCATAGTCTACCTGGTATAGCATTAGAATGTCACTCAAACTTATCCTGAGAATCATTCAATTATATTTCATTTGTTTTAATCACAACCAATCATTATATTCCCTGGCCCCTATGAGTTTCCCTATTTCTGGGCACTTAACCCTTCTCAAATCAACCCTGCCATCTGTAGACAGGTTCGATTATTAAATGTTTCTCCTTCACAGTAATTCTAAATTTACATTTCAATTTTCTTCATTTCTCTTTCAAAAGCTTATTTCTTCTAAGCAATTTTTAAGTTGCATACCAGGCTTTCTGCTTATCATCTTCCATTGAAAGGAAAAAAATACTATCAGGTCGAGCCATCCAAGATGAAGATTTGGCAGGACACCAGCACACCTTTGTTGCTCTGAATATATGACAACAATAACAACTAAATATTTAGCCACTAAGCACTCTGTCTCCACTATTCTTAACCTGTAATTCACACTCAGTCTTCCTTTTCATCACTCCTGATATCCTGATACCCTTATACCAGGTGCTTTTCAACTATCCATTTCTTATCTCATATTAATTTCTTAAGGAACATTCAAACATCTCCAAACCCCCAACCTACTCTCTAATCCAGTAGGAAGAGCTTAACCCTTGCATTCCTGGAAGGTAGAAACCATTTAAAGTGAGCATCAGCTTTCTTCCTTGTCGCAAGGAACACATTAGAGTTTTCTAACCTTATCTCCTTAAGGTAAGGCCTCCTTTATATACACTTGATGCCAGTTTCTCTTGCTTCTTTTAATATGGCCCTCCTCTATATTCTTGATGCCTTCCATGGCTGACTAAATGAATGTCTGGGTGCATCTGTATTAATCAAGTGCATTCAGAATGCAGAATGCTTGAAAACATTTTTCTTTTTCTGACCTGATCTGACAGCACTTCATGCAGCACTAGGCATGGACTTACTACCCAGTAATTATTGCTAAGTTTCAACACAAAATGTATGCTGACCTTAGGCACCTGGATGGAGAAGATAGTAAGTACTGAAAAGCTCTCCTAAGGAATCCTGTTACAAAAATACCTTATACAGGTACATCTTGGAGATATTGTAGTGCCGGAGCCCGCTGGCTAAGATCGAACAGTTCCCGAGAGGGGGAGTGAGGATGGAGAAAAAGAGAGAGAGAGAAAGAGGATAGAAAAAGAGGGAGACAGAGAGAGAGAGTCAGGAGGGCCAACAGTGAATACTGCACCCAGAGTTTATTAAGCACAGCATATTTATGCCCTTGGAAATGCATGGGAAACAAAACTCACAGATATTCTAACAATTGCTGACATTTACATAAATTCTCTCACAACATCCTTGTTCCTGTTTTTGTCTCTTATTCCCTGGGGCAAGGAATGTCTCTTATTCCCTGGGGCAAGAAACATTCACCATTAAGCCAAACTTCCTCCTTCATTCAGTAAAGGAGCTATCCATTAGGCCAAACTTCCTCCTTTAGTAACAAGCTATCCATTAATGAGCCCACCTGCTCTGCAAACTTCTAGCTTGCAGGCAACTCCAACCCTGTCTGCAGGGCATTCATCAAGAATGGCTTCCAACATTGTAGGTTCAGTTCCAGATCACCGTGATAAAGTGAATATCACAGTAAAATGAGTTGTAATCATTTTGCTAGTGGTGGGTCTTGCCTTTAATTTGTAAAGAATGCAACACCTCTGAAGTATAATAAAATGAAGTGCAATAAAACAAGGTATCCTGTATGGGAATGAGCTTTATAATTAGGATCTTTCGGTGCTTGAGTAACTCAATAGCCCTAGGCTGAAGTAGTGAATCAGAATTCACTACTAGAAGGTAATGCTTTAGTGAAGTTCCAACTTGCAAATAATCACCTATGTTCAAGAATTTTTGAGTAATCAAAAAAATTGGATCATCTTAAATGCCCAAATTAAATTCTCTTTTGATTTCTCAACCTATATAAACTTTAATTAATAGATTAATTCCCACCTTGTTATATTTTAGTCATCTTAAAACTCTTATGATCCTGTTATCATCTACAAATGTCTAAATCAATGCTTCATCATTTTCTTCTTTTCTTATAAAAATCATGAACACAGGCTATCTAGAATTGCAGCCTCCTCTAATTTGTTATTAGGTAACTTTTTAAAAAAACTGCCTCCATCTGTAATCCCAGGAAAATCATTGTCTGATAAAGGTTGCTTTCCACCTGCTTTTTCTAAAGTAAGATATAAACACATCTGGGTTTTTATCTTCTAAACAATCTCTTGCTTATAGTCCTAATTAGTCTAGTCATTTATTCTTACTTTTTTGCCTTCCTATTTGAACATTTTACTGTCACTTGAAATGTTTTCTGAATCTTGCTGCTTATTATCTTTCTCTACCCCAATATGTAATTTTTTCTTAATTTGGTTTGTTTACATTGCTTTCTTCCTTCTTCACAAAGTCTTTGTAAATGGATATTTTTAAATCTCTTCCATATGTCTCTATAACTGGCTTAAGATCTCTGTTAGGCATTTATGTGTGTGAACTGCTGTCTTTTTATTTCCTTGGATAAACCCACCTTAATTTTCTTCTATTTTTTTAAAAGGGCTTATGATAAAATTGAGTAAAATCTTTATGTTTGCAATCAATCAGTCAGCCACTTGCTAGCTAGCCATTACATGCACAACATTGTGCTAAGCTGTGGGATGTAAAAGCCAGGCAGAAAGAAGACCATGAAAACAGAATGGGACACAAGAATTCTTAAATTCAAGGAAAAATGAAGTGTAGGGTACAGGTCAAATAAAGTATCTAAAAAATCAGAATTCAAAAAAATATATATAAATATAGGAACCAAGTATAAATGAACGTTCTATGAAATCCAAGGGAATAAGCAGTGATGAATTGTAGTCATCAAAGAAGGTTCTTGGGAGTGATGGACTTCGCTCAGGGAACTGTTTGGGATATAAATAGTCCAGTTCAGCTGGTGGGGGCAGTATTCCAGCTGGAGGAGATGGCACAGAGGTAGAAATGAACAACTCAGTCAGACAATGTCTAATTTGTTGTTGGATGAATGAGGGAATCAGAGTCAATGGGAAATGAAAGAGCAGGGGTGAGTTAGTGAGAGTGGAAAGAAAATGAGGTGTGTATCATTTGTAATTTACAGGAATTCTTCACATAATTTTGATCCTAACCTTGTCAATTTTGTAAATATTTGTACTGTAGATATTACTGCAGTTTCTCACTTGTCTTTTATTATTTTTTAAAGATGACTTGGTGAGCACAAGTTCTTAATTTTAGAGTAGTCAAATTTATCAATCTCCTTTATGATTAGCACTTCTGTATCTTGTTTAAAAAATCTTTCTCTATTTTAAAATTAGAAAGATATACATCTATGTTTTCTCTAAAAGTTTTTAAATTTAGCTTTTCACATTGAAATTCTTAATCAATCCGTAGTCAGTGTTGGTGATCCATATTTTTCCCCAGCTCAGCTGATTCAATTGCCTTTCCTTTCCACGGTGATGTACCATAAATCTTCTGACATATACTAAAAGTTGCACATGTCTATTTCAGGTTCTCTGTTCTGTTGCTTTAATTAAAAAGTTATGTCCCTGACCACTGATACTTTTAAATGTTGCCTTAATAACAATAACTTCATAACGTATTTTTATATTTGGTACAATATTAAATCTATAGACCATTTTGGATATGGTAGCTTAAGAAGCAGATAGGTAGATGGATGAGTCTTGAATGGACCAATGATGATAGTTATCATGAACTCAGGATTATGATTTATCAAATTCTATGCACTTGAGGTACAAAGGTTGTTGTGACTGGGAAGTAAACAGGATGGTACTGAGTGCATTTTTGGTAAGATAAATATATATTTTTTAATTCGCATCATGTTTTAGATCATGTCATGAATGACATTAAGGGGGAAAAGTAAACACAACATATTTGTACCAGCCAAGTCTCAATTAGACAATTTGACTATCAGTTGTATGAATAAACCACAATTCTCAGAAAGACCTGTTATCTAACTTATAGCTCACATTAGTTGAGGGCATATACTGTGTATACCCAGCACCTAAAATAATAATCAGATCATATTCCTTCTGCATTGCCCTGCGATTGCGTTAACAGCAGCATTTACCAGCCATCCAGTGTGATAGACACACTGTGCTAGATACTGGGAGGAGCTATGAAAGGAGATACATGTATCAAGCAGTCATGGCCCCTGTTGTTCTAGTTTTCATTCAAGCTGAGAATACAAAATTAACCAAAGAGGAAATGTCAGAGCACTTAGAGCAGTTAAGTGTAAATTAACTCTGTGCAGACCGTGTGCATTGGTGTTGAGAGAATGCAGGCAAAGCAGCAGACGCCCCTTTGGAAGGTGTGAAGCAACAGACTCCCATGAGCTCTCCCTCCTACTGTGGAGGGATTTGTTGTAACTTACTGATTTTCAAACTATGCTCACAGACCATGGGCAAGTTATAATGAACATTGATTTAAACAGAAATATATATATTATCTATAATATATCTTATAGATTATACATTTTCAATTTTATCTGTAACTTAAAGATAGATTTACTTAACTATATATAAATAGAATAGTTCCATAAAGTAAAAAATGGAATGCACACATGGCATATACTAAAAACAGGAAGTAAGTGTGTTTGTTAAAAAATTTTAATTCAGTTACTAGCTATGGTTTTAGAAGTGTAGGTATGTATTGGGCTGTACTATAGACTATATTTCTTTCTATGGAGTGATCCAACATGTTTGAAAGCCACCACTCTTATACCACAGCAAAGTGAGCTACAACAGGGTCTTTGCAGCCAGCTGAAAAGGCTAGTACAAGCACAACCACCCTTTCTGTCCTATACACAGTGATAACTCCTCAAGGCCAAGCCCTAGCTGCTCTTGATAGGCTCATACTTTGTTGCTTTGTCTCTTCAGATTTATAGGCTGGCAGCAATCTTTGCTTAAAAGAACCTCCCCTATCTCTTATAACTACTTGCAAGGCTGAGAATTCTGGTGGTGGCTTCCCAGATACTTATAGCTCTGCCATCAGTTTAGAAGTTGTCCCATCATTCAAACCTTTATTCTGCTTACTCAACTTAGAGCAACCCTCTTCAGCAGTAATGTGTCAATCTACATTGCCCCAGCCTATTCTATTTTTCCCAGCCTAGCAGAGCAATGTCAGGAGGAGCCTATAGATATGAGAAAACCTCATATTGTAATTTCCAGAAAGTATCTGGTTTATTTTAACTTTATTATGTAGAAGTTTATATTCCTTTAATGTAGTGCATAGACAATTATGTAATTATTCTGTAACAAATGCCTTGAGTCATTTTTTCTAGATAAGCTTTGTAAGCTTTTGAAATTGAGAAAATAACATTTGAACTAATAAAATTGAAATTGTCAGCATTTTCCCTCTAATGCTCAGTTATCAAAAGTTCTTGAAACAATGAAAAATAAATCTGTGAAGAAATAGGATAAATGTATTCTATCTATGAAGACCAGTTGTATTAGATTTTTATTTCATTTTTAGTATTTTTTTCCTTCTTTTTTTTATGAAAGCAAAATAAGACAATCTAAGAACTAAGATAAGGTCAGTTTCACAAATCAATACTGAATGTATCAAATGAACACATAGGTAGCAGATATTTTCCAAATTACGAACAACCTACAAAAGAATTAAATAACACAGAGCCAGCAAAATGTAATAGGTCAATAGCGTAGAGAACAAATGCCCAATTTTTACCATTGTCAAATGTCTCCTAACTTTGATGAGAATTCCATGTACTACTGGATTTCGTGTGCTCCCATATGAGCAGAGAAGCTGAACCGTAGGTGACAAGCAGAACGTGAAGCTGCAATTATGTCAATTATCTGTTACAGGGGAGAGTGACAGAAGTAAATAGTACAAGGGATAATTGCTCTCAAGTAAAGGTAATAGACCTGGGTAGCTAGAATGTGCTTTTCAATTTTTTCACCAACTTTTCATAGAAAGAGAGGTGGAAAATCAGGAGGCTTTGAAAATGACATGAAATTTATTTTGATCAAGCTCAATGGATTCATTGCACTAAAAGGTGAATTTTTGAGATTTAAAATAGAGATAGCTTTCTAAGCATACATTCCATCCATGCCTTTAGTGGGTCCTGTCCATTCCTTTGATGGGTGAAGCTTGCGAATGTTCATAACAGAAGGCATGTCATAATTCTTTTTTATTGTTTCTATGCTCAGCACACATTTC
The DNA here is from genome assembly GCA_004027375.1 of Macroglossus sobrinus. Classification (NCBI taxonomy): domain Eukaryota; kingdom Metazoa; phylum Chordata; class Mammalia; order Chiroptera; family Pteropodidae; genus Macroglossus; species Macroglossus sobrinus. The sequence continues at coordinate 352,421 of PVKZ01000710.1, read as the reverse complement.
CTCATACTGCGATTTTTAAAGAGAGTGGTCCACAGAAGTCATCCTGATTGCCCTAGGGATGGTTTCAACATACCAACATTTACAACTATATCTGCACTTTTACTTCTGGAATAACTTAACTTTTTGGTGATCTCTCAAAGATTATATCCTCAGAGCCTTTCATTCTGTTAAGACACACTATGGAAACTCCTCTTAATTTTGAAAAGGATAGCTTATCAAATAAAAACCATGAATTTAATTCTCTACAAAATTAAGTAGCCTTAGTAAATTCATTATAGGTACTAACTATATAAATGCTTTAAAAAAGACAACCTTCTCTATGAGTGACTAGTTAGTTTTGCAGATAGTCGTCTTATTTTATTAGGTAAAGATTATTGTATAGTTAAAAACTTAAATCCTATAACTTCATAAAATATGCTTAAACTCCCTCGTCTCTTCTACCTTAAGCTTCTTGTTTGAAGTTTTCAAACTGCATGGTGAGATTTTAGAAGAAACACAGACTATTCTAATTATAGATTTATTATATTAGGTGCATAAAGAGGGAAAAAACTGTAATACTTGGCATGAAAGAATTTTTGGGGTATTGTCATTGATGCTGGAATGCACCATTAGCCCTGCATTCTGGATCAGAAGTGGAAATAAGCAGTACCTATCAGTGGAATTCTATAAATAAATTGGAAACTAACAAGTAGGATTGCTTCTTGTTAATTAAGAGCCACTGAAGAATAGGTTCTTGACTTTCTGTAGAGTTTTGTAAATCTTGCCATTTTAGAGTGCAGGATTTTTGTTTTTAAAGAAAACACACATCTGTGTTTATACCAGATGGCATGGAGACATTTCCTATTATTAGTCACTCTTCTGTCCATTGCTACAGATGTTATAAGTATCTCCTACACTTCTTCCCTTTCTCAAGGCTAAAAACGGAAACTAGTATTAAACATAATAGTAACTGAAGAGGCAGAGAAAAGCTGAAATAAAAACTAGGTGCAAAATGAGATTAATTTGTCCTTCTACTATGTGGTCCCCTCAATAAAACTGTATTCTTGCAGTCAAGATACTTTTTTTGCGTAGGTAACTAGAAGAAAAAAATGGACTCTTCCATATATCGGACTTTCAAAAAATATATTTTAAAATTATAGTTGACATACAATTTTATATCAGTGTCAGGTGTAAAACATAGTGATTGGACATTTTATACCTTATAGTGTGGTCACAAGTCTAATAACCAGCTGTCACCATACAGAATTATTATGTTATTGACTATATTCCCTATGCTATACATTACATCCCTTTGACTTATTTTACAACTGGCAGTTGGTACTTCTTAGTTTCCTTCATCTTTTTTACCTCTCCCCCACTTCCTTCCCATCTGGCAACCATCAGTTTATTCTCTATATCTATGAGCCTGTTCGTTTTGTTTTGTTCATTAATTTTTCTGACTTATTTCATTTAATAATATCCTCTCTGTTTATGTTGTCACAAATGGCAAGATTTTATTCTTTTTATGGCTGAGTAATATTCCATCGTGTGTGTGTTTCACACCTTCATTATCAATTCATCTATTGATGGATACTTACGTTGCTTCCATTTCTTGACTATTGTAACTAATGCTACAATTAACATAGGAGTGCATATATGTTTTTGAATTAGTGTTTTTGATTTTTTAAAAATAAATACCCAGAAGTGGGCTTGCTGGGTCATATGGTAGTTCTAAGTTTAATTTTTTGAGAAATCTCCATACTGTCTTTAAATATGCAGGCAGAATTGCCCTTAAGTTAATAATCCTAGTTGAAGACCTGTGATCTGTTTGTATGGTACTGACTTAATTCTCTTCACAGCCTACAAACCATATTAATCTTATAATAAACAAACATCTGACCCATATTTTCTAAAACCACATCATTCCATGTTTAATTTAATGATACTTGAAATCAAGTCAAAGGGTACAAATTTTATTCCCAGAGAATACACTCACAATATAGTATCCAAACACACACACACACACACACACACACACACACACACACACACACACATACACACACACACACACACACAACACACACAAAACCTTTACCAGAAGAACCCCGTACTAATCTTGTTGCACAGTGGTTCTAATCAGGACATATCAGGCCTTATTGGGTAGCTTATCATTCCAAGCTACTTTACCATCCTCTTCTCTCCATGGATGAGGGTGAAGATAGAGAGTATGTTTCATCCTCAACTCCACCAATTCACTGAACAATACTAATTGATGGTCTATCATATTCAGTTTCTCATAAGAACTTAAATATCTTGAGGACTTTATTGTCAGCATCACTTTCTTTCTATACTTCAACACTTTGGAGAACTTAAAAAAATCTCTCATTAACAAAAATTTAAGGACCTCAGATCTGAGAATAGATCTTAGACTGTTCTCCATAAAATTCTTTATAATAAGAATAAAAGAGACTCAAGTTCATTTCTAGTTAATGGACCTAGAACTGAAGTATCAACTATATTTTAAAGATTTCTGAGGAAAATAGAAGGAAAGTTATAGTTTTGTTGAACTGAACTTTCATCTACTTGGCCAGTGAAAAATATAGATATACTTTAAAATGGTGTTATGTAACATTTTCTAAGGTGTACTCTAAGAAGAAGAAAGGCAAATGACACTGCATAAGATCACAGAATAAAGGGCTCATGTGATTGTAGTACTGTTCTTGAAAAATTAATAGGTTCCAAAATCAAGACAGATGATTAATACTGGCTTTCATTTCATCTATAAACCACGGTGACAAGAACAGCATGCCCCTGACTTTGCCTGGCATTGTGATTTAATAAAAAGGGAAAACTTAGAAGAAGACTATGAAGGAAAAAAAAAAAGTATGTATTAAGTCAGAAACTTCTTGACTGGTATAACCACCTTCTGATTTCTAAATCTTGATCTTGTGTATGACAGATATTTTCTTTATCAAGATAGCAGGGTAAAGGGTGTTAGTTTTTTAAATACAAGTGACAATTTTGTAGAAGGAAGGTAAAAGACAGCTTCATCTTTTCTAAAGGAAATGCCACTGGCAAAGAAATAATAATAATTAAGAGAAGAGTAAGGGGAAAGTAGATGTGCTAATCATGATACATTTATAATAAAGTCATCATAAAATTTTGGTTAACTAAAATTAGTTTTGAAAGACTATCTATAATCTTAGATTAGAAGATAACTGAGGCCACAGAATGGATTGGTTTGAGTGAATATACCAGCCATGCTGTTTCAGGTCTTAGTGGTTTTAACTGGGTTTGAAAGATTACTATGCAGATGAGAAAGATGGAAACTCCATCCCCCAGTGTAGAAAGTAGAAACCTCTGTGGAAAACTGTTGCAGTCACAAAAGCAACCTGGGGTCACCCTACTAGTTTTCTTAAGACTTTTACCCAAGTTGTTGCTTTTCATAACTCAGAACTCTGCTCCAAGATGGCCTATACAGGTGACTTTGAGATTTCTCAAAGACCATAGCTTCTTCCCCACCTTGGCTAAACACTCTCCGGAGAATTAATAGCTCAAAACAAATGGGAGGGGTTCTCTACATTTTCACTAAGAAATGCTTTATCTTATAATTGTATATTCACATCTGTCTCAAAGGCTGGTCTTAGTGGTTTTGTATTCTTGTTCATTCATTCACTCATTTTTCTCCACATTTTCTGAGCACCTTCTGTATGCTCCAGGCATTATGTCAGAGCTAAAGACATAGTCCTCATTCCCCAGAAGAACTTAACCTGGTGAAGAGAATAGTCAATCTAGCGATTAAGGTAAAGAGGTGGCAAGTGCTTTGATAGATGTAAAGAAAAGGGCTATTGGGCAATTTAAACCAGCCTGCCTGATTAGTTTGGCTGCGTGATCACAAAATCACTGAGTAGAAAGGTTACACAGTACTCTTTTTTGTAAGCAAGATTTATCCTCAAATCTTTTAAGATTATTCAATCAAAGAATATTTTTTGAGTATCTACAATGAACCAGGCACTGTTCTAAAAACATAATTCTTGGTATTAAACGGAAGAGAGAAATGTTGCTGCCCTCATGGAGATTATACATGCATACACACATGCATACACACACATATACACACTAGATAACACATAAATAAGTACATGTAGAATAGGGAAGATAGTGGTATGTACTAAAGGGAAAAATAAAGCAGGAAATAAATATATGAAATACAGAGGGACATCAATATATTAGGGTGAGTAGGAAAGGGCCTGCTGAGAAAGTGACTTTTCTGTAGGGATCTGAAAGAAGTTGTAGAGTAAGCTTTGATGCTATCTGGGGGAAAAGCATTCTAAACAAAGGGAACAGCAAATGTCAATGGCCTTGTGGCAGGAAAGGGTCTGATGTGTCTGAAAACAGTAAGGAAGTTATTGTGGTTTAGGTCAGAGAATGGGTGGTGAGAAATCATTCTCCTTTTAAAGAAGAAGAGGTGGACTAGCTTCCCAACCCAGTTTCAGGACTCCATTAAAAGACATGGCATTTGGATAAGGAGGTAGCAATGCTGTGAACAAGGACAGCAGTCTGGGAGGGCAAAGACTGTTTCCTAGGCCTGGCGTTAGCCTTGGAACCTTCAATTCTCACTCCATGCTCTCTGTATAGCATTTAATGTACACACTACTTCCAGGGAAGATGAATGGAGATAGTAATCTTAAAAGACAACAGGAAGGAAGTCAGACATGTTGCCTCAGACATATTTTTAAAAGGTACAAAAGTGATTGTGAATACTGAGTATTTAGTTTTCTCTCTCTTTTCCCCCAATAAGGACCTTTCTTATCCTGACATCATCTTGCACAGAAAGTCACTATTGAATGTCAATGAAAAAACTTTCTGTAAGACCTAAACCAATTGCAGTTAAAAATTGAGTCTTCAGAGACTTTTCAGTCCCAAAGTGGCTTACCAACTAGAAAAACATCTCATAGAGAAATGCCAGTGAAACTATCTGGTCTCAGAAATTTCAAAGCCAAACAGACACACACACACACACACACACACATCAAAATTCTAGACAAACACAAAAAGGGCACCTTCATAACTGCCTCTGAGACAGTGGTTCTTAACCTTTCATCAATTATGAATCCCTTGGAGAATCTGATGAAAGATGTAGAATCTGTTTCAGGAAAATGCATGTGCATTCAATTTCAAGAGGTTTATAAAACTCATGAAGTCCATCTGTGGATGGCTCCACAGTGCTGAGATTCAGAACATCTATTTTGAAAGGAAAATTCCTTTCTTTTTTAAAAAAGCTAAAAAAATTTCACGTTTAGATTTATTAACATTGCTAAAACTTCAGAGTTACAGCTCTACTATCTCCATTTACTCTAAACACACTATTTTTTACACTTCAGTAATCTGAATCTAACCTCCCTCCTGACATCAGAGCAGACCTGAGTCTTGAACCAGGGGAAGGAGCTAGTGATGGAATTCAGTATCAGGAGGAGGGTTCACTCAGACCATCTGCCTTGGGAGATGCTACCTACCATCAAACAACTGCAGGAGGTACCCTCCTGGCACAAGCTCTGTGACCTCTCAGCAGCATCTCTGTGACCCTGCTGGGAGTGTTGGTCCCAGGCAGAGTACTGAGTTATGCAAACAGATTTAGCTGTCTGGGAAAGAAGCTTTTTTTCTCCTCTATGTATCAGTGAGGGTTCCCCTATCCTACCATTTATTCACTGCACTCACCTGGAATGGCCTCTAGAATCTCTTTGTAAGCACTAAGTTCTGTTCCAGCATGCAAAAGAGGAAATTAAGGAGCGAGAAAGAGAAAGATTCTGCCTGCTGATATTTTTCTCGTCTGTGTACCTGCTAACCTACCAACAGCCCTCTGAATTTAAACATAAACACTGAGGTAAAAAAAAAAAAAAACATATACACACACAAACCCTATAAAATGACATATTTTTACTACTGGGAAATGGTCCAGAAGAAGGAGGACTTTAAGCATGCATATATAAATTGCTTTTCGTTTTTGTATATAAAAAAACAGGTGCTGATATACTTATTTTAATAAAGTGCAAAATGCTTCTCCCACTCTTTTCCTGTTCCCACACATCCTCTTTTCTAGCCGCACTGGTTTATGAACTTGTTATTTCTCACCAAAGTAATTAGTTAGGAAGAAAACAGTAATTTATTTGGGATGATTAAAATTGACACTGCTTTTGCAAAGCAGTATCCATACCCTTACTTGTTGATAGGTCATACGTTTGCAACCCATGGTATTGGGAGTAGGGGACACTATCTTTTTATGAATGTTTTCCTGGTGCCTTCTGGGAGGGAATTGTGCCACTATCAGGGAGGTGGGGCAGTGCCCTGAGAATCAAGGGCTAGACTCTTAGGCAAAAACAAACCTTCCTCTCCTCTGATTGGGAGCCAGGGCTCAGCCTGGCAGAAGCGGTGAGAGGGTCCTCTAAGGAGGACCAAGATTCTCTAGCTCTATGGAGAATCTTGTCCTCAGTGAGTTCCATCACCATCAGAGGAACTTCTTAGCATGGTACATTAAAAACACAATAGCCACAGAGAAAGGAACTTGCAAATTTCCTTACCCAGCACACCTAGAGAAACTGGGGCTGCTGAAGACCTCTCTGCAAAGTGGTGCAGATACTGCACCTGGAGACTGGACAAAGGTATGCAAATATGATTATGCAGTCAGCCATCCCCACAGAATGGTCATGCTGGAGCAGTGGTTCTCAAGAGGGGGCAAGGTCTAGAGATACTTTTGATTCTCATGACTGAGAGAGGGGCTGCTACTTGCATCTAGTGGGTAGAGGCCAGGAATCCCACTGAATACAATACAATGTACAGGACAGCTCCACCCTGCTCTTCAACAAAGACTGATCCGCCCAACATGTCAACAGCGCCAAGGTTGAGAAACCCTGTGCTAAAGGGAACGAGGGCGAGGAGATTTGGGAGATGGGAATAGCAGAATGTGTGGGAGCTAAATACAGCAAAGAGCCTTGTAGGTGGGAGCCATTTGCCCTTTTCAATTAAACCTCAGAGACTTGGGAGCCCTCAAAATAGGGTGGGATATATTTGACTATTTCATTTCAGGATCAGGCAATAGTATCAAATTGCTGATGAAAATTGGAGAATTCTCCTTCAGCTGCTTAAAGTTAATGACTTTGCCCTCCAGGTGAGCCTTTCATTATCTGTGTGTATGTGTGTATAAAGAGAAGGGCCACACAAATATAAACACACAGCCCATCTGTAAGGATGCTGTTCATAAGCTGTCAATGAATAAAACCTGGGTCCTTTGTGCCACAAACAACACTGATAAAAAAAAAAAGTTACACACCTTCTTTGTGTCGCACAACACATTATCGACAACTGCGGGCTTAGGATAAATGAGCTGTCTCCCGCTCCTCAAGACTGCAGCACTGGACCTGAAAAATTTCTCTGAAGGATTTCTCAGGAGTGACTTTTCAGAGGATAAGCGCAGGTGCATGTAAAGAGCTCCCTTCTCTGTCCACGGGCATCTAGGTTGTTTCCTTATCTGGACTATTGTGAATAATACTGCAATGAACATGGGAGTGCGGACATCACTTCAAGTGGTTTTATTTTCTTTGGATATGTACCCACAAGTAGGATACTGAGTCATATGACGGTCCTATCAGAAACAAATTTCAACCATGTAAATTTGCATACCTATTGGCTTTGTTAAGTGATTGATTTATGACCAAGGCAGCATTCCATCTAGCCACTAGAAGGGCATTTAGAAGGTTTATACAAAGTGAAAGATTTCTATAGGAAGAAGTATGGGGCAAGGAAGCTATTAGCAAAGGGGAAAAAAAGGATTACTTTTAGATTAGAATATTTTTTTCTTGGGGGGAAGGGAATGGCAAGGATTTTATCATACAGATTATCTCTTCTTCCTTTGGTGGATGGAGAGTGATTGATTATGCTTGACCAGAAAATTCCAGACTGATTAAGGTTACATCTGTGATGAAGGCTGAAACTACAATTAGGTCAGGTATTAAGGCTCCATTTGGATCACAGGCTTTAGCAAAAGTGATGACATGTTGGGCCTGTGGTTTTCTCTTTAACAATTCTATTTTTAATTTTTTGAGTAACTTTCATATTGTTTTCTATATTTCTATTCCGATTTACATTCCCAACAGTGTGTAAGGGCTCTTTTTCTCCACATCCTTGACAACAGTATAATATATATGTATACTCACAACAGAAGACTATTCACCCTTAAAAAAAAGAAGGAAATCATGCCGTCTGCAACTACATTGATGAAACTGGGTGACATTATGCTAAGTGAAATAAGCCAGACATAGAAAGACAAATATTACATGATCTTGCTTATATGTAGAATCTTAAAAAAGTCAAACTCATAGAAACAAAATAGAAGACTTGTTACTGGGGGATGGAGGAAATGGGGAGAGGTTGGTTAAAGGGTACAAACTTTTGGCTATAGGATAAATAAGTTCTGGAGACCTCCTGAATGGGATAATGTCTATAGGAAATAATATGATTTGTATACTTGCAATTTGCCAAGGGAGTATATCTTCAGTGTTCTTACCACAAAAAAGAAACTATGTGTGGTGATGGATATGTTAATATGTTTATTAGCATAATTGTAATAATCATTTCACAATGCATATGTATATCAAAACGCCACTTTGTACACCTGAAATATATGCACCTTCTATGTATTAATCACACTTGGGTGAAGCTGGAAAAGTACAATAAAATACAAAAAAAAAAAAAAAAAGCTGCCTCTTCTCACGAGACTCTCACCCTGGATCACCTTGGGAGAATTTACTGAGGACTGTGGTCCAAGGTGAGTGAGCATCAGAGAGACAGAATGTGAATAAATGCATGTGAGAGAGTGCTGTGCACATTTTCCTGACTTTGTCTTAATATGCTCTGCCAGTAATGACTGTGCCACCTCCCCTTTGGACTTAGCTTCCTCATAAAGAGGGAGAGTTGGTTTCAATGATCTCTAAGGTCCCTTTCAGTTCTAACACTTCTGGGTTCTATGTAGACAATCATTTTTGTGTCTGCAGAAAAATGCCAAATGGCTGTATCCTTTGCTTCTTGTCTTCCATGGCCTTGCATAAAATTTACAAGCACAGCAGGCTGCTCTGTGGGTGACAAGCACCCAGGACATCCACTCCTCACATCACATTCTTGCTTGAAGAAATACTTTATATTTCTCCTTAAGATTATGTGAGAAGGATGTTAGCGGTCTGATTTTATGTGAGTTTCCAATGATAGAAAAACAGATTCTAGTCAGTGATTTACTCAGAGGATCATTCCACAGAACCTGAGCTATTTCTAAAATAGTCCCCAAAGTAGCTTAAAAAATAATGGAGATTCTAAAACCAGATCATTTCCTGATGAAAACTCTAGGCTGTTCAATTTTTAATCCTTTCTGAAATCAGCATGATTTTTCTTTTTCCCTTAAAGGTATTTAGAATGAAGTCCTTGAATTTGCCCCTTGGACACATTTACATGTTGTGTCTAATTTCCTAATTCTTTTAATCAAGGCCTTTCTAGCTTTAAATCACTTGAGAAAGTTATCTTATTCTCTTTTGGTGAGCTAGGGCACTTATTCTTATTTGTCTGGCAAATATACAGCATCAAATATTCATCATTTAAATGCAATTAAAATATAGAATCACAAAAACATTATTGTAATGATTTAAATTGCTCCAGTTTTAATTAAGGGATTAGGGCAATTGGGGATTAGAAGCATAAATATAATGCACAACCAAAGGGCCACAATTCTATGGGTTTTTAATCATTTAAAACTCTTGTGACTTTAAAGATAAGAGGTATGTGGGTGTATTTGCCAACAGTGAGTAATAATGACACTGGAGAAAAAATATGAAAACTCAAATGTTCTGAGAAATTTTAAAATCTGTGTGCCCAGTGAAATATTCAACAGTTTTAACTTGAATTCTTCCAAGTTAAAAGCAATAAGTCAGAATAAAATTTTACATATGAGTGGAATAAGGACTTCAATAAAGTTGTTAGAAATTATATCGCCATAAAAAAATTTTATATATTACATATTCCTATTTCACCAGGATCATCTTAATTTCTTTATGGCTCTGGGACTTGTGGGACCATCTTAATTTGAATGCTTGTAATTGATCTAGAATGTGGTCTATGAATAATAAAACCTAAACACGTGGTCAAAAACTTTAAAATTAATTGACACTTTCATTATTCAGCTGGCCTCCAAAATGACTCCATATAAATTATATTGCCAAATATAAATCGTTTGAACTTTAGCTGCCACATTTTCCATATAAACCAACAGCAGATATAAACAGTGTTAAGTGAAGTGGAAAGTGCTTTCCCTCTAGAGGCTGGAAATGTGAAGTCTCTCATGATTTTTAGCCTCGTATACTTTTATAATCAACCTCTCATCACATTTTTAATTAAAGTGATATCAATGCCTAATGCAATACCCGAGTTTGTTGGCTACCCGAGGCATATGTGCAGCACTCATGTCCCGAGGTGGGCATATATTGGTTTACACTTGGACCAATCTCAAATTGCTCTGCTAGGGTCTCAGCACCTCTGTACTGGCTCCAACGGGCACCTGGATCTTCAGAAAACTTTCTGAACACATAACTTGGGAATTCACCTGGTCTAACATCCTGACTTAGCAGAAGAGTAACTGAGCCAACTATATAAGATAGTAATCTAGTTCAGCACTAGCCAGTGAAAATATAATGAAAGCCACCCATGTGATCTGAAATTTTCTAGTAGCCACATCTTAAAAAGTAAAACATCAAACAGGTGAAATCAATTCTAATAATATATATCATTCAATCCAAATCATAATCCTTTCAATAAGTAATCAATATAAAAATTGTTGAATTATTTTACATAATTCTCATGCCAATTCTTTGAAATCTGATGTGTATTTTGCATGAGCAGCTCACCTCAATTTGCATTAGCTACATTTAAATGCTCTGCAGTCACATATAACCAGGAACTCCTGTGTTACAGTGCAGCTCTGGGCTATCAAGGTGGACCAGAATGGCTTTTTAACATTGAAAGGATGAAAGCCTAGGGAAGGGTAGCCTCTGTTTGGCCTCAGAGATTCAGATAAAGCAATGGAAGTTAGATTATTGTAGCTGGTAAGAGGGGCAATGTTTCTAGAAGAAGAAATTATAAATAAGTATAGAAGAAGTTTAAATAAGTTGTGGTCTATTCATATAATGGAATGTTATGCAATAAAAATGAATGATCTACAAGAATGCAGAACAATAGGATGAATCTTACAAACATAATATTGATTGAAAGAAGCCAGACACAAAAAAGTAGATAATTTATGTACCAAATTATATGCAATAAAAAAAAAAAAACCAGGCAAAACTAACCCAAGGAGTAAAAAGTAAGTTTCTTGGGAAAAGGGCATGACTGGAAGGGAGTATAGGGCAAGCTCCTGGCTATCAGTCATGTTCTGTTTCTTGAACTGATTGTATTATGAAAATTCATTGAGCTATATACTAGTAAAATGTTTATTTCTCACTTCTATGTTATACTTCAATATTAAGTGTTTTTAAGACAAAGGTAAGATTCAGAAAGTACTAAAATTCTATATAATTCCGTTCTAGAACACCAATGCACAGTATGTACCAAATAACATTATTTAAAAAGATATGTCAATGCTTCTGAACTATATTTTGAATTTTAGATTACAAAATAAATTATAAAAATGAACAGAATCAAAGCTAATAGATGTCGATGCCCGAGGATCAACAGAGACATGGGCACAAGACAGAAATGAGACGAGATCCAGAAACAGCCTAATAGCTCTCTGTGTGGGATTGCATGTAGAAGGGACGTGGCAACCTACCACACCCTATCTTTTACTCTGAAGAATGTTTAATTTCCTTGTCTTGAGTTTCCCCAATTGTTCTGCATCTCTGGACTTAGAGTCTTTACAAATAAACTCAAGAGACAGAGATCCTCAAGAGAAAGCTTGTCTGGGGATGACATTTGGAGCATTTCGGTAGATTAGAAACATGATCCTAGACTGCTAACAGCTCATGATCACCAGCAGCTTTTTGAACTGTATGCCAGTGGAAATATTGTTTGAAAAACATGTCATAAGTTTATCACTAAAGATATTTATCTGTATTTTTAAAGCTTATTCTTGAGAAATTTTTACTCTTGAGAAAAATTCCTGAGAATTCTTAACTGAAAAAAAGAAAAAGGAAGTAGATAGAAGATCCATCCTGTAACTCAGGATGCTGTGATTCACAAGTACCTCAAAACCACTTTAAGAGGGTCTAGTTAGGATGTAGTTCCTAGAGCCTCACAGGAGAGGGACCTCAGCTTGTCACCACTTCAGATGCTCTTGCATATACTCCAGCTTGACCTGATTCCTCATCAATTCTACTTACATGCCATAGCTCTTGAGCATTAGAATAAAAACTGTAACTCACAGAATATCGAAAATTCTCATTGCTGGACCGTCTCAGCCCTCTTGCCCATAAATTTCCACAGACAATTATATCATTAGAGTCTGCTGTCCTTAGTTCCCATATGTGCATGGCTGACGCTTGTAGATGTTTTTAAATAACGTTTTAATAGTTATTTTTTTAGACGTCTCTCATGGTGAAGTTGAAACAATAGTTTAATTATTGTATATTATCACAAATTATTTTGCTTAAAGCCCTGAACCCTATAAATCTATTTTTGTTGACTTAAATTTAGAGAACTCAAGGAATATAAATTGTACTGTAGTAAAACTATGCCCCATCCCTAAAACACTTCTAAAATATATGGTTTTGCTGGTGTGATTACTGACATCCAATGGTGAGGTTGCCTATATCCATATGTAAGACTTAAAAATGTGAACCATGTAATCTAGCCTTACTGTAAAATGGCAGTCTAGTCACAGAAATTAATTTCCCAACGATCCAAATTATTTGCTTGTAATGCTCAAATACCATGAAGGGGCCATGTTGAGGGCAATAATATTTCTTACCCTCTCCCCATCCCAAATACTTTCATTATTCGCTACAGTTTCTCCTGCATCTCTTCCCATCTACATTCTAATCCCCATGCCTCTACCCCACCTAAGCCCCCCACCCCACCCCCACCACCTTTCTCCTTTAATCAAAACTCTGCAAAGCAGTATGCTGCTTGAGGAAGGATGGAGGGCAAGACATGAATAAATGTCTGACTCCTCTTTAGAGGAATTGGGAAAAGGAAGGCTAGAACAAGCATATATTGATAATTGTGTCTCATCACACAGTGTTTGCATCATCTTAAGTTGAGTTTCTGGGGTAAGAGACTCTAAGATAGAGATTTGCCTGCAAGAGGTTTATTGAGCAGAGCTCTCAGGAACACTTGTCAGAGAATAAGGCAAGCAGGATAATAGGGCAGAGTGAGAAGCATTTGTTATAGAGGCTTCCCACAGTCCTACAAGGGAACTAGGAAAATGGAATGGCCCTTCAATGTTGTCCTGAATTAAGACAAGTGGCCAGGCCTTTGTACCCTCTGATCAACAGTCACTGGATGTGGGCTGACCCCAGAGGAAGTAGGATCTTGGGAAAGGCAGTCTCTTGAGCAGAGGGTTAGGAAATCAGCTATGAGCTAACAGCAGCTAATGTCTGCAGGGGCATCTAGGTGGCGCATAACAGAATCTACTGCAAGCACTGTATTAAAAGTTGTCTTATTACAACAGATAAAAAAAATTACCTGTCCTTATGTTGCCATCTATAATCATCCTTCTTCACTTTATAATCTTTGGAGCATCTTTGTTATAATTATTGTTTCGGAAGCCCTCATATGAAGTAAATTTACTCTTGTTTCACAGCAGGTAACAGCTATTCCTTATATGGAAATTATTCTGCCTAATGTCTATCATGAGTTCTTTATGCCCAAGCCTCCTCCTACGAAAGTTTCTCTTTAGCTTCCTGCACAGCAGTTCAGATCTCTTCTTTCCATTTACCCTCTGCACATTTTCAGGCAAAGAAAAGTTCATTTTCAGCAGTAAAACTGCAGGGCAAGTTTGATGTTGGTTATGGTAAGCAGCTGGCACAAATGAAATAGCTCTAGAATTTAACTGTTCGATACTGCATGCCAAAGTCTCCCAGGCCTTTAGGAAATTTGGTTTTCAGCACATCTCAAGTCTGACTTGAATTTTCTCAGTTATGTTGATGCCAAACCCAGTTTCCAAGCCATAGATTTGTTTGATTCTATTTTTTCCTTCCCAATCTATTTAGCATGTAGTTTGACTAGGATAGCAAAAGTGTATTCTAGTTTAATTAAAATGCTTAGTTTACTTGTCATGGTACATGCCATGATATATAACCTTAAGTTCCTTTAGCTTGTTATTCACTTAACTGGGTAGTGAGTCTATGCTTGTCCTAAAGGGTATGAACTTTCAGCATATAGGTATAAACATAAATCAATTCTAAATCAGTTTCCAGCTAATGATTAAAAGAACCAGTAATGAATTCTAACTCAGATCTTATTGAATCCAACTAAGATATTGTTTATCAATCCTAAAATGACAAATTATAATGATCTTATCATGTTTAAAGGGTCTGTTGGAATTTTCCCATGAACAAACCAAATTAGTAGGTTCTAGAATTAGCTAATGTTAGTTTCTCAATGTCAGTGGGTACCCTCTCTGTTCAGCCACAACACTAGGCATTATATGGCACAGGTCAATGGATATTGCACCTTGACAAGTTCTTTCCTCATTGTAGGGCCATATCCTGGTTGGTGAGAGTTATGTCAAAATATGAAACTACAGGTCCTTTGATTGCAGACTGTCCAAGTCACACTGAGCAGCCAGAACTTAAAGAAACAACACAACTAGATCTTGGGACAAAAATAAGTAGGATCAGGAGTTCAAAGCCAACCATCAAGCTAACTATGAACCTGAGGCTCAGAGAAATGAGAGGTCAGAGAGCAGGAAGCCCCTGGAGGTTAAGACAGTGGGTGAGGGACCAGGTGGAAGCAACTGAATTTTATTCACTAGTGACATGGGTGTGTTGTAAACTTCCTTTAGTGTCTCAAAATCAATGGATTGCTTAGCTTTGGCCTTCCACAGCTAGTCACATTCCAAACCCCTTTAGTACTTCACCTTTCATATAACGAGCTATAAAAAAGTCGTTTTGTTCTACTCAAGGGCATAAAAACTAACTTTTTTCTTTTTGCCATCACAGAGAGCTTTTAAAAATTGACTAATTAAGCTTCACAGTATCTGTCAATTAAGTAATAGAATAAAAGAAAGTACAGCCCCCTACTGAAATAAAGTCTCATTTGGAACAGAAGGTTTTTTGAGCTGTAACTGTACAGCAGTTTAAGACAGAGTGCTGAGGACAACATATGGGACAAAAATTCAAATGGATGGAAATATGAAAATAGGACAGGAAGCTAAAATAGATATGCACTCAATTTCTTTAGTATAAATAGCATTGTCTGTAATCTCAGGTATACAATTCAGCAATTGCTAATGGAAATCTTTTCTAGTATTCCAAATGGTCAAGCAGCAGGTCCATGGATCTTTTTTGTAAAAGTTGGAAGGGTCTCTGAAAGACTTTGAAACACTCAAAAATTTCAGTTGGGTTACATTTTTTTCCACTTCTTTATGTAATTAGAATCCAAATCTCCTAAGTCAGCCAAGAATGATGGTTCACCCACCTACACAGTAAGCTCTGATCGCTGAAGGAAGCCAATCTCAGTTGAAGTAAGTGCAAAAAGTCACAGAGCTATTGGTCTCATTACAAATTCATGACCACCACACTCACCGAGGCTCTTATAGACACTCTGCCATTTGTTTACTCCTTCCAGTACCAGGATGAATTCCTATTTTATTCACAATCAAAACTTTTTCTTCTTGTCTTTAGTTCTCAGTTCCTTTGTGCAGCCCTCATTCCCAACAGTACCTCACTGTCTAACTTAAATTGGTTCAATTTCCTTCCCCTCCATATCTAACTTTAACTCAATTTTTACCCATCCTTTCCCCAATTTTTTTCTGCCCCCCCCCCCAAAAGCAGTCCTTACTTCTAAGACCAATCCTTCCACTTGGGTCTATCTTCTCTCATCTTCTTTGGGGCCTTATTCCATTAACTGAACCTTTCAAATATAGTCTTTTTGTTCTGTTTTTTTGTTTTTTAAATCATTAGTTCCAGTTTTTTTTTAAATCACCTATTGCTGCATAAGGGGCACTTATAAACTTTAATGGCTTAAAACAACAACAATCAATATTTGCTCACAAATCTACAATTTGGGCAAAGCAGGGCTCCTCGGTGATCTAAGTGGCATCTCCTGGGGCTTGAAAGCCCCAACTGGCTTCTTTACTCCTGCCTGGTACATCAGCTGGGATGCCTAGAACAGCTGGGAACTGGCTAAACATCTCTCTATGTGGCATTTCCATGTAAATAGCTAGGATTTTCCCTACAGCACGATGCTGTCAGGTTCAGACCTCTTACGTGACGCTGGCTTCTCCAGGCTACAAAAAATCAGAAGCTGACAGGTCTTCTTAATATCGTGGCTTGGAAGCCTCTCCAAGAATATCATATTCTATTGAATCTATCACAGAGTCATCCCAAATTCAAGGGGAGGGAATTACAGAAGGACAGAAATACTGGGAGACATAACTCATTGCGGGGTCAACAATGTAACAAACTACCACCTGGCCCCTTCATTGTCTCTTTAGAATCAGCTTTCCTTATTCTAATAAAACTTTCTTTCCAAATTTATTCTTCTCAAAGAATTATAACTCTCTCTCATTTACACTTCATCACCACTTCTCAAAAATAAATCTTTACTTTTATTTCCTCCAAGGTAACACCTCTGGTTTACTCTTCAACCCACGGCAATCTGGCTTCCTATCTCATCACATTATTAAAAACTAACAGCAAATTTCTAATTGTGAAAAATTTACATATTTCTTCTTTGTCCTCATTTTCCTGTGTTTCTCTGAATCATTTGTTTTTGTTGACCTCTTTCTTGAAATCCTCTTCTAATGTGGTTTCTGAGATATTGTATAGCCCTTCTTCCAAATTGCTCCTTCTTAACATTTCCTTTTTCTTCTCTTCCTCTACATAAATGTAAGAGGCTTCTGTATCACCTCTACATCCATGCTACCCAGTCTGTCACTAGGTTATCATAATCCTACCCCAGTGAAATCTAGAAATCACCTCCTCTTTTCATTCTCATTGCTCCTACACTATTTCACAGCCTCGTTTGCTCCTCTCTAGTCAAATGCAAGAGTTTTCTACTTGATCTCCAACATTCCAGTTTATGCCCTTCCAATCTTACAAACTGGTATGAGTTACTTTCATTAAGCAGAACAACCTATTCTAAAAAACTTCCCTCAGCTACCTATTGCCAATTAGGAAAGTTCAGTCCTCTTGTCTTAGTTTGCCAAACTCCATAATTCTGGTCTCAAATCATATTACCAAATACCACAGCAAATTTCTATAGTCAAAATCTTAGTCTCAAGGAGTTTCACATTTCACAAATTCTCTAGGGATGTCTTATATTTTCCTGCCTCCACATTCTTCCTTCAGAAGAGTGTCCCTCATCTTTGTCTATTGACATCTTCCTCATCCTTTGAGGCCAGGCTTTAAAACTACATTTTTCACAAAGACTTTCCAGTTAGAAGAAATCACTCCACTTGCTTTATACTCATGGAATTTTGCTTATATATTATTTTTCGAGCATATCCTGTCATAAATTATAATGTGTAATCTTAGTGTTCCTCACTAAGTTGTGAACCCCATAAGACTAGGGACTCAGTAATCTCAGCATCTAGCACAGCTGATGAGAGTTCAATATTGTTTAGTTGAGTTGAATAAGCATTATGAAGTATTTATCAGCTTTCAACCTTTAGCCAAAGAGTCATGTAAAATGAGAGATGCTTCCTTTAATATATGTGAGTTAGTTTACAGGTTAGAACAAGGGCTCTCTGTGGACAAGGTTGCTAAAATCCCACCCAACTCAAATCACTCAATGCTGCAAATATTAATTAAATTCTAGAGGAACATTTTAAAAATATCTAAAAGTATAAAGCAATACAACTCAGAATTTTCCCAAATTACCCAGATAATTACTTTACTTCACCATCCTGTTTCACATTTTCACTCTAGGACTTATCACTAACTGATGTTCATTAAATTTTAATAACTCTCTAGGATATATATGACAGTAACACTGCCCTTTCTTTTACAAACAGCATGCAGATATATAAATATTTTAATTAACTGTGTAAAACAGCATGCCAATAAATCTATAGAACAGAATAGGAAATATTGGTATTTCATGTTATAATAAGAAAACACTTGATTACTCCCTATAACGACTACAACAAAATTATACTATGTGCCTGGTAAGCAGCAATTAAGGCTCTATCTTACTTTCACAGAGATTTAGTCCTAAAGTATATAGATCAATAAATCAATTCTCTCTTCCTATCTCTCTATAATTTATTTAACATTCATTTCTCATCTATATTTGTCTAACAATTTCCAACATTTGTATATTAGGTTGCTTAACTCACTCATAGAGTCTCTATCAAGTATTTAATGATCTGAAAACAAACACCAAAGAAGTTCCTGTTTTAAAGAAATCCTAGGGTGAATACTTCTGCAAACTGAGTGATTAGATTCTGATTTTGAAAATTCAATTTTACATAAACAACTCATGTATATATTTGCACTTTATGATTACATTTGGTTCCATAGACAGTTTGAAAAGTAATTACTGAAAAATTGGAATAAATTTTTTTCATTCAAATTATTTTAGTCAAGTTCCCCAAAATGATAGCTTTTAACTCTAATGCTGGTGACCTATAGCACATTAGTATCATTAATAGGCAGATCAATTTCAAGATCTTGGGACCAGAGAGCCCTTGATGTCACAGGAAAAAAGAAGAGAATGGAGAACAGTTTCTTCTTTCAGTTCTTGCTGGGTGGTTCTAAGCAATATTTCAAAACTGTAAAATTTTCCATTAATACTTTTCCTATGTTTTTCTCTTTCCTATCCACTTTCATTCTCAGGGTCTTGTCCTAAGTTTATCTTTTTTGTAGTCTGTTGCTTGAATGGTGTTAAAAGATGTATGTCAGGCTTTAAGATGATGTAAACAAACTCATCCTATCTCTTCCAAATTGTTCTCCTGTCCAGCTAGACTGGAAATGTAGGAAGCAGGGACTACAGTGGGGGGAAGGGTAGAGAGTGCCAATCTGGCATAGCACATCTATACCAGATCTAAAGATGATAAAAGTAAATTTGAAAATTTTTTTTACAATAACTAGACATTCCATGATAGCATTAATAATATAGTGAAAACAAGCATGAGAAGGAAATGGGGAGAAGAAACCATTTACAGCCCCTTAAAAGAGAGGGATGGAATAGATCTAGCAGCAGCCGTGAGTATGAAGGAGAGGAGTGTGGACTACTCTTTAGTCAAGTCGGACAAGATGGGATGGCCATTCATGTGTCAGGGACATTCATTAGGTGGAAACTTTGTGACTTAAAAATGAGACCCTTATGATTCAAGCCAACAAAAGCAAATAAACCACAAGATCAATATTTTTCACTTTTTCAAATATATCAGAAATAAATGAATACCCAACTTGGAAATTTAAAAAATAATAATTAGAAATGAATAATTAAATATTTGTGAGACTTAACTATTTTTCTTTTGAGTTTGAAATAATTCTTAACACTCTATGGAAAATCTCAGAATTTTAATATATTTAGATAGCCATACATTTTGTGATTTCTTGGTTATGAAAGTTGTTTATAGGAAAAACAGAGTTTTCAACATGTCCACTGATTGAAGAAATAAATTTTGTATCAGTAAGTGTAGGATTTCTGAGTGGGAAATGTGACAACTTAACTCAGAATCGTATAGGCAAAGTTTTATTTCCTAGTCAGCTGTGTGGCTCCTATATTTTGACAGCATTTTGCTTTGCTTAATATACCACTGCAATAAATGTCTCTTTTTCAATCTAAGGCTATCCCTTCTGCCTAACCCATTTCCTCTTACCTACTCAAGGACTGTGTTTCTTCAGTAATCTCCTCTCATCTGGATTATCCCCATCAATGTATAAATATGCTTCAATATCTCACATTTAAATAAAAATTACTCTCTTTGGAGAAAAGCTGATTCCAACGTAAGAGACAAAAATTGTACCAGATGAGCCTAGAATATCACATTATAGTAGATAGCAAGGAAGCTATAAAAACTAACAGGGCATGTCAACAGGATTCCAAGGCCAAACCAAAGACGCTTCCATGGAACACAATTGGAGACAAGTTGAGCATTTATAAGGATAATAACCACAATGTATTGAAACATACTAAATATATTAAAATCTATGAGCTCATAATATTATTTTTAAAATTTTCATTATTAAGAAATACTAAAATGCATATTTATTTGGAAAACTGTAAAAAAGAAAGACTCAAATATATATTTTATCTTTCCTAAACAAATTGTAACAGTAAGTAACCAAATAAGTGGCGAGGAAAGTATTCCAGCTAATAAATAAAGAAGCAAGGACAGAATTAGAATGTCAATATTTTGCAATCCCTAATGAATGAAAGTATCTAGACATTGAGCATCAGTGGCTGCTAACATTACAAAAAGAGAGACAACTAGATATTATGTTCTTTTTAGTGGATAAACATACCACAATCATGAAATAATCTTGCCAAAAAATTTAAATTTGAATCTGATCGAACTCTGGGATCCAACCACCAATTTTGGGGACATACAAAAGAAGAGAGATAAATAAAATCACAGAAGTTCAATCAGAAATACCCAGACTAGAGAACTCTACAGAACAAACAACCTGTTTTTTTCTTCCTTTTAAAAAATATATTGCAAGGGAGATAAGAGAGAAAGAATCTTTACACTAAGAGATTAAAAAGGCATAGCAATGTCAAATCAAAAGAAATTGCAATGTGTAGATCTCGTTTTGAAATTAATTTGAACAAATCATACAGAATCATGACATTTATGAGGTAATTAGAACTCTGAATACTGGATATTTGATATTAAAGAATTATCATTGTTTTTAGGTGTCATAAGGGTATTGTGATAATATTTCTTTGCAAAGAGTCCTTATCTTATAGAGATACATTTTCAAATATTATAGATAAAATAATATCTTATGTTTGTTTCAAAATAATACAGAAGTACATAGTAGTATAGATGAACATTAGTGCCGATTCTTAAAGCTGTTGATGGGTATTGAGTTTTATTGTACTATTGGGTCTACTTTTTATACATTTTTTTAATTTTCCATCTTTAAATACACTTTATAATTGTCTCTTGAACCTGCATCTCTTTTTACATACAGCTTCATTCTTCTGGCCCCCACTGGAGCAAAATACCATGTAAGACGTGTCTTTACCTCCCATCCTTACTCTTCTAATCAGGCTTTTTGCTTCCCATTGCTCCACTAAAACTCCTATTATCCAGATGTCCTATGACCTCCATCTGCCAAATCCAACCTGTAATCTCTGTTCTCATCTCACTCAACCTTTTAGCAGTATTTGACAGCAATTTGACCATTTGGGTTTTTGGTGCTCTTCCAGTCTTATTGTCTTCTACCTTCACCAGCCTCTCTGTCGTTAACTCCTCTCAAATTTCTGGAACACCTCCAAGCTCCCTATCGACATATATTGCTAGGTCATTCTCACTCAGTTCCACAACTTTAAACACAATCTAAATGCTGATGTAATCCAACTTGGAATTCCTATCTCTGAGCCCCAACTTGTATGTCTAACTCTATCACAATGTCTAACAGATATCTTAAAATTGATAAGTGTGCTGAAACTCCTGATCTTTCTTCCTCCCTTTCTCATAGTCCCCTGCCCCACTCCATCTTCTCATCTTAAATAATGCATCACCATTTCCCCAGAATGCATTTTAAGAACACTAACCTTAGCGTTTCAATGCCTCATCCTATAACTTTATTTAACCTTAATTACTTCCTAGTAGGCCCCCCCATCTCCAAATACATTCACATTGAGGGTTAGGGCTTCACACATAGACTGGGAGGGGGGAGGGGAAGAATTCAGCCCATAGATTCTGACCACTATTTCAGGGCTTTTACATTTCTCCTTCTGCTTGGAATGCTCTCCTCTCCAATCTTCTCAGGGCTAGCTCCTTTTCAACATTCAAATCTCAGGGAAAATGTGCCTACCCTTGTCACCCAATCTAAGGTAGCCACATAAATCCTATTAACCCCAGTCAATGCTGTCATTGTCCCCACTTTATTCTCTTTATAACTCTTATTACTACCTGAAATATCACACTTTTATTTGCTCATCAAAAACTCCCAACGGCTTCACAGGAGAAAGGGCCCTGCCTGACCTATTCTCCCCACATGCCCAAGTTCAGGGCAGGAAGTGCTTACAAGAAATTGGTTAATGAGCAGAGCCTGTTTCTTCCACAGCACTCCAATACTTAACAACAGAACGGTGACAGTTTTGGTCATCACTGAGCTCCAGCACCTAGAAAAGTTCTAAGAGTAGATGCTGAGTGAAAAAAAAAAAATGCTGACTAAATGAATGAAAGCACCAATTTATTATCCCCTCCATCTCAGCCCAAGTTTCCTCCAATGTTTTCTTGGGATCTGTACAGCTCTCCCTAAAATACTAATTTTTTCCTCCCTTTCTTAATGGATGTATGTTTCAGACTCCTGGATCTTCTCAATAATTCTAAAGATGACCTAAAGACTAATTAAAAATATATTAAAGGTATATAAAAGTATGATCTAATAATCACTATATTTAATTAGCCATGTTCTCTGAATGATTTCTATTTCTCTAACACTGAAATTAATAGATGAGAAACACAGTATTTCTAACAAAACAAAAATTGAAAGGAATTGTACTTTCCCAGTCTTTAACTACTTTTTTTCTTTACATCTATACACTTACACACTAACATATGCAAACTAAATATCCATTTTTAAAATAAAAAGCAGGATATCTATCTATCTATCTATCTATCTATCTATCTAATTAGTTTATAACTCATTTTCTCATATAGCAATATACCCTGATCATTCTTTCTGGGCCATGTATATTTACCTTGTTCTTTTTAAAGGTTGCATTATATTCCATTGTAGAATATAGAATCACTGTTTCTTTATTCATGCCTCTATAGATGGCCCTGATCTTATTACAAATTATTTGTTATCACAAATTCCTTTGTGTATGTGTGTGTTTGTGTGTGTGTGAGTGTGTGTGTGTGTGTGTGTGTATAGACTTATAGACTTATACAACTATTTTTGTAGGCTAGATTTCTCATACTGAGATGGCTCTCTTAAATAAAATGTAAACTTTCATTCCTGAATCCATATACCTATTTCGATTTCCTTCAACAATGTACAGCATTGCTTTCACCAGCTCAAAATGTTATCATACTTTTACATTTGTGCTAAATCAATAGATAAAACTGTCTTGAAGTTTTACTTTGCATTTATTTAATTATTAATGAGGTAAAATATCTTTGCATGTATCTATTGGCCATTTGTACACTACGAGTTTTATATTTATACTGTTTGTGTATGTATAACAAAAATGCTCCACTAAGATTTGAGAGGGCTTATAATAGAATACATATAGAACTATTGAAATAGATAAAATAAAACATTGGAGAAGATTAAGCTTCTGTAAGCTATGCTGTACATAAGGCATGAACCCACTTCACATACATGTGTTTTTTTTTTACATACATGCTTTTTAATCAATAGTTACAGGATGCTGACTATGAACCAGGCACTCCTCTCAGCCATGGGAGGCAGAGGTTAATACGACCCTGTCTCTGAACTTGCAGTGTTTCCATATAATTAACTAAGCATACTAACAGGAAATATTAAAATAAAAAATGACCTGCTTGACAGCTCCATATAAAAAATGTTGTAAATTTACAAAAACATTATGATACAGACCCAGACATTAGATCAGCAATAGATAAGCTAAGGCAAAAGTTCCAATGAGAAAAAAATGCAGAACCAGGTTTTCACCATATAGGTAAATTGACTGCAGGTTAGCATTAAACACATATTAGAATTATATAATAAAAATGTGCTGAGGTTTCAGTAGATAAAAACAAATTTAATTTTTTTAGCAGTCAGGAGAATATTCATAAAGAGTTGATGAGTTGCCTCTCTCACTTCTGGAAACCTCTGCTTGTAGATTCTCTGATGGTTTTACAAATGGTTGAGTCTACTGGGAGACTGCATTTGGATTCTCAGATGTATTCACTCACAAAGGAGTCACAGTTTGTAGTAGAATCATTCCAAATATTAAACGAAATTACAGTGAGAACTATGTGTGCAATTCTCTGAAAAGCTGAGAAACAAATGCTCTCACTTTAGATACCTTATCAAATGCTCCAAAACTGAAAATAATTTAGTTCAGGATTTTACAACCAATATCCCAGATGCCTGCACATTTGGAAAAGTGAGGCTGCCTAGATTCTGGCACACAGTAAAGGTATTCGTGAGACAAAATGCAATTTCCTTCCCCAAACAACTGTCCACAGATTATACAGGGCCCAGAGAGGAGTGGCACAGCCTGACAAGGAGCCTTCCTATCTCACCACTGACTCTTTCCATGAGAAGGAGGTTTATTTTGTTGTTGTTGCTGCTGTTTTGCCTTTCCAAGAAGGCTTGACATTATCAAAGGGCAGGCAGTGTGGGCAATGGAGGCTAGATAGAATAAGTTAAAGCAAGGAGACAGGGAGAGAGGACACCATGGAAGCATGGCCAACATGGAGCTCTACCAGGGAGTTGTGAAATGTTATAAGTAAAGTTCCTTCCAATAATCAGAGCTTTTTGCCCCATCTTAGAGCAGCCTCAACACCGTGTATGCCAGCAGATCCTTTTAAGATCGGAGAGAAGGTAGGGTGTGTGCTCTAGTCTGGGCATTTCTGTGGCATCTTCAGTTAAGGTCTCGGTACTACCTTGTTGGCTCCAAGGTAATCTTAAAACTGTTACAGGGACCAGACTTTGCTGCAGAGCCAATTACAAATGGACTAAAAAGTCAGGCAGCCTCTTTAGCCTGAGGCAAAGATTTTTGTGGCCACTTTGGTATTCTGATTCCAGTGCAAATCCAGTTCCAGCTTTGATTCTAACAGGTTAAGCTTTGATATATGCCGAACTCTTGACTTGCAATAGAACTAATTACAATTTAGAAGACTAATAGAAAACTTCTTGTGATGTGTTGTATGTGTCCTTCCCCTCATATATGTCCAGTCCTAACCCTAGGTTTCTGTGAACATGACCATATTTTTTAAAAGTGTCTTTGGAGATATAATAAAGTTAAAGATTTGGGGATGAGATCACTCTGGATTTAGATAGGCTTTGCATCAAATGACCGTGTATTCTTGGTCAGAGACAGAAAAGAGAAGACACAAAGAGACAGAAGGAGAGAAGACACAAAGACACAGAGAGAAAGGCCATGTGAAAGACGGAGGCAGATACTGGAGTGAAGTGTCTATAAGCCAAGGAATGCATGGGTTGGCAGCTATCATCAGAAGCTAGAAAGAACCATGGAAGGGATTCTCAGAGCCTCCAAAAGGAACCAACCTTGAAAATGCCTTGATTTCAGACTTCTGGTCTCTAGAAAAGTGAGAGACTAAATTTCTATTATTTTAAGCCATCTAGTGTATGGTAATTTATTGTGGCATCTCTAACAAATTAATACACCCCACAAACTGGATCCAAGGGGTTAGTGTATTCTGCACTGGCAGACTGCATTGGGAATCCTGTGACAATCACTTTAGGGTACAGTTAGGATGCAGAGGACAGAACACTGGGTTTGGAATCAGATAGAACTTATTAGTTACTGCTGTGTGTACTTGGTATATCTCTCTAGACTTTTTTTTCTTTGTGTGAGACTACAGTTAGGAATATGGAAAAGAAGTCAGGTAGCATAAGCCAAAAATATGTTAAAGGTTATCAACCCTGGCTGCACATTAATATCACCAGGAGAAGTCTCCCCTCCAAACAATTAAATCAGAGTGTCTGGGACTGAGCTATGGACACTGGTAATTTAAAACTCCCTATGCATCACTCCCTATGCATCACTAGTACTGCTATTAAAAAAAAACAAAACAAAACAAAAACAAAAACAGAAAATAACAAGTGTTGGCAAGGATGTGGAAAAATTGTAATACTTGTGTATTGCTGGTGGGAAAACAAAATGGTGCAGGCGCAGTGCAAAACAGTAAGGCACTTCTTAAAACAACAGCAACAACATAGAATTACCATATGATCCAGCAATTCCACTTCTAGGTATGTACTCAAAATAATCAAAAGCAGGAACTCGAACATATATTTGTACAGACGTGTTCATAGCAGTATTGTTTACAATAACCATGAGGTGGAAACAACTCAAATGTCCATCAATGGAATATTACTCAGTCTTAAAAAGGAAGGAAATTCTGACATATGAATGAATCTTAAAGACATTATACTAAGTGAAATAACTCCAGACACAAAAGAATAATGTTGTATAATTCCACTTATATGAGGTACCTAAAACATTCAGATTCATAGAGACAAAAATTAAAATGGTGGTTTCCAGGGGCTGGAGAGGAGAGAAGAAAGTGGTTGAAGGGTATAGGATTTAGGTTTAGGAAGATGAAAAAGATGGTGGTGATTGTTACACATGGTGGGGATTGTTACACAACAATGCATTTAATACCACTGACTCAGACACCTGAAAGTGGTTAAAATGGTAAATTTTATTTCATGTCTATTATACCATAATAAAAAACAATAGGTGTTAACATACTAATTGTGGTACACATTTCACAAAACATATGAATCAAACCATCATGCTGTACACATTAAGCTATACAGTGATGTTTGTCAATTACTTCTCAATAAAACTGGAAAAAAAAATTTAAACCCTTCCTGGGCAATGCAGGTATGCAACAGCATTGAAAAACAGAAATAGGCAGCACCCAAGTTCAAAGACTAAGGCAGGTCAAGCAAGTCATTGAAGAGACTATCTTTTCAATGGCCAGACAGGAAAGTCCAGGAGATCAGGACAGGGACTCCAGCCTGACAGTCGGTGGCAGGAACATAATCACTGGAAGGCTGGGTCACTAGAGTCAGAGAAAAATCTACAGGATCATTGATGTGGTTTTGAATCAGAGTTATTTAAGTGGTGTTCCTTCCCAACACTCTATAGAACAAAATTGGTCCCGACTATGGGACAGAGTTGAATTTGTAGGGGAGGGACTAGGGGAGCACACCAGACAGGTGACTCAGGAAATGGAGAACCCTAAGACTGTTACAGTCCTGAATCTGCTTTGTTTTGTTAATATCTCAACTCCACAGACTTTCTTCGTGTATAGAAAGACCCTGCGACAACTCAACTCTTAACCCCTTGGGTAAACTCCCACTCTGAACAATAGTCTGAGAGAGGTTTGAGAGCCTGTAAGCCTTGCATAAGTCTGACAGAGCAGTCTATTGATCTATTTCCAGCGCAGAGTGGGTTGCAGGGAAAAGTTGAGCAAGGGTGTGTGGGTGTGGGTGAGGGCGTATATGAATAGCTACTGATTCTATTCATTTCAGTTTCAGAGGGAACCATTTCTGACCTTGTCCTGAGGTTTGGGAATGTAGTCTGCTTGGAATGTGGACACTCTTAGCACTGCTTTTGGATGTCCTTCTTTTCGAAAGTGATGACAGTACTGTAGAAATCAAATTTCAGCCCTTTATTAAAAACAAAAAACAAAAAACAAAAAACTTCAGCAATCTTATTTGCAATGGAAGAAAATATAGAGCTTTAGTTTGGGCTGTCATACATATTTGCTCCCCCTAGCATAAGCGCTGCATTCCGTGTTCTTTCTGGCCTTGCCTCTGCTCACTTGTGTTGCTTCTGAGAAAGGCGGTAGCTCCTTAGCTTCCCTTGGTAAGGGAAGCGTATGAGTGGGAAGCGGGCTTCACCTGACAAGTGCCATCCTTGCCAGCTTCCGAAGAGCAGCTCATGAGTAGAAGAAAAGTATTTTACCTCTTCTATTTTAATGATGTTATTAAAAACTATGGTAACAGTTCCTTCCAATAAACTAAGAGAAAGAAAGGATAATACATAGTATCCCGTGTTTTCCGTACCTTTACAGTCTGTTTGTATATAAATGAAGATTGATTTAGTTAGTCCTGGGCTCAAGGGTGCGGCAAGGACAGACTACAAAGGCTGGTCCAGGTTTGAGAGCAGGATAAATGCTGACTTAGGCCCTTTTCAGGCTGCTTTCTCCTTGTTTTAGTGTGGAACCAACAAAAAGGCTGTGCAAGATGAAGGATACACAGTGGTGTGAGTAGACTTGGCTATCAGGGCTCCCTTGTTCTTTGGAATGCGCTCCCCAAATCTGGAGTGCTGGCAGCCATGCAGAGTGAGGGATCCACCAGGTCAGAAGATCCCATAGCTGTGCTCACTCACTGCCTTTTACCTTTTATAAAAGAGGGTGGGGTGGGTTGGTGCTGCAGGAGCCTAGCAGCCTGCATTACTCAGGCCTCACATCCAGGTTCCAGGTTCAGGCTTTCTTGATGCATCAGAACTACATTATTGCCTATATTCCCCTTTGCTTCTTGTGGAGCCATAGGGTCTACTTATGCTTTCGTGCAAGTGGCCTGGCCACTGCCTGTCATGGTGATGAAGAATATATCATACAACAAACAATCGAATCCAAATTTTTACCAAAGAAATTCTAAGGTGAAGAGTAGTAGTCTGTCGCAATAAGCATCTCAGTGCAGTGACCCCTGTGACAACACTGGGAGGTGAGGCTTTTTTGATGGCTAATCCAGAGGTGTGATTCAGAGGTCTGTCCTGATAATCTGAACTCTCTGGTATTTCTGAGGACTATTTCATCCAATGACTCCCTTTCTACACCATAAAGTAGACTTTTTGAGTGAGTGAATAATCATGTCTGCCCCACAAAGCCTTGGCTAATACTGGATAGCACCTACAATTCTTATTAACCACCTCACCTTCTTTTCTAGATTCCATGCAGACCATGGCTCATTGATGTTGCTTCTCACATTCTCTTGAATCAAGACTTCACCCTTTGGTTTTGATATTTTTAATTTATCTCTCAGATCATATTCATTCATGTTATGAATTTACTTCTTCAAGAAGCATATATAAAGTGTCTATTATTTACCAAGTGGTATTCTAGGCACTGAGGAAAACAACAGAGATAAAAGACACCATTTTTACCTTTAAGCATTACATTCTGGTAGGACAGTAGACAAAGAAACCCATGATGGAGTCTACAAATGTTTCCCAAACCAACTATGGTAAATATTTTTAAATCACCTTTTTTTTTGGATAATGTTGTATCCAGTCTTCAAGATGACCTCCAATGTCCTTACCTTCTGATCTTTATCCTCTGGGAAGGTCTCTTCTCACATTAAATCAGTGCTAGTCCCTGTGACCAACACAATAAATGCAGCAAAAGTTACTCTTTAGGTCATAAAACGTTTCACAGCTTTCACCTTGGTCTCCTGGATTGCTCACCATACTATGCAGTCACTAAAGTAGCCCATGGAAAGAACACTGGAGAAGGCATTGAGACCCCTGGCCATAGCCAGTATCAACTCACCAGTCATATGAGCTGGCCACCTTGGAAACAAACAATCCAGCCCTAGTCAAACTTTCAGTTTACTATGTCCTGGCCAGCAAGTAACTACAATATCATAGGTGATTCCAAATCAGAACCAGCCAGCCAAGCCAAACCCAATGAAAGAAAACATGATTCTTATAGTCTTTTGAAGTAATTTTGGGGAAAATTTGTTATAAAGAATTAAATAACTAATACAGATCAGCTATGTTTTTATCTTCTACTATAAGTTTTTCTTCTGTCTGGAATACAGTATATATCCTCCATTGTAGCTTCCTCACCTTTAAGACACATCACAAGTATCACCTAATTATGCTTCTCTTAGCTATACTGATTTCACATTTGTACCAGTTACTTGGCACATTGCAAGTATAATTACTTCTCTATTTGTTATAACTATTTCTGGATAATAAGCAATTTAAGGTCAGGCGGTGCTATATTCAAAGTTTACAACATCAAAGCACTAGCCTAGGGTCTTACATATCAAATGTGTGCGATACATATTTGTTAAATGAATGATATGGAAAATCAATGATAGTCTAGTACATACACAAAATGTGCTACATTTAGTTTTACATTTTTATGTTTGATTTCAAGTGCCCTTTTGTCTTTTACATTTATTTTCTACATTAGGCTGGGACATGAACACCATCTATTGTATCTTTTCTGCCTGCCTACGGCATCTAATATAGTGCCAGATACTCAATGTGTGCTCAGGTTGACTGACTAAGCATTTAATACCTTAAAACAGAAATTCAATAAATGTAGTCCCAGTGACCTGAAAGAGTAATGTTTCTCCTTGTGTGTCTAATGGATTACCAAGGAGTATTTTAGAGCCAGGATTTTAGAAACAATTGTCAATGCCAAACTCAAGGACACAACTATCACCAGAAAGGGCCTAGCTCAGAGAAGGATAATTTCCAAAGGATAATAAAGAGCTGGGGAAATGAGCCTGAGGAAGTCAGACCGTAGACCTCTTAGATATAAACAATAATCTCTGACCCCTACACCCAACCCCAAACCAAATATTTCCTCCTAGGAGAGTGAATATCCCATTTTAGGTCAGAGAACAGTCAGAACCTAAAAGGCAACATTAGTGAAGAAGCTACCTAAGAAATGTCTGAACTGCCAGAGAAAAGGGAGCTCTTGGACTGTGAATTCCTGTCAAAATAACACCTACACTGTCCAACTAAAGTCTACTCGGTGGCTAGTGCCGCCTCTGCTCACCAAGGCTCCATATATCTTGTTCATGATGCTGCCCCTTAGCACACAGTCTTGAAGAGTCACTTTTACCCCCTAGGATACAAGGCCCCCAGCTCCAGCCCTGCTTATAACTAGCTGATTTCTTTTCGTTTTCTTCTGTTTGCACTTTCCTTAACCTTGATTTACTGGTTTATGTCTCCTGAATGAATTTCCTTTTGTCCATTCAAGTACCACTTGTGATTAATTAATTATTTCTTAGTTTCCAAAGTAGGAGTTCGGTTAAGTGAGGAGTAAAAGCTAATATTACTCAAACTTTTAAAAGAAGAATCCACTGTTTTTTAAAAGAAAACAGCCCAAGTTGTGATGATATTGATTATTCCTCAAAAATGCTTTTTCATGATATTTAGTATAGCCACGATTATAAAAATGATAATAATATATTTATCAAATTAGAGCAAAATACAAAAGTGGAAGGAATATAATGAATATTCAAGCCATCTAATATACTAACATTTACCATTCAGATTTTCAATAACTTAATAGAGCACCAAAGCAAATTTTATTATTCAACATATTTACCTCTGGATTATCTGTCAGATATATAAATGCTTCTAATTCAATCATATGTATTGTGTAGATATATTAATAACTGTTGATAGTTTTTGTGTTTTGCATTCAACTATATATTTGTTGTTATGAGAATAAATATAATGTTATAAAAAGAAAGAGACAAGATTATAAAAGTGGAATTATATTTAAAGGGAATGGAATAAAGTAAAAATTACTAGTAGAAACAGAGCATTAGAAAATAAATGGATTTTAAAATTAACATTAAATTAACAGATTTTTAAAAATTTGTATATCCTACATAAAATTAAAATGATTCATGGTCTTTTGGCTTTGAAATTTACTTGAATTTAATAATTTAGCCTTAAAAACCTTTAGTATTTAATTCTAAAAGTTCAGTAAAGAATAGCAAATAAAGCATGATCATCACAATCTTCAAGTGGTACTTATTAAGCTTCTGACTATAAAATCATATCAAACACATACATAACAAAATAGGAGAGCATTAAAAATTGATCGTTGTGTAGCTTCTATGTTCACTCTTATCCCTAACTTCATTTACAGCATTTCCTACCACCACCACATTGATAGGTCACCCACCAGGCTTAAGAAGTCCACTAATAACTCCAATGCATAATGTTATTTAACATTCCAGACAAACCTGGGACTAAATACTCAGTATATAGCAGAAGCCAAGCAACCAAGGAAAACTGAGACATAAAGAACTTAAACAATTTGTCCCAGACTACACAGTTAGAGGTGGCAGAGCCAGAATTTAAATGATATATTCTTGACTCCAAACCTGAGTTCTTACTCATTCTACCCAGAGAGTAATTAAGAATGTTAAGTCCCCTTTGAAAGAACTTCCTACTTTTCCAGCCCACACAAATCTCACTCCCTTTTCTAAATCAAAGTTTTTTAAAAATGTGTATCATGTTTTGATTATATACTGCTTTAATATTGTTATGTACATGTTTAAAGTGTATAAAATTTGTTCCTCAACTAGATTGTAAACTTCATGAAGGTAGGCTTGTCTTTAATTTGTGCCATACCATTAGCAAAATAAAAGATAACAAGTGTTGGACAGGTTGTAAAGAAGAGAACTTTGTCCACTCTCAGTGGAAATGTAAATGGGTATAGCTATTAAGGAAACAGGATGGTGGTGCCTTAAAAAACTAAAACTAGAACTGCTTGATGATCCAACAATCCCTCTTCCGGATACCTACCCAAAGGAAATGAAATCCATACCTTAAGGAGATATGTGCACTTCTCTGTTCATTGCAGCATTATTCACAGTAGTTAAGCTATGAGAACAACTTTATCCATCTATGGATGAATGGATGAAGAATTTGTGATAGATATAGTGGACTATTTATCCAGCTTTAAAAAATAGAGATCCTGTCACTTGCAATGAACCTGAAAGACATTTTACTAAATGAAATAAGCCACACACACAAAGAAAAAACTGTGTGATCTCACTAATATGTAGAATCTAAAAAAGTCAAATACATAGTAGAGAGTATAATGGTGGTTACCAGGGAGGAATGGGAGGTGAGACACATGCGAGGATGCTGGTAAAAAGGTTGCAGTTAGGTAGGATAAATAAGTCTGGAGAACTAATATACAGTGTGATAACTATACTGTATTAAATAAAGGAAATTTGCTAAGAGTAAATTTCAGGTTTTCTCATTACAAAAAAAAGAAAGGGCAACTATGTGAAAAGATATGTTAATTAGCTTGACTATAGTAATCATTTCACTATATATGTCAAATATGTATATATCAAATCATCATGTTATATACCTTAAATATATTTAATTTTTATTAAAATAAATACATTTTTAAATATACTATATACTCTTTGAACTTACCAAACCACTATCTCATACATTAGTACTTAATAAATACTTTATGAATGAAATTGAGTATAACTATGTAAAATAAATATTGATGGTTAATAAAATATTTAATCACATTTATCTTGGTAATGTACTAAGTACCTTACATATATTATTATGTTACCTAATCCTGGAGGTAACCTATGAAGTAGACATCATCATGCCCATTTTACAAATAAAGAAATAGAAGAAATATTTAATCATTTTATCAAGGTCATAAAGATAACTAGTGATAGATTGTCTGGGATTCAAATTGAAATCATCTAAAAAAATTTACATTCTTTTCATATATTACACTGTTACATTAGGACTTAGCTAGGGCAAGTAGTATTAACAAAATTATTTTGTTTCTGGGTAATGGGTGAATAAGAATTGATCAAATAAAAAATATGTCATTAATATATAATATATATCTGAGTACATGGGACTGAATATCAGGAATATGATTAATGGGTAAGTTAATACTTACTATGGAGTAGGGGAGAAGAAGGTGGATAGAAGAGTCTTTCTAAATATATTACTCTCCTGGGAGAGAGAAAATTGAATTAAGTAAAAAATATTATCTGTAATCCTTCTAGAACTAAAGCCTGACATTTAAAAAGCCTCTGATTTCACGTGAGATGGCCAACCATTTCTCTTGGAGAAATGAAGTTACTTTTATTCTACAACTTAACTTTTTGAGATGAACTAGCTTTAATACAAGAGACAGTCCATAGTCTGTTATTACTGAATTATTAAAAATAACAACCTCAGATGTTCTCTTTTTGACCACAAATCTCTTTGGAAACATCACCTACTCTTCCTACCTCAAGTTTGTATTATATTAAATATTTTATCCTTTTCCAGGGGTCAACCTGGAGTCATTTCTTCACCTTTTTGCTTTGTCCTTTCCTGATAGATGATTCTCCCAAAAAAAGAGATTCAATCAAAACAAGTTACAGGACAGAGGAAATGAAGAGTGTTCAGAGAGAAAGGACTCACTTCCATTGTAATTTCTCATAAGCTAATGACTCACTTCTGTTGCAAACACTGGCTTCACTGAGTGCTTCTGCTCTGCTCTCTTTCTATATCTTTGCCAAACATGGCCACAATCGACTGGCAGTATCTTTACTTTCTGGGAAGCAATACTTCTGATAATTTACAAGGGGGCTATATCAATAGTTAATAGAATCATCAATATCCAAGAGTAAAATTGATTTTAGAGAACATAGGACTGGAAAAAAGACTTAGCAGATTTTTCTTTTGGCCTTTTAAAAATTGCATTTAACTATATGTATATCCTTTCATGGTACCTTTTTTCTTAAATGGTTAATATGTTTGGCTGACAAAGCAAGCATAGATATATAAAGGTTTACTAATGATGAAGAAGTGGAGATACAGTAGGCAAAAGTGAATTGCTGCAGAATGAGATACAGCTGAGCAAGCAGAAATAAGAAAAGGGAAAAATGGTCTAACACCATAGAGGAAGACTATCTCAATTCAAGTTGGGGGAAAAAAAAATCGTTGCCTTAGGGAACTGACCAGAAGCACACCTTTTATGTTCATTTCAGCATTATTTATAATGATGAAGACTTAGAACTAATATAAATGATCAGCATTATGGTTCACTCATGTGAGAGAATACTATTAAGTCACACAAATGAGTTATAGAAGAATGTTTAATGACATGAGAAAAATTCATTAAATATTATAAAGAAATAAAAACCAGATTACAAAATGATAGATACAGCATGATAGGAACTAGATAAAAACACACAGGGATATTCACATGCACACACATAATGTAAAGATGGGAAAGACATGCATCAAAATATTATCACTACTCAGCTCTGGGTTATGAGCTTACAAATAATTTTAATATTATTCTCTGTATATTACAAACCATCTCTGCATATTTCTCAAATTTTCTATAATTGATATGTATTATCCTTACAATTACAAAATAAAAATACACTGTATTTTTTTAAAAGAAGAAGAAAACTAACAAAAAAAGAACTTCTATTTCAGCAATAAGGCTGACTGGGTACCCTACCCAGGCCTTTGCTTAAAAGAAGAAATTCTGGACTAAAATAAAAATAAAACAAACAAATAAAGCCTCTTTTCAAAAACATATTGCCAAACTGCTAGAGATATAGAGAAGCCTAAAGCAGTGTCAAAAAGAAAATCCAAGGAGGTGAGTAACTGCTCAACTGTCTTTCACTCTGAGGGATATGCCAAACTCTGGTGAAATGAGCTTCAGTTTTCATAGCTATAGAGAGTATTAAGCAGTGGTGTGATGGAGCTGCATACCACCAGCCCCAAGAGCTGACTGTATGTACCTCTTTCCAACTGCACATTCAATGACATCATGTTGGTAGTTTGAAAAAGGCCATGTGAATGTTTACAACACAGAAACTGGCAAATCAGAATTTTTTCTAGAGAGCCAGTCCTTAAGCATTTACCAACATAATACTAAGCACAAAGTTTAAGAAACAAATCCTAGGGTCTATAGAAGATAGTCTAAGTGTAGACCCCACATAAAGCTGGGATGCTAAAGAACTACAGACTGAGTATAGGGTAAATAAAAATAAGCCTGCTCCACAGAAGGCATCACCAAGGGAACAATCTTAATGATGGGGTAGGGGTCGGAATGAGGGTGGTAAAATATCATCGCTGATAATTTAAGCACAAGGTTACCCTCATGAAAGTTTTAGGAACTGAAATTCATCCTACCTGTGTGGCCTATAAAACTGAAAGCCAAAATTACAAAGTGGTCCCAGTTGATAGTATCTCCAGGCTTCTGACTAATTCAAATACAAATCCTTTCTGTGGAGACACACTTATAACTCAGACTCAAAAAATTAGCACAAGTAAAATATATTAGCTCACATTAAAAAATGAAAATAACCACCCCAACCCCCTAAGAAAGACAGCAAGAAACAACAAACAGCAAAATTGGACCTGCAAAAGTTTTTTATATTAAAGCTAGGCAAAAAATAGAAAACATGTTAAACATATTTTAAAAAATGAAAGAGAATTGTAAATATGAGAACAGAGTGAAAGTCTATTAAAATAGAAAAAACAGACTGGAGGGAAACAAATGAAACTTCTAGAAATAAGAAATTAAGTAATGGAAATCAAAAACTTAGACACAGATTAAGAGACTTAGAAAAATCAGAAGTCAGATCTAAAGAAAGTATCCAGAATGCTATAAAAAGAGTCAAAGCAATGGTAAATATATAAAAGAGTTTCAGAGATGTGATAGAATAATTATGGGGGAAAAAGTATGTGGTAAATCCACAAATAAAAGCACAGAAATGATAAATATTAAATTTAGGATACTAGTTACCCGTGGGATGGAGTGTAGCATTAGATTACGTGGGCATATGTTGAGCTTTAAAGATACTGGTAATATCTATTAAGATTTGTCTTGGGTACACAGTGTTCCTTTTTATTGTTATTCTTTATGCTTTAAAACATTCTTTTTATATTGTCAATATTCCATAAAAATTTTCTAGAAGTAGCCTGACAGGAATACTCCACAGTGTTAACTACAGTTGCATTTGCATCATGAGACTATGAATATTTTTATTGTCCCTTCTTTTTGAATACTTTGAAATTTTTTCATGAAACTCTATTAAATTTTCAAACAATACATGATAAATTATATCCTTAAAAAAAGGAAGCTCATGTTTTCCCAACAGGATAAATGTCTTTGCATAAAACAACAAACTCAGATGATCCTATTATCTAGGATCTTATCTTTTATTTACAGATAAATAGACAAATTTTTTAAATGTTACATACCAAAGTGGAAAGTCTCCTCTGGGTTCTGTTTTCCCTCTGGTTTGTAAAAATATAATATCACGTTTCTAATGATTTAAGAAAGCTTTTTAATTATTTTTTGAAACTTATGCAGGTTATTATACTGAATTACTTCAGTTTCTTAATTATATTTAATGACAAATTAATTAGAGATATGGGACTGGTAAAATTACAATAAGACTGCTGAGGTTTAAACTTCTTTCAAAGACAGTCTGTGGCAAAGATAAGATTTATTTAATTTTTTACTTAATGTGTTTATAGAAAGAGATGATTAGAATAAGGCCCATTGGTAAGAGAAGCACGGACACCCACAGGTTTTTAGATAGTTTCCTTAGGTTTCAATGCATTTTAAATAAGTAGTTGAATAATCAAGCACTAAAAAATAATATTTTTTAAAGTCCTATATTTGACTTACCACAAAATTATAGTTTATAAAATCATTTAAGGGAAACAATAAAATAACATTTAAAAAAATCTCATCAGAAGTTGTTTCAGTTTTTCTAATATAAGAAAATAAGCCATTATGTAATATGCTTAAGAGTGAATACTGTTTCCTATTTTAAAAGTATAGCTTAGTTTGCAATTTTTAAATGGCCTAAATCATTGTAAGTGTTCTTTTGGTATCTAGCCATATTCACTGAGGTATAATCACATACAGTGAAATGCACAGATATTAAGTGTACAGTTCAACCTGATCTAACAAATGCATGCACTTGTGTAATCCAAAACTTATACAGAAAACCTTTGGAGATGGGATTAAATCTCTCCACTTTCTTGCCCTTTCCCCAGTCTTTTGAGTGATGGCTCAGTGAAAGCCTATGGAAAAGATTTGATGGGAAAGAGCCAATGTGTATGGGAATCTTAGGGTTTCTGAATCATCATACCAACTTTTAACTCAGACTTTAAAAATGTATTAAAAGCTCAGCCATTTTCTTCTTACCTTCTTTCGTGGCAGCTTCCTCCTCTTCCAGCTGTTCCACCAAGGGTAAAGAAGCATCTGTAGATCTCTCATTTTCTGAACTATAGTTCATTAGGTTTCTTTAAATCCTCAACTTTCTTCTGTGTCCCAAAGGAGGAAAAAAATTATAAATTTGTAAGTTATCCAGATTATTCTTGTTAAGGTAGAAGCAATGTTTTCTTGTGACTTTCTAAATTCTACAGCCCAACTGGACATAAAAAGAGCCAGCATAAGTATTTAGAAAACACAATACTCTCTTTCTTCAATTAAATTCAATATTATGTCTTTCAGATTGCTTATTTTTTATAAACTCTGTCTCCAGGTAGGACTATGATTATATTAAGTTGGATTTGATCTCAGGGGTTCTCAATCTTTCCTTGATGTAGTTACTTTCAATAAAATTGAGGTTTCATGTCCTATCATAGAGATTATTATAATGTAAGTGAACATTACCCTAAACAAGTCACTCAACTGTGAATCCCCCTCTGCCTCCTAATGCCTCTCACCATCCTTCTGTCACCTAGGCTCCCTTTTACTCTTGCTTGTTCTCCAGTTCACTCTGAACACTGCTGGAAGATAATTCCTAAAACACAGAGCTGGTAACTAGCTTTGAAGCCCTTCCATGGTTCCCCACAACACAGTTTACAATGTTCTTTATGCTCTGGCCCTGCATTTTATCTATAAGCTCTCCAATATAGATCAAAATATGTCCATCTTATTTTCATTGAATAATTCTGTTTGGAAATCATTGTGTTTAGTGGCAGAAAGTTAATCTGGTCATTTTTGGGCAAATCCAATGACATTGTGGTTTTCTTGCTTGTTTTTTCCTCTAGATCAAGTTGCTTATTCTGGTTTGTCATGGGTTCAACATTTCAGTTATCATCATTCTTCACTACTGGCAATCCTGTAATGTCTGAGTTTTCATGTAGTGTCTAGTGGGTTTGACACTATATCTGCTGCTAGGACTTCTTTTTCTTATGATGCTCCAAACCACAAATCCACAGGTTCTGAGTGTCATATTTACAGAAAAATCTTTTGGGTACTTCCCTCTTCTACTTGAGTCTTGGCAAGAATCTATAAGGCTTCCTAAGATTCTTTTGTCTGTGCATTGTTTGTACATTTCTAATTTAGTCTGCAATGCTATGATAATATAAAAGATTCTGTACGGCTTGTCACCTTCCCAGGAAACCTGATAGAGCAGCAGAGTGCAGGACTCCTTAACACAGAATTGCTAATTTATATGGGGCTCTCTCTGTTCTCCCTTGAAGTTCATAGAATCTTTCTTTATCTTTGATGGGAGTGATAAAAACTAATTCTCCCTTATTACATATTCTTACTCTTGAACTATACTTTTTGAAAGCCAAAAGCCAAGATTTGACATCTTTGTTTTCTGCTTCTACTGAGACACCCTCATTGAGGACAATAGGTCTCCTGTTTAATAACTTAAATACAGAAAAGGATGCACTAGGTAATAGAAAGTGATGGGAGGGAAAGAGAGAAAATATCAGTTAATAGTTCAAAATATCCACCACATAAACTTGTTTTTAACTTTTTCAAATTTAAAGTACTTGGGACCAATAGAAATAGCAAGAATACAGATAAGAGCATTCTCTACAAAACAGTTCTCTGCTAGGAGTTGTTTAAAGATGATGTTATTGAATTACTATCCGTAGAGCATATACCTGGGTAGGTTTTCCATTGAGACCACATTCCCCAATCCTGTACCTTTGCTGAGTAATACATACCAGATGGACAGGGGCCAAGAGATAGGGCAAAGGCCTTCAACGGTATAGCCATTAGAACTAACTGATTGTAGAGATTTTCTTAAATACTCAGACTATACAAGTCACTAGTCTCTTAGAATTATGAATATTATAAAAATTATTGGCAGCCTTACTACATTGCAAGAGATGCATGCCAACATTTTCTAGGCTTTCTTTTTTATGTGGCATAATTTGAAACATAGGGTTGTTAGGGATCAAGAGATACCCATAAGATATGCCCACGAAAGAGAGGTCTTTCTTTCAAAGGATTCATGGAAAGGATGACCACAACCCTCCACAGTAAATTTATTCAACATTTCTCTGACAGAAAATATATTCTTTCATAAAAAAGCATGTGCAGCTGCTGAAGAACAGTTTTGACTATTATTTTCTAAACAGACAGAAAACAGTAATCAGCATGGTTTGTGGGGAAAACCTTAACATATTTGAAGGTCATTGAAGGAACTTTCAAAGAGGCTGGTATTATAAATCAAAACAAAAAAATCTTGATAAAACAATACAACAGACTTTTAAAATATTTTAACATTTGTGTAAAACTGACTACTTAGGAGAAAAGACTAGAAAAACAAGAGGAAACCTCAATCATTATTAAAAACACATATTAAGTGCAATTGTATGTGGTGTCATACTAGTAGTTGTTTTGCAAAAATTTCAGGCATCATTATTATATGTAACAGTTTTTGTTTATAGCAAATTACTCCAAAACCAGTGGCTTAAAAGAGCAAACATTTATTAGTTCTTAAAGTTCTGAGGGTTGATTGGGTGTTTCTTCTAGTGGTTCTTCTGAGCCAGGTCAGGGCTCACTCATGTCTCGTGCTTGGTAGCTGATTGGTCTATATGGTGGCGGGGGTTGGGGGCTCACTTATACGTGTGGCAGTTAGCTCAGTGTGGGCTAGAGGGTTGGCCATGGCTTCTTATCATCCAGAAAGCTAGCCAGGGCTCATGAACTTGGTGGAAGAAGAATTTCCAGCATCAAGAGAGGCTGTCATACATCCAAATTCAAACCTCTTACAGAGTGTAAAAATATATTCCTATCACAAAGAGAATCCTATCATATAAAAACTCAGATTCCGTGTTGGATATCTCTTTTGGTCCCAGTGGTGGAGTAACAGAGTATACCTCTTAAAGACAAGGGCAGGCAGAGAGAGATTAGAGAAATTTGTGGCCATACTGCAATCTCCCACATTACACATTTCTGTTTACTGGAGGCAGTGATTCCATTTGATTTGGAAAAAAGATCAAAAGCACAGTTATATCTTTTTTATTTTAACTTGCTTTTGCTACTGAACATAAAGCGTATAAGTACTAAGTATTTACAATTTAATGTATTAGTATAAAATATAACACCTATGTCTGGAAATAGGATAATACCAGAACCCCAGTAGTCCCATTTTTCCCTTCATCTAACATCAGCCCAGTCTTATTCTCAAAGGTGACTATTATTCTGACTTGATTAGTCTGCTTGTTTTCCTGCTTTCTGTAGTTGGACTCATACAGCGTGTATTCCTTTGCGTCTGACTTCTTTTGTTCAACATTATGCTGGTTAGATTTATCCACACTGTTTAATATGTCTGTGGTTTTATTGTTTCATTTCTGTATAGTATGCCGTTGCATCCAATTTTTGGCTATTAAGACTAATGCTGTTCTGAAAGTTCTTTTGGTGCACATTTGTACACATTTCTTTTGGTAAGAAAGAAGATTGAAAATGTTCACAGTGTTTTTATTGGTCAGGTACCTAGGTACCTAATATGCAGTGTTTTTTTTTGTTGTTGTTGTTTGTTTGTTTAATTGAGGTATGATTGACAAATAAAATTGTAAGTGTACAGAGAGATGATTTGATATATGTATGCATACAATGGGAAAGGATTTTCCCCTAACAAGTTAACAAACACATCACCTCACATTGCCCACCTCTCCTTTTTAATGAGAACATTTAAGTTCTCTCTTAGCAAATTTCAATTATACAATACAGTGTTGTCAACTATAGTCACTATGTTATACAGAGGATCTTCAGACTTAATTCATCTTATAACTGAACGTTTGTACTCTTTTACCAACCTGCCTCTCTATTTAACATGTGGTGTTCTGCTGTTCTATTGGGCATCTAGGAATGAAATTGCTGGCTCACAGGGAACATGTATGTTCAACTTTAGCTGATACTGTCAAAAAATTTTCTAGGCTGATTTGACTCATTTATAGTCCCACCACTTCTATTAATTTTCTTTCCTTTGACACACTGTTATACATATGTTTTATCTCATTTTGGTGTCATAGGTTTTTAGCTAATGCATTTGTGCCTTCTATTTTTCTCTTGCTCTACCACAGAATACTTACATTTGAACACAAATTGGGTTAATAGTAGTTGATTCAGTTTTAAATTCATAAAACCACACGAATCCCAAAGTATACCAAGTCATTCTGCCTAGCTAGCAATAAGCCAAAATAATAATTCCTCAATCATTAGTTAAATGCTTATGGAGCATCTATAAGAGATTTTAGATCTGAACGTAGGGATACAAAGAAGGGAATGTAAAATTGAACTTCTGACCTCCATTAAGTATTGACAGCAGTAAATGGCTCTTTTTCATCAGTAACTGTCTGCTCTCTGGAGCCTCCCATCTCTGCAATCACTTCACTAATACTTGCCTCTAGCCTCTGCTAGCAATGAGGCATCTTTCAGTAACTACAAACACAATT
This sequence comes from Macroglossus sobrinus, assembly GCA_004027375.1. NCBI lineage: Eukaryota > Metazoa > Chordata > Mammalia > Chiroptera > Pteropodidae > Macroglossus > Macroglossus sobrinus. The sequence continues at coordinate 309,902 of PVKZ01000710.1, read as the reverse complement.
TTCCCTCCTTCGTTTTCTCTCTTTAGATAACTATCTCTAAGTTTTATTTTCTTTTTTGTACAAAAAAAATATTAAGAACATGAGGAATGGTAATAATATTTACTTTTCACATTTTTTTTTCTGTATTTCAAGAAAGAGTCTCTGCATGTATTTGTGTATAATGGGATTTTCAGACTACATTTATATTGTGTAAGGAGATTAAAAATGCTCTCAATATTCTTACTGTTCAGTATTTCCTATTGTAAATGATTGGGAGAATACCTTAGTTATTAAGGTAATGTGCTCAAGTATCTTTAAGGAGGTATTACAACTCCCCAAATAGCTGGAGTTAGTTCTTCTCACTGGTAACATGAAACCAACTTTTGTTTGTATATTGAATTGTTGCATCTGTGTAATACATTTCAAAGCCTGAGAAGAGTGCTTTAGGAGAAACGAGGTTCTGTTATTTATAAAAATAGAACAGTCATAATAAAATTAACCTCATTTAAAATGAACCTCATTTAAAATAACTAGTAATAAAATTAACCTAATTTAAAATCACTGATTTAGATGTATCTATAAAGTATTAAGAGCCACTTGAAGGACCTTTGTTGTAGTTTTTTAAAGGCCATCTTAATTGGGTCTATATTTATTTCTACTTACAGTCTAAAGGAAGGGCTGCAAGGAAAATATGTAAGCAAAAGTATAGTAAGGTGGGAATAGCTGAACTTACCACCCAATAGAAATTGACCTGAATGAATATGGGTGCTTTTTGTACAAGTGGTACAAATCCAAATTAAAGTAGCTAAGTAGAAAAGGGATTCACCATGCTTTAGTTAAGCAAGACAGGGTGCTGTGTAAGGCATAGGATTCATAAGAGTTCCCAATTCATACCAGATACATGTACCAGGATTTGTTCCTAGGGAGAAGCAAACTTGCAGATTCAATCCCATTTGCCTAATCTTTTAGGTCTTGTAATGCATGAAATTACTTATTAAATGACTAGTTAATTCACTTTCACAACAATTTGACTGTCACTGAAGTGTCTGATCAAAAATTAAGGTGACTGGATATTGGATAATCTAATTCTCTAACACAGGATTAAAAATAATACAGTAGGCTCAGATGGTTGTTTTCAATTTCTAAAATGTGTTAGATATAATAAAACAGCTACAGTGAGAAACCATAACATATAGGGGGCAATTATATCAACAGGCTAATATGCTTCCATTTGAAGAAAGCCTTCCTCTTAAAATGTCAACCAGACTGTCTTCCCTAGACTGATATATCAGAATATTTAGTCAAAAAAAGAAAAAAGAAAAAAGAAAAACAGTTGGGAAACTGCTGTCCAACACTCCATTAAATGCTGGGTTTCCTTACTTAAAACAAATCTTGATCTCACAAAAACAAGAGTAGTTTAAGTAGACATTGTTTTATATGAGTGGACACAGTGCTATTCTCAGATCATTGTGGTCCACTAAAGAGTATTTCCTAAGTGCTATATCAATGGTAGAGGTATTCATCTGGGGACAATATTGTCTGCAAGGGCATATTTGGCAATGTCCAGAGACATTTGTGATGGTCAGGACTGCAAGATTGGTGATACTGGCATCTAACAGGTAAGGCCAGGGATGCTGCTAACTATTCTACAATACATATGACAAGCCCCTGCAATGAAGAGTTAACTGACTCAAAAATGTCAATACTGCAAAGTGTAAACAGAAAGGCAATATTTAAGACACAACTCCTGCCCCTGATAAATGTATAATGTACTCAGAGGTCTAAGATAAAAAATAAAAATGAGTTCACAGTACAATATGTAAGTGTGAAGTACAAGGTCTTTACCATGTGTGCCTTGAATGGCATCAAGTGTTATAGAAGGAAAAGCCATTGTTGGTGTCGACATCAGAGCAACCTTCATGTTAGTTGCAAGGTGGAAGTGTGTTGAATCTTGAAAGATTTGCACAGGCAACCAGAAAAGGACATTTCACGTGGAGGACAAGGGGGAGGCAGAAAACCAGAAATGAGATAGAGCAGTTTACAGGGACTTTTCCAGCCTAGCTACAGTGGGGTTTGTGTAGTAAGCAACTTTCTAGAAAAAAAGTTTCACTTGTTATGAGGTACAATGTGGACAATGGAGTCCTGGCTTAGCTGGGTAGACATCTGCATGAGAGCTGTAAAGTTAGATCTCTTTCCTTAACAGTTGTTGCTGTAAAGATTAGGTATGCTAAAATGCTTGCTACATAGTAATTAGTGCTCAAAGGATGACAGCTCCTAGAACAAAGTTGTTGAATCTGAACTTTAAAGAAACTAGAGTAATGGGCTGGGAATTTATATTTTTCCTATAGGCAAGAACCATTAGATTTTCATGTAAGGCAGTGACAGTATGAAAATAATGCTTTGGATTAATCTGAATCTAGGTGGATGGTACACAGGCATTTACTGCACTATTCTTTTGGCTTTTCTGAATAGCTTAAATTTTTCAAAGTACTACAAGTTTTGATTTTTTAAACTTTACTGTTTTCCCCTTAAAGAATTTAGGCTCAGTTGAAAACAAGGCCCATTTGCTCTTTGCTGTCCTCTGAACAGTACCTGGTAGACAGATGATCAATAAATAATTGTCAAAGTCTGGGCCAGAACAATGGTGGGAGCAATTGGGGTGGGAAGACAGAGACATATGCCAGAGATTCCCAAAAGATAGAATTTGGTGATTTGTGGGAAGGGGAACAGCTTTGGAAACTCAAAGGTGATGGGAGATCAGTAGACTCAATTGTAGTTAAGTTAGAAAAGATGCAGATTTGAGGAAAAATGAATTATATTTTGGATACATTAAGTGCAGAACTAAAACTTGATAAAAGTTTTACAGCAATTTAGCTAGAAGAGATTGATGAGGTTACAAAGTAAAGCTTCTCAAGAAAGATAAAGGGTCTTATTCTCCTACTATTATAAAGAGCAGAAACTAAAGCAATGATCTTTGTATAACAGCATCACTTCAAAATTAAGTAATAGCTTTTGAGGTTCTACAGTAGAGCCATGAACTACTCACTCAAAAGCTTATTTACTTGTATAGACTTTGTTTGGACTGTATAATTTTGGAATGCTTAAAAAAAAACCCACAAAACACTATCAACATTTAAAAATCAGAAAATACATAAAAATTCTGATTCTTTAATTCTCTTGAAAACTGGGCAGGTTTGTCAACCTTTGGCATTTTCTATAGGCACAATTGGATGGAAATGAACAACTACTGCAGTCTTTAAATGACTCCAATTCTACTTGTCTCATTTGTGTTATCTACCTGGGCTCTGTAGGTATCTGAATTTGCTATTTCTGGTCTAGTGGTACTATGTCTGCTTTAATGACAATAATAATCAAAACAGTAACAGTAATAGCAGCATGCTGAGCTTAGTTGCAGGCCCAGTTCTAAGCAAACTACAGAGATCATTTACTGTTTGAGGGAGTTACTATTATGTATCATCTTATAGATGAGAGAACTGAGACAGAGGTTAAAGGACTACCCCCGAAGTCAACAGCTAGCAATTGGGATAGAAGAGATAAAAACTCAGTCAGACTTAAGTGTGCAGTTAGCCAGAGTATTCAAATTAAATGGCAATAAATTATTCTATAGGAATCTGAGTCTTTTTCTAAAAGTAAGTACCTCCACTTTAGCCACAAAGACTTGTGCTCTTTTCTGCACACTCCTGTGTAACTTTGAGTAGCTAAGTTTCTTTCTTCTTTTACCTATGCAAAGCTGGCCTGAGATGAACTCGAGTTTCACCTCTCCATAAAGCATGGCCTTTGGGTCATGGGAAGGGTAGTGGTAAAGACTAGTCCTCACTTATGTTCATAATTATGTCCATAATTAGAGATATGCAGTGTACTCAAAGGTTTTTAAGGGCATTTAACAAGAAACATGTGGGTGGGTATAAATGGAAATTGTAGAACATATCCAAGGCTGAGGGGACATAAGAGATCAGAATATGGAGAGCCAGGAAAACCATTAGGAAGCGGTTTAGATAGGGTTTGAAAGTATGTGAATGAAGGTGTGAATCTTAAGTGAATAGAGATTGCTTAAAGGTCACACTGGGTTTCTAGGCTCTCTCCTAAAGTGTAAGTGGGCATCAAAGTTTGCTTAATTGAGGAAACATTTAGTGAAATAAATATGGAACAAGAAGAAATTTAGACGACCAGGAAGAATATCTGACTACATTGAAAAAGGTAAAATTGTGGGGAGGGGAGAGGGAAAGCATCAGGATTCTAAAAATATCTTGATGCATAAAAGCATAAAATGATGAGGCAGACACGAATTAGGAAAAATAATACATCAGTTGAGTCAAAATAAAAATGGTATAAACAAAGTTTTAAAGAATCAACACTTTACTTAATTATCAGAGATAACCCCAATTACCCCGTCCTCCGCTACGCCTCCATTTCTGACAAAACATTTGGGAAATGTGAAATAAGATATATAAGATTTGGTTTCCTTGAGCTAAAAGAATATATACATCTGGGACAGTATATAATAGAAGTGAAGTGGAGAATTACAATGTCACACTTTGATTCCAGAAACATTTGTTTTTTTGTGTAGCTATTTTAATACTTTTTTTTTCAAATGCTATTACAGATGGAATGAAAGAAAGTAATCATGAATCAGTTAATGAGACTGAATTTTCTTCTAAGTCTTTGCTGCATACTGGGAAAAAAGAAAACTAATATTTATTGCCCACTTTGTGCTACAAACAGTTCTTTTACTACATTATTTCATTTAATCATCACTACAACAGTGTAAGATAGGCACAATTAATACTTTAAAAATGAATGTAAATGTCAGAGAGGTGAAAAAATTCACACAAGTTCACAAGGGGCTGGTACTCAAATACTTCTCTCAAGCTTCTTTCTATCCTCCAGCTGTGCTTTGGAGTGAAGTTGATTTGAATATAAACTCGATGCTGATGCTTCTCAGCTTTGTGGTCTGAGCCAAATTAACCTCTCGGGACTTCAGTCTATTTTGTAATATGGGAAGACGATGACAAATTTCAAAGGGTTGTTTTGCAAAAATTAAATGTTCATTCATTCATCTATCAGAATGATGGGCCACAGAACAAGGGAAGTAAAGAAATAGGGGGAAAAGAGGGTGGGTAACTAATTAAAACAAAGTCAACAGACCTAAAGTTTTGATGAAGAGAAGGGTTCCTAGAAAGCAGCACTAAGGCAGGTGAACTGGATGGGCAGTTGTCAAAGTGTGATGCTTACTGGAGAGCTTTCAGGGGATGGTTATAAATTTTGCAGTGAACACAAAGGGGATGACCTTGGAAGTTAAGTAGGAGGGATGGAGAAACCTTGGAGGCATGAAGCTGAGAAACTGAAAAACAATGAGCAATGTATGTAAAATACCTAGAACTCAGTCAATCCCTAAGAAATGGTAATCCTAAAAAGTAAAAAAAAAAAAAAAAAAACTAGCAAACATAGGCAACATATTTGTCTGTATATTAAAACAATGAAAGTGAAAACTGCCTCACTGGCAAACAGTGCATGTGAACACAACTTTTGATGAAGGCAGAATGTTACACACTCTAGTTCCTAATCACTGTGTCCTGATATGAGTCACTTACATTCATATACTTCTGCTTGAAGGTAGTTAAGTAATGATTGCTTTTGTCAAGAGTAAATAAAATAGTGAGGAGCAAAAAAATCCAAATAAGTAGAACAGAAAACATTAACAACAAATTCCAGGCAATATTTACCATAAATAAAAGTCTACACCTCAGCAGTTCCTTCTGCCTTGTTTCCCTCCACAGCAATACACGCGGCTCAAGCTCTTACTTCTGTCAATTACCTGGGTAAACATCATCTTATCAGAGTTCTTCCTGATCTTCCAATGTAAAATTATCCCCTACTGCCAATATCACACATTCTCTCCTTCTATTGCTTTACTTTTCTTCACAGCATTTATCACCACGGGATGTATTATGCATTAATTTTGTTTACTGTCTTTCACCACTCTCCCTGCCAACTATAATGCAAGCCCCATAAGAATTGAAACTGTTTTGTTCATTGTTTTATCTCCAGTTTCTAGAACAGGCCGGGGCACATGGTAGAAGCTAAATATTATTTACATTTTAAAAGCCTACTTGAATAACTCTTTAAGGTCTTATGTACTCAGTAAAAAGTTTTCCCATTTTTACATTTAAAAAAAAGTTAAGAATTAAGGCAGCGGTCCTCAACCTTTTTGGCACCCGGGACCAGTACTCCTACAAGAATCTAAGGCCTGATGATCTGAGGTGGAGCTGAGGTGGTGATGCTAGTGCTGGGAAGCGGCTGCAAATACAGAAGCTTTGCAGGCTCACCAGCCCGCTGCTCACCTCCTGCTGTGTGGCCCACTTCCTAACAGGCCATGGACCCCAGGGCTTGGGACTCTTGGACTAAGGTTAAAGTGAAGAAAATAAACTAAAATTTCTAGTTCACTGTTTTTCCCTTTTTACCACCACTTATCAGTGTTCAGCTATAAAAATAAACTCTCATTTATTTCCTTAAATACAATTTGCTGAGCTTCATAGTTCTGTGAAATGCACTATGTTCCCAACAGCCCCTTCTAATAATTCACTACCTTCTAACCACCACAGTAGGAGAACATTCTAAAAAGAATTTTTCCAATATGCCACATTCAATTAATACTTATTTTTAGGTAACAGGGGGATAGGAAAGGACATTTCTTTATTTATATGGACTTTATTGTTACTTATACTCAAGTTTTTAAGCAAAAAAATAGAAAGCATTTTGAATTAGAGTATGTCTAAAAGCCAAACATTAAGATGGTGGTCCCATTATTCTTGAATCCAGATATTGGCTAAAATGGATTGTGAACAAGCACAAGTCATCTATTTACTAGTAGGGTTCAATGTCTGTCAGCAAATGTAAAATTTCAGAGGCAATATTTTATTTCAAAAGTAATAAATAATATGGTCACAATAATTGGTGAGAGTTACAATGATAGAAACTTAAAATTATAAAAAATTGGACTTAACAGGCTGTTCATATTTCTCATGATTGTATGTTTCCCAATACCTATTAAGCCAAATTAAAAATTAAATACACATTAATTCACCAACAATGATATAACTTCAAGGCTGAGAAAAAGCACTAATCACAAAAAAATTTCAATTAAAATGTTGATCTAGCAGTCCAGAGAAATGTTATCAATGAGAGAAGTTCTAATTATAGATAATATAGCTGTGTATCTTTTTAAAGACTAATATATACCAAACTTCACCAAAACACTTGTGAAAAAAAATTTTACATACCTCTTTTGTTTAAGACATAATACAAAACTTGAAATAACGCCTCTACTTTAAAAAAGATGACTCCTAAAAAAAGTTCACAGCATCTCATTAACAAAGCAAAAATGTTAAACTGAAATTGTTCATTTTGGTCTTCAGTTACAAGTAACAAACCAGTAATAATTCTTTATAATAATTTTATAAACAATTGGAAACATTATCAGAAAAAAAATTTTGTTAATGAAAAAAAATCACTGATTCAATGAGCATTTGATAATTTTATTAACAAAATATAAGCAAGAATTACATCCCTCTCTGGTGAAACTTTTCTCATCAAATAATTTTATGTGGAGGGCTTTGAGATGTATGAATTGTATAAAACATGTTAAAGTGAAAACATTTTTTAAATGTACAAATACAAACCAGCACTTTATACAAGAAATTTCTATAAAGTTCGTTAATCAACGTAAAAAATAATTTGTTTTGAATGAATATAAGGCAGTTTCTGTGATTTTGTAGAATTATTTTTTTTGCTTTGTTGGAGACTTTTCTCTTCGCCGGTCCTGATTTCTTTTTGATTCTCTGGATTGTTCAGAGTATCTGCTAGATTTTTCCCATCGTCTCTCGGCACCATTCTGATACCTATCTTCATCACTTCTACAGCCTGAATGTTTTCTATTCTTTTCTCTTGACTTTGACCTATCTTTTCTTCTAAAATTTTCACTGTCCTTATTTCGTTGTCTGTGCTCATTTTCAGAAAGAGAATTTCTTCTCTCTCCTCTCTTCTTTTTGGGATCACTATACTTATTTTCCAAATCTAGATGCATTTCTTGGTCTCTGTCATTTGTGACTCTACTGTAACTATTTCGTTCAGAAGGAACACCTCTGTCTGAAGTGTATTTTGTCATGGGATCTCTCCAGTTTGGATCTCTTGAATTTTTATCTCTGTGTTTTTCTGACCTTCTTTCTCTTTCAGTTCTTGTTTCTTGGTGTCTTTGCTCTGATCTTCTTTCTTCTTGTTTCCTATCATTTGTTTGCTGTTTCCTGATCAATTTATCTACTTTTTTACTTCTGGTGTTCCCTTGTCCCTTTTTTCTTATATCTTTAGCTGCAAAATGAAATATAATTAGCTTTAACTTTAACTTAATTTCATAATTTAACAATCACATTTATAGATACATTGTACATTTACTAATTCAGATAAACTGAATGAAAACCTAAACTGACTGAATAAAAAGTCTGATGACAAAACATTTCACAAAATGTAATTTTTAAGATTATAAAATATATCAACATTAGTCATAAAAGTACTGTTTTGACCCTTAAAACAGTAAAAAGAAACTTTAAATTACTATAGCGAACGTAAAATTTTTTACTAAGTGACTAAAATGGTGCATTTCCACTAACAAATTTTGCTCAAAAACAGAAATTCCACTCCATGTACATTATGTCATACAAAATATTATGTCAGACCTGGTACATAATCAAAATATAACAATCACACACACCAGTAACATCACTTCCTAAAGGTGAGAGGAGAGTGGGATGACTGCGTTTGCTTAACAGCATGAATATATATATATATTTCAAAAAAAAACCTTTTTCTTACAAAAACAACAATTTTGCTTTCCAGTGCTATTAGGGAAGCAAATAACTGCCCCAGTAGGAGAAGTATGTTAAGATACATAATAATAGGCTTTATGAGAGCCACTAGGGTTTGATTTCTGAGAAAACTTCTAAAAAGGCCATGAACAATTTTACTGATATAATTACAAATATATTAAATAATTACAGTGAGATAATTTACAATTTTAAGCTATAAGACAAATTTAATCACTTTATTTATTTAGTTTAGGTAGATACATATATCTAAGGTGCCTAGATGACCAAAATTTCTGTTGAATTCCTACGTGTACTGAAAGAAGGAAATAGGGTAGAAAACTACCTACTCTCATCCTATCTCCACCCAAATCTCCCTGTACCAACTTGTACTTATGTTAAATGCCTATCCTTGGCCCAGTCAGTTGGTTTGCCACTAAGGACTTATTTCTCTGGTTCCTATCAAGCGCAGACGAGCTGCAGCTACCCAAGCAGAAACCATCTGGCTCTGTGCTAAATCAATGTCTCTCTGACCCTACTCTACACCATTCTCAGTGCTTTGTTGACACTAAAACACAAGCCATATAATAATATGCAGTCTCCTTACTCTCTGGTGTCTGCTTTACAATTTTCTAATTTGGGGGCAATTCATAGTGCTTTTATGCTATTTAATATTTTATGAATAAAACTGAAAGCTATCTACTGAAATTATATAATGAAATAAATTAATTTTGAATCGGCAAGCTTTCTGATTGCTGCGATTCATGCTGTGTTATCATCTGTTCTCAAAACAGATATCATGAAATAGCAAATTCTTTAGAATTAAAAGAGGTAAATGTTAAATGGACAAAAGGTTGTATATTTCAATTCAAGAGGAAGACTTTCTGTGAGCAAACTGAATCTTGCTCTCATAATATAAAACACTGAGAGTCCACAATTCTGGCTGGCATAAGGCAAGGAATAAGAGTGAAAAGACCAGGCTTCCAACCTAAGAGTATAGGAAAAGTGCTCCTTTAATAATATGCATTAAAAAGGAAGACATGACATGCATTTTACACAATTGGACTATATCTTATTTTAAAAAAGAGAGAGAAAGGAAAAAGAAAAAAAAAAAGTATTATAAGGAACAAGAGTCAAGAGAAGGCAGAACCACAGTAAGGTAAGCGGACACTGAAGCCATCTCCTCCCTGCGAGCATCTGCTGACTCAGGACTGCCACTGAAGAATAGAGACCAGCAGAGCTCAGGTAGTTTTGCAAGGTTAGAGAGACAGAACGGGCTCAGTTATTTGTAATAAATATATGCATATGCATATCCATATCTATATATCTATATCTATATCTATATCTATCATATCTTTGAAAAGAGATACACATCCAGAATACATAAAAAAAAAACCTAGAAATCAACAGGACAAATTAATTTTAAAAATGGGCAAAACTTGAATAGCTATTTAAAAAGAAAATTTCCAAATGGCCAGTAATCTATAAAATAAAAAAGATGGTCAATTAGAGTGCTAGTGAGGATAGGAGCCATGAGAACTCTCATGCATGGCTGAAAGGGGTGTAAACTAAAATAACCATTTGGAAAACTGTTTGGCAGTATCTAATAAATCTAAATATATACACAACTTACAACCCAGTGATTCCACCTCTAGGTACATACTCGACAGAAACGCATATATGTACATACGTACATACAGACAGATATATGTGTATAGTCACTAAAAGATATGTATGAGATATTCATAGGAACACTAATTATAAATCTAAATTGCCACTGAATAAAAAGGATGTCAAAATACTGTGGTATATTCATGTAGCAGAAAACTATACAGCAAGAAGAATGAATGACTAAAACTAAAGGTAATAATATGGATGGATCTAACAAAATAATTTTGAAAGCTAAGCTAGATATAAAGGAGTTCATAATATATAATTATAAAATCAAAACTAATTTATAGAATGAAAAAACTAATTTATAGAATGACAAATCACAAAAGTGGCTGCCATGAGGCAGTATCTGGGAGAGGAAACAAGGACATCTGGGGTAGTGGTAATTCTTGTTCTGCGTACTAGCTATATGGATGTGTTCTCTTTATGAAAATTTATATAGCTGTACACTTATGAGGTATGCACTGAATGTGATACATGTCAATAACTAACATAAAGCATTGCTATTAAAAGTAAAAACTAAAATTTCTTTAAAATAGCAACATTGAGACAGCTCCTGTAAATTAGGTTATAGATATGAACGGTATTTTAGTCATCACTGAAATAAATATTTGCTGATGAAATATCTTTGTTTCTATGAAATGTCTTCTGAAAGTTAATCTTAGCATTGTAAATGTTTTAATTCACTTCAGACTACAACAGTAATAGATGATCATTTATATTATTAACTGTGGCTTTTAAACAATTAAACTCTAAAAAAAAAAAAATCAAATTATTATTTCCCTCACTGTAAACATTACCAGCAATATACCTGTTAGAAAAGAGCATGATCGATTATAAAGAGTTTCAATACCTGAGGCAGAGCTCTGACTGCTGGTAGATGAAGAATCACTCTCTTCACTGGAAGATTCTGAACTGCTGCCACTGCTGTCTGAATCAGAGGCAGAGGAGTCAGACTCTGAAGAGGAAGACACGGAAGAGGAAGAGGAGGGGGAGGATTTATTTGGTTCAACATCTGGTTTCTGTGCCACAATGACCTTTGGTGTATTTTTGAGATGCTCACGTAATTCATCCCTAAATCAAAAATATAATGTTAGATTTTGCTTAGAAGGTAACTGTGAGATAATTTTGTACGTTAAAAATAAAATTATGAAAATAATCCTTACGTTAAACCTCCAAGACCTATAGAAGTAAAAAAGTTGATGGCAAACCGAGTGTTTCTGGGATTATCTCGGGGTAACAACCCTTCAAAGAATGGTTGTAGGGTTCTAAAAAAAAAAAAAGAACGAAAGAGAATGAATGGCTTAAAGATAAAAAAGCAAAGTTCTTACAAAGTTATTTTTCAGATTTTCTATGTATTAAGTAAATAAAATACAACCAAGTAAATGACTTATGTAATTAGGTTAGGCTACCTGCTATATAAATGAAATGAGTAGGGTCATCATAATTTATTAAACTTGATTTCTGTAATTATACAATAGAAGTTAAAAAAAGTTTTATATGCATCTCATACACACTCAAAGAATGTATATGTAAACAACATATACAAACAAATTTATCTTTGTATATATGCATATATATGGTATATGAATATATATACAGGAAAGTAAAATATTCTCCTGTTGTGTATATGTATGTTCATGTATATATACATAACACAGTGCAAAACACCATGGGAGGGAGGAAAAGCAGTCAACAAAAATGAGAAATCATGAACAAAGACTACATAAAATTATTATTTCTAGGGAGGGGAAAGAACAAAAAACATTCTCTATATAATGTGGTTTTGGACATGGTTTTTAGTGCCACATTGACTAACCAGAAGGGTTATGAAAAACTGTTCCATAGAAAAAGGTAACAAGAAGAATGATTGAGTTTGTAGAATAAAATGAAGTAGAGGTAAGAAGGCATAAATAAGCCAGTCCTCCTTATCAAGCTGGACAGTGTTGGTGTGGCTGAAGTGCTACTTACTGGAGAGAGCTCATTACTTGAAAGAAACCCATTAAGTATATACAGCCATGGAAACTGGATGGAATACAACAGACAGGGCATGTAGAACCTAAGACAGACTTTTGGTGATCACTGGAGAGAGGCAAGCTGAGGAAAAGACAGAGACTGAGAAGAGTAAGGTAGAGTCAGAAGAAAGTGAGAAGCCATAGTGAGTAATCGGTCAACTGTATAAGTGAGGCCAAGAAGTCAAAGAGCATGAGGACTGAGAAGGACTACTTGATTTGGCAGGTAGTCACCAAGACATTTGAAAGGATGATTTTAGTGGTGTGAATGGAATAGAAGTCAATGTGAGTGGCAATGGGAGATCTGAATAAATAGGAAATAAGAAAGCTGGAATAGAGATTACATAATAGTCCTAGAACAAGACCCTAGTTGAGTGTAATAATTTGAACTATTACATTACATATATCTGTATATATTCAAAACTGTCCATTGCTCATAAAAAGCTAATTATCATACTAAACTCAAAATTAAGGTAATAATGAAGATAAAACTATATTCATCACAGGAGAAATCCAGTGAGCATGCAAAAGTAATTTTCTATGTTTTAACTAAATTAAAAGAGGCATCAATTCTGTGTTTTCTCTACTGAACTAAAAACCATCATCAAAGACCGAATGTTTTCCTGGGCCACAAAACATGAAATTCATTGTAGTAACTAACAAAGAAAGTCCTAGGGGCTTAACTCTTGATTTTACAACTAAGGGTGGACATGTCATTATAGTGAAAGAAAACATCTGAGGACAGTAAGAATAAAGAGTGCTTAATGATAAACTTACTCATCCTTTAATCTTGCATTAAGTTTAGGAAGACCCATGTATTCACATAGTTCTTGGAAAAATATTTTAACAAAAATTCTACTGGAGGATGTGGTGGTTTCTTCACTCAGCTTTATACATTCAAGAACCTGAAAATAAAAATGAAAAAAGACAATTTAATTTTGTTCAAAAGATAAGACAAAATGACTAATATTTATAACTCTAAGTTGAAATTATGACTTAGTTTCATCTTCAATCAGAATTATCTCTGAATCTCTTCTCTGTTCTGATATGTATTATTTCTTGGCAAAATTTAAGACTAGTTCTCTCTGTGCTGATTTTCGAAATGTTAAGATGCTACAGAAATAGAGTTCATTCTCTTTCTTGAGTAATGTGCTTTTTATAGCAAAAATATAATTTGTCTTGAGTATATAATGCTGAAGTAAAGATTACTAGCTCTTAAACTTCACTCATCAAAATGTGGGTGTGTGCGGGTTTGGGGCAAAATGCTACTTAGAGCATTAGGCTATAGTTTTGTAGAGCACATATAATATACAATAAGGGTAGAGACAGAAAGAGTGATAGCTTGTTTTAAATACTAAGATTGAGGCTTTAAAAGTGAACCTCATGGAGACATGTTTTAAGGCAAATAAAAATAAAAGTAACCTCCAATTGTTGAGTTATGTGTTCCAGGCGCCCATTTGCTTCAATTGTTTAAAACTTTAATTTCGTCTTCTCAAACAGAGAAAAACAGAAGTAAAAAAGTATGATCTGGCTCCTAGGTTAGCTTACAAAATGCCTATTAATGTGGTTGGACATACTTAGTACTTCAAATATTACAAAAATCTAGCCAATGTTTATAGGTTCAATGATGTTGCTTCATTCTATCATTGTATAATACCAATACATTGGTATTATACAATGTAATCCTCTTTTTTCTTTCCTCCTGAATGCAATTTCTTTTTCTTTTTAAATATCCCTTCAGCAACTTTACTTCTCTTATAACCTATCATTTTTTATTTTGTATTACTCTATGAGCATATCTTATATCTTACCTCTTCTCAAATAGTAAGCTTCTGGAAAGCTTCTGGAAAGGATCCCCTGTAACTCTCTCAGTGACTGAATATACAGTTGGTGGCTAAATAAATGATTGTTGAATGAACAGTAGTTTTACAATAAATGCCAGCTTAATGAATGCATTTCCAGTTCCAATCCAGTGCACATCTCCTAATCGAGAATATCTTTCCTTGTTCTAAGTATGACTACAAGAATTCCTCCCAATCACTCGAATTCTGCTAAAAAGAACACATCCTACTAGGACAATCATTTCTCTCATGTACTAACTAGAGGAAGCACTGATAGTTAAGTCTCTCAGAAAACAAGCAGTAACTCAGAGGTGCATGAGCACCAAACTATTGGAGTATATTAATATGGGTGTGCACAGGTGTGTGTAAACAAACAAAAAAAAATCTATATTATTTTTCCTGAAAATACTCATAGCCATTAGTATTAAAAAGCACTTTAATGTTTGAACTTTTAGTATTATCCAGAATGGTATTTTTTAAACTCACATGTTATTTACCTAGCTTTTGATCCCATATTATATGAACATAACCTCAAAAATAGCCATTATAGTAAAAGTTTGCTACACATTTCATTTTAAAGTACATTTCCTACATAGGAAAAGTATGGTCACATTATCTTACCACAAATTTGAGAATAACATGGGATTAGAAAGGAAGTATAAACACTGACCCCATCTACTTACACTCCATGGAAGTGAATCAGTGTATAGAAGGTGAGCAAACATTTTAGCAACATTTCTCAATTTGTTTGTTTCCAAGCGATGGATGGTATCATATTGTTCTTTGAATATACTTTCAAAGGATTCCATGTATTCTTTCTTTAGCATGCAAAATCGCTAATAAATTAAAAAAAGAATGTCAATATTATTAAAAATTGAATATCAATACCATAATGAGCATATTAAATCCTTCTAAATTTACTGAATCAAAAATTAATAAATATTTTGCATATCATATCAATCTTTTTGTGCTATTATTATGGGATGCTCAAAAAATAAGTTAATATATATTATTCCTAGTCACCTGGGATTTATATGCTACAAAAACTATACCAATCATAATTATACAAATTATACAAAATTATATAAATCACAGACACATACATTTGAATTCTATACAAATACACTTCTCTGTGGGTCGAGTTTGGATTTTAAAAATTATTTTAGCTCATGCTCTATTTGTGCTGCCTGAACATACATCTGATTTCAGAAGCTGCATTCAGATTTTGAAAATATAGCATTTAACTATCCTCTTTGGGAAATTTTAACAAAGCATGTATAATTTCAGAAAGTTGTGGAAAAGTGGTATGAGATGGTAAGGGGCTACAAAAATGAAGTGGGAAAGGAAGAAGGAGCAGAAAATGAGAAACCACTCTGGGGAGAAGAAGAGCAATTTTCTTCTAGCAAAGATATGTTATTATATTAGACTAGACCACAAAGCAGAGACATTAATCCACAATATTTATGTTAAGAATTCCTTTTGTAATTCCATTAAATTCCAACAAAAAAAAAATGAGGCTGAAACTCACCCCAGCTAATAAGCCAAAAAATTTCTCATATGTCCTTTGTTGGGCACAGCAATCAAGTATCATGTTGCAGAGTTCTTTCTATTTGAAAAAAAAAAAATAACAGTAATGGTTCAAAATATAATGGCTCCACGCTATATGATATTTATCAATATGCTAGAGACAGCTTGAATTTTTAAATAAGGTTTTAAAAACACAAAACTTCCACAATTTTGTAAACTTTAGTTATTAAGACAAAATTAAAAACTCAAGTTATGTGAAGTCTAATTTTTAAAAGACTTTGGTCTGGCTGACAGTTTCCATATACTGCTTATGCTAATTAGACTGATTATAAAATTCTAGATTAATATAGCTATGAACTACTTTAAGAAAACCTAGTATATGAATCAGATACATCAAGAAGAGACTGAATATACTGTATTCTAAAATAAATCTATACAGAATTCTTTTAAACACAGATCACCAATACATCTAACAATTCACTTATACACCTTCCAAAGATTTAAGCTCAATTAATATATTTAGTTAGTATGAAAAGGCAGAACACGATGAATCTTTACAGAAGCATGAATAGGCATAGCTTTCAAAGTTAACTTAAATGACCCTCTGGTTTATATATATAATATATATATATATATATATATATATACATATATATATATATATATATATATATATATATATATATATATATAGAGAGAGAGAGAGAGAGAGAGAGAGAGAGAGAGAGAGAGTGTGTGTGTGTGTGTGTATGAACAAGGAAAAAAAACCCCTGTGAGTTGAGTTTTCTAGCCACATGTTATGCATATAGATATGCCTATAGCTGGATCTATACAAATAGATAAAATCCTTCCATAACTGCTAGAATATATTGTTCAATCAGCTATTTATGTATCTTGAAAGCTCCTAAGTGAAAATTCTGTTAAACTAATAAATGCAAGAATAAAACCAGGATCAGAAAATACCTTCACCATAAATGATTTATAATTAAAAAATATTATTTGTTAATTCCTAAAATAATACTAATAAAATATGTATTGATCGTAGTAGCAATTTCATAGATGAAGGAACTCAAGCAACATAGAGAAATGGAGACAAAATGAAAAAGACATAAATTTATTCTCTAACCACTGCTGCAGACTTGACTATGTATCTTTTTCTATAAAACACTTATCAAAAAGTTTAAAAAATTTTCCAAATATAGTAACTATAATATACTTGATTTCTACAAATAAAAAGCCTATAAAATTAACATATACTCTCAGTTCATTTTTACTTTTATTTATCTTTATATTTTCAATGAAAGATTTTGACATTTTTATCCTATTTAATAACACAAGCTGCAACCTAAGTAAATATTGTAAATATTTTTAAAAATTAGGTCAATACGTATTTACTGAATATCTGTATGTGCAAAGGAGAGGAAAGGGACACTGGAAGCACAGAACAGACACTCATAAAACTATGCTGTCCAGATTGGTAGCCTGTAGTCACATGTAGCTATTTAAATTGAAATTATTTAACATTATGTAGTTAAAATTTTAGATCCTCAGTCACAGTGGCCATATTTTAAGTACTTAAAAGCCATATGTCACTAGTGACAACTGTACTAAACATAGCAGAATATGAATATTTCCATCACTGCAGAAAGTTCTATTGAACAGCACTATTCTAGAAGCTGATAAAACAATCTACTCAAAGTCTTTACTTCAGAATGCAGGATTATTTTTAGATGTCCTTATACTGCTAGATTATTATTTTTTTAAGACTAGTCACAAGTTACATCAATTAAATGTTTGTAAATGTATTAAGTTCTGAAAAGCACTTTGTCGAGATTTATTATAGTATTAAAACTTAAAATGAGGCCTTTCTGACTTCTACTTATGTTAATTTGATATATTAAAATGTATTTTCAGCTTTTCTACAAACACTCTATTGTACAATAACATAAGAGGTAATCAGGTTGCAAACAGTATAACATGCTAATATGCTGATAGCTTTGCTAATAAAGTCAGCAATACCTACAGAACAAGTTACTTTCTTCCCTAGACTAAATGCAATTACAAGAGTTATTCCCCATGGCTTATAATAATTAAATATTTTAACATTTTAATTAAATATTATAGCAGTTTTAGGACAGTCTTTTGAGTGCACGAAAACAGATGCACTAAACAACTTTCAAATGTTATTGAACAACTATCCTCTGGATTAATATTAATAAAATTTACAATGACTTAATTATATTCCTTAAATAAAGTGACAAGATCATACAGCATTTCAGTTTCAATTATAATTTTAAAGGGTGGTTCACTAATTTATTTCCTTCCAATGACATCGAGTGTACCTAGAGCACAAACAGGTACACTATTATTAATATACCAGTAAACATACTTTAAGAGGAAAAAAAAATTTCTAAGTTTAAGAATAATCATTTCTTCTCAAAATCCCATACTACAGCATTTCAAGCATAAATCTATATTCTAAAACAAAGGTTGGCAAACTTTTTCTGTAAAATGCCAGAGAGTAAATGTTTTAGGATTTAGAAGCCATATGGTTGGTCTCTGTTGCAATTAGCCATTTCTGCAGTTAGAGGGCAAAAAAGCAACCATACACACCAATGGGCATGGCTGTATTCCAATAAAACTTTATTTACAAAAATGGGTAGTGAGCCTAGGCCACAATCCCTGTAACAGATCATGTTTAAAGCTGTAAGACAAAGGACTTACACCTAATATTAACAGCTCAGATAGTCAAGATCTTTTAGAAGAATTAGAAATGAAACAGCCTATATTAGACTCTGGCATCTGTGCTGGATTAGCACATATAAGGCAGAGTGTGAAAAAAGAAACCCGAAAAGCCTTGGCTCAGGTTCCAAAGATCTAAAATCTAGGTGGGCAGCGAGCAACACACGTAAGAACATAACTAGAAAAAAATAATCTATTCAATGTAGTCTTTATTATCCGTGGCATAGTACTATGGAGTTCTATGATATTTTGCACATTCAAGTATACTGAATTTTAAGATTATGAGTCCCATGAGCTAGGAGGGGGCTAGTATGTACTTTATGGATTGCTAAATTGCAGAGTGCCTAACATATACCATATACTGACTATACTTTGTTGAATTAGTTAATGAATGAAAAAAAATACAGGTTCTTCTACATCTAATTAAAGCAATATAATAACATATTTGATGATGTTTATAATCTTTACCACAAAAGAATACTTTAGTACATAAAGTAAATAGACAGGTAATTCACTAAAGAACAAATTTCCTACTTTATTTAAGCCATAAGATGATTTACAGGCAACCAGTAAGAAATTTATGTAAAATGTGGCGATTCAGAGACTTCCTTCTTTTCCTACATTCCATTCAAGCACTTGATTTAATTCACAGAAAAGAGAAGCATATATAAAACACACTAGGACTTCTAAATTTTGAGTTATTTTAAATTTTAGAAAATCTACATTTAAATAATAAATATAGTTATTGTTTTAATTCATGAAAATTATTAGCTGTCTTACACATTTTGATAACCAATATATTTCCTAGTAGAAAAAAAGTATTAACTTACTGTTTGGCTTTCAGGAAACTCCATTTTCAGCAATTTGTGAGCACATTCTTCAAAATCTAAACTGTAAAGATAAAATGGTCACAATAGCTAGATTAAAAAACTTGAAGCACAGTTAACTTGTAGTATTCTTTTAGATACAAGAATCTTACTTTAATAGCTGTTTTAAATATTTATTATAATTTCACATTATTATACTGTGTATATAAAAAAGACATAGCTCTTAACTATACAAAGAATAAAATGTTTATACATATTATTATATAGATGAGCCTTAAATTATGCTAAGTGAAAAGGTCAGACACAAAAGAGCACACACCAATATGCCATTTACATAAACTGTTCAGAAGAGGCAAATCCAGAGACACAAGATAGTAGACTGAATTTTTATATGTTAGTTATTTCCACTTCTCTCTGATCCAAGTCAGAAGAGGGAAAAGATGCCCTAGGAGCCAGCATGACATCTAGTGCTTAATCACCATTTTTTACAAGTTATCTTGATTCATATCCAAACACAGGGCTTCACATTTTTTTAAAAAAAAACTAAGTATAAAAATAGCAAAAACCAAACTGACTTACAAAAAAAGTTTTGCTTTTCCACAATATTTATATAAATTGCATTTAAAATATCTTTAATGTTTCACCTAAGAGAATTATCAAACAATGTGAACTTGACTCAGGAATAATGCTAATATATCTGTACTTTTTGTAGAATGTTCAAACCCTCATTCTTTTGTTAACAGTAGTATAAAATAATCATCCACTGAAATACAATGATTACAAATTTAGTTTAAGAAGTTCATCTGTATTCCTCAGCTTCTGTTAATTACTGGGTTTAATAAGCACAACAGGGTAATAACTCAGGATGATACAATCTAATAAAATTGAAAAGTAATACAATATTAAAAATTTATATCAGAAAAAAACTTTATACCAGGTAATATTAAGCAATATCTAGCATTAAAATATTAAACTATATTGTTGATAAAGTTCAATAATACAGCAATAACAAAATGTATTTAAAAAGATATGACATTTTATTTTCTAAAGTATTATTTCTAAAATATGCCTATTTATCCAGTTAAGATAATACCTCTGGCATGGTACTACATAGCCTATGTAGTTTTTCCCCCACCTAACATTTTATCAGATCACTTGTCTACATCAATAATAATGTTCCATTAACCTAATTTTCCATGGTGGCATAAATTGGACATTTTGATTATTTGTGTTGAACAATAAAATTGTCTCCTGTTTTTTCTTTTGCACTGAAATATTCTGTATATAATTCTGTCAATATGTATATTTTTAAAATATAATAAGAAAAAATGAAGGTCAAATGGAATGGTTACTGAGCCCTTGAATTCATGTTACCAAAATGCTTGCCATAGTCTATTAATAAGTGTATCTCAGTGAAATAATCATTAGTACTGAGTACTGTTGCTTTAATAAAATTAACCACTTTAGCTATTTTAATGACTGATAATAGCATTTATTTGTCTAGAGTGATATGTCTGATAACTAATACATTTTTTGTTTTATCATCCATTACATAAACCTCCCAACCATATCTTATAAATAAATTTCTATCAAAGTCTTTGTGTTTCTTTCCTAAAATATATATGAGCTTTTAAAGTATATTACCTTTGTCATATATAAATTTTTACTAGGCATTTAGAGGCTGAGAACTACAAATACCAACACATAAGGCAGAAGCTATTGCTACTACAATTGGTGCCACTATATAATAATGGCTTGTCTCTTGTCTCTTAATGCTTTAATTTTTCAAGACTTTTGTGTGATTCAGAGATTATTAAGGTTAGATCAATTTTTTAAAAAGTTCCTTTTAAATAATTATTAAAAGAGCTCCACAGTAAGCCTTCAAAGTTAATGTTTACAGCAATATTAAAACAATGAATCTGCTTTTTATTAACTCATTACTGCTGAATTTCCAAAAAAGGGCAAATGAAAGGTAAAACTAGGAATAGTTATCCTAATAAAAATCTCTCATCTTCTACTTTAAGTTTTCATGAAAAAAATTGAATAGTTTTTTCTCTCATGTGAAAGGCAAAGCAATAGGATAAACTAAAAAATTTCTGACCAATATTTGCTGTTTAACATTTCTACTGGAAGATGAATCTAAGCCAAAAAGTTTTCAGACAGACTGAAAACAAGATGACTCGTACTGATGAATCATTACTGCTATTACATCATACTAAATGGAAATATACAAAAACTAGTAACAAAGCAAAAAAAGCCAAACAGGGAAACATTCCTCCTCCAGTATAAAATGTAAACACCATGCCTACTAAATCAGTTGATTCACACATAAAACAATAGAATCACTAAGCATTTAACATTTTTATTTACTTTTCTTCAAAATTCGACTCACAGCCTTCAAAGAGAATAGGTTTTGTTTTCATGACATGATAGTTCTTACTTATCTCAAAGAATTCAAAAAACTTTCCTAAGCCTAATTTCTATTTCTATATGCACAGCAAATCAATGTCCGAAAGTTAACTGTGCTTCTCTACTTAGAACCAGAAATAAAAAACAAATTAGAAAAAAACCATTTAATTATATAACATAGACCTTTCAAATTTAAGTAAGGATAATTTGCTCTTGAAGCAAAGAACCAAAAGTAGGAATCTATCAGCTTGGGTTTGGAATAGGGACAGAGAGGCAGGTAGTTTGAGAATCCCTGAAATGGTATCAATTTTCCTGTCATCAGATTCTACAAATCCTATCTCCTTGTCTGTTCACTGTCAAAAATAAGAATCAACTGAACAAATAATCTTACCTTGACTGAATAGCAAGATAAATTGTACGACGAAATGAGACTAGATTAATTTCTGTCTTGTCATGAATAGTCACTTTTTGTCCTAAAATTAAAGATAACAAAATTATGAAATTATACAAATAAATGTGAAGAACCAAAAATGTATTTCTGTATGTAATAATTTTCTAAATACATTTAGAATCTATCACTTTAATAATAACAAAATCCTTTTCTACCGTGCAAATTAATATTTGTAGAATTCAAAGTAACTCTTTCAAGTCTCTTGCCATATCCTAGAGTATTTAATAAATTAGTGTATATAATATAGCTCAAAGAAGTCCTGAACCAAGCCAGGTTTTGTGTCACTTGCTCATGTGGATACTATAAAATGCTGTACTCGTGCTATTGTTTGATAAACCATTATTTCTAGAGTTCCAAACAGTATCTTGATAATTTAACTTATGGGTAGAAATATAATTTCAGAGAACACTGGATTATCATGACATATTACTGGGTCCAATATAAGTATGTGTATTTGTCAAAATTTTCTCATTATCTAATACATGAAACTTTTCCTTATAAACAATCAGTTTTTTGAACAGTATTTTCACATAAAACAAAGAAATTCTAAAGTAAAATGTAGCACATAGTTAGAACACATTTTAAATAAGGAAGACATTGGAAAAATCAAACTTATTTTTATAAATTTATTATAAAAAACAATTATACTCTAAGACAGAACTGAAATACATTATGCCCTAAAAGGGAAAGATATACTTTTAATAATTTCAAATATGTAATACAAGTAAATAGCAACCAGTGTATACATGTTCTCATGTTTTAACTGAAACTCAACCAAAGCACTTAGCACATTTTTCTGTGAAATATAATCAAAGTTGAGGAAGGAAGAACATCATGCCTGCTACTGTACAAATATAGCTTTTGGCCTCCCTACTCTATTTTGCCAAAATAAACAGCAAATATCTAGTCATTCTCATCTGTCACATTAATGCCAGGGTTACATAAATTATATATACTCAACATGAATGTACCTTTTTCACAGTTTATAATCAAAGGCATAAAATGTCAAATTAAAATTATGCTGATGTCAAAAATGAATTTCCTTGTTTAATACTTTTAGAGCAAGGATTTTCAACCTTGGCAATACTGACATTTTGGGATGGATAATATTTTGTTGTCGGAAACAGTTTGGTGACTTGTAGGATGTTTAACAGCATTCCTACCCTTCACCCACTAGATCCCAATAGCAACCCGCCGAACCCCCTCAGACTGAGAATCACTATTTTAGAGAATTACACTAGAATTAATTTAATTTCAGAGTATTTATGATATTATTTTAAAATAAGCCATACTTTTACCTTCTTCATCTTCTTCTCCCTCCTCCTCTTCTTCTTCCTCCTCTTCACTACTTCCAGCATCT
The DNA here is from genome assembly GCA_004027375.1 of Macroglossus sobrinus. NCBI lineage: Eukaryota > Metazoa > Chordata > Mammalia > Chiroptera > Pteropodidae > Macroglossus > Macroglossus sobrinus. The sequence goes on along the minus strand of PVKZ01000710.1, from coordinate 286,207 downwards.
TGGTCTGTGTTTGAGTCACTATCTCCTTCATCAAGAATTTCTAAAAGAACAAAGTAAGTTTAAGAAAATACTAACAATCAAGTGATACACACACATCTTATTCTGAGAAGATAATTCTCAGTTCACTGAAATCCGTAATGGTGTAACAGTCCGTCAACCAATAAGATCACACAGGCCTTGTGTTACTGCTTGTGTGGTCAGGAAGCATTATAATTAACTGGACTAGGGAGACCCATATGTATCAATCTTCTGCCACACAGAAAGTGACCATGAAACAAGGAATGAAATAGAGAAAGTAGATAAAAATTTTCCAAAAGAACAAAAGCAGTGGAAAAAAAAAAACTTGGAATACAAACTAGCATATTAGAGTCAAAATATTCTTAGTTCATCATCAAAAAGAAAGCAGTCTATTACAAAAAAGCCAAGACTAGATATAGAAAACAAGAATTTAGGCTAAGAATTAAGAACATTTTATGAAAGACAAAGAAAAAAGAAACAATTATGTAATTTAGCATTAACTTTAAATAAATACCAAAAAAATTTTTAAATACCAATACCAATAAAATTTTTATTAAAACATATACCTATTAAATAGAACATTATAACCAATCCAAAGACTTACTATATGTAAAACAGAAGCCAATATTTAAAACCCTTGAAGAAAATTGGTTAAATGAGCACTTCATTGGATTATCACTTCTTAAAATGCAACTCACACTCAGAACTGGATGAAAATAGTGATGTAAATAAGAGACTAAATAAAGATAGTCATCATGTTAATATAATCAAATAATAAAATTTGAAATTCTATTTTGTCCAATGCTATGTACTCCATTAGCCTGACAAAAGATTTTACAAATCTGGCCAACACTTCATTTTTTCATTTCTATAACCAAAGAGTTTTACTAAAAAGTTTTGGGGCCAATTCACTTTCTGGAAATTCTAATTTCTTTATCTATTCAAAGAACTATAAATCGGGAACCACATATAATATTTAATGTTAGCAGAGGACTTCATGTCATGAAGAATAAATCATTTTAGAAAAACGGAGTTGTCATTCAGCCCTTACCTGACATATAAACCTCTTCAAGAATATTTCTAACAAATGTGACTTCATGAAATAATCTGAAGTGTCTAGTTTTTTATTATATAACATGGTTTAGACAGACTTTTAAAAGAGGAAACTATTTAGTATTCTGTACTTGGAAGACAGGCATTCCTGCTGTTTTCCCAAATGCTGTAAGACCTAAAACACAAGAACACCTGAGTCACTCTAAGGTGCTAATTACTAAAGCTGTGCCCACTTCCTGCTGTGGCCATTTTTTTAATGCCAGGTCTAGAAGAATATTTAATGGAAGAATGAAGGTCAAATGAATTGTCTAGTCGTTTACATAATCCTGTCCTCATCTGTCTACAATCTACTTATTAAAATCATTTAGGCAGTGACAATTTGGTTTTATTAAATGGATAAAGCAGTGGTTTCTTTTCTTTTCCTTTCTTTTATAGTAGAAATGTTTTATTAAAAGGGAAAGTATACTTTCAGAAGTGGAAGTGGGCCTGAGCAAGGGAAGTGTGGCTCAAAGGGCCTAAAGCAGTGGTTTCAAAGTGGTCTGTGAGTTCCTAGGGGGATCACTTACGCTTGTCAGGTGGTCTGTAAGGTTTAAACTATTTTCATAATAATACTAAGATATGACCTGCCTTTTCACTGTGCTGACATCTGCAATGATGGTTCAAAAGCAATGGGGGTTAAAACTGCTGCAACCGGAGCACAAATCAAAGCATCAAACTGCAGTAGCAGTCATGTTCTTTTCTGCCACATGCTTATAGTAGCGGGGAAAAGCCAGTTTCACTTAAGAATGTCCTTAAAGGAGCAGAAAATTATTAATTTTATTAAATCTCAACCCTTGAGATCTGAATAATAAAACATGAAGTTCATATATAGGAATTCTGTTAAAGACAGATATACAATTATGATGGTTATGTCAAGAGAAAACACTGTGCAATCATTTGGGTTCCAAGATGAATCAGCTATTTTTTTTCATTTTTACTTAAAAGAATGGTTGACAACCTATAGTTATTAGGTATTTTGGCACAAATCCACTCAACCATATATAAAGTAAGACTGTCGCATAACTAACTTTATTTGCCACCATGATAAAATTAGAGTTTTTAAGAGAAAATTAGAATTTTGGCAAACTTGTATCCATCCCTGTGAGTTTGACAGCTTCCTAATACTTAGTCTTTACTGACAAGAAGGTGGTAATGTTAATAAATGTGATTTCTTGATATTATGTTAATGTGTTAATTTATTTTCTTCATATACTCCAATCAAAACAATCTATTGCAACAGATTGAAATCAGAAACAATATGAGAATCCAACTGTTCCCTATTAAGCAAGTCATTAAATTGTACAGAATATATAAAACATGCCATTCTTCTTTATTTGTTTTGTAGTTATTTTCATAAGAATATCTAACATGCTAACATGTATAAGGTTTGTTATTGTTATTTTAATATAATTTATGTTCTCAGTTTTAATTTCTAATAAAGTAAATGTTAACAGATATAACCCATAAAAATAAAAGCTCTTTGGAGTCCTCAATAATATTCAATAGTATAAAGGGAGCTCAAGACCAAAGAGTTTAAGAAGTGCTGTGATAAAGAAAAGGGCTATTTTCCTGGCAATGGCCAACTGACCATAACCCTAAAGAAATAAAATTCTCAAGTTAAAAAAAAGTCATACGAAGTATAATAAAAATTCCATAAAATCATTTAGCATGTTTTAGGAGACTAGGAGAAGTTCATTAAGATGAAAAAGGGTCTAAGGAGTTCTCCATAATTAGAAACTAATTTAGTTTCTGACCGTTGTACTGAAATGTCCCTAGGAAATCAGGATGTAAGAGGAGACACTAATTTATTGTATCAGATTTTTAGGATAACATATAGAAATACATTCTTACACCTTTACTTTCCATTTCAGCTTTCTACTTCCAAGTACGATGAAAGCATAAAGTATACGCACTGATAGAGTTCTAAGTCTCTGCTTTCTTTTTAGGAGCTTTTAGAGCAGTTAAGTTCTCCAGTAAAATCACAATGCAAGGAAATAAATCCATAAAGTTATTATATAATTATAACATGTATATAATTATAACATGTATAACATGTATATACTTATTATATAAATATATCAGTAGCCCTATTTTTAGCTTTAGAAAAAAAATGCAAATGTGAAAAAACAGTATCGATGTCTAAACACTTGCTCTTCAGCGAAAAAAAGCACTTTATTTATCCTTACATTAACAAGGAACATTTACTCTTACATCAAACAAACAAGTTAACTTGTTTCAGGTCAATACAAACCAAAGTCTGTCTAAAGTATATTCATAGTGTACAAATAAAAATCAATTAATTAAGCACTGATATCATATCTAGCGCTGTGATTGATGTTATCAGAAAGCTATCAATCTGCACGCAAGAAATCATAAAGTATAACGCTTTATAATAAAGTACAGCACTTAATTGAATATTAAACTGGGTGGCCTTTAAAATCAATAATTCTTAGGCAGTAGTGAAGTTTAATAAAGGCCGCTAATAATATGTGAATATTTCTTAAGAGGGATGTGACTTAAATGCTGCATAATTTAAACACAAGGAAAAAGAGGGAAAATTATGTAAATAATTTAGAATGAAGTAATACCATGGATAAGCATGAGATCGCAAAATAATGCATGAAGAAACAGTGAAGAAAACAGTTTTAAGAGCAGAGATTTCTACCTTTCTATCAGTATTATACAACTAGTATTATATAACTACAAAAACTGCTCCTCCTCATTCAAAATAAATTATTTTATAAAATTCTACATACCCTTCTTAATAGCTTTGTACTTCTCTTCATTCTCCATGAAATTAGGATCCATCTTGAAAACATCTTAAAAAACAAAATAGAAGTTAAGTGTTTATTTTCTATATTTACATGTGTTGGTGTCCCGTTCCCCAACCCCCATCTCTTGACTTACTAAGAACATCTTCTGGATTATAGTCATCCTCCAGAGGGAGCATATGGGTGAACTGATCATCTTCTTCCACTAAGTCAAGCCCTTCTAGGATAACAGGGTGGTCCTTGAATCCATCCTTCCGTACGGCGAACATCACTTCAATCATATACTGAACTCTTTTGTCAATTTCAGACTCATGGAGAATATTTCGGAGGCGTTCAAATATAGCTAAACAGAAAAAAAAAAGACAATGAAATAAGCAATAAATATTATAATACTTAAACAAAAACTCAATATGTAACCTAGAATATATATTTACCATTTATTCCTCTTGGTGACACTTGTGTTAATTTGAGGCCACATTCCTTGAGGAAACCAATAGCTACTTCAACACTATCATCTGTTGGTCTTTCCAGGAGCAAAGTGAGCATCTCTAAGCATAAAACTTCATGTGCCTTAACAGAACAGACATACGGAATAGAGAAAATGTTTTTACTTATATTAACCTACCATGGATAATTTTAAGTCAGTATATCCAGTTTTTATAGTAACAATATTATACATATGATGAACAGTTTTATTATTATGTATATAGAAATACTTCCAATATAAGATATTATTATTCTTTCACTTTCATTATGTGTACCTATAAAAAATTTCCAAATAATTGTTTCAAAATCTAAATTACACTGAATACAAATATTTGACTTATTTCCAGAAGAAATATTCTTCATATATATTATATATAGGAAATATACATTATCTACAGGAAATACAACTAAACTCAAAATAAAAGTTAAAAATCATGCACTAATTTTTAGCCTGAGATATTTTCATAATTACTATATAAAGAATTGTGAGTCTCCACAACCACAAATCTTCATATCCATTTTCCAATTCATTCTATAAGCAACTATTAGATAGCAAATAGTTCTTAAGTTACATGAATAATAATTTCATCAGCAATTATCTTAGTTTCTGGTATGCAATGACAGTTTTGAATATATCCTCTAGGTTTTTTTTTTTTTTTAAATCAAACTATCAAACTACACTGGCTATGTTCAAAAATACAAACAATGGCTGTTAAAGAGGGAATAAAATTCTATCGAGAAGTTTTACTGTGAAAAGAAAAAGAACTAGAAAGCATGGTCAAAACACCATACATATGTTGTTCTGAAGTGAGACACTTATTTGAGATATAGAGAAAGTCTAAATCTCAACTCAGGAAATTATGTTCTTTACACTGACCACATCAAAAATACACACTATGTTTTTCTTTCTTTCTTTTTTTGGGGGGGATTGTCTAACAGTCTTATCAGTAACAAAAAAATAATGCCCTGTACCACAGTTGGAAAGATCTAAATTATTTATCATTTTAACTATTTTGTGATAATGCCTAATGTATCTCCATTCAAAAACTGAAATATATTATCGGTGCTATTATTGACATGCAAAATAAATTTCTATAATTTTAAGCAGCAAGTTATTGTAATAATATGACTGTTAAAATCTAAAAGGTTTCTAAGAGTAAACACTGGAAAGAATTTCACGTATGAAAGAATTAAAATATTATTTAATGTTAAAGAATTAGGATTAAGTATGACTGAAAATTTTCCTTATATAATTAAATATGATAATATATATCTGAAGGATACTTTTGAGTATGAACAAGTGCAGTTTTACTATTTTCAAGTTTAATCAGAAGCTGAATCAAAACTTTCAGTGAATACAAAATAAGCACAAAAACTGAACAAAGATAAAATTATTTGCATTTAAAAGTGATTAAAATTATTTAATCTATAATATATGTTATAAACTGATGCTATGAACATATGACAAAAATACCATGTAGTTGTAGACAAAAGGATTTTTTGTTTTGTTCTGTTTTTTAATTCTCCCTTCCACTTCTACTCCTGACTTACAGGTGGGGTGTCTCCTCCCACTAGCTTGTAGCCCACACCATCACAGACATGTTAACCACTACACTATGGAGCTACCGCAGAGAATAGTTTTTTTTTTTTTTTTTTACCAGACATTAGGTTGTGATGAACACCAGGTACAGGGAAAAGGCATGGAGGAGATACCAACTTTATTGTTTTACAAAAACAAATTACTTTCTCTGAAGAAATAATCTGTAATTAAGTGACCATGTACAGAATTAATATCAATTCGATACTTAAGATGCTTTTCCCAATGACTATAAAATCAAAACAAAAATAGAGATGTATGGACTGAAGTGCATCAAGCCTGTGGTCTAACGTCATAGAAAGGCACCAAGTTTTGAAGATAATTACTTACCACATTTTGGTTAATAAGATGTGCCACAAATTTTGAAGCAGTGAGACAAAGTTGCTAAAAAGTGAAGGAAGAGACAAAGTTAATCTATAAACTAAAACCAATTTTTATTTATCAGTAAAATCTACAGATTACTAACACATTCTATTTAAAATATGTAACACATAAGGGTAGATTTTACATTATAAGAAAGTTAAAAGATAAAAACTAATACATGTAAAAAGGTGCCATTTCTGGCTAAATAGTTATAATTCTACAGTTATAGCTATCATTTGTGTGGCTCATCATTAGTGGGCAGGAATATTTACTAGAACAAAAAGTTATCAAATACATGGTTTAAAAAAATAATGTTTATGTAGAAATCACTACTGCTCACTATTGTTGATACTTGTTTCTTATTCTATCCTTGTGTGTGTGCCAGTCTACTTACAAGCCCATAACATATACCTTATCATTTCTTCGATAGCCTTTTCGAAAATTAAGAATTAATCTCTTGAGGATTAATTCTCCGATTTGTGGAAATTTTGAGTTGATAATTGCCACTAATGCTGCATAAACATGGGTGAAGATTGGAGATGCACTTTGTGCTTGCAAAACAGATCTGGACAGCAGGCCTCTGTTGAAAAAAAAGAAAGGAGTTGACAATAATCACAAATTAGAAGGAAAAAACCTCATTTAAAACCAAATATTACTCCTCCGCAAATATTCACAAAAGCTAAACCAGGACTAAATTTATACCACTTTATCTAGGAGAAGAGGTTATCTTTACTAATAAAAACTGCTTCTGAAAAAACATTCAATTTGTGATTTTGTATAACACATTTTACTATAATTTTTTCTTCAAAATTTTCCCTCTGAATATAATTCTTTTCCTGTTTTTGTTTGTTATATCTAATAATGAACTTTTAAACTTCTTAGGAATAATTTAACATTTTTAAAACAGTAAAGGAAAAAAGGGTCTGCTTCAAAAGGACTAAATTTAGACATGTAAAATTTCCACCACTGGTCTATTATAAAATTTAATTATGTGATTAAAAAGGAATTTGGGTGGCTTCTACCTTTTAGTCTTTTTCAGTAAAATAAAAGATGTCCTTTATTAGAAATAAAGACACAATTAAACACTGCAAAAATAATTCTAAAATAAAGACAGAAAAATAAAAGATTGTTCTTCTAACTCATTTTGAAATGGCATGTTTCTACATGCCACTGATAAGGGGAGAGATGCAAAATGGGCTAATTTAAGAGTTATTTTTAGCAGTGTAATGACAAATATTGGATTGCCAAAAGGCAGGAAAACAATGTCTTAACATTATTAGGTTTGGGTATGACAACTGAATCATTAAAACAGAAAATGAAAAAAGAACACAGCTTTTAAATTTTAAGATCTTAAATAACATATGTAACTTTTCTTGGTCTGCTTCTTTCTGAGTAAAATAGAAGAGCTCTACCTATTTTTGAGAACATTGGCTGCCTCTTGGCCAACTTTCTATATCTTCACAACATGCTACACATTACCTTATATCCCCAATGTTTTTTGAGATGAAGAATCAAGATCATGTGAAATGACATGGGAAAACAGCCTTCACATTTTAAAATAAAAAATAGAATGAATATAGAATATTTCTATTTCCTGACCCTTTTAAATATCTCCAACTACTAAACACCACACACAAAATACTAGGTTATTCTCTTCTGCTTTTCTAAAGTTTCTTGCTGATCTTTCTCACTTCTTTCACATTCTCAATTTGCTTTCATTAGAAATTAAAATGCTTTGAGGCAGCACATATATATAATATTCATTATTCCTTATGAGTTTAAATTATTTGCAGTATTCAGTAAATGAATGTCTGTGCAAAAATCATTAGAAGAATCAAATCTGTTCAAAAAGCAAGAATTCTACACACAAATTCTTCACTTCTAATAGTGAAGTACAAGTTATTTGTTAATAGCTTACATTTTTATAAAAACTACATTTTAAATATTCTCAACTACCTTTGAAATGAAGTAGCATAATAAATCAATAATTATTGTTCATGTAGATACTATGTTCCTTTGAAAAACTAAAATACAACAAATAAAATAGCTGATACTTACCTGCCTCTAACTATATTTTCCTGAAGAAGTTCTTGAATAATAATGCCTATATTAGAAATGTTGACTTTGTTGATAAGACCATTGATTGATTTCTTTAGGGCTTCCCAGCTCATCCTCTGATATGCTAAGCTAAAAAGAACAGATTTTAATGAAGAATAAAACTTAGTCAACAATCGCAATAAGGTTATACTGGTAACATAATATTTAGATGCTTTATTATTAACATTATTTTTACAAAATGACTCCAAAAGGGTATATATACTGACTATATAAACACATAGGTTATATACTAAACTATGTTGGATTTTATGTAAATATGATGCTTATGTACAGCCTGCTTTCCATTAACAACATAATATTACTAATATGGAAGTATAATCTTTTGTTCTTTCATCCATGTATGTTATACTTAACATCTATTAGAGTCAATACATGCTTATTTTACATTATAACATTTACATTATAACATCTTGGAAAAACAATTTTAAAAGGCTATTATTTATTTTAAATTACAATATGAAATACCCACATATAAGCCATAAAAAGAGAATTATTATGTCACTTCTAGTAAAAGCATGATAGACAAAATTAAATGTTTTAAACTAAAGAAATGATAATAATGACAGAAAAAGAGAAAGTCATATGAAATCATGGGACTGTTCTAAGTATTTTAAAGAACACCTGTATATTTAGGCAGTAATCCCATAGCTATGCCAGGTGAATGCTAGATGACTATACTGGTTTTTTATTTAGATCTTGGGTAAATTCTTTAGCCTAATTGGGTTTCTTCAGATTGAATGTAATATTGTCTAAGACCTTTTAAAGGTCTAAAATTCTATGGTTTTTATAATTATGTATCTGTGGAATGATTTCAGCTTCAGGAAGTCTTAAATTATTTATTCTTACATATACCTCTCTTGGAATAATAGATAGATACATAGGATTACAAAGAATAACAATCATACTGAAATATAGTTTTCAAAACATGAAAAGAACAAAAGTTTGATATAGTATTCTCTGTGATTCTTAACCATTAAATAAGAAGTAGTGGAAGGCCTATTAACTACTTTCTAGGTATCATGGCTCTAAAAAATTATGAATATTTGCAATAAATAGTTCATTAATACTATGGTCTGTTGCCAACATCCCCAACAGAAAGAAATGCTAAATTTTAGTTACAGATTAGTAAGAATAAAGATGCATCTTTCCCTCATTCATGTTCATAGACCGCTTGAATTCTATCCATGCACTTCTACAGCGATAGGATGTTGAGTACAGTCTGCCCTAGTAGGGAGGAGTATTTTATCACTGACAGTGTCTTCAGCAAACACAGATAAAAAGCAGACTGAACTGCAGTTAATTTTATTATTGCTATAAATGATGTACCCCTTACTGCCTGCATCTGAAGTAGAACGGTCCACTTCCCCCTAACCCAACGCTCTGGTGTGCTGCTATTTCAAGAGAAATAAGATTTATGGCTTAATAACTAGCCTGATCAATAAGATGTTACTAATAAAAAAAAACACAGCTTCTCCTATTAAATTTTGATCAAAAGGCTATATAAAGTACAACTGTACTTCCTAATTAGGAAGCCTACAATTCACCTGATTAAGTATCTACTGAAAGCAATGACTATCGACTTTTTTTAGAGACTTACATTTCTCTGTCCCCTTTACAGCCTATAACAGACTTCAAAGTTGTAAGTAAAATTATCTTCTAGGAATCTGCTTAAAATTTCGTATACTTCTGACTGCCTACTTTATAAAGAAGTAAGATTTAGATTAATAACTATGTTTCTGGCCCTTTACAATAGGATTACTTTGGATTGAACTGAAGAAATTAAATACTTCTCATTAAGCTACCTTCTACAAGAGCTAAATGCCTATATGATTATGTAGTTCCCACTAACCACAGAAGCAATCTCCAAATCCCTCGTCATAATAACACTCTAAACATCACTAAGAAGTGCTGGAATATAATACATAAAAATAAACTTAATTATTAGTTTTATTTTAATGCCATCTAATGTCCCTTTCTAGCTCATAAATATTTTATTTCAGATCTTTACACTTATTTTATATAAATGACATTTCTGCTTCAAACACTTTTGAAACAAATTTACATTTCATTTACATAAGGTTTGCAAGTTATCTTAGAGTTGCTACTGAAATATCCATGAAAGATGTAGAAACACTCATGGCTCACGCAGAATCTGTTTTTCTTAATATAAGTTTCACAGATTAGTACAGGGGTTTGCAAACTATACCCATGAGCCAAATGCAGCCCACAGCTTGCTGTGGTAAATAAGCTTTATTGGAACATTGCTACTTATCTGTTTACGTATTACTATCTATGGCTGTATTCACATTATAATATTGGACTCAAGTACCTGCAAGAGACAGAATAATGTACAAAGCATAAAATACTTACTGTCTAGCCTTTCATAGAAAAAGTATGCCACCTCCTGGTTTGGTACAACCAGAAAGATTCTTTTAGGTCTAAAATATCAACAGTATTCTTGATTATTCATGAAAAATGGACACTACTAACAGGCAGGCATTAAGCATCTATGAAAGGAATAGTATAAAAAGTGATCTTTCCTCATATTTTAAATTCATGCATGTAAAGAAATAAAGAAGTTATGAGCTAATGTCAGGAAAATAGTATGCAAAACTTCAATGGAGCTTTTAGAGTAAGAAGAAGTCTAATTTGAGGTCTCTATCACTGTGGACTAATGTAAATTCTCAACAGCTAAGGTTAATTACACCATAGTTGATTATTTTTTCAATGAGGACATCGCTGCCTTATATACTTAGTAATATCAACATGCCTGTTTTTATCTGTAATCTGTTCTTGCATCATCCTAAGCTTTGCAGGAGGAATATATGCTCCACCAGTGCGAGTAAGGAGAGGATCCAGCTCATCTTTCTTCTTTTTTGCAGTAGGTTCATCCTGAGCAGTGGAACTCTGGGTTACGGATGGTTCTGGGGTTCTTCTCCCAGGAGATGGGGATTTCCGGGACCTTTTCCTATCCACATCTCTTTCTCTTTCTCTGCGTTTTTCTCGGTCCCTACTCCTGTAATATTAAATTTTTGAAAATGAAGATAATATACATTCTTAAATGTATTTTTGCATTCCAAATAAATGAGCCCATAAGTGGGCCCCATAAATATAGACAAGAAAAAGTGGTTTGGAGTGGTGAGAAAGTGCTTCACAGAAAAAATGAACTTAAACTAGTGTCTTCAAGACTTGACAGAATTTATATGTGAGCAGGAAGGGACGAAGGGAGAGAGAAGGGAGAATGGTACTTTGCAACTAGTAGAAGACAGAGTAATTACTAAAAAACTGAGCAAGGGTGTTCAGGCCAGAATAAATAGAACAGCTGGGAAACAATAAAGAATCATGTATAACAGTGGTTAGAAGGGATGAATTCAAGTGAAATTGAAATCTTAAAAAACAAGCAACAGATATTTTAAGTTTTTTTATACTGGACGTGATGAGGAATCATTAACAGTTTCTGAGCTGGACAGTGACATGCAAATAGTGTTTAAGAAGACAAATTGGTCTGTGATGTATGTGATAAATTGTGTAAAGAAGAAATCAGAGTTTATCTCCACTAATGACAATTTAGGAGTAAGATTGTAAAAAAGAAAAAAAAAAGTAATATTTGAAAATTTTTCTTGATAGAACTGTTATTTTCATTAGAAGCTTGTTTGAGATAATTTTTAAAAAATCAATCATTTTCAAGCTAAAATTATTCTTCCCTACTAATACAGGTGAGTATGCTTTCTTAAACTAACATTTTAAAAATAATCAAGATATTGTTTTCTGAAATTATCAAGAACAGGAAAAAGTGAATCCTTGCTTTTTGCTACCTTTCCCCAGAGAAGTGTTTGTCCACTTAGCTATTTTTTACATATACTGCCTTCGAAACTCATCATTCTGCTCATGCTTTGTGCAATGACTTATTTGAATATAGCAAATGAAAAGTTTCATATTATCATTATATTAATGGAGGTGCTGTACTACCAAGAAACCACTGAAGAGATTTTAACTGAATCTAGAGGAAACATTTGAGATGGTCTGTCTTAATATACAGTAATACAACCCACACAGAGAAAAGCAGTCAGTTTTAAAAATGAAGTATAAAGAGATCTGACTGACTTACTGCTCATAAGGATATAGACTAAATGTACTAAGAGTAAACAGAGTGGGGAAAAAAGTGGTTTCATATAGAAACCCCAATTAGTTGCAAAGCAGGTGCTCTGAAGTCGAGGCACTGATTAAATGAGTTGCTTCTTACTATGAATATAAGATATTCCAAGAGAGTAGCTACAGCAGTGACATTGCTTATGATTCTTCTAAGAAACACCAAGTAATTGCTAGCTGGCTGACAAAATCATGTCCTGACAATTACAGTGTTTGTTCCTTTAGAGTGAAGAAATAATAGAGTCTTCTTTGAGTAAAAATAGAAATATTTCTCTTTAAATGCTTCTGGACTGTCAGCCTTTATATTCTACATAATACATAGCCTGCTTAAGGCACAGTGTGACAGAGGTGGTCAAATGAGACTTTATGTACATATACTGGCCGAAAGAAAGGCTTACAGTGAAATATAGGCAGGGGTAACAAAAAACAAACAAATGAAAAAAAACCCAAAAAACAAAAACAAAGCAAAATAAAGCAAAAAAAACATGGGCCTTGGAAATCAGAATTAACTTCAAATCCCAGTTTCATCATCTACCAGATATGTAACGGCAATGTCATGTAAGTTACTTAATCATTTCAAACACATTTCCTCATTTGTAAATTGTGTTCATAAGAATTTTGATAGTGTTTGAGAAAGTATGCAAAATGCCTAGTTCACTAATTAGGGTGGTAGCAGTTGTTCTTATTAATGTGTTATTAAGGTGACAGTGGATGAGTCTGGCCTGTGGAGGTTAATTTAATCTGACATTTTAGGACTAGGTGTATATTAGAAAATAAGAAATGAGAAGGAAATTTTGGCTGCAGATATGTTTAGGTCCAAACTGCAGAGGGATTTGATCAAAATTCTAGTGGGGGTATAGTCTTGGTAGTCATGGAGTGGAATGAGAAACATCAAAAAGGATATATAACTTCGTGAACAATAAAACATGGCAGACAAGTTTTTGAAACTGAATGACTAATAAGCCTTCAATTTCAGATCATCCATTTAATACCAGCTGCTATTACTATTGATTTTATTACAAAGCATAAAGAAAATTTAAACAAATAAAACTTTCCTATAGTTAAATTTCCAATACTCACCGTGATTCCATACTACCATCGTAAGAACGTCCTCTTCTTGAACGCTCGTAGTCTGATCTGCTGTAATCGAAGTAATCTCTCTCCCGAGGAGATCTTTCTTGTTCTGCATATCTAACACAAAGAAAATCAGTTATGAGTTAAAAATGACTATGTTATAAATATTTAGGGAAGTCATATATTGGTAATGCAAAGCAATTCTATGACTGAACAGTGTCTTATCAAACTACTTTCAAATAACAGCTCATTTTGTTGACACCCATTCAAAAAAACTCATGAATTCACTTAACCAAACTTGTCATCTTGATTCACATTGCCCTTAGTAAAAGATATGTATCTAGATATCATATATAGTCAGCATGAAAAGACTATTCTACAAATAACTCCTTTTGCTTAGTCTATATATACTCATTTTACCAAAACACAGAACAAATGAGACCAATGTCATCAGTTAGCCTCCTAAAGGCCAGTTTAATTCCACTTCAAAGGACTATATTCATCAGCTGTTATTCTTGAAACTGCAATTTTCGGTAGCCGTGAGAATGAAATGAAATTATTAGCAAAAAAGAATGCACAGTATAAGATCTGCTATTTGAATCTTAAAAATCTGTAAAATTAGAGAATCTTAAGAGAAGTTAAATATATATCTACATAATAAATGTGTATAGTAACAGAATCCATATTTTATATACACATTTATATTCAATTTATACACAGAGATGTGTGCCTCCGTGTGTAGGGGTGTGTGTGTGTGTGTGTGTGTGTGTGTGTATTTAATATACAGAGAAGGTGACTGATGAAAGGTACTAAGTAGTTACAAACCATGGCAATTGATTTGATGTCCATAAGGCAAAGGTTTTTAGAGATAGCAGAGCGAAAACAGAAAGTACACAGGGAATGAGCAAGAGGTTAGACAAATGAAAGTTTAAAGAATGCTTTTCCTTTCATAAATTATTTTTAGTGGTCACAGTTTACACTAAGTGAAATAACTGAAGTCCTACTATGAATAAATAATGAATATTAATAGAAAATATTTTTGGATCTTTAATCTTAACATGATTATGATTATATGAAAATATTTTGAAAACTTACAAAAGGCTATGGACAGTAACAGTAAAAACAGCACTTTAAAATAACATAATTTCAACTCAGTTTTCCATTTTATAAACTTTCTATTTAGTATTGGAGATATTAAAATTATTCATTCTCACCTAAAAAATTACTTAAAATCTAGATTTACTAGAAACTTGTAGAAGAGTCACTCAAAGATGATTTATCTTCAAGCTCACTGAAGTAACATTGCTTATAAAACCATCAAAAAGGAGTTGTTCACCCTAAAATTAAAAACCTAAGAGCTACATAATTTCTTAAACTTATAAAATATTTCAATTGCATCTGAAATGCATAAAACTGTTTACCTGTCTTCTGGAGAGGAAGTCATCTGATATGAATTGTAGTTTTCCCTTCTGTCATGACCAGAAGAATGCTTTCAAAGGGGGAAAAAAGAAGGGGAGGAGGTATTTAAAAATTTATGTTAAAAAAACACACAAACAATAAAATATATACCTCAGAAAACTGGAAGTGCTTTAGAAATTACTTCAAAACATTTTTTAAAATCTGATTTTACTATGGACCACATACTTCATTTTAACTAAAAAAATTCAAAGTATAAAAAATAATTCTCAAATTTTCAATGCCACTTAAGTTGGTATTTTATTCCTATGTAGTAAGCCATACATTTATAGACTACCATTTTTATGAACGCCTTCTCCTGTTGAAAAATAAGACCAAAGCTTTCTCTTGGTAAAAAAGCTTGACTAAGGGCCAGACGTTTTCTAGCAAGAGCTCACTTTTGTGTTTATGCCCAAGTCTTAATACTTTACTTATCTCCTTATCTCCTTTGGATTGTAATAACCATTTAGTCTAGGTTACTAAATCTGAATAGCTAGAAGATTTGACTCTAATGTATTTATGAAAATTCATTTTTGTTTTCAGCAATAGTATCTAATATGCATGACACTATGATAGGCTCTAAGGATTTGAAAAACATGACTTTAAGATATAGCTAGCTCTTAGGCCAAACTTTTGAAATAAGTCATTTCAATATAAAATGAGATTGAAAAGACAGACATATCACATGAGACACAGATATAAATCATTAAATTTGAAACATATCCTAATTAAAATATCCAAATACATTTAAGATGTTAAAATATTTACCTTTATAAATAAGCGATTTTTTTATATCACTGGTCAATATTTATGATGATAAGCTTTTTTTAAACAAAGAATTAAAATAATTTTAATTAACCTAAGTATAAGAAAAAAACTGATTTTAAAGTACTTATCTTGAAGTCTAAGAAAAAGTAAATCAAATGAGTAACTCATTCTGCATATTTACATACTTGTCTCCTTAATGAAAAAAAAGATAGATTTAAAAATAGAAAATTATATTGCATAGAAATGTAAACAAACTCTAACTTCCTTATTTTGTGACTACTTAACAAATTTGAATCTAACATTATCCCAAGTAAATTGCCAAAAAGTCTTATTAGTTATTGAATTTTTAAAAATAGTATACACAAACTAGAATAATCTATGTAGGAGAATAAGCATGTGATCAAATTTACAATTTACAGTAGCCATGGTTTGGCTGTTATTTTACACTTAATGCGACTATCTTAAAACCTTGTTTCTAAGGTATATAGCAAAGTTTTAAAATTTCCCTTAGCAACACAATGAAGTAGATTTGTTCAATATGTATGACATAGGTTTCCATAAAACCTGACATCAAGATCCTAGGCTAAATATGGAGCATAAGATTAATTCAATTAATGGTAACATCAAACATAGTATTTACTGATAATTATTATAAGACAGAGCCCTACCTGTGTAGACACTCTGGAGGATACAAGGATAGGAAAACCCCTCAAGAACTTATGGTCTTTTGTGGGAGAGAGATGGATTATAAAGATTTCTACAATTAAACATAGATGATATGTTACTGGGAGAGGGAGAGAGAGAGAGAGAGAGAGAGAGAGAGAGAGAGAGAGAGAGAGAGAAAGAAGAAGAAGAAAAAGCAGAAGAAGGAGGAGGAGGAGGAGAAGAGACAGAAAGAAACAATAAAACTGCAGTGTCTACTTCTTTTACAGGGCACTGCAATTATTTTGATTACATTAGGGAGACGGCCTCAATTCTGTGCTATGATTTTTAACACATCTCTGCAACATCTGTTGTGAGCAAGAGGGAGAAGCCAAAAATATTGAAGTCATGAATCAGGATTTCAGAAAACATGATCAAGTTAACTAATAATGATTGGCACATACAGGAAGTACTAACAGGACATCTTGAGTAGGGCTTAATCACTATGGTACAGAGTACTGAGGGATGACAGTTGGAAAAGAAGACCTAAATTGGGCATTAGTAGCTGAATAGGATTTCACTAAGTGAAAAATCATTGTGAGGTGTGATCCAAATAATAATAACCAGAATTTCCCTATTTCCTTTATCATAGAGTTTAGATTAAGTCAAAGCAGTGGTTAAAAATAACATATTGTCAAAAATGTCTTTAAAAGTTCTCTAAATTGTTCATTAAGCAAAACAAATATGGTGCACTATTCAGTTACCTGCAGTCTCTACAATATAAAGAAAGCAGCACAAGGAGGTGAGTGAAGCATGGAGCCTGAGTCCAGTGGCTCCTAGCATTCATAAGGCTCAGGAAGCAAGTCTTGAAGAGAAAGGGAAAGTGGGGGTTGGGGGTACTGAAGGAGACTACTTGCTTGAAGCTGAAGTAAGGCTCCTTGGAAAACAAGGGATCCTCAGCTAAAGCCTCCTCAACATAACAGATGAGCTCTCCTGAGCATCAAGGAAATAACCGAGCTTCACCTGAGGTAAGACGAGATGTGACCCAGTTAGTGTACCTGCTTGTGGCTAACAGGATAAAGAAGTAGGCAGACTAAACTGGCAACTGGCTGGAAGGCCAAGCCTTTAACTGTGAAGGACATGCTGACTGAAGACATGTACTCCTAGGCTGGGGGAATATCACAAAGGACCCATCTGGAACACAAGCGGGAAAGGTGGAAAAGCTCAGTCTAAAATGTGCAGGAAGAGGATTCTGAGAAAGAAAACTAAACACTTTTCCCACTGTATAAAAGGTTAAGTCTAAACCTGAGTACTTATCTAACATGGCTCAGTCAAGAGCCAGTTTCACACAAGCTCTCCTTATTTTTTTTAAGTCCCCAGCTCTTAACACAGTCTGCAGTCTGCCACCTACTAGGTTAACAATTAACTAACTGTTTAAATGCCTTTGGACCAATGATTACAAGTCCCAAAAAGGCAGATTTCAGAACAATATGTGAACGTATCTACTGACAAACGGGGGTAGCTTTGGCAGGTGAGCCCCCTGCCAAAGAAGATATATGAACACAGGCTCGATATCTACCTAAGCAGGGAAGCTACAATATGTGTCTTTTGCATAATCAAGACTTTATAAATGATAGCAGCAGAGCCTGCCTCAGTTTGTAAGTCTATCAATTCACTTTATTAAGTACTTACCATGCACCAGGCCTTACAGCTGGTGCCTGGTGTTAAGGAGCTTAGTCTATTGGTTCTTTTTAAAGGAGAGTTAGGGGAACAGAGCTGGTAGAGGAGAGGAAGGGAAAGGTACTCACGTTTATAATTAAAAAATATTTATATCTTCTCCTTTAATGACTCTGAGACCCAGGTAGTGATGCATGTGCCGTACCTGCCTGCAGATGCATGCAGTTGTAAAGGAAAGAAAGTGGAACGGTCTTCTCTTGCACTCATTGCAGACAGTTTTGAAAGCAGATGGAGTTACTGGTCCCTGTTACTGCTCTAACCTCATCTTTTACTACTCTACCTTTTTCATAATTCGCTCCAGCCACACTAGACGTTTTGCTGCATTTGTCGTTCCCTCTGCCTGGCACATGCTTCCCCCAGGCACCTGTATGGCTAACTTCCTTATATTCCTCCAGTCTCTGTTCAAATGGCTACCTTTTCAATGGGCCCTCGCTATTAAAAATTGCAACCCCCAAAGCTATGGATCAACCTTACCCTATTCCTTTTCTCCATAGCAAAGTCTGGCACTTAACACTCTAACATACTATGTAATTTATTTATGTATTAAATTTATGATTTATTTTATCTCCCCCTCCACTAGAATGCAAGCTCCATGAGAGCAAAGATTTGTTTTGCTAATCGTTTAACCCAAAGTACTTAGAAAGTTACTGAGACACAGCAAGAATTCAGTAAATATTTGTTGAATAAATGAATGTATAATGTCTAAAGAACAGCACAGAATAGTTTCTTTATACATATGAAATATGCAACAAAAGGCTTCACTTGTACATAGACAGATGGAACTGTGACCAGTTGAAGAGATAGCTTTCATTTCATGATCATTAAGGAAAGCCTGCTTTTTAAGAATAAAATTTTCTGCCGTTATTTATTTTTCTTTGGCATGTGCTCACTTACGTACACATTTTTGATGCATGTGTGTGCATACATGTATACACACATCTTGTATGTTCTCCCAATTGCTCTTTTGCACATTACTACTCCCATCTGACCAAGTATCTCCATTTGAAATTGTATTCTTTATTTTAAGTTTAAAAACTTACTTTTATGTGTGCCACACTACTTTTCATTTTCTGTTGCCAGTTGATCCTATAAATCAGATTCCTTAAGCTGGTGCAAAGAACAAGTACCAAATGGTATGGATTCTTTGAAGTTTACTTTTTTTGTCTGCAAAAGTCACCTATAAAATATACCAAAGAAAGCTTTGTTAACTTTGACCTCCTTAGTTTTCTAAGTCAGTAGGCAGAGATATAATAATCAATAATTAAAAAATTTTTAAAAATCCTTAAATAGTTACACATAACAATGTGTAAATAGTACATATTATTAGAAAAGACTCTGAATTAAAGAAAATAATAAAAAGAGCATATTAAGTATAATATTTTATTCTAATGACTGAGAAGAACAAAAGTTAATTTAATAACTGATGTCAAATAACCTCATTCAACTTGTTCTCAGTGAAGGAGACCTATACATACATCATAAAACAGTGCTGTGACATAAAAAAAAAAACAAGTAAACAGAAGAAACAATTTTAAGAGGAACTCTAAATAAACTGAGTATAAAATATCCAACATTTCTATATAAACTAAGAATAAAATGTCCACTATTCTTATAATAACGAAACTCAGGAATAAATATACTCTGCATGGAAATACAAGATGCTATGCTAAAATAATCAAGTCTTAATGTGATCTTTCAAAGGTACAAAGCTTTAGATATAAGCATATATGAGAAATAAGTATTTGGCTCAGAATAAATCTAGTCATCAATGTTAAGTGCTAAAATAAAATGTCTTTCAGTATCCATCTGTTAAATAAATTTTAGGAATTTCTGAAAAATGTTGAATTGATAGTTATGTTTACATAGAACTGCCATTCAAGTATTTTATTGGAATTGCATGTTTAAGTTGTTTATGGTTTATGAGAATTGAATATCTAAATGGCTTATGGTATAGAGTATAGTAAGAAAAATTTTAAAAAATGAAATAGAAGAAATTGAATCAAAAGAGATAGAGAATATAAAGAAAGAACTGTGCTCAGTACCGAAATAACTGACTACAACGAGAAAAAGCATTTAATTTGAATGCCAAAAAGGATGCTACAGATTATCTGGCACAATTTCTTCTTTTAAAGATAAGAATATTGAAGATCAGATAGGTCATTTCAATGTCCCAAGATATAATACCAATTCGTAGTGGACCATAACTAGACATCTAGCCTGAGGACCCCCAAGTAAGCATTCTTTTCACTAGACCATGTACACAAATAATTTTGACACTATGAAGTGGTGGAGAGTTGCTATGATTTAATACAGATGGGGATATACACAAATCACTAAGGAAAGTTTTTAATACAATGGCTAGCATGCTATCAAGGTTAGTAAATATAATATACATGAGATTCTTTACAAACTCATCAATGTAAAAAATATAATTTCAATCTAAAGCATACTGCCTCATTTAGTTATAGCTGCAATTAGACTAACATGTCTCTAGGGGACTTCCAGAGGGGAGAGAGCCAGAGAAGGTGAGCAACACATGCTGGGTATAAACTCTTCCAAATCTCTAACCACCTCTACACCGACGTATGTACAAAACAGAGCCCTGCTAAGATCAAAGAACTGAACTCAGATGTGAACAGCTGTCTAAGACAAAGAATTTGCAATGTAAGTCTAATCAAGTTAATTACCTAAAATGTCACCACTCCTTAGAGGAATATAACAATCCGAAGTACTCACACAATATTAGCAATGTCCAGAACACAATTAAAAAAATATATAACTTATCAGAAAACTGTGGCCCAATCTTAAGAAAATAGACAATCAAAGTATACAAAACAGAGATGATCCAGATGTTGAAATTACCATACAAGGTTTTTAAGGCATATTTAAAAGTGCAAAGAAAACCCTGCTTGCAAGGAGTAAAAACAGGATAGTTCAAGAGGAAAAAAAGCAAAAACCAACCAACCAAACCACCAAAAGTCATATGACAGAACCAAACTGAAATTCTAGAAGTGAAAAATGTATGAAATGAAAAAGCAAAATTGAGATAAAGGAAAGTCAATGAACTTGAGGTAAGAGAAATAGAAATTATCCAATCTAAAGGACAGAGAGACAAAAAAATTTTAATGAACAGTATCAGAGACATGTAGAACAATATCAAAAGGTCTAATACACGTGTGCTTAAAGTTTAAGGATAGAGAGAGCAAATGAGATAGAAAAAATATTTCAAGAAATAAAATATAAGTTTCCTCAAGTTTGGTGAAAGGCACAAATTTGCAGATTCATAAAGCTCAGAGAATCCCAGGTAGGATAAATATAAAGAAAACCACACTGAAGCACAGTCATATATAGTAGACAATAATCAAACTGCTAAAAACCAACGATAAAAAGAAAACCCTGAGAGTAGCAAGAGAAAAAAAAAAAACATTAAATACAAGGAAATAATTCAAATTACTGCTGACCTCTCATCAGAAATTAAGGTAATCAGAAGACAGTAGAATAATCTTTAAAATACTGAAAGATAAAAAATTGTTAATGTAGAATTCCAGCAAAAATAACCTTAAAATGAAGACAGAACAAAGACATTTGCTGATTAAACAAACAAGCAAAATCAACTAAGAGAAACTAAGAGACTGTATCACCAGTTGACTTGCATTACAAGAAATGCTAAAAGAAGTTCCTCAAGCCGAAGAGAAATAATACCATATGGAAATTCAAATTTTTCAGAAAGAAATGAAGAACACTGGAAATGGTAACTTTCTCAAGAAACAGATGACTTTTTCTTTTATCTAACATACATAGGTCTAAAAAAATGAAATACATAGGTCTGTCTAAAGCAAAAATTATGATATTTTGAGGGGTTATAGTGATCTGTTCTAAAAACAGGATCATCTACTGTTCCAGCAACTCTAGTTTACAAATTCTGCCCAATCCCGTCTATGGTCAAGCTACCCTGAATAAGCCTGATCCCATCTGATCTCGGAAGCAAAGCAAGTTTGGACCTAGTTAGTACTTGGATGAGAGACCACCTAGGAAAACCAGGTGCTGTTGGAGTAAAACAAACAAACAAACAAAGCCAAAAAACAAAAACAAACAAAAATTCTGCCCAATCCCTACCGAGATCATGACTAATTCTAGTCTCATAAACTCTTTTAAGTACCCTTCCTTAAATTCCTTTTTTGAGGATCCCTTGCTGCAGCAAATTAATAAATGTAACTTTGACTACTAATTAGGTATCTTACTGGTGAATTTTTATTGCTGGGCTTTAACATACAAGATGAATGAACCAGTTTCTCCAAAAATTCAATAGCATGAGAGACAAAAAAGAAAAGAGCCGGATAGTTCTAGAATAAGAGACTTAAAAGACAACAAATATAATGTCTGTAGATCCCGAATTGAACGATTTGCCCTACTCTAAAATGAAATGTTTTTACATAGTAAGAATCCACATTAACTTGAATTTAGCACTAACTTAATTGACTAATATACTCTATCAAGCCTTCCTTCTAAGAAGGAGCGGGGCTGAAGATCGTATCTTTACAGAAGGGACATAATTACGGAAGAGAACACTTTCTAATTCAGTAAGACTGTAAACTTGCTGACAATTATTATATTCACATCATGGTTTTCTGTGCAGAAGAATGAGAATAAGGTGGGATTTGGACTCTCAGAACTACTTATATCCTTATAGATACATATTTTCTATCCAAGAGAACTTATCTTAATATGTACTTAAAAACTCATTTTAAAATCACCTATTCTGTGCCCCAGTTAATAATGGAGATTTCTAAGCTCTAATGCCAATAATACACAAACTTTAAAAAATTATTTTCCTCATCTGTATTATATGTATCCCAGAGACAAAAGTCATTTTAAAATAATGTAGAGAGAAATGTCCCAATGAGTACTGACATGCAACAGTGAAGGCAAGCTATCAGCCTTCCAAAACCAGACAAAGGAAGGACTGTCAATGTATAAAGGAGATCTAATATACCACCTACAGGAATAGATTCTATAGCACATTCCAATGATATTCCTGAGCTATCCAGAGATTAATTAATTACATTTCCTGGTTTAGAAGTCAGAAATGTGTAACTTAACAATAATGAATAATGATAAATTATTGCAGCCACAAAGACAAACTAGGCACTTTATTAATATAATCCTTTCAATCCTCATATGTATCCTGATGTGGTGATTTTTTTCATGTTATTTTTCAATGGGAGAACTGAGGTACAGAGAGTTGAATCAATGTGTCCAAGTAAATTACAGCTAGTAAATAACAGAGCTAAAATTCAAAAAGGTTTATCTGATACCAATACCACCTGATATTGCATCCCAATGAAAATGTCAACATTAACAAATGGATGCCAAACTGGCAAATTATAAAATGTAAATAGCAGTCTCTTACTACCCAGAAAATTGTCCTATCCTAAAATGATCCATTTTTACAAAGTTCAAGCAAAGGTTTTGATGTTAATATATGAGGCATTACTTCTTTTTAAACATGCATAAAAAGAATATTAAGGATTCCTTTTTTAGTCAGCATACATAGAATTCACTGTGACCAGGCACAGGAGCAAATTACTCAACTCTAATGTTCCTATATTTAGCATTTTCCTTTGCTTATCCCTCTTGGATCTTCTGGTTTCTCTTTTTAACCTACCAACACGTTAAAAAAAAAAAAAAAGCAATTTTCTATGTATTTTAATTCCAGTTACCTTACTTATTTAAATTGAATGAGTTTTATTTCTGATTAGTGTCATCCTTCCCCTTTCTACCCTTCAACCATCATAACCAAATAATTTTCTGGCAAGCAAGCAGAATCTTACATTTCCATGTCCCAAAATGTAAGTGTGAAATTGACAATAAATGTAGACTGCTACTGCAGTTCTAACCACCCCCCCCCGAAAAAAAAAGACACAAAGTACTATCGTCATCCAGATTTCTACAGAATATACCTATAGGGAAATTCTGAGAGTTCACATATGTATGCTTGATACTTAAGACTAACTGGAAATTAGTGCAATGAGAACAATTTATTTAGAATTTATAGCTCTCACTGTGTTTCTTAGCATAACTAGGAGGATTTTATGATGGATTATTAAATTTCTCTCTCCTGTCATAAGGAAGCAACTAAGCAGAACCACACCTGCTCTCCTGAGCAAGGAGATTTTACAATAAAGAGATGTAGTTTAAAAATGAAGATTTTTCTATCACTTTTGGCCAGCTTCAGAAAGTAAAATATTTAATAACAATTGTAAGAGTCTTAAACTGTTATCCGGAAACTATGCAACTATAAATTCTGCAATTACTTCAAAAATTCAGAAAAGAAAATATTCAACTAATGGACAAAATGCACTGTTTTCTTGATTATTTCAATAAAACATTTCTACCATTGCCCCTTAGGTGTCCAGTTTAGAGGAACTCGTCAAAATGTACTATCATAAAATTGTTAAAAGTGGATTCCCTTTAGATTGCTCTTCTGCATTCTACACAGTAACAGCAGGCTTGGCAAACTTCAACCATTATGAGTTATAAAAAAACCCACCCAAACCTTAGTTGTTCAATGGGGTAAGTGGTAGTATTAAATAATATTCAAAATAAAAACTAGTTTAAGTCTGTTCTAAATGCAGATAAATGTAATGGGTTAGGTAGAGGTGAAGGAGAGATCTTCAAGAAAATCCCCAAATAGGACCTAAGTCCCCACCCCTTCCAAATAGTGATTCTTCTTCACAGAGAACAGACAGGAGTAGCAGATTGACCATAGTTTTGAAGCATTAATGATCAAGAATGCTATGGCTTCTTCCTATCTTTACTGAAGGAAAACCCCTTTGTGTAGAAAATCACTTTAACTTTTTTTTTTTTTTTTGCTTTTTTTGGACATATACATATCAGTGAGAAATTTGCCCTGTGATATGCCACATAAAGAAAAATGACGTAATTTGATTTCAGCACAGTTCATAATTTCAAGAACGTAAAGAGGCTGCCAACATGCCCCTGTCCCTTTCAGGAAAAGTCACCAAGTACAGGGTGACAACTCCTATCTTCGATTCTGAAATCTGAAAATACAAATATTTTTTTAGGCTCATGGTAAACTCATTTGGCAGCAAAACTTGCCATGCACCAACCTGAGATTTCATGGGACTCTTCATTTGATACACTGAAAAAATACTAATGTGTTTAATTAGAAGAGATTGCCCAGAACACCAAAAGGGGGTTAATGTATCAGCAATGTATTTCTTCCCCCAAATCTGAAAAATTCCAAATGTCAAAATAGTTCTGACTCCAAGAATTACAAATAAAGAATTGCAGACTTGTACTCCCTGTTGTTTGCCTCCTGGTCATTGTGTACTAGAAGTATGGTTTCATTCATAACCATTTGAATGACTGTAGACTTCTATGTTCAAGTACAGTGATGGAAGCTGTGCAGATAGAACTGACTGTAAGTGATAAAGATTGTAAGTGATGAGGTATGAACACAATATAAAAGCCCTTGACTGATCTCTGACTCTGTATAGGTGAGACAGCACCAATGTGGAGACATCATAAAGATAATTTCAAATGAGTTAAAAAATGATAAAATCTAAAAATTTTTATATTCTTAATAAACTCAGTGATACCAATAACCTCAAAAGTGATACCAATACTAAAAATCACTCATTATGAACTGAGAGGAGCTATTATTCTTCATTTGTTTCCTATACGATGTAGCCAGTCTATACTGGTCTGCAATTAAGTAACCTCAGAAATCAAAGCTATTGATATGATCATTTGGATGTGCTACTTCAATTTTAAAAATTCTTTTGTTGATACCTAGGAATATCATCTAATATGCTCCTTTTTACCAGAATATAGGCTCTAAGAAAAGGAATTTGTCAATTTGTGTTTGTTTCAAACTTCCTATCAGTTATTTCTTGATTTTTATTATTGACTTCCAATTGATTTTGTTAAAAAAAAATTCTACATGTTGAACTTCTTTACTGATTCATTTAAATATAAATTATGACACGGGGCAAATTCCCTTTTTCCTGTTTCCTTTTAGTTCCTCTCTTTCTTTAAACAGCCAAGTTTTCTTCTTTTTTGATAGATAAATCTACACTTGATTCCTCCAATTCTTAACTTCCCATTAACTCCCCTTACCTCCGAAAATTTGGTTTTCCATTCCCACTACTCCAAAATACTTATCTAGGTTACAGAATGACCTCTTTGTTGCTAATTCCAGGGGCCATCTCATTTATCTGACACTGCTCTAGCATTTGGCACTGCTAACTCCCTTCTTGAAGTTGTTGCTTCTCAACTGACAAGGACACCAAGTTCATCCGTTTTTTTTTCTGTCACTTTTCCTTTGTCCACCTAACTTTTACTATCCTGTAGAGTTTAATCTTTGCTCATGGATTTTTGTCTGTTTTGTTCATTGCCACATTCCCAACACAGAAAGCTCTTAATACATACTTGTTAACTGAACAAATGAAGAGTCCTTATCTTTTCTCCATGTCCTCTCTGAAAGACTATCTGTACCCCACACCTTCAACTAACATTTATAAGAATGACTTTTACTGCAGTCCAATCTACTCTACAGAGGTCCAAATCCTTATGTCCAAATGCCTACAGGAAACCTCCTCGTGGATGTCCCAAAGGCCCTCTGAACCAGCTCAGTCCAAATTGGAACTTACCATTTCCTCCTCTCCTCAAACCAGCTCTTCCTCTAAGGTATTACCTGTAAAGCCAGTCAAATGACAATTTCCTCTCATTCCCAGTCAGTGCCCAAATTGTATTAAACTTCCCAGTTAATAGATAGAATCAAATCTGTTCCTCATCCAATTCTCCACGACATTATGTATGGGAGAAGGTAGGGGGAAAGATCCATTAGGAAAGATCCCATGAGACATCTTTTTTTTAGAAGGCAAATTGTTTTTGACTTCTCTAACAAGATTTCTCAGAAGGTCTACTTTATCTCTAGGCTATAAAAACTTTCACATCTTGCCTCTAAAAATATAAATTATAAACGTATATACTGTTAACTAATAGGGCTCCACCATATTCCACCCATGCAAGGCAAAAGATCCTTTAAATATCTGTAAAACTGTCCACAGAGAAACCCAGGCCTTAAATAAAAAAGCACGTTCCACTATAATATTGTAATACATATAATATAATACTATATGGAATATTATTCCATACTTTCTAAATGTCCTAAGTTTTTAAAATAGAAATTTTGTCTCAATATCCACTGTAACAACAATCTGCCTCCATATATTATCCTATAATAGAAAAGAGTTCTTCAGTAGCAGTCCCTCTAGTTACCGAATAAAAAATTCTTAAGAATATTTATACTACTAAACCCTTAATCACCTGTATTTACAACCTGCTAAGCCTACCCAGTCTTGTCTTAGTTTCCTTCCTACACTTCTTGGTTCATGGCTCATTTGCTTGGCAACAGGATTTAACTTTCTTCATGAACCCTGGCATCTTGTTCATTGAACAAATATCATTATGGTTTTTTTTTTTTTTAGTCTAGTGACAAACCCCATTAATACTCATTTTTATGAAACCAAAGAAAAGACAAAACCTTAAATTTCAAACCTATATCATAACCCTTACCACTTTACTTAATAGATGCCTTATGGTAAAAAAAAAAAAAATAACTCTAGTGCTTCTAATTACCCATTGAATGCTTCCCTATTCATTTTGTGCTAACGTTTGTATTTGTGCGAAAGAGTCTCTTTGGTAAAGTTATAAAAACTGAAAAATTCTGTACAGGACATATAAGAAAATGGAACTAAAAAAATGTTGAGGCTGGAGCCATAACTGATCTTCATATTAAGAAGTGCTTCACAAAAGTACTTACAAAGAAAATGATGAAGTATAAGGTTAACAGAAAGAGCAGTATAGTCATGGTCTTCTTCTACTTTTTTACTTCACCTCCTATTCTTTGGAAATATTAAAGGATAAAGAATTACAGGCAATGTCTGTGTACAGTGGGGTGATGTATACCTTAAGCTGGAAACAAGACACTGTAGTCTGAGAGACCTAAATTTCTATACCCAGGCAGAGATGAAAAGACTAAGTATTTTAACAATGTTACATACACAATACTACTGGAAAAGAGGAAGTGCAACTAAGTGGGTCTGGGGCATACAGAAAGAAGTGGGTCTGGAGGCTGAATCTTGAAGGACAAGTAGGAAAGGAGAAAAGGTCATTCCCCACATAAAAAATGGGGCAAGGGCATTAAAGCAATGAGATCAGCATGTGTAAAAACTCAAGAGACATAAAAGAATTTAGGGGATTCCAAGTTGTTTGATAGAGTACAGGATGCATATAGAAGATTGAGTAGAAATAAGATGGAACACGAGACTCATGAAGCTAAAACATGAAAAACCTTGTATGAGAAAACTGAATACTTGAAGCTCTTGATCACAGCCACATGTCTAGAACCTAAGACAGTGCCTGCCACTTACTAGGTTCCAATTCTAAAATTAAATTTAAAAAAGGGTGTGCAGACTTTTAATAATTATTCCTATTGCTCCCTACACAGAACTCCCTATAATGGTATTCTGACTTCTTTACCAAGGAATACCACAACAGCCTTGTCTCACTTATTAACCTCTACTTCTAAGGAACCCCTGAGCTATCTATCAACTGCATCAAGACAGCACTATCAGGTGCCATCCCGTCTTCAACTCATGTTAACTCGATGAGCAGCTTGAATAAACTTCCCTATTGAGATGAAAAAAAAAAAAAAAGCCAGTTCCTTTGACGATATTGCAAGAGGAAACTGGACTCTCAAGGTGCAGTTACTTCAACTTATAAAAACAAGTCTAATTATTGAATGTGCTGTATGCCTTCATTCATACCACTTTGTTCTCCCTCTCAGAGTATTTGTTCCTCAGCTTGCTCAATTAAGTATATGGGCTGGATATGTACTGCCCATGCTCACAGTACAGCTTTGAAAGAGGACTTTCTAATTAATTAGTCATTCGGTAAACCACATCCTAAGTTTTAAAGAAAACTTGGAGATGGTGGCCTCCACAGAGATTTATGAAGTAGCCCCTAGTCACACAGCACTGCATTCCATTAGAGGCTCCTGTCACCCACTGCCCTGATAAAAAGATAATTCAGGGGAGGATTCTCAAGGTATCTTTTCAGGTGGAAGTGAACTCTGTCTAGCCTGATCGATTCGTGAGTTAGGCATAAAGTCAAGTTAAATGTGAATCTTCACTGGATCTCTCTTTCCCATTAGCTAACCTATTCTATAACCTTAGGATTCCATATGTCTTCAGGCCAAGGCAGCCCATACCATCTTTTGGGTTATCTGTTCACTGGAAAGTCTTATTAGCTTGGCTACAAATAGCAAAAGCTTGCTTTATTCCACTGCTTCCTCTCCTGATGTTATTTTTGAAGAGACTGCTTTGAAAGTTTGCACTTTGTTGTAGGCATTGAAATGTCTCTTCCAATGTCCACTTGGGACATACATATACTAAAATAAAATATTTAGGCTATAGGTTTAATAAGTCTGGAAGTTTGCTGAAATTAATATGCCAAAGGCCTTTTGTTCCATCATCTTCCCATGCTAGGATTCTCAGACTCAAATAGAAAAGGAGAGAAACACAAAGGAAACCCTCAAAGTCTTCAGTGGGATCAGCTATATTACCAATAACTACTACTTAAACTAGCTCTAGGCTAGCCATGACTTACAGCAAGTAAAGGAAACATTAAGTAGTACAAAATTCAGTCTAAATACATGTGGGCAATAAACAGAAAATAATGTTCAAATTAAGGCATGGGCATTAAAAATACACAATGTGTCATCTTAGGTGGTCTCAGGTACAATGGCCACTGTAGATCACTTGGAAATAAACAATCACCACAGAGTTGAGTTAACCTCTAACAATCCAGTAGCTGGGAAAACTGACAAGAGCTAAGAAGGTTTAGGAAAGATAGTTAAGTAGTCATCGTGTCAAAATTCCAGAAGCGACTGAAGCTAAACTATCTAAAGTGCAGAAGGACATGATGGCATAGTAACAGGGAAATACTGACAGGTCATACTTTAAAGCAAAGAAAGTAACAAATCTGATTCAGGTGGCAGGGTTTAGGATGAACTATAACACATCCGTAGGATTTGGACTAGAACAGTGGCTCTCAAACTAACTGGCATGAGAATGACATGGATTGTTTGATGGTCCCCTATTTCCCAGTTTCCGATTCAACTGGCCTGGGATAAAGCCCATAATTTACATTACTAACAAGTTCCATGGACATGCTGTGGATTCAAGAAACTCCATTTTCAGAATCACTGGACCAGTGTACCAGATCAAGGTTCTTCTTTTCCTAAGTCCCAGAGCCCCAGCCAAATGAGGTGAGAAAGTCTCCATGAAAGTGGCATGTGGCACGGGCACATTAAAGGTGGAAGGGCAAAATTTAGAACCAAAGAAAAAGAACTAAGACACATAGAGAATGAATCGACTATACCTCAGTAGTAACAATAATATAACAGCTAACACTGTGTGCCAGCACAGTGCTTTATATGCATTATTTTTCATCTTCAAAACAATCCAGAGACAGGTACTATGATTATCCACATTTTTCAGAGGAGGATGCTGAGACTTAGGACATTAGGTAATCTGCCCCAAGTGACTAACCTAATATGTGCGGAAGACTGAAATCTTTGGCTTACTGTTCCATCGCCCAGGACCAACACAAGTAGGTCTCCTCCTCCTACAGATGCCGTCTGTAGCAACACTTTTTTTGGATCAAAATCACACTTTTAACACCAATTCTAAATGTTTTTCCACAGTAGGATGTTAATTTAGGTTAACTCTGGAGTTCACAATCCTATAAAACAAATCTAAATACAGTTAAGGGGGTAAACTGCTCTTCTGAAGCCTACGATTGCTTATCTATTTCCAGTCTGTAGAAACCTAAAAATGCAAAGGGACCTCTTACTGCACTTTTCAATCACTTAATTTTTGCATCAGGAATAGCCTTAGTCCATTTTTTTCCCTTCTCCATTTATCTCAAAGAATTGTAAGGATGAAGTGAAAACAGATAAAGCGCTATTGCAATAAGACTCAGTGAAATTAACAATTATATTACCAGTACATGCAAGCGTTCTGTAGGATCCTGAGCTCGATAGAGGGGTGGAGACTGGAGACCTAAATTTGGGCGTTGTCACCTTATTAAAGGTAGATGACTTTGTGGAAGGATAAAGAATGACAGAGGAAGAGCAACATATAGTGAGGATTAGAGTCCCCAGGACTAAACACTAGGAAAATCATTATTTATGGAAAATGTGTGAAAAAGAAACGACTGACGAAATTTTAAAGAAGCAGTCACAGAGAAATTACGTCGGAAAGAGGTACAAGAGTGAATCTTCTATTTTCAATTAACCACAGTTCATTAATCCCACTCCCATGGCCTGGGGCCAGGCACTAAGAAAAGCGCATTGGGAAGCCCAAACGACTCGCGAGGGTCTAAGTGATCCTGGGCCGAACACACCACACAAGAAAGGAGAACCACCGCTGGTTCTGGATTTCAGCAACAAAGACACTGTGGAGACAGTATGAGGAACCTCACTAGGAAGCTAGGTCGGTCCGCGCAGGCGGTCATGGAGTTCCCAGCCGCCCTTTCCCCATCCGCTCAGACTCCTCCGCCCGACCGGCATTCACACTCCAACCTCGCTGGCCGGCACTCGGCGGGAAGAGAGTCGAACCCATCCCACGCCGATTACGGCCGAACCGGCGAGCCCACACCCGCTCCTAGGCCCCTTTCACTTCCCACCGAGTCCGTCAACCCACTACCCTCACTCTGGTTCGCTGTCTGCAGCGAGTCTACGGACTTAGGTAATTACCTGGAGCTCCACCGCGCCGCCATCACACCGGAAGTACGTCACTTCCCTTTCCCGCCCCTGACAGTAAGAAGGAGCTACGTGAAAGACATAAAAACCTGGTGCAACATTGGCTTTGATATGTTATCCTGTCGATTTATTTTAAAAAACATATTGTAATACCAAATTCAGAGAAGTCGATTCGGCCACGTTTCTCTTTCCTAAAACGGCGACAAAAGAGAGCTTGATAAAAACTACAAAGTCCAGCATCCACCACCTGTGAAGGTGGAAGTGACGCAAAGCATTTATAGTTTGGCTAATAGGCCGCAGTGTATGTCGGGAATTGTAGTTCTGGATAAGCGACAGAGAGTACATTCAGGAAGCCCTCCGAAAACCTGGTAGTGTGAATAAGGTGTAGCAAAACCTATTTTAAAACTATTTCTTTGCAGATGCAAAAAATAGACCGTAGTGATCATTTTACGTGAAAACCTTAAAAAAGAGTAGACACCTTTTTCATACTTTACGATAATTAGACCGAGAACCAATTACAAGCAAAACTATTACCAAGTATTAAGTGCCTACTAAATTTCAAGATTTCAAGCCTAACTGAATAGGAGAGTATTGGACCATAACCAGAGTGAAGTAATGAGAAGCTAATTCTGTAGAGAAGATAATGCTTCTATTTTAGGTTAAGGTACCGACTGGCGAGACATCGAGGAGAAGATTGCCTGGATGACTTGGAAATAGCGGTCTGTACAAATCAGAGGTAAAAAAAAAAAAAAAAATTACGCGTTTTCTTAAGCTTTACTTTTCAATAGTAAGAAAACTTAAAATTTTGCCTACTTGTTACTTTTATGGGATCCAGCTTTCCCTAAAACAAATGTTTCTTCATGTTCTCCAATCTTTTGTAAACCAGGCCTGTTTCTCCAAACACTTTTCTATTACAGTTTAAGTATGCTACCAACCCTTAACTAGAAGCATAAGAATATAATGCCTACGGAAAAAAGACACTCGAGACCGACTACTTAAGTTTAAGACATGAATCTATCGATACGCTAATGGACGATTGACCTTGGAGCAAGTTATTTCACACTGTTGCGCTCATTTCCTTATGTGTTAGATAGAAGTAATAGTAGTATCCACCCCACAGAATAGTTTTACGAATTGAATTAGTTGATACACTTGATGCATTTGAGATAATGTCTGCTATATAGTATTATCTACCCTTTTCATATTTAAGATATCCAGCTATAGTGCATTTTGGTCTGTTAAAATAAGTGAATTGATTTCATTTGTACCAATATAGGATACAGGAAATGAGTTTGGTAAACATTTGTGTGCATATTTGAAAAAAGCCAGTGCCACCTCTACAATTATCAGTAGAAATAGGAAATTTCAAGTTGAACCTAGGGGAGCTTGATGGAGCTGGAAACTACGAGGTTTGTCATTTGGGTCCTTTAGGAAGCAAACAGTGAGATAGAGTTAAGAATGTAAAAAGGTATAAGGAATAAGAAGGAAACTGGATGGGACAGGAGTAAGAGTCCCACACTGGGATAAAGTAGGAGACCCTGTAAAACAGTCTTGCTCAGTCATTGGCTGGAGCCAACCCAAGAAGAGTGTGGCCTCAACTCAAAACCTGAGGTGGTCTTGAAAGTGTTAACAGTTGAGGGTTGTCACTTTAGGACACTCCTCACAGCTATGCTAAAAGTGTTTTCTTAAAGAGGTATCTGAGCAGCGTGCACATCTGTGTGTCTGTCACAGCCCACCCCTTGCACTATGTAGATCCATTCTCTGTACACAATCAGGGAACAGTTGCTCCAGGGTTCCAGTGAGCCTCTCTTCCTGAAGAGAAACTGAGAAGAGAAGTTAGTGGACAAACTGCAGTGCCCATCTTTGCAGTTGATCTTGAGCCACAACTGAACTCATTGCCTCTCTTTTTTACTATCCATTCTAAATTTCCTTCACTCAACTAACACATCTGCCAGTCTTAATGATTAAACAGGTGGTATGAAAACCCTAATTCCTGAGAAATGTGACTCCCTGGTAATAATCTTCTTCTAGGCAGGTGTTGCTGCACTTGTCCATTTACAGTTACGATTGGGCAAGGTAGTACTAAGAGGTGGCCAAGTGGATCACTTGAGTACCACACCTGCTCACATGGTGTAACATCAAGCCTACCTCCTCCTGCTGATCAGGATTAGCTTCTCCTGCTAAGACATTAACTCCTCTTCTTGCCTACTTGTCCCTGAACTTAAGAAGTCCAAAGTGCCTGTGCAGCAGATGAAGCTTAGTTCAGTGGGAGTCTTGCTATGTCCCCTAGCAAGAATGGAGACTAGGACCTTTGGGGAGTAGGACCTCTAATTCATAAAGCTCAGAGTTGCAGGAACAGGAAACACTATGTCCCCTAGTAGGTCATATCAAGATCTGCTGCATCCTGGGGACCAGCACCTCATTCTTGTGGAGTATTATTTCTTAGCAGGTGCTTAAACTTCACCTGCAGCAGGCCATTCTAGTGCTCTATTAGACCAGTGGAACCTGTGGTCACAGGTACCCTCCTGCAGCCACCTTTGCTGTGAAGTGGTTTCCCTAATTGGATGCTATATTGTATTATATTATATGTCTGTGGATCAGGCATTTTGTAAGTCCCCAGATAGTGGCGCTGGATGAAGATTGGTAGGTAAGAAATGCAAATGCATACCCAAAATAAATAAACCATTTCCATGAAATGGAACTGCTGCCCATTTCAGGAAAGAAAGGTCCCAATGTAGTTAACTTGCCACCAGACGACTCCTTGATCTGAAGGAATGATGACATATCAGGCTGAAATTTTAGATGAGGTAGTAGATAAGTCAGCTGCAGTCAGTGGGCTCAGTGCCGATGGACCTATGCTTAAACTCCATTTTTGTCACTAATTCAGGTGTTCATTGTGCCATGGCCACTAGCAAAAACAGGCTAACATCAACCAGTTGAGTAATTGTGTCCACTTGGTTGTTTTGTGTTTCTTATATAATATACACTTTCTGGTGGACATTGATATATGATAAAAAGATCTTCACATTGTTTGCCCACTTTTCATACCAATATGTTGTATATCCACATGCCTATAACCCCCTTAGACCTCCTTGTCTATAATCTTTTAAATCTCTTTTCTGAACTTTGACCAGCCAGCCAGTCTATTTAATAGTCCCATTAGCCTATTTATGTTCTAACATCAGGCTCCTTTTCCTTCTACACAAAGTAGATGACCAAATGCACCACCTAAAGCTATGCCCATTAGGAAGATTGTCTGTCTCCTCTGTTTTCAGGGATACTTTTGAGTAGGGCTATAATGTATCTGTTGTCTGGTTTCATCTTTCATCCATATACAGTAGCCAACTCATCTGCAGATTAAGCTTGGTCATTTTTAATTCCTTCAGTTTGTTGTCAAGGCAGCACTCCTACCCTACATGGCCATCAGTGTGAGCTGAGAAAGGTGTATTGGTGCAACTATAGTGACGTCAAGGCCTATGCTACCTGCTCATATAGATTGTACCCTCTGATCTTCTTTGTGCTTCATTCCAAATGTAATACTTTCATTTTATGATGAATTGCACCTGGGTCCTCCAGAACTTATGACGTGATGGGTTCAACAAGACACATTTCATTTTGTGTCACCAGTGTTTCATGAGTAAGCATTCCTTCTTTACCAGTAGCATGCCAACAGCTAATTTTTAAAAGATATGCAGCTTTGCCCAGAACCCCAGGAACCAGAATTAGGATTTTCTTAGGATTTCCATAATCTCCGTACAGCATCTTTTTCTGAAACTGACAACTCTAACATTGTAGAATCTGCCAGATTTTATAGCTCAGATGTCAAGGACGCTTAGACCACTGGTCAGACCTGCTGCAGAGCTCTTTCCTTTGCCAGGTTGTAAAGGTAGCAGCTTTTTATGTCACCAGGTGTATGGGCCAGAAAAATGTTCCGAGGTGTAGAGTATGTTGCTTACAGAATCTAATGCAGCCTTCTAAGCACTGTGCTTTCTCCTTTCTTATAGGTGATGCAAGATGCAGCAATTTGTCTTTTAGTTTGAAGAGAATGTTCTAGCCCTGCCCTGAACACTGAGCCCTTAAAACAATTAATGAAGGGGCAGGTTCCTGATTCTTTGTAGGCTTAATTTCCCACTCTCTGGGGCACAAACCTCCAGCAAGCTAGCTACCTCTTGCTCAACCTGTTTGATCAGCATAATGTCATTGATATAGTGGATCAATATGATACTCCATAGGATTTCCAGATGATTTGGATCATATGAGAGACACACAATGTTAACAGCCCTGGAGCTGAAGTGTCAGTGCATATTGTTGTTTGTTTATTTCATGCAGACAGCAATTATTTCTAATTGTCTTTTTTGATTGGGATAGAAGAGAATGCACTCTATAAATAAATGGCTACATGACATGTACCTGAGGCCGTATCATGTTTTAGTAATGGTATTATGCGTGGAATGGCAGCTGCATTTGGGGTGGCTACTTTGGTTGAACTTGTGGTACAATCATTCTGCTAATTCATCTGGTTTCTTCAGCGGACAGACTGTTGAATGAAACTGAGATGTGATGGGAACTGTTGTTCCTGCATCCTGTATAGATTTCCACTTTTCTTATGGCATTGTGATATTGTTTCAGATTTACTCTCTTGGCCAGGAGAAGCAATTTCAAAGACTTCTACTTGGCCTTCTCTACTATGCTAGCTCTTACTCTACAGGCCAAAGACAATATATGGAAATTATTGCAGCTGTGAAGTATGTAAATTCGAATTATACACTTGGGACCCCTAAGTCCATCTCTGAATCTGGTGAACCCATTGTGAACCAGACTCTGGCTATAACTCCATTTATTACCTGGCCTTTATATGCTTCCATTTCAATAGGAGATCCATGATGTTGTTTTAGTTTTCAGATATCACTGTCAACTCTGACCCTATATTTAATAGTCCTCAAAATGTAGTTATTCTCCTTTCCCCAGTGTACAGTCATTCAAATAAGTGCAAGTGGGCAAAAGCCAGAGAAAGCATTACAATATATATTTGACATGATGTTTTCAGGGTGGTTCTTCCTGAGATTCAGCTAAGTCTTCAGTCAATGGTTTGAAAACTGGTACAGGTCCAGGAACTAGGCAAGAGATTGTAACTTTTTATTGGGGCAACCCCTTTCAGCCTCCTGTTTATCCATTTTTTTCTTTTAATTATGTATTTTAAGCAACACTCTCATTGGCTTCTCATATATTTTGCTCCTAGTGGCACCATATTTTATTAACCATGTTTAAACTCCCTCTTGGCTGCTGCTCTGACATTCTGGTCATTATAATTGTGATCCCCTATTGCTTCACGGCCCCATCTTTCTCACTACTACTGATGAACTAAGTTTTGAGGCAGCCTCTCCTATAGTCAACCCTACCTGTAAAGGGGAGCCCACACTGGGCATCTTTGCCGTGCTGGTGACCTTTTTACTAGCACATTCCTGGTGGCCTTGGGGAATGATAGATCCTCAGAGGCCTCTTATGGAAAATAATTTTCTAGTAGATTTTCTGGCCTCACATAATATATTTACTCTAGCATGTCCACTTTCCTGGGCCTTTTATTTCCTTTCTCCATGATCTGTTATAGCAATTCAGGTGTTTAATTTCCCCTAGCATGAGCCATTACTTTCTCTTGGTGTCTAGGAGTCACCCTAGCAAGGAATTTGCCCCACCCCCTTAGATCCTTTCCAGAGTGTTTAATCCTATTTTCTAAGAGAAGGCCCCAAAGTCAATAAACTCTCTACCTAGTATTATGTTCCAGCACTCTCTGCCAGTGAAAAGTTTTAGCAACTGCACTACCATATTGTGCCAAGGACTAATTGTGTCCCATATACCTCCTGGGATGGGCTCTTCTTTGCCACTCAGGCAATAAGGGATCCAGTTTTAAATCCTAACCTACCACTTACGTTTTTGGATCATTCCTGATACCACTCTGTCAGTTGGGTCCTTTGAGAAGTGAACACTGAGATGAAGACTGGAGTATAAAAATTTTCTGGAGCATAGCACCTGTTAAAGGAAAAGGCAAGAAACAAGATTGAGCAGAAAGAATCAACAGACCACAGTGCAGATCTGACAGAGTCTCTGAAAGCCCAACAGAGAGTTCCAGAATGAGGATTATTTACGAGAAAGGTCTTGCATTGTGAGCAAAAGTCTAGGCCCTAGTAGCATGTCTTGCTTGGTTATTGCAGGATCACCCCAAGAGGAGCATGACCTGAGCTCAAAAGCTGAGGCCAACCTGAAAGAGTTAATAGCTGGAGTTTAAGTGTTTTCTTAAAAAAGGATCTGAACATCTGAAGGATGCATTTCTATATTTTCCACAATAGATACTAAAACTAGAGAGATGCTAGAAAAAGTTAGATTTGTTTGGTATACTGCATGTTTCTTAATTACCTTGCCACTGTTTTAAGAATTGCATAGGAAGAAGTGTCAGATCAGAGCCTTCCCTAGGTTAAATTCATATAAAAATGTCAGAGATTGTAGATTTTAAGGGAAGGCCCAGGAAATTTGTCATGCCCTCACTGTCAGTAACAGGTTCTTAGTCAATGAGAAACATTGATTAGACTCTTATGAAATAGCTAATAGAGAAATTTCCTCTCTCATTCTGATATTATCAATACTGTAATAAGTTGACCACAGCAATTCAGTCACATTATTAATCTGGTTAATTTACTTCTGAAGCTTGCCTGAGATTCTAGGCAACAGGCTAGTGATTGTGTCTTCAACAAAAAACAGCCTCAGAGTCCTGTGGAAAAGACTGCACTAGCTCCTCTGAACTATGGGTATTTCAAAGAAGTCATTTTTTTTTATTGTGGAGTTATATTCCATTATATATATATGTATATATACATATAATCACATCTTTATTTATTCCTCTATGGATGGACACCTAGGTTGCTTCCATATCTTGGCTATTGCAAATAATGATGCATTGAACATAAGGATACATATATCTTTTCAAATTAGTGTTTTCATTTTTTGGGGTAAGTACACAGAAGTGAAATTACTGTGTCTTATGATAGTTCTATTTTTGATTTTTTGAGGAACCTCTATATTGTTTTTCATAGTGGTGGTACCAATTTTATAGTCCCACCAACAGTACAGGAGTGTTCTCTTTTCTCCACATTCTTGCCAACACTTGTTATTTGTTGATTTCTTTGATAATAGCTATTTGACAGGTGTAAGATAATATCTCAAATTGTACTTTTAATTTGAATTTCCCTGCTGAGGAGTGATATTGAGCATCTTTTTGTGTCTGTTGGCCATCTGTTGTTTGTTTGTTTGTTTTTGGAGAAATGTTTATTCAGGTCCTCTGTCCATTTTTTAATTGGATTTTTTTTTGATGTTGACTTGTATGAGTTTCTTATTACTTTGGATATTAACCCCTATTGGATATATCACTTGCAAATACCTTCTCCCATTCAATAGATTGTCTCTTCATTTTGTTGATAGTTTCTTTCTCTGTGCAGAAGCGTTTTAGTTTGATGTAGTTGCACAGAGACAGAAAACAAGCTGATGGTTCTTAGAGGGAAGGAGGTGGAAAGATAGGTAAAAAAGGTAAGGGGAATAAAAGTGACAAGCTTACAGTTACAAAATAAATAAACCATAGGAATGTAGTGTATATCTCAAGGAATATAATCAATAATATAATAACAACTTTATGTGGTGATGGATGGTTACTAGATTTATCATGGTGATCACATCATAAGTTATATAAATGTCAAATTACTACATTGTACATCTAAAACTAATATAATATTGTATCTCCACTATAATAGAAATGTTTTAAAAAAGAACGGAGTCTTGGGTACAGTCTTCTAAGATATGTTCCTTAGGAAACTTTCAGACTGTACCAATGGACCAAGTCAGGGTTTCCAGGAATCTCAAAAGCAGACATACTTCATCAAAGCTAATTGCTTCATCCAAGGCCCAATGAAATAAGAATAATTACAGTGGACTTAATAAACTATTGAGGGAAACTTTAATGTGCTAATTTATTCAGGATATTTTGGGTATTATTTTAGTGTTCTAATTTGTATTGTTTTTGCTTTTTCTTTTGTAAATATATGAGAGAGCCCTTTCTTTTTCTTCTGAAGTTATTTTAATTCTTCAGTTTAGTGCAGTCTGCCTTTGGGATCTGATTCTCACTGATAATCTAAGAAACCTAAGAACTGAGAAACATTATTTTACTGAATCTTCTTACTCTCATAGCAAACAGAATTTTTTTTTAAATGAGAATAATTCTCATTTAATCATGTATTACAAGGATTGACTTTATATAGAGATAAGGTCATGAATGAAACAATAGCTGTTGTCTTTAGCCTTGAAGGGCAGTCAACTGAATAATGACCATTTCTTTGGAGCCCAGAGGACCTGGGAACACTACACTGATCTAAAGTTCTTCACTCATCTCTTTTCATATAAAGCCCAGATCCCTTCTTAAAGAGCAAGTGAGGGAAGGATGGATTTGGCATGCTAGAGGGTTTACTTAAATACCTAGCATTGTTTGGAAATGCATGAGGGTGGTTAAGGTTGTCATCATGCCATGCTGCTGGCATTTTTTAGAAGGAGGAGGTAGGAATGAGGAGGGACCAGGGGATGCTAATGTCTAGAGCTCTAGGAAGAATTGTCCCACTCAGCATGTCACTTGAGTTATAACAAGAAATATAGAAAAGAGGTTGTCTAAATCATACCATCCATTTGGATTTAGAGGAGTGGCTTTTGTTTGTTTGTTTGTTTTTTGATATTTTTCTCCATACAACCTAGTGGGTAGGGTTCTTGAGGAAGATAAGATTAGTTTTAATCAAATAAAGAATTATCTTTACTATCCATATCCAACATCTCATGTGATTGGTCCTGTTGTAGCCATGCTTAAAAACATAGTTAATCCAAATGCAAAGTAATTGTAGCCATATATTTTTTAAAAGCTAAGAGTATAGATTCCTGGAAGGAGCAAAGGGTATTCTTTAATTAATTTTCTTTAAAATATGTTTTTATCTAGGGTGCCTAAATTTCAGATGATCATATTAGTCACATTAAAAA
Organism: Macroglossus sobrinus; assembly: GCA_004027375.1. NCBI lineage: Eukaryota > Metazoa > Chordata > Mammalia > Chiroptera > Pteropodidae > Macroglossus > Macroglossus sobrinus. The sequence goes on along the minus strand of PVKZ01000710.1, from coordinate 245,022 downwards.
GCTAAAGCTTTGACCTACTGTTGTGTGACTCAATTCATATCTTATTTTGAATGTTTTAACAAGCCTCCAGTGCTTATGTAACCCACATGTAATGACTTAAAAGTGCTCTTGGAACTATTTCTGACAGCTCCTTCGAAAACACTTTAATTGGGGTAGCCAACAGCTTTTAACTGCCACAGAGGATGTTTTGATATGGGAGACTGGTGGGAACAAAAACAAGAAACTCGCTAAAGAAGAGGGTTCTCTTGTATCACCCCCCACCAGTGTTTTTCTTTCTGATGATGTTTCCAGAGGCTGTTCGTTTCAGATAAATGTTAAGTTTCCAGAAGGCAAGTAGTGCTTTTTTGTGTAAGGGAAAGTAGAAGTAGGAGAAAACAGATTGTAGGAGAAAGTGGAAATGAAGAGGAAAATGGGGTCTAAGAGTAAAGAAGAGCAAAAAATGAACTTAAAAGCAGTGAAAAAAGATAAAGTAGAGAAATAAAGAGAAATGAAGTGGTAACAAGAATGGATATTTCTGAGTCATAATCCAGCAGGAATTATCAATAATGACCTAGTAGTGTAAGCAAGACAAAGAATCTTTTTTTTGGTGCAAGAGGAGGAATTAATTATAGTATGTGTTATGTGCTAGCATCTCATCACTGCCCAGGCCATTGGGAACCAGGAAGAAGCAGATTAGGCTTGACCGCAAATGGTGGCTTCTGTGAGAGAAGCTTGTAATGCCAATCCCAAATCCAAGACAGCAGTAGAACATGCTGGCTAAAACGTGATGTCCATGGAGTCAGGAATCAGGTGCAGCTGAGCCAGGTCCTCTGGTTTAAGATCTCTTACAAGACTGCAAACAAGGTGCTGGTGAGGGCACCAGTCATCTCAAGGCCCAACTGAGAGAGTCTCTTCCAAGCTCACTCACATGGTTGTTGGCAGGCCTCAGGTCTTCTCTGGCCATTGGCCGGAGTCATCAGTTCCCTGCCACTGACGTGGACCTCTCCCTAGGGCAGCTCACAATATGGCGGCTGGCTTTTATCAGAGTTAGCAAGTAAGAGAGGGCACAGCTTCATTTCAAAAGTGACATCTCATTATTTTTGCCCTATTCCTTTTGTTAGAATCAAATCACTAGGGTCATTGCACACATAGGGGAAGGGGCTGACCCAAGGGCATGAATATCAGGAGGTTATCTCAGGGGCTGCTTTAGGGTAAACCAACCTACCAAGCCTCAGTTTCCTTCACTCTACAATGAGGATAAGTAATAACATTTATAACATTTAACAATACAATAAACAACATTAAAGTTGTTTAAGGGTGAACTAAGATGATGATTGTAAAATGCTGAACACGGTGACTTATATAGAATAATAATTTTGAAATATTGACTATTTTTCTTCCTAGGGATTTTTTTACCCTTCCCCTCATGCAAGCAGTTCGTTTCCTTAGCTTATTCCTCAGGAGAGAGATATGGCAGACCAGAAAGCTGAAGGCCTGCTGGTCTTCCTTTTCTGCTCATAACTGCTCATAACTTCCTGGTTTGGTTTACAGAAGCCTAGATTCTTATGAAAACCAAGTTTGGAGATGGAGCCCAAATATATGGGAAAAACAGTAGGGAAAGGGCTGGTCCAAGGAAGAAAGTGTGGACTGAGTGCTGAGCTGTCTTCTGCTCAAATCAGGCATTATGTATTAGAAAGGTCTTTTCTAATTTTTTTGAGTAAGCAATTTGGTGAAAGTTATGGACATTTTAATAAATAATGCAGTGAAGGAAAATAGCCCAACTATGTTATGAAGAGGGAAAGTCTTTATAATCTCATTCAGTCCTGGAGCATGTGTTCAGTAATCCTTGGATTAATTAGAATGAAAGTATCCTGAAAAAGCAATAATGAGGATTTCACTGCCTGAAGTGTAGATTTATATTAAGTTAAAATTTAATACCACTTGATAGTATTTTAAAAGTCATATATCTGTAAACAGAAAATTAGATAACACTATCTTAGAATACTACAAGCATTCTATAATACATTCAAAGCTGTGCTAGGGAAAATGCTGACTGGATGGCTTAAAAGTTGGTGTTCAATATACTGGAGCATTTAGAAATAAAAATAGATAAAGGACATTTCTCATATTCGAGTGTTTAATCAGTAACTAGGAATTATTACAGCACAGGTCACAGTTAGAGTTACCATGAGGAGTCACCATGAGGAGTATGAAGTTATTAGGAATAATTAAGAATAATTAGGAAATTATTCTGTTTTTAAATTTTCTGTATAGTTGAGAATTTTTTGAAAGCTGATTTTTTTTCCCCTATTCAGTTAAGAGCTTCTAGAAAAGGCCAGATTTGACATGGTGGTTTTTAAATAAAAATTTTCTCTTAATTTCTGAAAATCTGCAAGGAATAGGTCCTTGTTCCACAAACCTGTCCCAAGGGACATGTTATCACAGTGGTTGAGATGACTGGCCCTACGGCAAAGGTGACTGCTGGAATGTCTGCTTTGACTCTGCCATTTACTAACTTTTTGGTCTTGGTCAGATAACTTAGCATCTCTGTACCTCAGTTTTCCTACCTGTAAATAGGAATAATAATACTACTCTAGCATATGGTTATTGTGAGAATGAAATGAGATAATATGTGAAAACCTGAGAACATTTTAGTTCAGACATGTCTGGTTTGTTAAACATGAATATATTATTGTTATATATTCACTTTCCTCCACAAAATGACTGTTTCAGTCTTTTCTGCTCATAACTGTCTAAAAAGCCCTGTTTGCTATTTTCATCCATTTTTGTTATGCCCCAAGACAGTTAATGGCTCCTAACATTCAGTTGTTCAAAGTACAGCTGTGGCAGTTTATAAAACTTCACTGAAGCATCCACAAGATGATAATATAATTCAGAAAAGGAAAACCTAAAGTGAAGCTTTAGGCGCCATTTCTCTTAGAGTCTATTAGTCCTGCCTTTCTAAATGAGCTCCTTGGCAAGCCATCTCTGTCCTTTCTTCTGCTTTGCTGCTGTGGTCTGGGGCTTGACTCATTTTCCCCAGATGGATGTTCTTTCACTCCTGCCCTTGCTCTCAGGGTCCAGGGTCTCTACCTGCTCTAGCTCCAGCTTTCTCAAGGAAAAGCAAAACCTAGCTAACATTATCATAGACTGCAGAGATAATACATACAACTCTCTTTTTTGCTTTGCATAATCTAAAGGCCCAATAAAGATGCATTTTACCAAAGAGCTGTCTTTCCCCCATAAGTTTCTGCTACCCCTAGAATAATAGACACATGTCAGTTGAATTTTATCTACTCTAAACTCCATTAAAAAAAACAACCTGTAATAATCTTTATCACAATTCCTAAATTAGTGTTTTCAGTACAGAGGAAAGTAGAGAAGATATTGCATCAGAATGATTGGGTTGTTTGCATGGGCAGCTGCAGCTCATTTCTGCAGGAGACCCTTTAATAAACTACGATGTTTTTCAAGAGAAATGTAATAATGCAAGCCACATAGGTAATTTAAAATTTCCTGGTAAATAAAAAGCTCAGGTAAAAGTAATTTTGATTTTATATTTTATTTAATAGGAGTATAACTTTTGCATATAGTCAATAAAAATATTAGTGAAATAGCTTACTTTTTTCTTCATACTACATCTTTGAAGTTCAGTGTGTATTTTACAATTAAGGTGCCTATGTATTTGGACAGCTACATTTAAATCACTCAGCAGCTACATTTGCTGGTAGCTACTATATTAGATAGCACAGAGAACATCCCTCGGATTTGCACCACCAGTGTGATCCTTCACTGACTGAGATCTGCTCCTGCGATAGTTAACATCTTCTGGCCGGCCATCATTCCAGCCCCTGTTGCTCCTGCAGCCAGCTAAAGGTCTCAGACACAGAGATGGCAGCGTTTATGCTAGAAAAAAAACAAAAAAACAAAAAACAAAAAACAAGTGGGAAACTGTCCACCAAGCTGCAGGTGACTCTGCAAAGGCCAAGGAATATGGTTACGATAACAATAGGATTTGCTACAACCACTTGAAATAGTAGCTTACACTGTACTGTTCCAGGGTAGCTAAAAACAGTCAAGCTAATTACAAAGTTAGGAGTTTATGAGAAAAATTACTAAACAAATGTTCTTTTTTCTTCTCAACAAAATAGGTCTCATTTATGAATATGAAATGATAACATATTATCCCCCTCCCCCATACTTTCTATATCCCCTATTTTAAACCTGCAGTTAGATAGAGACTATACTTGCTTCAGGAAAGGTTAGTGATAGGTCTGGAAATAGAAGCCACTTGCCCTGTTTGCTGGCTTTTGTATTCTGAAGGCGAGCTCCTCTGGAAGGAAGTATAGTATAGTCATGTGTTGCTCAGATACGTTCTGAGAAATGGATTGTTGGGTGATTTCATCATGGTGCGACCATCATAGGTTCACTTGCACAAACCTGTATGTATAGTATATACTTAGGCTATATGGTATAACCTATTACTCCTAAACTACACACCTGTACAGGATGTTACTGCACGAATATTTTAGGCAGTTATAACACTGATAATTGCGTATCTAAACATTTTAAACAATAGGAAATTAAATCAAGCACAAGAGAAAATGATGCATGTGTGAGACCTTGGCTGGTGTAACACATACTATTTTACAGCCAACATTGTTTTTTTTTTTTTTTTACAAGTAGAAAGAGTACACTCTAAAATAATGACAAAAATTATAGTACATATGACATTAGGATGCCTATGATGTCACTAGGCAATAGAATTTTCCAGCTCCATTATAATCTTATGGGACCATCATCGTATATGCAGTTTCTTATTGACCAAAATGTTACCCAGCACGTGCCTGTGTGCTCTAGTGGAGGGGGAGAGGCTCACATAGTGAGAGATGGAAAGCTGCAGGGATGGAGGTGGGTAAGTCTGCAAGTGGGGGAACTTGGGCCCCGTACAGTGGTAGTGCCTTGGCACGTTGATAGAGACAAGATGACAAGATTGCAAGAAGAATGACTGCTTATGCACCAAAGGTGGCAGGATCCTTGGTTAGCACAGATTTTATCCTTTAGGCCTGGTACAGAAGGTACAGCCATCATAAGTCAAGTACCAGTGGGCAGCTCCGTGGTGATCAGTGTGGACTAAAGACTGGGTGGGGCCTCCCTGGAGATATTACTCTGGGTAAACTCTAGACAATTTCAGGGCCTTGGGCCCTAATAAATTTGCATTTTTTTCTAGATTAGTTACTTTAAGGTGTCATCATTATCTCAGAAGCTTTCGGGAGGTTTTTGGAAAGGATGAGCGGGATTTTAAAAATCCTTTTTAAAGACTCCTTCAAAATCTTACATGATTCCTTCCTCTTCTGGTAAGAAGTATATAGTCCTTATTTTTGCAGAAGGGAAAATGTAAACACAACAAGAAAACAAGCAACCCCCCCTCCCAAAACAAAAAAAAACAAGCAGATCCCTTTCTTTTCTACGTGGTCTATTTCCAGACTGCTTTAGAAATTGACTTAACTAAATTAAATTAAGCCCTAGTTTCCCTGACGCTAGTTCTTTCAAGCTTAACTTTGAATGGGCCCACAGATGTATGAAAAGGTCCGAATCTATCTTTCTTACCACACCCCATTAGAAAATTTCTGTCACTAGCATATGTCCTTACATTATAGGTACAGTACAGTTTCATAAGAGTTGATTTGTGAAGAGAATTAAGGAATAAAAGTATAAGTTGAGAGATTAACAAATTCACATCAGACATATGTAAATATTTAGAAAATTTCTCTCAACTATTGTAGTAATATGTCTCTTGACTTTATTCAAGTTGCTTTTTCTTTATCCTACAGCTGAAGACAACTTTGTCTCTCCTGTGTTCCTTCCTTTAGTTCTCTTCTGCTTATTTATTCATTCATGAATTCAGTAGGCATTGGGTGCCCGCAATCATCTTATGAGTTTCTATTAGGTTTTTAACTCTTCACAGCATCCCTGTGACAGAAGGCAGTCTGTAGATGCAAGGCTATACCAGAGAGGAAGAAATGACTAGAGTAGGTAAGTCTGCAACTATGGAGAGCCTGGGCCCCCTTCAATGACTGTCAGCAAACTTGAGGGCCTATCACATGTTCTCCAGTGATTGCCCTGCTCTCACATCTGTTCTTCTTAATTTGTACAGGGAGCTATATTGGAATTATTTCATTAGATAGTATAAAAAATTAGAGGGCAAGAAGGAGTAGAGAAGGTATCATTGTAGTTTACCAGTAGTGTCTGATATATGTCTGGTATTTAGAACAAATAGAATAAATCGTCTTAGTTACTAGGGATCAAGAAACATTTCTTGAATAGTTCAATGGTGTCATTACTGATATTGCCATTTTACATTCAGATTCCAGAATATTAAAATAGAGAAGTTATTTGAGTGCCTACGTAGTTAGGCATAGTCCTTTTTTTTCCTTATAATATTGTGATGTATTTGTAATTTATTGTCCTTTTTTTTGTACAGATAAGATAACTGAACTTGAGCAACTTGTTCAAGATTACACAACCAGTAAATTAAGGACAGTGGATCCAAACCCAGGACATTCTGTCACCAAAGTTTCTCTTAACTTTCTGTCTTGATAATTGGCCAAATTTAAAATACTAACTAGCTACAATTTTATATCAAGGAGGAATAATTTTGTATACCATACCAATTTCACTTTAGGCATTCATAGATTGACACTTTAACTTTTCTTTTGTGACAGAGACATTTTCTTTTTATAAAGACATCTGCATGAAAATGAGCCAATTTCTTAGTGGTTTATCTGTTCACATTTTCCTTATTCCTTACCTGAAAGTACAAACCTCTTTGTATGAAAGATGACAAATAAAGAATTAATGATCAAAACCTGGAGGAAAAAGCTGCATCTAAGTGTCTCTGAAAACCAAAATGTGTTAAGCCAAGAGGAATGAAATCAAAATTAGTAATGCTTTTTTACCGGCAAACACAGTGTCTGGGCATGTGCCTGTGGGGAAAGGCATGGTAAAAGCAGGGACATTGTAAAATTTAGCTTCCAATGCTTTAGGAAGTCCTGTCTTATGTCATACCAAACACACTTAAATGTAGCCACATGTCACATTAAATATAATTTCTGTGCAGTGAACGGAATGTAAATGCTTTTCATAGCTTTATTTTTGAAGTTACTTAACTTATGTTTAGCTCTGATTTCTAAGAAATCATTATACTTACTAGGGAACCATTTTGAAATGAGAATATCAACCTACAAATTGCCATCCAGGATAATTCTTATTAATATTAAATTTAATGATCGTAGACATTTAATTATTTTGTTTAATTATTGTGTGTGTGTTTTAAGCCAATAACTTCTATTTTGTTTTTCAAACTAGAACAATGCATTTGAAAAAACAGCTTCATTGAGATACATACCGTACCCTTTAGCCATTAAAATATACAACTCAGTGGCCTTTAGTACATTCACATATGCTAATATGAAAACAATTTGAGAACATTTTCATCACCTCAAAAAGAAACACCATGCACTTTAGCTATTACCCTTCCTACTGGTTACCCTTCACTCCCTCTCCAGCCTTAGGCAACTACTAATCTACTTTTTATCTCTCTAGAGTTTTCAATTCTGGATCTTCTATGAACAGAAAAATACATTGGTCATTTGTGACTGGCTTCTTTTACTTAGTGTAATGTGTTCAAGGTTTATTCGTGTATCAGTAGTTCATTATTTATTATGGTTGAATAATATATCCATGTTTAAATGTGAGAAATTGTTAGACTAATTTCCATGGTGGACATTTTACATTCTTACCAGCAGTGTGTAAAAGTTCTGCTTTGACGACATCCTTATCAACACTTGTTATTATCTTGCTTTTGATTCTCACCTTCCAGAAGGTATGAAGTGGTATCTCATTGTGATTTTAATAACATTTCTCTGATGAATAATGGTGTTGAGCAATTTTTATGTATTTATTAGCCATTCACTGGCCCATCATCCTTGGGAAAATGACTATTTAAAATATCTGCCCATTTTAGGAATTAGTTATGTTATTGAGTTGTAAAAGTTCTTTTACTTTCTCAGTGTTATCTTTTGAAGCACAAACATTTCTGATTTTGATCAAGTTAAATTTATCTATTTTTCCTTTTTTTGCTTGTGCTTTTGATGTTGTATCCAAGAATATTTTGCCAAATTCAAGATCACAGGACTTACTTACCCTTTGGTTTCTTTTCAATGTCTTTGATCCATTTTTGAGTTAATTTTTGTATGTGACATGGGGAAAGGGTCCAGCTTCAATCTTTTGCGTGTGGCTATTGAGTAATTCCAGCACCATCTGTTGAAAGACTTCCCATTAAATGGGCTTGGCACCGTTATTGAAAGTCAGTTGTTGATAGGAACATGATTTTATTTCTTGACTCTCAGTTCTATTCCAGTTTATCTGTTTGTCTGTCCTTTTGCCAGTACCATACAGTCTTGATTACTATTGCTTTGTAATGAGTTTTGAGATCAGGAACTATAAATTTTCCTACTTTATTATTCTTTTTCAAGAGTGTTTTGTCTCTTCCAATGTAATTTGTTATGAACTTTAGAGTCAGTCTGTCAATTTTTATAAGTCGATTGAGATTCTTATTGGCATTTTGTTGAATCTGTACATCAATTTGGGGAGTATTGCCATCTTAACAATATTAAGTCTTTCAATCCATGATCATGGATTTTTGCCCATTTATTTAGACCTTTTTAAATTTCTTTCAACAATATTTTTCAGCTTTCAAAGTATAAGATTTGAATTTTTTTGTTAAATTTATTCCTAAGTATTTTATTCTTTTTGGTGCTTTTGTGAATGTACTTGTTTTCTTATTTTTATTTTCAGATTGTTCATTGCTAATGTATAGAAATACAATTGGTTTTTGTATATTGACCTACAACCTTATTAAATTTATTATTTTAGTTATAATAGTTTTTTACTAGATAACTTAGGATATTCTATATACAATATCATGTTATCTATGAATAGAGAGAGTTTTACTTCTTTCCAATCTGGTGTTTGTTTGTTTGTTTGTTTGTTTGTTTGTTTTGCCTAATTTTTCTGGCTTAAACCTCTGGTACAGTATTTAATAGAAATGGTGAAAAAAATTATTTTTGTATTTTCCCTGATCTTAGAAGGAGGACACCTAGCATCTGTCATTATGTATGGTATTAGCTGCACATTTTTCATAGATGCTCTTTATCAGATTGAGAGCATTTTCTTGTATTTCTTGTTTGCCATATATCTTTATCATGGAAAAGTGTTGTAGTTTTATCAGACACTTTTTCTAAATTTATTGAGATAAGTGTGTGATTTTTGTTTTTTGACATATGATATAATATGTTACATCAATTTTCATATGGTAAACCAACCTGGCATTCCTGAGGTAAATCCCACTTGGTCATGGTATATAATTATTTTATATGTTACTAGATTCAGTTTACTAGTATTTTGTTGAGGATGTTTGCATCTGTATTTGTAGGAGATATTGGTCTGTAGGGTTTTTTCTTGTGATGTCTCTGGTTTTGGTAGCAGAGTTATACTGGGTAATCATTTGGAAAATGTTCCTTCCTCTTCCAGTTTTTGAAAGAGTTTGTAAAGAATTGGTATTAATTCTTTAAGTATTTGGTATAATTAATCAGCAAATCCATCTGGGCCTTGGCTTTCCTTTGTGTGTATATATATATTTTTTGGCTAATTTATTTTCTTCACTCATTATTGATCTTTTCAGATAGTCTATTTCTTCTTGAATCATTTCAGTAGTTTGTGTCTTCCTAAGAATTAGTTCATTTCATCTAAGTTATTTAATTTATTGCCATACAGTTATTCATAGTACTGCTTTTTAATGCTTTTTATTTCTGTAAGGTCAGTAGTAATGTCTTCTCTTTCATTTCTGATTCTAGTAATTTGAGTTTCTCTTTATTTCTTGGTTGATTTATTATCTCATAAATTTTGGTGTGTTGTGTCTTCATTTTTACTTATTTTAAAATATCTTCTGTTTCCCTTTTGATTTTGTCATTGACCCATTGGTTATATAGCAGTGTGTTATTTAATTTCTGCATGTTTGTAGTTTTCCCTATTTTTTTCTTGTTACTGACTTCTTTCATTTTATTTTGATTGGAGAACATATTTTATATTATTTCAACCCTTTTAAATTTTTTGAGATTTGTTCTGTGTGCTAGCATGTGATCTATCCTGGAGAATCTTCCATATGTATGTTCTGTTGTCATTGGGTAGAGTTGATTATATAGTTTTCTGTTAAGTCTAGTTGATTTCTTGTAATTTTAGTCTTCTATTTCCTTGGTAATCTTCTGCATAGTTGTTCTATCTGTTATCAAAAGTTGAGTACTGAAGTCTCCAACTATTATTATTGAAGTCTCTTTTTCATTTCATATCTTTCAGTTCATACATCTTTTATAATCTCACTTTTCTAAGGCCCTCAGATATCACAAGTTAATACCACTGTGCCTGTGGTGCACAAAAAGAAAATGGACAAGCTAAAAGGTCTTCACTGACAAGGTCAAAATATCTTGACAGATGTGAACTTATTTTGTAACGATTATTTGCTACTGAAACCTCTGGATTTCTTGTAATCTAATTTCCAGTGGTCAGACAGGGGCCCACAATTCTGATTTCAAGAAAAGAAAAAGAAAGTTTTTTTTGCTTACTGAAATCTAAAAACAAAACAAAATTCAATTTGTGAACTTGGAGACAGAGTGTGATAAAAAGAGAAATCTATTTCTTACTTAGATATTTGTGTGGAAGCAACAAAACAAGAAAAGAACAAGAAATAATTACAGAGCTATGTAATTTATTATTATTTTAGAAAACTGGATAATTCATTCAAAACCTTATTTGCTTTTATCAAACCCACATACCTTCTAATTACTATTGCTGTGCTTAGATGCTCGAGAGCTTCAATAACAAAAGCGTTCCTTGAAAACGCTTTTTTCTACCCTAATTATTTTCCACTTTTCCTTCCCAAATGAGTTAGTAATAGATAACTTTTCTATGATCATCCCTTAAAATTATTATAAGACTCAGGTCTGGACATTCAGATTAGTTCTCTCTTTCTCTGGGGTAGTACCCTGGTCTCCTTTGCTAACTATAGTCAGAGGTGTCCTGAAACAACAGTGTGGATCCCCAAAGGTTTACCAGTAGAGAAGAGAAGAATGCAGGCTGTGATGTCATATTACTGCGATCCTGCCTTCTGTCCATGAGACATTTCATCTGCTTGTACTGAGAAGAAGAGTGAGGTCAAGGCATCATTTCACAGTGGCCTTAAGTGTGCCCTTAACATGGCATTGTGCATGACAGAATCCCCACTTGAGGCATTTGAAGTGGAGATACTGCTGAGGATTCCTTTGTCAGTAACTCTGGCAAAGGATCTTATGGAAAAATTCTGTGGACCTTTTGAACTTGTTTTTAATATATTAGTATTTAATGTCAGAACCAATGAGTAATAATGCTTAACAAACTTTAAATTCATAGCAATAAACAGTTTTTAAGCCAAAAAAATAGTCTAGTAAGAGTAGATGCTATGATGAGTTATGACTAGAAGTTAGTGTGAAGTAAGGACCTAGATAATGCGGCCTTGTTTGGTGGGTCGGTCAGAGGAGGACACTACATGAGAGTATCTAGCCCACCAAGATGCTGACATCCAGAGAGATCTGAGTGCTAAGGGATCAAAAAGACAGAGTGTATAGTAAATGATGTTTGCAAGGGGCCAAAGAAGACGTTTATTTTTTACTTAATTTCTCTACAGCTAACTCTGCCCTGTTGACACTGAACTGGGCATCATTAATTTCTGGATCTTAACACATAAAAGTCAAAACGTTATGTATTAGCTAACTAATTTTTAAATAACACCATTTATAACTTTGGGACACTTCCTCAGATTGCATCAACACATGACAGCAAGTAATGGTGGATATTTATCACTTTTAGTGATCCAAATGTGCACTCCCTGTACCTCCCATACTGTTTCCAAGGGTTAAGTCCTCGGGAATGCAGAGATTCTGGATCACTCACTTTGAGCTATTTGTAGGACTTCATGGTTTGAGAAATAAGCCTTTAGAAACTTAGAAATCTTTACAGACACGTTTAATGCCCCAAGAGAACCAATAATTCTAGAGAGAGTGTCCCTTTTGGGTACTCTTAATTGCATGCAGTTACCAGAGAGATCATGGAGGTAAAAATCATACCTAAAGCTCTGTTCCTAAAGCCCCAGACCTCTGCAATAACAGGTTGTTCTATATCTAGAGGACACAAGTAATGAAAGACCAGGCCTCTGGGCATCACCTTCAGAGTCCTAACCTACATTAAGACTGAAGAGTTGAAGGTTACCACAGGAAGCATATTTAGAAAGGTAGTATTGTGTGTGTGTTGGAAAGAAGAATCAAGGAAGAGGCCTATTCCAAATCTTGTGTGACTTTAAAGCTTGAATTTTTTTATTGAGCAAGTTGGAGCCAAATCCTCAATCTCAAAATTCGAATTGCCCTTAGAGTTACCTGGGACCATGCTTAGAACATCACAAATAAGTCACTGGAAATTCTCGACCACTATACCTGCTCATGCTTCATTTCTATTTTCCCGTATTCAAAATTTGAGGGATTATTTTTATGCTAGATTAAAGTCTAGACCAAATTTAGGCCTGAGATTCCTTCTAGCTTGTACTTTCAGCCTTCTTTTACCCCATTGTTTCTCTTAGGCCTCTCTTGATTTTATTCTTCTGGGGGTAGTGAAGAGAGACCTGATTCCTCAGGTTTTGGTATATAATCCTGTTCTTTCTCCCTGTAAAGATCAAATGCAGGGAAAGAACTTTGATCTCCTTTATAAATCATACCCTCTCTCCTCTCTCAATCCTCTCTTCCCTAACAGTGATGGTAATACTGAACATGGAGGATCTTTGTTTTAGCAGTGATCTAATGCAGGTCTTGACCTTAGGCTTGGATGAGATCAAAGGTGGCCTCTGCAAGGTGATAGCTCTATTACCATAGGAACTGAGAAGAGAAATTTGTTTAAAAAATTAACAAAGCAGCAATTTTAGGGTGATATATTTTCCCCATATTATGATTTTAGCAAACCATAGTATTCTTATACTTTACAGATGAAAAACTTGAGTCTCAGCCAGGTTAAGAGACTTGCCTGAGGTTTCAGAATGCTGCAACCCAGGCTTCTTTCCATTATACCAAGGTTACTCCTTGAGAGTTTATTATTTAATTTTTTTAAAAATTATTGTTGTGGATATTGTTGTGAATTTCCCTACCATAATATATGAAGTTAATCTGATTCAGATTAGAATAATTAAGTCTTGGAAACATTTCCCAATAGAAAAGGAAGAGGGAGAGAAAAAGGAAAAAAAATGTAGATTAAGTATTATGTATTAAAGACTATTTACGATAAAGAGCCAATAAATACCACATGGTTGTTTTATTAAACAAAGATTCAATTTAAAGATCTATAGAGACTAATTGAAAGAAAAGTGCTATTTGTAATTGGGTTAGAAAAGAGCACTCACACAAGTATGGAGTGTCTTTTGATCTTATTTTATTTTGTCAAATACAACACCTAAATGAACAGCTTCTGGTTAATGCCTTGTAAGGAGAAGAGTGTAAAAAATGATGATGATGGTGAAAAAAATGTCCTCTACTAAGAAGAGTTTGGGAACACAGCATATGCATATTTTGCCTCTCTTCTCTCCTACAACCCACTTCCTTCCTTTACCATGAATTATAGCCTGAGGGGCAGAACCAATATATATTCCCACTACTTGTATATATGTGTACCACTTTCTTTATTCTCATGTTAATACTGGGTACTGTCAATCCCTTTATAAATTTTTTCTACTCTAATATGGTAAAGTAAAATCTTATTTTAATTTGTGGTTTCCCAATTACTAATGAGGTTGAGTCTCTTTTTTGATAATTGTAATAATAGCCAACACTTACTAAGGGCGTATACCCTGGCAATTATTTGCTAAATTTCTTAAAGGGATTGTTTCCTTCACTCCTGAAAGTATCCCTGTGAGGTAGAATATCTGACCATTTTGCTTTTCAGATGAAAAGGCATAAAGAGATTAGTGACTTGTCCAAGGTCACACAGCTAGGAAGTGATAGCCTAGACTTGAATCTAGATAGTCTGATTCTAGAGTCTCATTCTCTTAATAGCGAGTTATACTATCTTTTTTCATATGATTATTGTTCATTTGGACTTTTCTTATGCAAATGATATGTTTTTCATATTCTTTGTCCTTTGTTTTATTTTCACAGCCACTTTATTATGTAATTTTGTTTTCTAAATCAGAGTGATGCTCCTCGATTGTGCTTCCAATGCCTTGGACTTAACAGATCAAAAGACCAACTTGTAGTACATCAACTGGAAGTGGCTTTAATAATTTTTAAAATTTCTCAGGCTTGTAGAATTATCATGTAGGAAATGATTAGGAACTATTTTGTATGTTTTGTTTTTATAATGGAGAAATTTCTGGGTCTTCATTCTTAATACCCCAAAATAGTAATTTAGAATGTTTGCTATATTTAAAAAATGGGTATTTAGTGGTTAGAACTACTTAAGACATACTTAAATTAAGCACTTAAAAACCCAGTCTTAATTTTATTTGTTTTCAAGGAGATGTAGTTGCCAGGAATATTTTAATCTTGAGAATATTGCATAATTTTAATTGGCAGAAAACATTTGTACCAACCAAGTTAAAAATTGCTCAGAGAGGCTTCCAAGCAAAATTGCCAATCTGAGATGTTGACTTCCTTTTTCTCTGTTGAAATAGTGAAGGTCACAGGTTCCAGTTAATATGTTTTGGTTATAAAAATTAATACCATTACAGAACAACTTCTGCTCTCTCTCTTTACTTTTTTGGATTCATTTGTTCATTGGTTAACAGATGCCTTTCAGTTAATGTCATTGCTTAATTTTTAAAAAGAATACAGAAAAGTTTTCTGCTTGACTTCAGTAACACAAACCAGCCAGAACACACATACACACACGCGCGCACACACCCATGTATTTGAAACCAAGTGAATATTTCAAATGTCATTTTCAGCTGTTTGTCTAGAATTATGTGACAACTGAAACTATGCTATTATGTCAGAAAGTAGGATGAAACCATTGCTAAAATAGTGGCTAAATATGGGCATTTCTTTCTAAATGTTTAGTTCACATCACTGCTATGATTTTTTCAGAGTGCCATTCATCAGCATGGCCACACCGACATAGTCCCCTGGGCTCAGGCTTTCCGTTCCCTCTTATCTGCTTCAGCCTAGGATCTTCTTATGCTTGTATATTTTCTTTCCTCTTGCTATCTCAAAACCATCTCATCTATTGCTCATTCTCTCTCTTTTAATATAGATTCTATGGAAACATGAGAGAAAAGTTTGAAGAGAGGTTGGGGGGAAAGTAAGCCACTGAGGCAGTCACTGTTCTCTTTTATACCCTTGTCTTCACTTAGCCTCAGGGCTAGTCTCAGATTGCTGGACGATTTCTCATCATCTCCCAAAACCTACCCCTACCCCCTATTCTGCTTCCTACCAAGACACTATGCCCCCTATGCTCTTAGGAAATGCATTGAGATTCTTTTGAACACAAGGCAAATTTTATTACACAAACCCGGCCTTATCACCTGTGTCATCTTTATCTTTTTCACTAGAGGTACAACCAAAGAATGAGAAAAAAACCTTAGGTCTATAGTAAGCAGTCTTTTAATTCACATTTTTATCCATTTATTTTTTCAGCATTATTAAGGTATAATTGACAAATAAAATTGTAGGATATTTAAAGTGTACAATGTGGTGATTTGATATACGTATATGTTTTGAAAGTCACATGTTATTGGTAAGCCACATTTTAGCTTTATAAAAAGTAAAGCTATGAGAAAAACCATAAAAATTGTTCTATGTTTGCTCTAAGTCCAAGAGAATAGGATAAATGCTGTGGGATTACTATGTTCCTCATTTGGCCAATGAAAGGCCCTAGATAGAAGCAAAAGATGTAGTATTAAAAGTAGAAGTAGCTTGGTCAGTTCTTTAGGTTTTCAGGATATAGGAAGGAGGTGACAGGGCATTGGCCAAGATAGTGGCTTTTTTATCGTCACTCCCAGGAGCCCCTGACTCCAGTTCCCGAGATCCTCATCAAGTCTTACTCAGCAGGAGCCCCTCTCCAGGCCATAAGAACTACATCAGAGAGCGGTAGGGAGAGAACTGTTGGAACTAGGGCTGAGTTTACTCTGTTGACATGTTTTAATTTTTTTTTCTTTAAATTTGAAGGTTTTCAGGTGTGGAGTCCAGTTTACCGCTCCCTGTTAATAAATACACAATAGTTTCAGTTATTTATGTTGTCTTCCTGATCTTGAAGACCTTTATGATCCTGATGACAATTCCATGGCTGGAAATAGGGTACAGGAAAGTGTGTTCTTTCTTCTTTCCAAGGCTTATGTAGGGTGAGGCCTTTTATGGCTGAATCTTAGAGAAAAGGGGAAAAGCCTGCGATGATGCCCTGTAAGTGTTTTGTTTTCTTTGTATTGTTTTAAATTTTTTTAAAACTTGACTTCTGAAGCTAATCCTATAGACTGCATTCTCTACCATCATTTACCTCCTTTCACACACAAGCCTCCATTTTGCTGTGTACTGACATTATTCATATTGAAATGCTGAATACAGTTTCCTACAGGGATGTATATGTCCACATATATAGTTATTACTCTTTTGAAAAATCAATAACAACAAAATAGAGCAAAACAAGTTCTGACACAAACATGCACATACCCCTGACCTTTGTGATTTTTTTCTCCAGCAAAAATAGCATAACTGTAGAGAAATTTGTTTGTTGAAAATTGTAGTTTTAAATGTAATTTATTTAAATGTTAGTAATTTAAATGACAGTATTTGTTAATTAGGATTTTTAAATACATACCCTTTTTTCTTAATATATAGCCTATAATTTTTTACATAATGTAATAGAAAGTACTACTACAAGGAATTTCAAACCTTGACCTCATTCTTATTGTAACTGGCAGTGTAATCTATTTTCTTTTTGCTGCTGGCTTTTATTGGTAGTATCTGGCTGAAAAAAAAAAAAAAACATACAAGAGTCTAAGAAGAAGAGTCTTTTTTTTTTTCTTGGTAATTGCCCTGTAGAATCAACAACCAAGCTGTGAGCTATCTTAACTTCATCTCTAGGGAGGAGTGGAGGAGAGCTGAACACAAATTGAAGAAAAATGTCTGATAAAAATAAATAAGCAAGTTTATTATATGAGGTAAAACTGAAATTTAATAAAAAATAGTGCGCTTTTTGTTGTACCTGTGAATAATATCCTATAGAAATCGGTAAGAACTAGAAAATGGTTAAGATAGTAAATTATGGTTTTGTATTTTACCACCTTAAAAAAGTAGAAGGAAAAAAGAAAAATTAGTAAGAACTGAGGCAAGTTAGGAATTGTAACTTGATAGGAGAGCTTTAGTATCTGAAGATCACAAACTCATTCTGAGAATGGCTGTTCAAATAAAATAAAGAAACCAGTTAGCATGTGTTCAAATTCTTCAATGTCAACTGCAGTTAAGTGTGGATATTTTCACTCTTTAAACTATGATAGCTTAATCAAAACAGCAGGAACAGCAAAGCAAAAGAAGAGAAACATAAAACTTGTGTCAGATAATATCCATGAAAATTGATACCTTCCAGTGGCATCCTGTGCAAAGTGCAAGCAAATGTTTTAATTGGGTGAAAATCAATCAAACATCCATTAAGAAGCTGCCTTAATCTCACATCATTATGTAATGGCAGTTGTTGATTTTTGTTAACCATCATTGAGAAATGTGAAGAAGAAATTGGAGTAAATGGACATTTTGAAATGACGTCGTAGATCTGTAAAACCTGCTCTGAAGTTGTTATAATTCTGTCCAGCTCATTTGTTGTACTTTTTGGAATTTCTGTGGTGCTCATCAGTAGGGAGAAGAAACTAAGACTAGGAGAACCTGGAGAGAAAAAACAAGTTTTTGGTTCTCTTAGATGTCGGATCTTAAACTTCTTTTGGGTTATGGATCCTTTGTAACTTTATTGAAAATTCATTTGTATACATCCCAAACTATCTGTACATAAAATTAATGTTGAGGGTTCATAGATTGTCTGAAACTCATCCATGAATCATCCGGAATTCTGTGGACCTAGAGTTAAGAACCCTTCTCTAAGATTAACCTTCAAATTGAGTAGTTAGCAGTCTGATCCCAGAGTAAACTTTGGCCCAGTGCTGGTCCAGTCTGGAAGATGGTAGATAGCAACAGGAGGATTTAGACAGTGCTGACATGCAAAGCTAGGGAGGCATGATAACAAATTCTCTAGATGATCAAATTATTCCAAACCAGATTCCAGACTTCAGCTGAGATTAGAGGGGACAAGGCTCCATCTCTTCATAAATTAGCAGTTTCAAATAGTTAACCAGGTTTATAGTCTTTATTAAACAGGACAGCCCTAACAGCAGATGGAGTACCAAGCAAGAAATTAAAGGAGAGCTCCTAGCCTGGGCTAACCCACTAGGGATATGGATAGACTGCACTACTTAGAGGGCCCACTGGAGCTAAGCACTTATGCTTGCCAAACACCATATCTTTAGCAACAAACTAAATTTACAAGCATTAAGGAGATTCTTTTTGTACTTCGTGTCATGGTTGTAATTATTTAAAAAATTTCTGAGCTAGATCTGTGGGTAAAGAGTATCAGAGACTAATATTGAATATGGCCAAAAATATGAGGAAAAGTTAATAGTACCTGTTCATTTTATTTCTGGATATGAACTTAACTGAAGTACATAGACAGTATGGCAGTATCATTTACCCTTTACATAGAAGGGTACACATAAAGCTGCTTCGTACAGAAAGCACTGTTTTTCTCCTTGGATGAAGGGCAGATTGGAGCTCATCATATTGTGTGGTTTTCTAGCAGATTCTTTGTATCAACCCAGTTCTTAAGCATGATGTTATTTCTTCTCTTCTAAGTCAGTGACTGAGGCTGTTCTTTAAGGAGAACATATTTATTATTTTGTAATTTTTCCTCCCTCTTAATGGCTAGCATTATCAGACTCATTCCTCTGAGCATGGCCTGGGTCTGACTCAGTGTGTCATCTCGCATATCCACACCTGCCACATTTCAGCCCTGCACTGTCGCACATAAAAGTCCAAGCAACATGCTGTTTAAGTGGAGCCATGCTGACAGTTTCGTTTATTCAAACAACATCTGTGAGATTTGCATGCATTAACATTCAAATGACAGAAATCTAGTTTTTAATCAAATAAAAAGTTAAAGACTGGTTCATTTTAATCATGGGCAGGCCCTCAAGAAGACTCACATCTCCTCATTAGGATGAATCAGTGACTGTTATTTTACCAAAGGTTTTCCATCTAGCCTGCCAATAAATTTAGGCCAGAAAACCTAACGGGGTATGCAAATAATACTATGTTTCTTATTATTGAGAAATTGCACTCAAGTAATTAGAACCTCATTAAGTGTCCCCGGCACTCACTGCACTGGAAGAATCTATTTTCGAATTGCTAGGTTTGCCCAAACTTATCCACATACCTGCTTCATTCTTCAAGAGGATGGGATGTAAAAGGCATCGTAGGTTAGAATGACAGTCATTTTTCAAGGATTGGTTTTGGATAGTCACATAATGATTACATGCTTTGTGACCTGAAGGAGACTGAAAAGGATGATGGGAGGAGATGGTGGGTGGGAGTCAACATGCAAAACATAGGGGTGCCTATCAATTCAGTCTGTTGTGGAAGCTGATGGCCTTATCTTTGTGTTGGAGGATGAATACTTTGCAGAGAGCTGATCATAAGTATGTATAAGGACGATTTAGAGAGTACCAGTTATAAAGAAGGTGGCTTTATATAACCTTCTTATTTGTATAACATAGCAAAGTAGTCTTAGAGACTGAGTGATGGCTTTTTTTGTTGTTGTAAATGCTGAATCATAAATATAATTCTATACATAACCCTAGAGTATATAATTTTTTTAACTCTTTTTCCCAGGCCATCCCTAGAAAAAAATTGGGAGGTAGAGCAGAAGGGTCCAATGCCATTCTGTTCTTTGTTTCCAACCCCAATGCCCACTCCCCCTCAGACACTCCCTGAGGCCTTGGGTCTCCTTTCTTTCTTATCCTTATCAAAGCCTGAATCTTGCTTGAAAAAAAAAAGTCAGAATTATATCCACTTCCACATTAAGCTCAAAAACTAAATGATTGCTAACTTTTTGCCTGAAACAAACAAAGAACCAAACAAAATATATGTAAACAGTGTTTTTCAAGACATTAGACAATGGATGGTAATTCTGAGAAACAGGGCATAAATCAGGTGAGCCCTCTGATGGCCCACCCTTAGTACATTGAGAGAGCACCTGGGTTGTGATGTGCTGGGAAGGGAACCCAGGTGTAGACTGGTAGACTCTCTAGAGATAAATGAGGATGTTTGTAGTTGTCTCTGTGACTGGGGATGCTGTAGACATCTAATGGACAGAAGTTGGTGGAACAGTCCTAAATAAAGAATTTTTCTGAGCCAAATTGTGCAAGTGCCACTAAGGAGAAACAATGATAAATGTTTTCTGCCAAGAATGCCAAGGAAAGTTAGTGAATATCCAAGACTTTAATGACACTGAGATGCTGAGGATAGAACAATATCTGTAGATATGAGCAGAATTCAATTAACTGTTCAGTTTAAGAATTATTTAATGAAGAAAATATTATGACAGTATGTATTTTGTCCAGTCTGAAGGCTTCAGGGAGAATTTTTTTGTTTAGGGTGTTGTAAAAACTCATTATCCTGAAGCACCCATTCATTAGTAATATATTCTGATCTCTTTTAAATTTTAGTTTTAGTTTTATCCTGGCATTGCCTTTTGTGAACAGGAGTCTTAAAATTAAAAAATATATATAATATATATATGGTTTTAATGTGGCTTCATGAACTGAGAGTCACATTCCTGCAGACGAAATGGCACTTCAGGTAAAGAGCAGGCAGCTCATCTCAGAGCATCCTAATCATTAATTACAAGTAAACCTCTTGTCCTCTTGGTGATAAAGGAAAAGAATCAACTCTTCCTAGTTAATGACTATATTAATTATGAAAGCAAAAACATAATTATGCTACAAAAACAAACCCTTAGTTTCAAAGATGATTTTGTCTTACAGTTTATTAACAAATCAGTATTGTGTCTTAACTGATGACTGGCATATTCAACAAATCACTTTTATAAATAGCTTGCCTTTGATGAGGAGAGTCGAAGATAACTGTTGGCTAATGTGCATTTCACTTCCTTCCCTTGATCAGTGTTCCTTGAGTGTATTCTATGGAGAGGAAGAGTGCCAGATGCTGAGACACAAGGTGAACAAGACAGACACTGCCTTTGCTCCTTTCCTTCTGTAAGTTGCTGTCATTTCACGAAATTGAAGTGGTTGGGGCTGGAGAGAGTACTTCGAAAGTGGGTTTAGTATGGAAAGAATACAGATAAAAAGTCACTCTGGGGGTAGAGTGGGATCTGGGGTCTGAGGAAGAGCTCTGGCACCGATATAAAACCCTGAGTAAATCACGTTACCCCCTGGGCATCAGTTCTTTCAGCTGTGAAATGAATGAATAGTTCTTTGATTTAAAGGTGTTTTTTTTTCAGCTTTATTTATGAATGAAAGAGAGCTGCTCTTTGCCCCCAAGCGATGAGTTTTCCTCCCAAAGCAAAGTTTATGTGCTAAACAGAGTCTGTGTTTTTTCCAGATGACAGTTTCCCCGCTACACCCTGTTGTACAGAACAAGATGAGAGTGGCTGAAATCGTGGAGTTTTCATTCTTTTCTACTGATCTTTTCCCATTAGGTGAGAGTCATGGTTGTCCTGGATCCCTTAGGAAATATTTCAGAAGGCTTAAGGCTCTTCAGTTCTGATGATTATTCATTTAGTTCAATGCATGGACAGGCCCAGTGTTCTTACATATTTAATTCATCTTAACAAACTCTGACAGTCTGGCTTGCCTAAACTAACTTAATGCATCTGTAGCTTTATTGAGTATCTTTTCTATTATTCTGGTTTAGCATTGATACCCTATAATTATTAATATAAAAACTTTGACTATTTCAGATTTTCATTTATAAGCATGGAGAATAATAGCATTATTTGTCATAGCAATACTTCAGACAATACCGAAGACACTGTAAGAATTCAATAAATGATAGCTTTTTCTTTATCTGATTACTAAAGTTTTAAAATATTTCAGTGTTTGGTAGGACAAACATCCTCTCATTATTTTAGCTTTCAAAATAGTGATTGGTTGTTATCACTGAATAGTCTTATGGATGACATTTAGAATGCTTTTATCAAGAACCAAAGGGAGTGAGGGGAAAGGACACAACTGTCATCTTTACGATGTACATTTCCCCCTCTATTTCCAGTACCTATTGCTATGAAACATGCCATAATAGCACTTAGTGGCTTAAAACAAGAACAATTTATTATTTCTCACAATTCTGCTTGACTGGGCTCAGGCAGTACTTCTACTTCGTGTAGTGTAGGCTGTGGTTGCTTATGTAGTCATGTTCAGCTGGGAGTTCTGCTACTGCTGCGCCAAGAGAGTTCCATAAGGCCTCTGTCACACATTTGGAGCCTTAGTGTTCACAGTAGCCAGGATGCCTCAGGTCTTCTCCGTATATCCTTTCCCTCCAGCTAGATATCATAGACTTCCTTCCAGCATGGCAGCATGCTTCTAATACTGCAGAGGTGGAAGCCACGGGTTCTCAAAGCCTGGGCTCAGGGTTGCTCGGTATCACTTCCACTATACTCTGTTAGTCAAGAAAAGTCACAAATCTAGCCCAGTTTCAAGGGGAGGAGAAACAAATTCCATCTTTTGATAGAAGGGGCAACATACATATCTAGGGAGGGGAGAATTTGATGCAGCCTGGGAATGGGCTGGGAATGATGTTAGCAGGATCAGCAGTCAGGAAAAAGAGCTGAGCTTGGAGCAAAAGAGAGGGAGGAGGCTCAAAGTCATCGAAACCTCTATATCTGTCTGTCACTGCAAATGGCTATTATCAACTTCAAAGAACAAGAGCTGCTGCTTCACTTTTACTTCCCAAATCTCATTCAGACATCTTGTTTGGCCAGTTCTAACTCAGAACCATACAGAAAAGAGGAAGCTGGAAACAGCTCTAGCTTAAATATACTGGAAATAGAATGATCCAATATGTTCATTCAAGAATATGGTTTATCTGTCCATTCAAGTCCCCTTTTATATCATTTAATGGTTTTTTAATAGTTTTGTTCATATAACTTCATTTTAGTCACATGTGTTTAATAAAGTTTTGTTGTTTTTATTACTTTACTGTATTTTGTTTTCTATTTTTGGTGATTTATATAGTGCTTTTTAAATATGTTTTCACTGAAATAATTCTCATAGCTTTTTCACCAGTACAATTGTATTTTGTAGACAAAATATTTGTAGACATTGAGTTTTACTTTTTTATTTTCAAGACTTATAACTCATATATTTTTAAATTCTAGATAGACTAGCACTGCAAAGGAGGCTTTCTGCTTGAAATTCATACTTTATAGGACTCCACATATCTCAAAAGTACACAAAAACAAATTTATTAAAGAGCTTATGAGTGTCACTGCCACTTGAGATTCTGTACCCAATGCTGAAATAGTACAACATATAACCTTTAACATCCACTTTTTTGGCTAACACTGTTCAGAGTCCAGAGAAATGCTTCTTCTGAGTTTTTGCCCAATGTCCTTGAAACAAATGCCAATAGAAGGTTTTGGGGATTGTGCCACTGTGCAGGTTCGTGGATTGTGCTACTACTGACACTGGTGATGGACACTGTTTTGAAATGCAAGGAAGTTTTGAAAAATTTAAGTGCTTGGGTCAGACAAAAGACACTTATTAGCTAGAAAAATCTTTTCGGTTATATAGTATGGATGTAGTAGAATTTTGTAAGCATTCATTTTCTTGCTTCTCTTCGTGTTCTAATTCATAGTTATGGTGGTACTTATGAATTAGTTCAATGTTTGCCATGGTTGCACTTGGCAGCTGAGGAATTTTGCAATATTAAACAATTTACATTACTCTAAATATTATATATATGGAGATCTAGGTATAACATGTAAAAACTAATGCAATTCTTTATATTACTATATAGATCCGATGTTACTTTAATGATGCTTAAAACTGCAATGTATTATAAATTGACATATTGAAGATAAATATTTCATAATATTTTTAGTAACGACAATTTATAATATGTGACCCATTACAGTGTTCAAACATAATATGGAGAATTTATGGACATTTCTGAATTGAAACTTTGCTTTAAGATTTTTATTAACACTTCCTGTTGCTGTTGTTATAGCAAAATGAAATTTTTCCAAATTGAAGTTGGCAAAAAAATTATCCAAGGCCTATAATGACTCAAGGAAGATTTCCTAATTTGGTGTTACTTTCAATAAAATACAAATAATTTGAAAGTCTTGACCATAACAGTGTAAATAGTGATTTCATTGAAATGAACTAAGATGATGAATATATGTAAATTTTACAAATTGTGACATAATTAGGGAATCTAAGTATCTAATAATTAAATCCAGTTGTCTTTGATATTTTGATGACATTAACATCATTAAAAAAATCATTGGTTTTTACAGCTTAAAAAATTTTTTCATTAGAGATGGTAAATAAGTGGAACCAAGAAACAGGTTTTAGACTATGGATGCAGCTGTGAATCACTTTAGCACATGGACTGAAATGCTACTTTGGGACGCACTCTAAGATAGTGACCTCACTCACCAGGAGAGGTATGTTTGTCAAGTTATCGAGTAGAACATATTTTAACTAACAGCTTTTTTCCCTTGATTTTTAACTTCTAATTATTGAGTCATATAGAACATGTGCCTCATTTTGTTTTCTTGTCGAATCCATAAAGGCTGGAGGAAAGCCTGACCAAAACCATATTAAAGTTGTAGTTAAATTTCTGCCTTGATTCTTAATTTAATAAAAAGGCTTTTATTATTTCAAGATTTCTTATGATGCTGATTATTCCACTAGTCGGATTTGTTATTTGGTTAGTTTCTTAGCGGAATTATTTCCTTGAGTAAATGTTTTAGGATGAGTTAATAATTGTTATGCTTTCTATATGAAGAAATACCTGGAAATGTCTTTTTGTTGTGCTCACATATTATTTCTCATCTATTTAATTTTTATGTCGCTGTCTTCTAAAATATGTCGATTATTTTTTATACTTTATGAAGATATACTGATAACAATGTGATTTTTGTTTTTTTATTCCATTGAATTCATTCAACAGTTACCTATTGCTAACCTTCTATTTGTAGTGTAGATAACTTGGTTTCTCCTCTTTGGATTTTTTATGATTTTGATTGTTGAAAATTAAATTATTTTTTATTTAGTATGTTCATCTCTTTATCCTTTTCTTCTGAGCTAGAGGAAAATTTCTGTAGCTGGTCTCATTCATATTTGTGGTATTCCAGTAGTATGGAGGCTGCTATTTGCTGTCACCATAATGTTTGTAATTTAGCTCTTGCTTTTTATTTACAAGCAGTTTTTTGCTCATAGCAGAGTCTTCTCTCTTTATAGATATAGTGTTCTCTTAAAGGTCTTAGAGAAAATAAATTGTATTTTAATTATTTCTTAAAAACAAATGTTTCATATGAACATATTTATTTCTTATTCAACAAATATTTATTGAATGTCCATGTGACAGGCATTGTTTAAAGCACTGAGGATATTTTAATGAGCTACAGAGCTTTGATATTAATATGTGAATATGTCAATGAGCTGAAGGGATTTTAAAATTCTTGCCCTTGGGGAGCTTACTTACATTCTAGTGGGGGAGGAAACATAATCAGAGATGAATATAACTTTTTGAAGATCACATGATTATTCACTTGTTTGGTGACTTGCTGGTAGTTGTACTCACCACTGTGGGTACACATCAGAATCTGCAGGGCAACAGATATCAGGCAGAATCTGGAGGAGTCCAGACACAGCCTTCCAAAGTTCTCTCTCCCAGGGGCATATACAGCATCTGCTTCTTCCTCCAGCAATGAAATGAGCAACACATTCAATGGCATTGTTTCTGCCCAGGGAACCCCACTTGAAACTCAGAGTCCAGAGTTTTTGTTAGGGACCAGTCACATAGGCACACTCTGCCCATGCAACCAATCACATATTACCAAAATCCAGACTCTCATAAGGAAAATAGATGTTTATTGTAAATCATACTGTTATTACAAATAGCTTAGGCATACAGAGATCAGTGCCCCAGATATAGAAGCCAGCCTAATCAGTTAGTAAAATAGGGAACATTCCAAAATCCAAAGGCCAGTCCCCCAAGTAAGCCCCTTTAAAGAACGCCATTAGAGCTCTTATGTGAATAATTTTCTGCACAGTAATAACAAAATCTCCTTTTAATATAACATGATAAATACCATGAAAAAAAATAGAGCAGGGTAAGGAAGATTGTTTATCAGGTGGAGGAGCAATAGGCAGATAGATTATAATTTTAAATAGTTTGTCTTAGCAGACTTCTTTGAAAAGGTGGTATATTTGAGAAAAGGCATGAAGGAGGTAAGGCAGTGGGCCATGTGGATAGCTGGAGAAAGGGCTGCATTATAGAGGAGCATCCAGTGCCAAGATCCCATGGCAGGAGAGGGTCTTTTACGTTCAAAGAACAGCAAGAAGAACAATGTTGCTGGAGCAGAACATATGGAGGAGAGGTTAGGAGAGATGATCACAAAGGGAATACTTGGATTTTTATTTACTATGCTATTTTTTTGTTTGCTTACATGAAGATTTCTATTACTGGGAATTGCAGTTGGTTCTGCCAAAATTTCATGCCTTTGTTGTCAAATTTTTGTCCCAAGCAGAGACAGGTTTTCATTAAAAATTTTTTTTTGTACTGATAGATTAAAAATTATCTTGCCTAGTTGAAAGGGGTGTATATTGGGGTTGGGAACTGTTTATAGCCAGAGGCAGTAACACGGTGCATTGCCTAATTTTCATAGCAAATGAGATCTCTTCCTTTGCCCCCCAAAGCTGCTCCTGGACCAGCCCTCACATCAAACTGAATTAGGAGTATTTAGGTTATATTGGAGTTCTGGCTGAGGAAGGCAGTAGACCTGGTCAGGGAATGTATTTCAGATCTATGTTTGTGAGCGTCGGTGTGAGTTAGCTGGAGCAGTGCCCCCTTTAATGGGCAGCAGTGCCTTTATTGGAATCTCTTATTGCGATTCCCTTTTGGATCTGAATATATGCATTTGAAGAGGGCTTTTTCAACCAGGGACATCTAAGAACAGTCTCTAGACTACAGATGTGCCTGCAAGTCTCCTTCAATACATGGATTGTAATGCTGTTTTAAGAAGCATTCTAAGTAGTGCCTTCCTCACTCACCTGGAGATTGATAACTGATGCCTACTGTGGTACGTGGGGAAAGGGTAGGCTCACACCTTTCAGAGATTTGTCATCTCTCTTCTAGATCTAGTGGAAGAATGACTATGATGATGTAGTTACACACACTGTTAAAAACAAACAAAGGAACTCTTGGGAACTAAAAAGAAACATTCTGATATCCCTCAAATGATACCAGAGAGCCATTATTACTTATAATACCCAAGTTGTGTGTTGTACCAGCAGCAGCATAAGCTTTCTTGCAGTTAATCTGGATTCTGTCATCCTGTAATGGAGAAGAGGCCCAAGAGCCCCTGCAAACATTAAAGAATAGCACAGTGCTTAGAGAGAGGCCAGGTTAAATTGACATGTAAGAGATCCAGAAGAAGATGTCATCAAAGACCAGAGTATGGCTGCAATTTTTTTCTAGTTGTTTATGGTTAGAAGGTACTTGGAGAAATTTGGGTTAGAAAGACAACATATCTGGGACCAGATATTTATTGAGATCTAAATGCTTAACTTTTCAAGTAGTTCTCCATATGTGTCATAAGTTGTAAGTCCTCAGTGGCAGGAACCCTGTGTTATTTTTAGTTCCAGTTCTCAGCCAGGGCCTGTGTGGGTGCTCAATACACATTCGTTGAGCAACAAGCTGTTGTTGGTCAATCCTATGACTTCTGAGTCTAATCACTTGTTTCAGACATTTTTCTTTCTTTCTTTCTTTTTTTTCTTTCTTTCTTTCTTTTTTTTTTTTTAACATCAAGAGCTTAGAAGTATGCTATGGAAAGCTGTTTGCTCCCAGGTCAGTCTTTTTAGGAATACCAGTGAATAGCATAGCACTATCATTTGCAAATCTGCAGGCCCTCATCTGAAATCTCTGGAAAATAATGTATTCCTTCCAGGGAAGTTATGAGGATTAAATGAGATGATTCACAGTTTCCACAGGCACTTTGGTGGAACATAATAAATGTTCATTTCCTTTCCTCCTTTCAAAACGTAATAATTTAAGGAAAAATATAGGCCAATCTAAAAGATGAGAATAAGGTAATTAAATTCAAAATGGCCTTTGAAGTTTATTAATGTTGAGTACTGTTGCTTAGATATAGTTTTGAGTTTCTTGTTTAAATGTAGCTTAAATCAAGCTAAGAATCAATCTTAACATTTTCAATTAATTTTGGCACAAATAGAGCTAGTTTGCTCCTTATGTTATTACTGTCTGGAATCCTGTTTTCTAAGTTTCATTTATGACTCTGGAAAGCTTTTTGGTCTGATCTAACGTGCCTTTAGAGGACAACTACATGTAAGTGGATGTCAGAGAATTCTATGAAAGTTTAGACTATTATTTTGAGTATGTATTGCTCTTAAAAAATAAAGACATTGATGCATGTGTAAATCGTTAAGATAATTGAAATTATGTTGACTATGCCCTAACATTATCAGAAGATTATAATAGTAATAAAATAAAATTATTTCATTTTTAATGTTACAGGATTATGCCCATTTCTGTACTTCAAGGTAGGAAAATACAACATACATTAAATGGCAAATTTCTATCATTGTTCAGTCTCTGAAAGAATTGTTTTAGTCCTTAGGACTATCACATAAAATTAATTTTTACTGAGTTCCTGATTTGTAAATGTACCAGATAACAAGAAATGAATTATTAAGAAGATTGAAAATGAGGATTATTCAGTTTTAATGAAGCTTATTTTTTTTTTAATTTATAGCTGTTACATTGTAAAGGAAAAGGCCAAAGTTAATTCATGAATCAGAAATCATATTGCTCTTTCATAATGTACTAAATATTGAATTTAAAATTTTATTAAGAAGCTACTCCCTACATTTTTAAGCCTCTAGAATATATTTCAAATCTGAAATTTTAGCAATTTTGATACTTAGTTGAGCTCTAATTTTTAAAAAATATTTGAAAGTAATTTTTTTTAATAAAATAAGCCTCTGGCAACATCAGCATACAGGAATACAGCCGAAATAAATTAACTTCATGTTTAAAATCTCAAAGGACTTAAGATACTGACTGTTGAAAAATATATTAAAGGAAATATTTCCTTCTATTTGTAAAAATAGCTAGTTTGAAATTATGCTTTAAAGAAACAATTTCAATATTCATGATGAATGTGAAACAGTATTATTGAATACTGAATTGATATTTTTATTAGACTATCTAGAGACCTCTTAAAATTATTGTAAGATTGCCTAATAGGATCTTGGTGTTTTGCATTAAATTTCTGGAAATTTTAATGAAAAGGTCAGCAATTGCAGTCAGAAGATCTTTAAAGCACATGGGATTTCTGTTCTGTTATTTTATGAAGCTTCTCAGAGCTGTCATGTTGTTTAAATCAGTAGCTAAAGGCAGAGTTGTGAAGTATAGTAGGTGAAGTTCATATCTACTGACCAGAACTTCCGTATTTCTTTTCCTTTTTATATTCTTGATGTGAATACCCCAGAATCCCCATTTAATATAGACATACTATGCCTGTATATAGACCTCTGTATCAAAATCTGTTTGAGATAGAGTAAATAATAGTCATAAATTTATTCAAACAAGTATACTGATGATTTATTATATGCCTTTGACTGAGAAATTAAAAAAACCAACAACAACACATTTTCTTTGCTATGAGTGATCATAGAAGGCAGGTATATAAACACAGAAATCTTACACTTTGTATCTACTTGATAGCTGCTTTCATAATATTGTCATGAATTACTAAACCAAAGACAGGTCTTGTGGATTACTTGGTCTGATTTATTTATTTATGTGTGTGATGGTGGTGGGTGATTGGTAGACGGGGCTGGAATGGACCCTGAGGCCTAGAAAGGATGCAGTTTTCCCAGCCTCACAGGGATAGTGTCAGTGGAAGATTGAAATACCCGCTGCCCAAATGCTAGCACAGAACTCAGCCTTTGAAAAGCAGTGTGTCATATGCTGATTCAGAGCACAGGCTCTGGAGCAAGACCTTCTGGGTTTAATTTTGGCACATACCCAGCCCTAGCTATGTATTTAACCAGATACCTCTGTACAGGTATCTCTATTTCACAGTCTTGGTGAGGAGATTAAATGAACTAAATAAAGCTTAAGATGGCCTGGCGTGGTGAGCACTCCATAGATGTTAACAGCATGTCTCTTTGAAGGGGGCTCATCTCACGTTTGACCTATATTTAGAATATTTCAGTGATTATTAGTTATAGCCCATGTTGTAGTGTTATATGTTTTACTTTTTCAGCCCATTAGAGAGGTTATTCCTATTGCCCTATGACTTGATCCACAAATAAAATGCCATTAAAGCCACCATAAAAAGAAGCATTGGGCTGTATATCTCTGGTACTTGTACATATTAAAATGAAGTTCATATAAGTCAGTACTTTAAGTGCTGGGTAGAGTTCTTTGGTAAGATTCTCGTTGCCCATTACCGGGGAAACAGCCATTTAGTTTACTTGATATTTCCCAAATGGACCCTATTAGAGTGGTGAAGTAACACTTGATTTTTTTCTTTTGCACCTACTAATTATTGCTGCTGCTGAAATGAGAACATGCTTCCTAATCTGTTCCTAGTATGAAGACAGCTTGAATAGCTAGGACTAGAACTACACATTTGGTTTTTTCTATTCTGGTTGTCAGACATTTCATCTCTACATCTGTGTTAACCCACAAGCTTCTTGTTTTAGGATTTTTTTTCAAGTGTTTCCAGAAATATAGTACTATGATTTTTTTCCTGATGGCCATGAGTTATAGTTGATATGAATGCAAAATTGTTTTAACCTTGACATTGAAAGAAATTTCATTGTACCACCTCAGTGAATTACATTGCTCAGCTGAAAGAGGAATTTTAAAAGAAATACTGCCCTCTTGTGTTGTAATATGGTACACTATTGAGTGAGGGTAATTTAAGAAAAAAGATTTTAAGTTCTCTTAATTCTTCTTAATAGTACATCTCACTTAGAAAGAACGTTAAATAATGTGTACTGTATTGTGTCTAAAACTTTATATATTAACAAGTAGTAGTAGTAGAAAAAACAGACAGGATGCCTATTTCTTTTGTCTAGTATTAACAGAGAACAGCATAAATATTGCTTTTTAGGAAGGTTATAATCTATCTTTAGTAAACTTTTTGTGTGTCTTTGCACACTGTTTTACCTTTGAGAAATACTACTACCATATTAATTGATTTGTAATAGTGCTTTACAGATGACAAAGGACTTTTGCTCATATGACCTCATTTAGTCCTCAAATCTACTGTGTGAGGAGAGTTATTACTATTTTTTCTACTTTATAGAAGAAAAAAATGAACAGGGATGTTGAATAACTTATCCACATTCCTACAATTAGAAAGTATAATTGGTAAGAACATAAGGAAAGTTAAATAATGTACTCAAACCCATACAATTAAGATCTAACTATAAATGCTGAGGCATTTGTACTATAAAGCACTGACTGCTAAGATATTCAGAAGTCACTATAACAGTCATACTGCTTAAATTGTGGAACTAGAGTCTTCAAATTATTAATCAAAATGAGATTCTGTTGCAATTTCAGCATTCTGTATTTTATATTATTATCTTTGTTTCATGAAACACAGTGTTAGATTGCTGTGCATGTCATTTATTAATTTGTTGGTTAGTCAACATTGAGAAAGAGTACTGAAGAAAGAAAAAATATCAAATGGGTTTGTTTGCTTGTATTCAGTAATTAGAAGGTATTTTTTCTTTTTTTTTTTTTTAGTTCAAAGAAATAATTTGAGTTGAAGTTACTCAGGGGAAATGTACCTGTGAAATGCTAAAATAACACACAAATCAAGTATAATGTAACTAAAACTTTTTTTTTTTACTTAAATGATGAATGACTAAATTCTCATGATTAAACTTTTCAACAATATGGGGAAGGGAATAAAGAGGTTGAGAATCTTTTCTCTCTACCAAAATCCCATTTTCTTCTCCAGAAGTAAATACTGTTAGCAGTGTGGTATACATTTTTCCAGTCTATTTTCTATCTCTTTACATATATTTGTGTGCATATGGACAGATATATTGTTTTTTGAGGTGTAAGATCCATTTATAAGTATTCAGTTTATTGCTTTTTTCACTTGAAGATCCCTTTATTCCCTTCCTCCCTACCTCCTTTCCTCTCTCTTTTTTCCTTTCTTCATTCCTTCCCTCCTACCTGCCTTCCTCTCTTTCAAATGCTCTCTCCCTCCCTCTCTTCCTCCTCCTTTCTCCATTTCTTTTCTTCTTTCTCTCCTTCTAACCATCCATTCTTTCTTCCATTTTTTTTATTCTTCCTTCTTCCTATTTTCTCTCCTTCCCTTCCTTCTCTCTTCTCTTTTCTCTTCCTCTCTCCCCGTCCTTCCTTTCCTTTCTGGCTTTCTCCCACTCTTTCTTCCTTCTCTTCTATTTTCCTTATAGTGTAGGATGCTTACTATGGAGTGTACTTGCAGGATCAACACCTGCAGACGAGAGGGGAAGGAAGCAGCAAGGACTGCAGGGAGCAAATGAACTGCAATGCAAGACTCAGGACAGCCTCGACTGACCCCACTGGGAGCTAAATGACCTGTCAGAGTTGTCCTGAGTTTGTCCAGAACGAGCCTTTGTATCCCTGCTTTGATCAGTTATCAGATGTAGGCTTCTCTTTGACCTTGAATAGGGAGCTTCTCTTCAACTGGGGCACACCATAGAGGGACTGATAGATGAAGGCTACTGGCAGCTCTCCAGCTGCTGAAGTAACCAGCCTTTCTTTGAAAGGGATGCTGTAGGGTGCTTCACCATGTCCATTAGTTTCCTATGTGCTTAACACTTTCTCTGCACATCATTTCTTCTCATACCTTTCTCTGGGACATTCTTCTTCTCTAAGTGCATCCTTTAAAATGTCCTTTGGTAAAGGTATGTTTAATTTCTCCCTCATTTTAAACTGGGTACAAAAGTTTAGTTAAGTGTTTTGTGTTTTTTCTTTACAATACTTTGAAGATATTCATTATCTTATGTCTTCTTTTGCTACTGTTTAGGAACCTTTTGTCGGTTTGTCATTTCTTTTTTTATGTAATCTCTTTTCTTTCTGGCAGCTTTAAAAAACTTTTGTCTTTAGTATACTGCTCTTTTACTGCAATATGCCAAGTGAATTTCTTTTTATTTTCCCTGCTTATGTTTTCATTTCTGCATCTGTGTCTTCACCATTTAAAAAACTTTTAGTCATATGCTACATCTTTCTATTCCATTTTCTATGCCTTCATTTCTTGCCTCTTTGTCTCTCTTATCTCTGTCTTTTTCTCTGTCTTCTCCCTCAGCAACTTTAAATTTTGATATAAATTCATCTCTCTAGATAGTTGCAAGAATAGTGAAAATCACTCCCATATACCCTTTACTAGGTTTCACTAATATTTTATATTTTGACCCATTTAAATTATCATTAGTACTCTTTTTATGAGAATGTATATTTTATTACTATGGCTATGTAAGACATTTTTCCCCCAAATTTAGTGGCATTAAAGACCACTTATTATACAGATGGATTCTGTGGGTTAGGAATTTGGGTAGGGCAGAGTGAACATGGTTTCTGTCTGCTCATTACATTTAGAAGACTCAGAGGCTAGATGCTGAAATTACCTGTAGGCTTGTTCACTCACATATTACCAGTGGATGTTGGCTAAAGTCTGATGGAGTCTCAGATCTTGTCCACACGGCCCCTCCATGTGGCCTCTCTGTCTAAGTACTCAGGTCCTTTCATCTTAGGCTTATTAATGTCATGTTCTTCTATTTTCGTTTTTCTTTCTATTCTCCTCATTTCTCTGCCTTTTGTGGATTAATTGTGTTTTAATTACACCTTTTAGAAAGATTTTGTCTGGCTATTTGCAAGTTATATACTATTTATCTTCCTATGGAGGATATCATAAATTTTTTGAACATACAAAATCAGTACTTCTGTATGGTTTTCTAACAAGGTCTAAAATTAATCTAAAGAAAAATGTTAGCACTTTTATTTTCCTGTTGTCTCTCCTATCTTCTATTATATTCTAATGTTAAGATCATCTGCTGTTATAGACAAGATTGTCAATTATTCTGATTGTGTTATGCTTCAATAATTATTTTGGCTAGACTGAGTATGTTATTATTATGTAATATTTCTTTAATTTGACCTTAATTCAGCTCACTTATTTTATATCACCATATTTTAATCAATAATACTTCTGAAAATGTAAGTATGACATGACAGTTTTTATATACATATATATCATATAAATTTTATATACTTTTTTATTTTAATGGTTATTTCATATACAAATAAAAATTATTCTTTTGTATATCACCTAAATCATAGTACAGCATATTTTATCAGTGCCGTACTTACTTTAGGAAGCTCTGCTCTTATGAGTACAGTGCTCTCTCTCTGCATTGTTATTTCTTATAGGCTTGAGTATCCAACTAGGCAACTAGCTAACTCCCTCCCTCCCTTCCTTCTTTCCCATCTGCTGTTTATCCTACCACTCTTTTATTCATTTCTCTACAATTCAGTGTCCTGTACTGTGCTCAGGATATGGTAGTACTCAATGAGTAATTATGAAATAATGAACTTGATGCTTTCCAAAAATGACTTGAGGCATCATTTCTATTTAATTTGTCTTATCATTTCTATTTACATTTTAGCCAGTACTTAAAAGTATGGCAAATAAGCAGAAACTATAGTCGTGCCATGTACATAGTGTTGTTTATCTGAAAATAAAAATAAAATTTTTAGATGTCATAAAATCAAACCATGCTGTTTTTTGTTTGTTTGTTTATATTGAGGATATTCAAACCCAATGATGTGAAATAATTTACCATAGACTGCAGAGTTATTTTGTCTTAAAGCTTGATTTTGAACCCAGGCTACTTGTCTACTAAGTCAATTCCAAAATATTTGGGGTTATTTCTCAACTACCAGCTTGTAGGTTAGGGAGGTGAAGTTCCGTTGTCTATTTCTCTTTCCTTTCTCTCTCCAACACAGTTCCCGCTCTGTATTCATACACATACCATTATTCTGTTT
This sequence comes from Macroglossus sobrinus, assembly GCA_004027375.1. Lineage (NCBI taxonomy): Eukaryota > Metazoa > Chordata > Mammalia > Chiroptera > Pteropodidae > Macroglossus > Macroglossus sobrinus. The sequence goes on along the minus strand of PVKZ01000710.1, from coordinate 209,554 downwards.
TCTACATCACTCTTGAGAATTGAAATAGAGACAATGTTTTTAATTACACTATAATTTGGAATAGGTAAAAAAGTACACTATGGCTTTTTTTTTTTCGAAATTAAGGTGGTACTACATTTGAATATTTTGCAGTTTAGTAGAAAGGTCATAAATTTTGTATTTGCATCATCTGTATTACAGAAATACAGCATATTTTCTTCATGTCATACAGTGAGCAAGTTTGGATTTTGTAATCACATAAAGATTGCATTAAGACCTCCAAAAATATTTCTCTGACTTTATATTCAAAAGCTCTTTTATATAAGATGATTTATATCTGGCAAAAGAAGCGTGGTTCTGATCGAAAAGCAATCAGATGAGAGTGGCATGCATTCAGTAATGCTGTGTGATCTGACAAGCTGTTACCAGCTCAGCCCTACTGAGCACAGTGGACAGGAAGGCAGTTTTACTAGGAAGCAATGAGCTGTAATTTATTCTAATGCCAAGGACAAATTCCTGCTGCAGTTTCCAGAATAGATAATTTAACAGGAACCATCTCTTTAAAAATATGTAAAATTTCTTCACTTCTGTTACTGATTAACCTGATGTGCTTTTAGTTTTCACAAAGGTCTCCAACCATTGGAATATTGTTCTGTGAAAATTATGGATTAGGCTTTTCTCCAGAATATTCATGACAGGTGAACAAAATAAATCATTTCTGAAATTAAGGATCAGGACTACCCCTTTACAGAACGAAATTTGCCGTTTGCAACCAGCTCCTCATTTTATGTTAATTCCCTTTTGTTGTAGGTAAGCGGAGACCTGGATTTCTTCCTCTACCTCTCCGTCCCTCACACACATGCATGAGCTAGTGTGTGCACACACACCGTCTTCCTCCAATTCCTTCTTCTCTTTCTTTTTGGTTTATTGATTCGTGGTCCCTGTTTTAGGTTACTTTTGGCCTGAAACCTGCTGTTTATGACCCACTCTATGCAGGTCAGTGCTAACTAACCCTTTGACTACCCTTCTTTGTATATGCACCCTTTCCCTGTAGCTACTTTTCTTTCTTCAATACCCACTTTAATAATAGATCTGTTTTGTAGCTCTCACTTTATCCAATGGCAATTAGTTGATCTTCCAAATGCACTATTTCTATCATGCTAAGCATAAAAAGCTAGAGGATTATGTCTTATTTTCTACAGCATGTGAACTTTTATGTGTGAATTTATAATCTAACTTCTCGAAATGGGACACATTAGGCAGAGAGAGAAAGGCTGGAAGAAGCAGTCACTTTGGACATTTGTATGGTCTGATGATATCTCTCAAGGCACATTTTATGTATTGCCTCTGGTGACTGGGGTGTGTTACTATTACACTGGCTACATCAAAATTTCCCTAAGAGATTGGGTCAGATATTATGTCATTCATAGGGAAAGTCTCCTCTCCTCTTCCTCTTCCTTCTTTCCATTCTCTTTTTCTCCCCCCAGTCCTCATTATTTTCTCACTATTTTCTGAGTTATAGCACTGCTTAAGCTTTTATTTCTTCACTCTGGGTATGGGTTAGGCCTTTGAAATTCTGACCAATTTCCAACTTTATTTTTTGGATTTCCTGTTTTCATCCTCAGCTCTTCTCTGATATTTATTCAATTTAAATTTAAATATATAATTTTAAATGTTTAAATTGTTTAGAATTAATGTTGTGATCATGCCAAGTCAGTCTGTAATAGAATTGATATAGATAGCAAATGTAGATAATTACAGTGAAAAAATGCTTTTAATAATTTTTCCCCATAGATATAAATTATTTCTTTAATGTTCCATTTCAGTTTTGCTGGTAGATGAAACATCAGATGTAAAGTTTAAAAATTTAAGAGGCAGTATGAACACTGATATGCCAAATCTGTGAACACATCAATTTTACACTCAGGGAAATAGTATATATATTTTAATTAGCAAGAGCAGCTACTATAATTTAAATCTATACTACTAATATGTTCATAATAGTGTTTAAAAGAATATTTAAAAAATATTTTTAATAATAATAAATAGTAAATAATATTATTTAAAATATCAAAACTTGGGAAGCACCTCACATACTTAATATTGAATGAGAAGTTAAGAAAATGATATACTTATTGGTGTAATATAATGTTACTTTTAAATTGTTTATGAAGAGTTTTTATCCCATGTCTGGTCTTAAAGTTCTACTTTACAATTGAAATGTTCAACCAGTTATTTTGTTTGTTTGTTTTTAAATTAACGTTCACAATGACCTGGTATGAAAACCAAATTAAAGTTCCAGTTTCTACAGGGTTAGTAATTGAACAGGTTTTCAAATGATTGGTGAAAAATCAGGTTTACGTTTCAAACTATCTGTAAAAAAAGAGATTAAGATTCCATATAGCAATTCATAAATTCAGGGCTACTCCACTGATTAGCAATACAGAAAATAGATAACACTAGTTTCTTATAGCAAATGCCCTCTTGTTTCCAACACTGATGCTTACATTTTGAAAATAACACATTGGTCTTTGAATTTCTTTGTAACATTAAATGCATACTATGGAACATACAGATCTTGTGTGTGATAGTTCAATGAGTTTTCATAAACTCATTTACCCATATAATCTAACCACATAACCCTAATATGATACAGAATATTTCCATTATCCCCAAAACTTTTTAAATGTCCCTTCTCAGTTAATCTCTACAATCTCTGTGGCAATGGCTGCTCTGAAATTTTTTTCACTACAAATTATTTTTGCCTGTTCTAGAAAGTCATGTAAGTACAGTCATACAGCATGTATTCTTTCATGTCTGGTGTCTTTCACTCAGCATGTTTTTGAGATTCATGCACGCTTTTGTGTGTGCCAGTAATTTATTCTGTTTTATTATTGAATAGTATTCCATTTGCTTATCCATTTACCTGTTGATGGGTGTCTTTTAGTTTTTGACTACTATGAATGAAGCTGCTAAGAATAATCTTGTGCAAGGCTTTTAGAGGATGTGTATTTTCAGCTGGATAAATATTTAGAAGTAGAATTGCTGAATAATGTGGTAAGTGCTTGTTCAGGTTTTGGAAAAACTGCCAACTTCTTTTCTAAAGTGATTGTATAATTTTATACTGCCACCAGCAATGTAGGATAGTGCTGATTACTTGACATTTTCACCAACATTTGATGGTGTTAGCCTTTTTAATTGTAGCCCTTCTGAAGGGTGTATAGTCATATCTTCTGATGGTTTAAATTTGCATTTCCCTAATGACTAATGAACATTATTAGCCTTTTTAATATCTTCCTTATTAAATGTCTGCGTCTTGTCAATTTTGATATTTTATTTGTTCTTTGTCAAGTATATATATCATAAATATTTTTTCTAAGTCTGTGGTCAGTCTGTTCATTTCTTTTTTCTTTTTTTTTTTTATTTTTTAGGCAAGGCAACCCTTGGTTGATCTCATAGATTGCAAGGACCTTGTCAGCTTACAATCCCTTATTTATTTATTTATTTATTTATTTATTCATTTATTTATTTATTTATTTTTTATGCCTACAGCACCTGGTCTTCCTACATGGTCTCCCATCGAAGTACTAATCAGGCCTGACCCTGCTTAGCTTCCAACATCAGACAGGATTGGGTTTGTTCAGGATAGCATGGCTGTAGACTGCTCATTTCTTAAGGCTTTCATTGATGAAGAAAATTTTCAATTTTGGTAAAGTATAATTTGTCATTTTTAATGGCTAATGTTTTCAGAGACCTGAGAAATTTTTCCTACTTCAAGTTTATAAAAATATGTGATATATTTTTTAGAAGCTTTATTTTTTTATGTTTAGGTTTATAATCCATATAAATATAACTTTTATATATGGTATAGATTAGAGGATGTGACTCTTTTTCATATAGATATACAGTTATTCTAACACTATTTATTGAAAAGATTTTACTTTCCTTTGGCACTTTTGTTGAAAATCAATTGGTCCTATAAGCATGAGGTAATTTCTGTGTTCCATTCCACTGAGCTATTTGCCTAGCCTTACGCAAAACCAACTGTCTTGATTATTATAGCTTTATCCAGTAGTGAGAATCTACTTTGTTAAGATTGTTTTGCGTTGTTCCCCCAGATATAGCTCTATATGCACTTAGAAAGACTGTGTATTTGTTAGATATCATTTAAGTTAAGTTGATGGTGTTTTTCAAAGCTTTTGTCCTTACTGTTTTTCTAAATGTTCTTTTCTACCAAATACTGATAAAATATTAGTCTTTTGTTTTAGCCATATTATTATTTTATAGTGTATCTTACTGTGCTTTTAATTTGCATTTCCATAATGACTAATGACGTTGAATATCTTTCATATGCATATTGGCAGTTTTTCTTCTGCATCATTGTTTTTAAGGAAAATTTTGTGTTTGTGACTGAGAAGAATCTGGTGGCCTCAGATTTTTTTCTTTTCACTAGTATTTTAGCATCTTGCCATCTTCAGCCCACTGTGCATTGGCGTGATATTGCCAAAGAAAAAATAAAAAAGGAAGCTTTATGCTGACATAGAATTAATTCATAAAGCCTGTGGTGGAAAAGTTAACCTCTGTGAACAATACTTGCTTCTTATTAACAGATGGTTATAGATCCTTCATCTTTGAGAGACTAGATCTTATTATGGCAGGTATAAAACTATCACTGCTCTGGTTGTATTTCCACAGAGTTCAGATCTCAAAGTCTGCTATCCCTTTAAAATAAATTCTGTAGGTGCTCGGATTTTTAACATAAACATATGGAATGATCTCTTATATTACAAAGAGTATTTTGAATTATTTTAGAAAATATAGTTTCTTTGAACAGTATATATTTGTTCACTGTGAGATGTTTTTATTGGAAGCTGTTAGATACATTTAAAAAGGTTACAAGGTGCTGTTGTAACAGTGTAAATTAGAACTGGTGAGAAGCATTTTCTACTTTCACAAGTTTAGTTCTCTTCAGATAACACTGAGCACCAGTATATTCTTTTTGTAATCTTTCCTATAACCAGACTTCCATGTTCACAAACACAAAATATAAAAATAAAATTTTCTACAATTTTAAATTTCTAGTAGAAAAAATTTTCTAGATATATTTATATTCTGTCTAAAAATATGTATATGTGTATATTTGTATATTTATATGTATATGTATATATACATATACTTCATTAAGTAACCTTGGGAAAGTAAACTTGATATGTAGGCTTGAGCTCCTTTTTTATAAAGTAAAATAGTATTAATCTCACTCCACAAAATTCTTGTGACAAATAATTCTTGAGACAAATCATAAAATAAGAGTATGGAATATTTATGTGATAAGGTTTTCTCAGCTGAGACAGAGTGGGTCTTTCATGAAGTCTTATGGAGAGAGATGAGGGAGAGAGAGGGAGAGGGTACTAGCACACTAGCTCTTTGGTGTCTCTTCTTATAAGGGTACTAATCCTATCCTGAGGGCTCCATTTTCATGACCTTATTTAAACCTAATTACTTCCCAAAGCCTCATCTCCAAATATTATCAGGTGGGGGCCAAGTTGGGGGTAAGAATTCAACATATTACTTTTGGTAGTGTTAGTGGGGACACAATTCAGTCCATAGCACAAAAGTTGAAAAAACAAAATATGAGGGAAAAGAAAATAATCACAAACAGCTATAGAATTCTATGTAGGCATCATACTATTTTAGAATAATTCTTTTGCTTTGCATCTATAAAATGTAAGTCATCAATTCTGATGAAACTTAATATATACAATTTTTAAATGAAATGTATGTAATAATATGATGCTGGTATACATTATAAGATGCTTTCTTCTCTCCCTACTCCGATTAGCAGGACATATATATTATTGAGAGCTAATTTTGGCCTATTCTGTTTGTGCATTTTATTATTTAATGTGAATTCTCTCTAGTACTTTGAAAGGCCTGGTAAATGATGCCTTACAGATAAGTTAAGTATTGCTTCATGATTCCAGGCAGAGATGACTGGCACAGACAGGTAATTCAACAGGCCACTTCATTGTGATGAATCTAGAAAAAGGCCTCTGTCCCAAAAGGCTTGAGGGTGTGGACCCAATGAGTATCTTAGAGCTGTGTTAAGGCCTGTTTCTCAAATAAGAGCTTCAGAGGGGAACTCTAACATAGCTTAGGACATATGCTCAAATGATGTAAATGAAGAGTTTAGTGTTTGGAGGGAAATCTTAATGAACTAGATTTGTTATGACATAAAATAGCAAAGGGACACTAATAGAGGAGGTCAAAGAGTCTTCTAATTTTTATTATGAATTTCTTATTCTCAAGTTACATGCACAAAGTATTTATAGCGGAGGGATCAGTAGTTATATTTACTTATTTAAAAATATTTATATAGTACTTACTCTTTGCTAGGCTTCATTTTAAATGATGGCAGTCCTATGAGCCAGGAAGTATTATCCCTGCTTTACAGTTGATAGGATTAAGTATCTTGCCCAAGGTCATACTTAGCATTTAGTGTCACCTGGATCAAATGAAAAAAAAAAATTATAGAGTATTTGAATACTTGTCCTTAAGGATGTCTGGAAAACTATCCGAATATTCTTGAGAAGAGGTTTTTGTTTCATGTTCAAATATTGATGTATATTTAGTTAATGTGAATTAAACCATATGCCCTTGACAAAAAAGAAGTGAGAGGGACTGAGGGTGGGAGGGAGGAGTGGGGTGAGGGAAGCTAGAGAGAAAAAGAGAGAGAAATCAAAGGGGAGGAGAGGAGGGCAATAAGATGAGGAGGAGAAGAGAGAACAATTGACATAATTCCTCCCATCATCCCACTGAACTGGAGTTTGCTCCAGAGTGAGTGTTTCATGTGATCTGTTAGTCTGCTTAGTTCCTTTGGACATATTGCCTTGCTAATATTATTCTAATATTTAAAATATGAATTTTCCATATACTATAATCCCCTACATACTAGCCAACATGTTCACCAGGTGCTCAGTCATAGAAACAGTAATGTGTTCCATCCAATACTAGAAGAAAAAATTGGCCTTTTAGATTTAGAGAACGCAGGTGGGTCTCTAATGTTTCACAGTTTTAAAGAACTTTTAAAGATAATTTTGACAAAATGTGATTTTTCAATTTTCAAATCTTAAAAGCTATGTTTATTGTTATTGGAGCAAAGGGGTCCGTCTGCCTGTGTGCATCTAAGTCCAATGAGATTCATACAGGTTGTGCTGCAAAGAAAGTAAATGTTTGTTGTAGAGAGTTGCAAGTCCCAGAGGCACAAGTGAGCTACTGATCAAAGGCCTGGCTCTCCGATGGCCCCTAGGGGATAGGTTATATAGGGGAAGAATCATTAGTCATGGCAGCTAAGGGAGTTGGGATTGTGAGCTCTGCTGATTGGTTGGGGCTAGAGTAGGAGGCAGTTGATCCTTGCATTAGGTCCTGATGTCAGTCAGGATGGTTTCAGTGGGGCTGAAACACACCTGAAGCCAAGATGTCATCCTTAGTTTAACTGCAAGTGATTTTCTCAGGATTAATAGACCTGAAGGTTTATTCTTAAAAAGTTGGATGTTGACCAGAACCTAATGTCCTAAGGCTTAATGATTAAGGGAGTGGGTGTGCAATACAGGCAAAGGCAGAAGGATCAGGGCAGAAAAAGCAAGTGAGTCACAGTGCTGTTATTTTAGGCAAAGCTTGCTCGAATCAGGAAGAAAGCTCTATTAAAGAAATGAAGTTTGTGTGAAATTACATTATTATCTAATCTCAATCTAAGATGTAACTTCACTCACTTTACCCAAATGCATCAGGAAAAGTCATTTGGTTTCCACAACGTAGAAGAACAAACATATCAAGAAAACCTGCAAAACTACATATCTTTTCCTATGCTACGTGAGACTAGGCCATGATTTCAAATTATGACTCTCCCCATACAACTATCTCAGAAACTTTATTAAAACATAAGATATTGAGTTATAACAAATGAAGTACATAAATCATAGGTGTACATCTCAATGATATTTATTGGTTCTCATAGTTGGTAGAAATTTTTAGATTTCCAAAGTGTAAAATCATGTTTTCAAGTAATGAAAAGTTATTTTTCTTCCTTTCCAACTCTTATTTATTTTCCTTTCTTATTGCATTTAAGAGTTGGATGGAAGTATTGATAGGAGCACCTTTTTCTCATTCCTGATATTAGAGAAAAAGCTTTCAGTAATTCACCAATAGAATCAATGTTTGCTATAATGTTATTGTAGAGGCTTAGTATCAAATTAAAAATATCTCTTCTATAAAATATGATTATGCATTTATTGAGCTGCTCATATGATTCTTCTCCTTTATTATGTAATTGTGGAAAATTTACTGATTGATTTTCAAATGTTAAACTAACTTCATATTTCTGATATATCTCATATATCCCTAGAGTCATGATTTGTAATTACTTTTTATATATTTCTAAGTTAGATTTTCTGCTGATATCTTGCTTAGGGATTTTGTATCCAAGCTCAGAAGAGCTAGCTTATGATTTTCTTGACTTGTAATGCTCATTAGATTTTGCTTTATAGTGATCTCATAAAATGAGTTGGGAAGTGTTTCCTCTTTTTCTAACTTCTAGAAAAGTTTGTACAAGATGGGTGCAGTTTCTTCCTTGAATGTTTGTTTCTTGTGATGTCATATTAGCCTAGCAATACCTTTGTGTGAAGATTTTAAATTACAGACTTGGAGCTGGAAGGCTCATGCAGGAAGGCGCATGAGGGACTCCAAAATAAAAGCTGCATTTCAGAAAGACGAAATTAGAACCACACTTCAGCAGTTGTTACTCTATTTAATTTTTTAAATAAACCTGTGCATATAACCAACTTTAAATCTGTTGGAAGCATAACTGATTTTAGGAAGGTAAGGTATCATGTGACTGTGTATAAAGTTGCTTTAGGTATTGCATAAACAAATTCTTGGCACATGTGGCACTCCATGTATTTGGTGAAAGAATGAATGAAAATGAATATCATTTCTTTAAACTATTAGAATCAACCAACCAGTAAATGTTTAAACTATTAGAATCAACCAACTAGTAAGTGAGAACACCTGTGTTCTCAGTGTGATAGAGTTCTTATAACTTTTAAAAAAATTATGCTTTTTTTTAAACATTATTATTACATTTGGAAAATAGGAAACTTGCTTCTTATGTGGGGGTTAAGATCCAAAGCCAGTTTATAATTGTGTATAATGAAAATTATTCTTTAAAAATCCTTAAATTGCTCATAAGTAAAATATATGTGATTTGGATATGCCATACAACCCTGTACTGTATGTGTGTTACAGTAATGTACAGTATATAATAAAGAGTACATATAAAAAAATTTTAAAAATAAATTACAGACTTAAAATCTTTAAAAATTCAAGAAAATTAAGATTTTGTCATTTATTTTTGCTAGTTAAACTTTTCCAGGAATTTGTCCACATCTAAATTTTTAAATTTATTGGTATAGAGTTTTTTTACAAAACTCTCTCATCTCTTTCAAGAGTATACTATCTGTATACTCTTTGGTGGTGTCTTCCCTTGCATTTCTTTTATTGGTTCTTTGAAATTTCCCAATACTTTTTCTAATTAGTCCTTCTAGGTATTTCTGATTCATGGGCTGCAAAAGTCTATTCTTTAATTTTTAAGAACGTGGAGATTTTCTAGTTTCTTTTTTTTTCTAATCTTGCTAAATATCATTGTGGACAGAGAAGATACTCTGAAATATCACAGTCTTTTAAATTTGTTGAAATTTGCTTTACGGCTCAATATATGTTTTATTCTGATAAATGTTTCACAGATGTTTCACTCTTCTTGAAAATAATGTACATCCTAAGGTTCTTGGGGGCAGGATAGTGTGTGTGTGTGTGTGTGTGTGTGTGTGTGTGTGTGTGTATTTTTCCACTTCCCAGGTATATAGACTTCTTAGAATACTTTAGCTACATTTACTCCTCCTCATTCGTGCCATTGATGTTATTTTTGTCAGTTGCTTTAATTTTACATATACCTAAACCTTCACAAGACATTACTATTATTGTTTAGTGCAGTCAATATTCATTTAGATTTTTTTTGCTTACCACTTCTGGTATTTTACATTTCTTTCTCTCTACAATAATATTGCCAAAAGCTGTGCTGGCTTCTCTTCCTCTTATTAGGGTTTTATCTCTACTGGGAATCCTGCTCTCCACTCTTGAAATCACTAATCTTCAGTTAGCAAATACTTTAAGGGAAAATGTTTGCTTACTCATCTGTGGTTCTTTTCTGTCCATAATCTTGTTCTCTCAATTATTGTGTCTGTGGGTCCCTGATGATGATGATGATGATGATGATGATGATGATAATGATGGTGATCACTGTTGTTGTAATAGTAGTAGTATTTTATTCCATGGTTCTTGCTCTTCTCAGCAGGAGTCTTCTGCTAGCTATTTTTTTTTAAATCATAGCTAGAAAGGAGAAATACTCTCACACACATTTTTTAAGTTAAAAATCACAGAATTAAATGATGAATGAAGTACATGAATAATTCTAATTTAGAACATTATATAGAAATAATTTGCTCTGTCGTGTATTTGTTCATTTAAAAAAATATACTGGATCCCTAAATTTGCCAGGTAATATTCTATACTAGTTAAGTATTGATGAATAAGATGTCTTATTTAAGAATGAGGTGTCTTAAATTAATATTTTTTTGTAAGGGGTTTGGATGGAGGGAAACACAGATAATATAACATATTAAGGGAATAATTAAGAGAATTATAAAAACTATGAAAAAATAACAAGAAGATGTGACATATAGAGATGGGGGGTGGGGTGGAATCAGGCTGTTGCAGACTCAGTACATCTGTATGGTCAGGAATGGGTCATACTGGAGCTGAAAACTAAATGACAAATAACTGGCCTTATTCAAACTTAAGACAGAAGATTCCTACAAGGAACAGCAAGGGAAAAGGCTCTAAGGCAGATATGATCTTGGTATATTTCAGGGACATACAAAAATCTGGACTGGCTTAAACACGGAGAATGAGGGGGCAAGGAATGTGAAAAGTGATCAAAATATACACAACACTCAGATCTCTTGTTGAATTGTAGACCATGATTAGGGTGCTGAATTTGATTCTAATGTGGTTGAAATCCATTAGAGGGTTTAATTTAAGGAAACAAATGGATTTCATTTTAAAAGATCATTCTGGCTGTGGTATTGAGAATGTTTATAGGGCACTGAAGAAGAAGTAGGGAGAGCAGGTAAGGGGTATTATAGACTTCAGTTAAATATGGTAGATTGGACAGTTATGCTAACCTTTGTTCCTTCCTGTAATTTAACTAAAATGGCAGAGGAAGGATAAAACATAATGAACTCAGGGGGATAAAACTACCATGTGTTGTGACAATAGCTACATTATATGTATTGAGCAGGAGAATGGAGGTTTATCCTCTGAAGCTTTGAGTGTCATCTTAAAAAAAAATGAAGTTAAACGAAAGTATTCATATTGAATGGAACATCTTCCAGCTCCCCTCGGCTTTCTTCCAACTCAGTTGAGATTGCTCCTAGACAGGTTTATACTTCCCTGGAAGGGGTTTGGAGCATTCATCCTTGACAAAATTTAGCAGCTCAAGATTTTGTGTATGTTAGACATGAAAGTAAATGTAAGGAAACAAATTAGACTTTAGTGAAAGCCATAAATTGCCATTTCCTTATGCTTTTTTGCCCAATTGAAATAATTTATCTAGGTGATCTTAGAACATTTAAACCTTCAAAGGTTTTGATAATGGTTATGGAATTATACCCTTATTTTGATCCTTACTAAGACTGAATTTCAATGAGCTTCCCTTATTTTGATACTTTCATTTTATATTTTACTCTTTTTATTTGAAAAATAGTTACCTCTTCTACCTAAAATGCCCTCAAACTTATGTTCTCATTTTCTTTCATTCTTTTCATTACTACTTGAAAGTTGGACAGTTTTCCTCTATTTCTTGTGATATCTTGTCAAATACTGCCCACAGGAATCTATCATGGATTTTAGTTCTAGTTTTCCTTCCTCTACCTTTGGAACAACAAGATCATTAATAACACAATCTGCCTCTCAGTTCACAGTTGTACCAACTATTTTGCAACCACATAGCATGAATCACCATTTTCCTGCCATTGATATCAGTTCTTTCAACACCTACTGTCCAGGCTTTAAGCCAATGTTATATATTTGATATTTATTATTATGGTAGTGCCCCACTTGTGGTATCAATGATCAAATCAGTCAGGCTAGCATAATTTATTCTATATTAACAACTTCCAAATCTGGGTGACTAAATTAACTATTTTTTTTCCTGCTCATCCAATCTCTGTTGTTAGGCTAGATGTCTCTCTAGAGCTGCTATTTCCCATGTATTGGCTTAGTATTCCAGGCTGGTTTTTTTTTTTTTTTTTTTTTATCAATACATACTTCTCCCATCACTCTAATAAGAAAGAGAGGCTGGAGATTTGAGTACTTTCATCTAGAAATGACATGTCATTTTTTTCCCCCAAATTATCTGGCCAATGTAAGACCTATGGCCATGCTAACTTCGAGAAGTGGGAAAGTATAATCTTCCCTGTGTCTCTAACAAGAGGAGGATCAGATTTTATTTGGTAGTACTAATATGTAGGACAGAAGATATTGCATCTCCAAAACAAAAAAAGAATGTTGTAAATACAAATACTTTAGATAATAAAAAGAGCCTTTATTAAAAAAAAAAAATGGTCAGAACAGCAAATTTTTAAAAATCATTACAAGTATTAGAATGATTGAAATTTACAAGTATTAGAATGATTAGAGAAATTTCTGGAAAATAGAGCAAAAATAAAAAGGGATGGGATCTTTCATGGAATTCTATATTGAGCCAAACTATCAAGCAAGTGTTAGGGTAGAATTAAGATATTTCTGAAGGTGAAATCTCAAAACATTTTACTTTCATACATTCTTTAGTAGAAATTAGGTAGGAAATTTTTACCAAAACAAAGGTGTAAACCAGAAGATATGGGTTCCAACATTATGAGGGGCCAAGGAGATTCAATCGCAGGATGAAGGTGGTAGAAAACCAAGGATCACAGTCAGATATGCTGTGGAACTAGAGAGCAACCCGTCTGGATAAAGGTTAAATAGAAGGCTTCAGGAATGATTTCTCCAAGAAAGAACAGAGGAAATGCAGAGATTATCTTGAATCTGTTGAAGGAAAATTCACATTTTGGGAAGTGGGTTTAGAGATAACTTAATGAAAATGTCCACTGATAAAATGAGTCAATTGACACAGGGGAAACAAAAAAATTCAAGAAAGGAAACATTTTGATAGTTCAGAATATGGCTCAGATGTGGATTAAGATTTGCAGAATCACAACAGCATAACATTTAATATTTACTTGTACCCAAAACTACTCTATAATTAAAATGGGGCAAAGGAAATAGAAATGTGTGTGTGTGTAAGAGATTGAAATAATTTTCTTCTAGTAAGTAAATAGATATTTTAAAGCTGACAAACAAGAGATAGAAATATAAACATATAAAAATATAGCAACAAATGCCATAAGGAAAAGTTAAAAGATGAAAACAATTGCCTCTTTGGTGTGGCAGTTGGAAATGAGGATAGTAGACTGCAGTTTTCTGTTGTAAATCTAAAACTTTTAAAACTATGCCCCTGTTAGAAGGCTCACCAGTAATTAAGAGAAGATTATTTCTTGGATAAGAACGATAATAATGGAGGTGGTAAAAAAAAGGTCTAGATTCTGGATACATTTTGAGCATTATGAGGGTAAAGCCAGTGGTTTAAGAGGGATAAATAGAAGTTTAGTGTTGGATGTGGTGTGTTTGGGTTGCCTAAACCAGCTAAGTGCAGAGGGGTAGGAAGAGAATTGGCATTTCTGAGTGGAGTTTTCAGAAGAGAAATCTAGGCATGAGATACACATTTAGAAGGTATCAGGTTTTAAAACTATGAGACTGGATCACAGAGGGAGTGAAAAAACAATTCAAGGATTGAGCCCTGGGGCGCTATGAAGGTTAGGGAGAAGAGGAAACAGTCAAAAAAGTCTGAAAATAGTAAACTAGGGAAGTAAAAGGAAAACCAGGTGGATTGGAGTTGCTGGAAATCAAATGAAGAAAATTTTTCAAGGAAGAGAAAGTGTCAGATGTTACCTGTACGCGAAACAAGAAGAAGCCTGAAAATGACCACTGGATTTGGTGAAATGGAAGTCATTTGTGACCTCAATAAGAACAGTTTTGGTAGAGTCAGTAAATAAAGATGACGTGAAAGTTTTAGCCCAGTGTTAAATCTATTTTGTAAAATATATATTTCTATAATAAATATAGAAGTATATATAAATTTGCACCTTAAACATATAATTTCTTATTTTGTGGTTATTAAATAATACATTCAGTACATAAAATTATGAAAATAGAGAAAATATAAACACTCACAACCAAGGGTAAAAAAGCAAAATGAATTAAAAAATAAACAATATTATCAGTTCAAAGATAAGAGATGATAGTGACTTAGAATAGGAAAGTGGCTGCAGAGCTGGGGAGAAATGGATAAAGGCAGATGCTGAATATAAGTGGAGCAAGCAGTCCACCTGCTGATGGACTACACAGTGCAAGGAAGAAAGTAATGAGAATGACTCAATGACAGGCTATGTGAGTCTTCACTAAATACCTTTCAGAGATTCCTCAAGATTGTTCTGAGTGCATATCTTTCAGTGAAAAGTTTAATGTTTTAAAATTAAAGATAAAATTTAAAATAAACTTTTTTGAAAAAGATAGGTTTATCACCAAAATGGCATTAGAAGATAAAATTTAAAATAAACTTTTTTGAAAAAGATAGGTTTATCACCAAAATGGCATTAGAAATTTCCATCTTTTGCTATATCTTCCTCTTGGTTATTATGTTTTCCAAGATGTAATTCTGGTTTTTTTCTTTCTCCAGCACATTTCATCATTTAGAAAGTTATTCTTAAATAATGTAAATGTATTTTAGAATTAAAAAAAATCTAAAACAAACTTATTTGCCATTATATAAAAACTAAAATATTTTATATATTTTGCCTTAAGGTTCAAAGTAAAAATAAATCAGTAAAATATTTATTTGGAAAAAGTAATTCTTGAAATTGTATTTTGTTAAAATATCAAGGTCTTAGGTGAGGGAGAAGGTAACATGGCGGAACCTTATGTCTTTAATTCTATTTTAACTAATTCTAAATTGGCTTTAATGGTACCCTATGTCTTAATGAGTGAAAATTAAACCTTTTTTGTTAATAATTTGTATGCATTCAGTGAGAGACAGTGCAAGGAACGAGACCCACATTCTCATCTTAGCTCTGATACTAATCAGCTTTATTTTTAGAAAAAAAATAAGCTAACATGTTTGAGCCTTGGCTTCTTTGATGTTGTGTTTTTCAGACGGGATCTCCAATAATGTAAGTGCTGTCATTGCTGCCTCTTACACAGGCCATGTAATCCCTAATCCATACTGTGTCGAAGGGTCTCCAGCATTAATAAATTATAGAACTGTCGAGGCTTAGTTTCTTCTATTTATTTATTTTGTGGTTGGTGGTTTGTGTTAAGAATAGAGTGACTAAAATTTCTTTTCTCAGGACCTCAGAGTGAAATCCTAAATTCTTTCAGTGAACAAGCTCAACCTCATTCCTCACCTGTTACATCATGACTGATATTGCTGCTTTTCCTCTTCTCTGGTATGCAGGTCACAATAGTGAGTAAGAAAGATCCTAAGGCTAATTGATTTCTCAGTGCTGCTGTGCTGTGGTTATGTCTCATTTAAGTAGAAAATCAATGTATTTTGTTTGACTGTCTCTCACAAGTAAGATACTAAGGTGATGAGACATATAAAACATAAAGCAGTTCTCAAAGAATTTATAATCTCTGTATAAGTAGAGATAATGCTAATGCACATAAAAATACCTAGCAGTCTAAAAAGCGATGGGGGCAATAATTGCTATAAGAATTCAAATTAGGAGCAATTGTAGTGAGCTAATATAGTCAAGAAAAGCTGCCTTGTGTGGGACTGGGTATATTTTGATAGATTTATGTAAGAGATAGGAAATGTCAGGGATTGAGAGGAAGGAGATGGCATGAATAAAGACCTAAGAATGGTAATGGGAACAATAATAGTAGTAATAAAATCACAATAATAATTGTAATTAAAACTTAATAATTGTTAGCCAGTTAGGACCCATTCTCTACTCCATTCATACTACCATAACTATGGGCCCTACAGTACAGGATATAAACTAACTGTTTATTAGAAAATGTTTATAGTTCTCAGCATCCCTCAAGCCGCGAGAAGCAGGCATTGTCCGAAAACATCTCTCTCAGAGAAAAAAGCTTTCACAGAGATTTGACAACATCCCAAATTTTCATTACTTCCCCAGACTCACAGATCTTTTCTCCCTGCAGTACTTCACAGAATCACCCATATTCCTATGACAAGATCACTTGGAATAGACATGGAGGGAAAGTACCAGAAAAACTTACAGCCTTCAATCTTGGTCTGGAAGGACTCTGATCTCACTTTATGAGCCCTTGACTTTTTGTCTTCAACAGGGAAGAATCCTGGCAGCCTAGCACGGAGCCTTAAAACTTTGGTTCTGGCATGAGAATAAGTTTAAATCCTGTCTCCACCACTCACCAGCTATGTGACTTTGGGTATTATGAGTGCTCTAAACTTCATTTTTTTCACAGGCAAAAAGAATGATAATAGTAATGCTTGCTTTATTGTTTTCTGGAGATTGAAAGAGATAGTCTATGTGAAGTACTTGCCACAATGTTAAGCACATAGAAATACTTTACCACCATTGACTGTTTTTGACTCTTTACTTGACACTAGGCAAGATATTAGTGTTTCATGTCAGACTCCAAAATCCTAAATATATATTTTTATTTTAGTCATTTTTTAAAAAAAACTGAGAATGCTATAAATTAGTCTGGGAGTTTGGAAATATTTTTTAAAATATGTATTATATTACATAAAACAAAAGAAACATAGTCATTCACAGCCATTCTATTTTAAGTGGCAGAACATATTACAAGAAAGTTCCCATCTGTTTTCAAATTTCTTTATAATTAATACTATTATAAAACAATAATAATCCAAGACAAGAAAAAACTAAAGGGGTTCATTGCCACCAAACCAGTTTTACAAGAAATATCAAAAGAACTTCTTTAAGAAGAAAAATTTTAAAAAAGGATAAAAAATAATAAAATGACAATAACTATATACCGATCAATAATTAAAGGCTTCAATTTAAAAGCATAGGGTGGCTGGATGGAGAAGAAAACAAGACATATATATGTTGCCTACAAGAGACTCACTTAGAAAGCTACACACAGAATGAAAGTAAAGAGATGGAAAAAGATATTTTAGGCAAATGAAAATGAAAAAAAAAAGTTGGAATACCAATAACGCATATAAGACAAAGTAGACTTTAAAACAAAGGCTGTAACAAGAGACAAAGGACATTCATTATACAGTAGCAAAGATATAGAAGCAACCTAAATGTCCATCAATAGATGAATGGATAAAGAAAATATGGTACATATGTACAATGTACTATTACTAGGCAAAAAAATAAAAAAGAAATAAATCTTACCATTTGCAACAACACAGATGGACCTAGAGGGTGTTATGTTAAAGTCAGATAAGTCAGAGAAAGACAAATAGACAAATGCCATATGATTTCACTTACATGTGGAATTGAAGAAACAAAATAAATGAGTAATCAAAACAGAGACAGATTCAGATACAGAGAGCAAACTGATGGTTGCCAGATGGGAGGAGGTTAGGAGCTGGGTGAAAATGTGAAGAGATTAAGAAGTACGAACTGGCAGTTATAAAACAGTCATGGGTTTATAAAGTACAGCATAGGGAATAGAGTCAATAATACTGTAATAACTGTGTATGATGCCAGGTGGGTACTAAACAGGGTGATCACTTCATAAATTAACATAAATGTCTTACAACTATACTGTATACCTGAAACTAATATAATATTGAATATCAACTGTAATTGAAATATAAAAAATAAAATAACAATGAGGTTTATTTGTGAAGAGAACAGGAAAAATTTATAATAGGCAACATTTATGAACACTTACTATGTGCCAGGCATTGGCCCTTATAGGCAATATCTCACGTATGAGGTGGAAATTGTATTATTTCCTCATTTTTTTTTTTTTTTACAAATAAGGAAACTGACTCAAAAAGGCTGAGCCACTTAGCTGTGACCCCATTGCCAGTAAATGGAGAGTATTGAGACAACCCCAGTAGTATGAGTTCAGAGCTCTCTTAACCACTTCACTGTAGGGCACAGCGCTGTTATGGGGATGATGGCTAGATGTTCTTGTTGGAATAGTAGGTTCAGATGGGACAGTAGTGGGAGATAAGATTAGTTGGGTCATTTGGGGCCAAGTTATGCAGGGTTTTAGATGCAAAACAATTCTAGTAAGTCTACCTTGATCATGCTTGGAAAAAAATATTAATCTCCGTGTTAGGGACATTGTCACGTTGAACACATCTCACTGCCTATTGATGTGTTTAAATCAGACAGATGGTCAGTAAAGCACTTGGCATAGTGCCAAGATCTATAGTGAACTCTTCATAGACAGTAGCTGTTTTTCTTATTATACTGTAGAAGTGTTCTTATCTGACCTCCATTTAATAAACTTGCCAGATTATTCAGTGCTCTCTATTTTCCTTGCAAAACATTTTGACCGATACTCATAAAATGCCATGGCTGTGCCAAGCAGGTCAGCTCTCACCAGGTATCTTTGATGTGTTTGCTGTATGCTTTCAGAAGATGAAATGTGCTGTTCCGGAACCTGTTTGTCAGTTATATTTGTTATTTTCATTATGTAATCTAAGTGAGTTGTTACATAAACCAATGAAACATTAATGTGGGATGAAAGAGATATTTTTTTTGTAAAACATGTTGAATGCTTTGGGTATGCTTGAAAAAGGCAGCTCATTAAAAAATATGTCAAATTAGTTGTAGGTAAGAAAATGTCAAAGGTAAAACATTTTTATAAAAATCTATAAATATTCTGTACTTAGAGTTCTTCCCAAGAGATTTGTAATTCTTGCTTCACTTTAAAAGCATATTGTATCATGGGTATATTTTTTGATATAGAGCTTGGGTAAATACAGAATTAACCTTATCCTCCTGTAAAAAGAAAAATGCCTGATGATTTGGCATACATTTCACATAATAAATATAAGAACATGTAGGTAACGTTTTTTGTTCTTATTTACTTAAAAATTGCTATGACATATCTCTTCAATATCCTACATTTGCTTTACATTTCTGAAAAAAGGAAATAAGAGATGAAATATTGTGCTTTTATTTATGATGGTGACCTTTTTATAAAGTACCTCAGTCAGCTCCTGAAGGGAGATGAGTGCCCTGTGGTTGATATAGAATCTTCTATTCAATTCAGGGTTTCAAATTTAGAACTTTTCTGGTTTAGAAACTATAAATTATTTATGCAGTATCAACCTTTTAAAGTCTGTGTATGACAGCTTGGGATTTTGCCAGTCTTGGTTGAAACAGTCTAAATAATTTATCTTGTATTCCTTCAATGTAGAATACATTCTGGAGACCAAGAATTTTTAAGTAAGTTTTATTTTCTTCCCTGCTGTGCCGAGGTCAGGGAGGTTAAGCGCTTAGACATTTGCTGAACACTTCTTGGTCCCCTGTCTTGTCTCAGTGTGCTAGGTTTCTTTTTTAACTTTCATATCATGTTTTTCTTTTATATGATAGTTTTTCTTTATTGAACTTATTTTTTAAAGAATCCTTTATCTCCCATTAATTATCTCTACTGAATATCTGTACATTGTAATTTCAGTTATAAATAAGAGGATATCTTTGCAAGTAAAGAATTCAATTATTTTTAGTTCTCAATATCCTCCAAGAGTATGAATGTGAATTAGCCTGGTTTGATTTTACTGAAATGTGTAAAACATTAATGATAAAGATCTAAAGAGTTTAGGGTTTACTTAAACTGGTAAAATTTGCAGATTTATTTAAATTTTATTTTAACATACTATGAGATAATGGAAATATGGATATTTGGGTTTTTTTTTTTGCTTTCTTCATGTAACAGTGTTTTCAATACTTTTTTTTTTTATGATGTAGAAATATATTCTTTTTTACTTTCTAAAGCTACGTAATAAATAGCCCCACAATCTATCTATTCTGTGGTTGGTGGATATTTATGTTTCCAATTTTTTGCTCCTGAAACGATGTGTATCTTTATGCAATATTAGCAGTTCTCTCAAATATACTCATGGGGGGTAGAACTCTAAGGCAAACAGTATGTATTTCTCAAATTTAAAATTTTTTATAGAGGTATAATTGACATATAACATTTCAGGTGTACTACATATAGATTCAATATTTGTGTATATTGTGAAATGATCATGACAATAAGTCTAATTAACATCTGTCATTATGTATATAGTTATAATAATTATTTTCTTGCATTGAGAACTTTTAGACCTATTAGCAACTTTCAAATATGCAATATAGTAGTATTAACTGTAGTCACCATGCTGTATGTTGCATCCCCATGACTTGTTTAATAATTGGCAGTTTTACTTTTTGACCCCTTTCACCCTCATTCCCTTTTTGCCCTCGTTCCCTCAACCCTCATCAGTCTGTTCTCTGTATCTATGATCATATTTTTTTAAGGTTCCTCATATAAGTGAGATCACATGGTATTTGTCTTTCTCTGCCTGACTTACTGACTTAATTCACTTAGCATAACACCTCAAGATCCATAGTGTTGTGACAAATGGCAAGATTTCATTCTGTATGCTTTCAGAAGATGAAATGTGCTGTTCCAGAACCTGTTTGTCAGTTATATTTGTTATTTTCATTATGTAATCTAAGTGAGTTGTATATATGTATACCAAATTTTATTCATTCATTTTTTGGTGGACACTTAGCTTGTTTCTGTGTCTTGGCTATTGTAAATAATACTGCAGTAAACATGGCAGTGCATACATCTTTTCAAATTAATGTTTTCATTTTCTTCAGATACATAGTCAGAAGTAGAATTGGTGAATCATATGATATTAGATTTTTGATTTTTTAGGAGACTTCATATTGTTTTAATAGTGGCTGCACCAATTTACAGTCCCACCAACAGCGTACAAGGGTTCCCTTTTCTCCATATCCTTGCTAACACTTATTATTTCTTATCTTTTTGATAATAGCCATTCTAAGAGATGTGAAGTGAATTCTCAATGTGGTTTGGATTTGCATTTCCATGATAATTAGTAATGTTCAAATATAGATAGTTTTATTTTATGAATCCTAGTTACCTGGAACAACCAGGTTCTGGTGAGTGTGGAATTTTTATTAATTTTTAAAATAGATGAGAGAAAAAGACATGTGATAACTATTTGATGATGAGAGCAAGTTCTGCCAATTTTACGCTGAGAAGTCCGATGATAATCTAATGGGTTTTCCTTTATAAGTTACTGTTTTCTTCTCCCTGGCTGCCCTGAGAATTCTGTCTCTGTCGTTGATTTTTGATAATTTTAATACAATGTATTTTGGTGAAGGCCTTTTGGGTTGAGATAATTGGGTGTTCTGTTGACTTCTTAAATTCCAAGCTCCAGCTCATTTCTTAGATTTGGGAAATTCTCGTCAACTATTTGTCTGAAAATGCTTTCTAGCCCCTGCTCCTTTTCCTTGCCTTCGATAATGCCCATTATTCTTATGTTTCCTCTCCTGATGATATTAGCTAGTTCTTGAATTTCTCTTTCATTGTTTTTCATTTTTCGGTTTCTCTCTTCTTTCTTCTGATTTATTTCTAGATTTCTGTTTTTGATATCACTGATCCTTTCCTCTATTTGGTCGACTCTATTTCCCAAGCTTGCTATTTCATTTTTCAACTCCTGTAGTGAGTTTTTTATCTCCAGAAGATCTATTCTGTTCTTTTTGAGAGTTTCAGTCTCTTTGCTCAGCTCATCTAGGTGTTTCTTCAGTTCTTGAAATTGTTGATATGACTTGTTTTGGAACTCACTGGATTTTTTCAGAAATACCATCTCGAATTCACTGTCATTTAAGTTGCATATTTTTATGATTGCAAGCTTATTTTATTGAGATATTTCTCTTTCTTTCTAAGATGACTTGTCACCTTGGTTGTTCATGGTGTTTTGATGGACTATTTATTTCTCCACCTGGGCATTAATGGAAATGTATTCTGCTTTTTTTCCAGAAAGAAGATTTATTATATAAAGGTCTCTCTTTAGCCTGCTGCAAAGAAGGCGCTTTTCTTTTGGTTTCCAGTGGGTTGCGTCGAAGCTTCTTGGACCCCTGCTTTATATAAAGCGTTAATAATGCCTTTTTCTTTTCTTATAGATACTTAATCACACTTGCTGCCCTCAGTTTCAGTCCCTGTCAATGTTAACAACAGTTTGGTAGTGTTTGCTCAGATTCCCCTGGGAGTCCAGGGTGTTCAGTCTTGGAGGGTATAGGGTTAGGGACCCTCTAGGTTGGGGGATGGGGGCTGCGACTTAGCCTCAGTTTTGCAACCAGGGCTGGTAAAAATCGAGTGTTGTTTTTCTGCTATCTCACTTCTCTGGTTTCTGCCCTGGTTGCTGGGCACTGCCACCGGCTGCGTGCAACTCACAACTCTTCCAGGCAAGTGTGTTCAGGGAACTCGCTGCTCTTTCTACCCTCCCTCTCCTCCTACAGGGAGCTCTGGAGCTGTGAGAGGCAGCTTCTTTATTTTTCCCAGTCCACCGCTTGACACCCAGGGTTCTGACCTGTGGTAGCTCTTATGCACAGATCCCATGCTCAGACATGCTGGTGTGCACTTTGGGTGTTTTTTGTTGAGTTTTAGATGTTTCAAGGGGAGAGATCTGGGAACGTCACTCACTCCACCAGATTTCTGAAATCCCTCAAGTTCTGCCAATTTTAATAATCCCATTCCATTAAGAAATAAGAGAATAAAAAGAATGGACATTAAACATATAAATATGAAATTTCTTATACTCAGTAAAATGCATGTGTAATATTACTAGCTTCACTTATTCTTCTGTCATCTATCCAGCTATTTTAGTTAATACTCCTATTTTTAAACTTGGAATCCACTCATACTCACTTTCAGTTAGATTAGGTAGAGGGCCAGGGGTGAGTCAGGTGTGGCTATCGGATTCCCACCTTTGCCTATCCTCAGTGATGAGTTCAGGGGTGCAAGACAATGCCGTCAAAGCCAATGATAAATCTTCAGACTTTCTGGAAATGTTTAAATGTTTGAGACAGACGGAGATGCATTATGGCACCAGACTGGCATCAGTCTGGAGTCTCCATTACAGAAGCTTCTTGCTTCTGTAATGGAGGCGCCTGTCTGCAAATAGGCCAGGAAATAGACTTGGAAATATTCTGGGTTCTAGTGACACACTGTGAGTCTTTGGATCAAGATAAGCCTGAGGGAGTTTTGACTTTGGGTGGTGAACACATGATGCAGTATATAGATGATATATTCTAGAATCATATACTTGAATTCTATATAATTTATTAACCACTGTCACTCCAGTAAATTGAATAAAATAAAAAAAAATAAACCTATCAATAGAAATTCCAATTTCATTATCTTTAAATTCATTTTCTTAATCCATTTTGAATTAGTTTTTTATTTGCAATGAAAAAGTTTTAATTGATAAAAAATATACATAAAGAACAATAAACCAACTATATAACAATATGCATGCTAAATTCACTATGACAAAAATTTTTTTTATTAGTTCTCAATTTAACATTTATGAGAGACGGTGATTTAGAAAATTATTGAATACTATGTACCCAACACTGAGAAAAATGCTCAAAAATTTGTTTTTGCATTTAATGAGAGTATGTGCCTTTTACCTGAGAGATTTAACTCATTTATTTTTTCTGTAATGAATACTTGATCCTCTGTCATTTTGCTTTTGTGTTCCTTTTGGCTTTATTTTCTCTCTTTATAAAGAATGTAAGGGGTTTTGTTCATTTGTTTGTTTATCTTCTTCAGTACGTATAGTATTTTAAACATTTTATGAATTAGTTATCTGTTTCTGTGTAACAAACCACCTAAAAATTAAGTGGTTTAAAGCAGCATTTATTTAATTCAGTGGGTCAGCAATTTAGGGTGAAGCTCAGTGGTTCCATTGGACCCCTTCATACGTTCATAGGGTGGCTCTTCTGGGGATAGTCTGGCTGTCAGCTATGGTGACAGAGAAGCAACTGGCCCATATGTCATCAAACAGGCTCATGGTGACATGGCAAGATTCAACAAGAAAAGACATCTAGAAGGTGGGTCATGAAGGGTCATGAAGAACAATTAGTTGAGAAGCTACTTCCAGGGTCAGAACTATGCCTTAATCAAGGGACATTTCCTATCTCTGAGCAGGAGGACCTAGGAACATTTGCTTAGCTGTATTTCACAATTTCTATCGATCGTGACTATTATTTTCTTTTGACGCTCTTTTTTGAATGGGAATGTCTGCCATGGTTATCCTGGGGGACAAATAACTTGTCCCTTTAGGTTAGAAGTTTCTAGGGCAAAGGGAGCTGCATCCAGAGAAGATGTAGATCTCAAGATACTGAACTTTGAGCATACTGTAATAATTAGATTAGACTTAGGGATGTATTGGGGGAAGTGAGTGTATTATAAATAATTATGGCCAGACATCAGGCTGTGGTAGGTTGCGAAATAGGCTATAATTATTTTTCTCCCATCTCCATGCCTTCTTTCAGAATTTCTGTCAGGAGTTAGTCTTTTGTATGCGTGCTTCAAGTCTGGATTGGCCCTGAAATTTTCTTAGACCAATGGAACAAAACTCAACGGAAGTGTAATTGTGTTCTAGGCCTAGACCTCAAGAGGTCTTGCATGCTTCCAAATTGCTTTCTTAGAAGCTTCCCTTTGTTGCCATGTGAAAAAGCCTAGGCTGTCATGTTGGAACATGTGTGACAGAGCAAAAATGAGCTGTTCCAAAGGAGACCATCCTAAACTATGTAGTTCCCAGCCCACCTGGCAGCTGACCTCAGATGTATTAGTGAGCCTGATGAGAACAGAATAACTGGCTAGTTGAACCCCAAACTGCTTACCCATTGAATCATGAACTAAAAAAAAAAATGGTGGTTTTAGACTGCTAAGCTTTAGGGTGGTTTGTTAACACAGTAAAATTTAACTGATAAACTCTTCTATTGGTTCTCTTTCACTTTTTCAGGAACATTCTGGAATGCAATGTCTTCATCAATTTAATAATAATAAAATCACTTTTGAACCTCTTGTTATGAATGATGAAGAATTTATAAACATTTACTTCTAGTATCAAATGATTATTATATTTTTATTTAGATTTCATCACACATATTTCACTGATATCAGTGTTTCCCAACAGACCTTTTATATCTTAGTTTTCTTATTTTCAAATAATTATTTTTTAATGATTGTTCTGTTGGGAAGAGTCTATCTCTGCATAATTTTTAAGAGAAGAATTATTGTGTTTATTTTCATAGCCCGTTGTCTTTCAGTGGCTTTTGTGCACAAACAACCTTATAATCACTTTGCTTCAGAAACAGTGCCTCACTCTTTTAGTGGCCAGTGTCTTGGCGAATGAGTTTTATTTATTTTTTAAAATATTGATTCTGTATAGTCTTCATGAATGTTTACAGATGTTTCCCTTCATCTCTGAAATGATGTTTCCCAGGTAATTTCTAAGCATGGTTCTCTATTCGTCAATGTTATATGCACATACTGGGCCTTTTGAGCTACAGGCTAATATATTTCTTTTATTTCAGGAAAATGGTCTGCTTTTTATTGATAATTGTTTTGATTCCATTTGTTTTCATTTGTCCTTGCAAATATCTATTTTTTTTAAATAAAAGTTTTTTTTCAGCTACACCTGACATATTAGTTTTGGGTGTACAGCATAGTGATTAGATATTCATATAACTTATGAAGTGATCACTCTGATAAATCTAGTACCCATCTGACACCATACATAGTTCTTACAGTATTACTGATTATATTCCATATGCTGTATTTTACATCCCCATGCCTGGTTTTATAATTGGCATCCCTCTCCCATCTGTTTTCTGTATCTATGAGTTTGTTTCTTTTCTGTTTGTTTTTAATATTCTACATATAAATGAAATTATATGTTATTTATCTTTCTCTGACTTTTTTCACTTTGCATAATACCCTCTAGGTCTATCCATTTTGTCACAAATGGCAAGATTTCATTTTTTATGGCCTAGTAATATTCCATCATATATATGTACCACATCTTCTTTATCCATTCATCTATCGATGGACACTTAGGTTGCTTGCATATCTTGGCTATCATAAATAATGCTGTGATGATCATAGGGTTGCATATGTCTTTTCAAATTAGTGTTTTGGATTTCTTTGGATAAATACCCAAAAGTGGGATTTCTGGTTCATATGGCAGTTCTATTTTTTAATTTAAATTTTTCAATTAGAGTTGATATTCAATATTATTTTATATTAGTTTCAGGTATACAGCATAGTGATTAGACATTTATATAATTTATGAAGTGGCCCCTCTGATTAGTTATTACAATTTTATTGACTATATTTCCTATGCTGTACTTCACATGTCTATGACTATTTTGTAACTGCCAATTTGTACTTCTTAATCCCTTCACCTTTACCCAATCTCCAAACCCCCTCTGGCAATCCTCAGTTTGTTCTCTGTATCTATGTGTCTGTTTTCATTTTGTTTGTTCATTTATTTTATTTCTTAGATTTCACATATAAAAGAAATCATATGGTATTTGCCTTTGTCTGACTTATTTTTCTTGGCATAAGGCTATCCATGTTGCTGTAAATAGTAAGATTTCATTTTTTATGGCTGAATAATATTCCGTTGTATATATGTACGACTTCTTTTTTATCTAATCATCTATTGATGGGCACTTAGGTTACTTCCATATCTTGGCTATTGTAAATAGCGCTGCAGTAAACATAGGGGTGCATATTTCTTTTTGGATTTTTTCGGATAAATACCCAGAAGTGGAATTTCTGGGTCATAACATAGCTCTATTTTTAAATTTTTGGAGGAAACTTTATATTGTTTTCCACAGTGGCTATACCAACTTGTAATTCCACCTACGATGCACAAGGATTCCCTTTTTTTATATTCTTGCCAATACTTGTTTGGTGATTTATTGATGATAGTCGTTCTGACAGGTGTGAGGTGGTACCCCATTGCGGTTTTTTAATTTGTAGCAAATGCCTATTTTTAAGTTGGATGTTTTTGTCAGTCATTTTTGCATTAATAATTTTCTTGCTTTTGCACATATCTTTCTCATTCTTGGACAGCTTCTCTGATTTTTCTTATAAAGCAGTGATTCAATTTTTAGTACACTAATCTCACAATCAGTGGGTTAGGAATCCAACTAAGACCTTCATCTTAGAGTGACTCATAAGGTTATAACCAAGGTGTCAGCTAGAGCTGACCTCTGAACTCTTAAATGAAGAATTTTTTCCAAGTTCACATGTGTGGTTGTTGGTAGGGTTCAATTCCTAGAAGGCTGTTGGCTCCTTCAGTGACTCTTTCTCTGATAATTTTCATTCCTCTATTTTTTCTTCCCTTCCCTTTCCCCTCACCTCTCCTCACCTCTCCTCTCCTCTCCTCTCCTCTCCTCTCCTCTCCTCTCCTCTCTCTTCAATTTGTTCTCTCTCTCTTTGACTCCTATTATTTTGAATTTTGGAGCTCCTAGGACTTCTCTATATCACCCATCATTTCTCTCTTATTTTCCATCTTCTAGATTATGTTTGTCTTGTTTTTACTCTTTATTCTGGGAAATTTTCTCAATCTTATCTTTCTGCCATTGTCATGTATTTCAGCAGCCCACAATTTTATTTCTGAGATCTTTTTCCTATTCTATGTACCTATAATATTTGAAAATATTAAGGTATATAAATATATAAAACAAATAGTTGAAAAGTATAGGCCTAATAAATTCTCATTTGTTCAATTTAATCAACTAATAAAAAAGACAGGAAAAACTATGTACATTTTATGCCATGTCCTTTTATATTCTTGAATAATTCTACCAATATTTAAAATGTCAAGCTCACTTTTATGTTTTATAGGAGCGATGCAGGGGTTCAGAGCTTTTGCATATCTGCTTTTCTTTGCACATTCACCAGATTTAAATTATCACCTCCATTCTAATGACTACTGAATGAATCTATAACTTTGCCTTTATCTTCTAGTCTGGCTCTAGTTTTGCATTCTACAGAATATTTTCTACTGCCTGTCTTGTTACTTAAACTTGACATGCCTCCAAGCCAGACTCATCATCTTGGCACCACCATTCTTTCTGTCATATTAGCTCAAAACCCTGTGAAGTCAAT
Source organism: Macroglossus sobrinus (assembly GCA_004027375.1). Classification (NCBI taxonomy): domain Eukaryota; kingdom Metazoa; phylum Chordata; class Mammalia; order Chiroptera; family Pteropodidae; genus Macroglossus; species Macroglossus sobrinus. Next base: position 181,162 of record PVKZ01000710.1, on the reverse strand, counting down.
ATGATTTTCAAAGGGTGAAAATTCAGTTGTATAAAATATAGCATTCTTTATTTTCCTGTAATGAAAATGTAATTATATTTTCACCTCACGCATCATTTCTTCTATAGTAATGGAGCAACCCAATCACTTGTAGGAGAACTCAATCATTTTAATGATGTCTTAATTATTAAACTCAATCAAATTCAGTGAGCTCCTTGTCATTCATGTTTAATAGTTATATATTTATAAGTACACACATACATTATATATTATGTGTTATATACTTTTATATACTTATGTATAAAAAGATATTTCCTGCTCTTTTTCTCTTCATTGCAGAGCTGCATTATTAACTGAGGAGGTCCCTGTCTCAGTCTTGATACACCCCACACTGCCATTGGCTGAGATGTGTAATCCTCCTGCCATTTTTAGTTGTCAGCATTAGTTCTTACTTTTACAAAGATGTCTTTGGGTACCACGCAGTGTGGGAACTCAGGGTCCAATGTCACTTTTTTGCTGCCATAGTTTTTCATCACCATATCTGACACCCTTCGAGCCACCAACTCTCAACTTTAGTTGCTTGAGTGTTGTCGAGACACAAGATCATCATCAAGACATGCACGCCTGAGACATCACAAGTCCAGTGCCATTGTGGTGAACAAAAAGGAGGTTACGCATTCACTTTACTCTTGTGTCCCTAAGGATAAAGGAAGGTTGTACGTTTTTCTGATTCCTTTTGATCCACAACACTTAGGAATGTGAAGCTGGCAGGGGAATGGGGACAGGCGGTGTTCAAAGTCCTTAACTCTAAGTTTCGAAGCTCCCTTCTTCCCTCCTAATTATCTTCCGCCTTCCAGGGAGAATTTGCATGGATGGAGGGCAGAGAAAAACCTTTCTTAACAATTTTCCTCTAAAATCTTCTGTTTTATATGCATAATGCAGCTTTATTATTATTAATTTTAATTTAAAGCAACAAATTTTCTTTATTTTTTTCTTATTCTTCTTTGACATCTGGACTTATCTTTAATTTTTTCCTCTTCTTGGCTTCTATATCCAAGCTCCAGGACCTCTCTTTTATTTAAAATAACTTTCCTTCCTTGTGCCTTCCTTTCAGTTCTGACGGCTACGGCCCTCCTGAGGACCCTATCAAACACCAGGATTACTAAATGGCCCCCCAGCAGACCTTAGTAGCTCAGGTCTCTTGCAGTTTGCATCTGTCTTCTGTATTGTTGCTGGGATACTTTTCTTTAAACACCGCTTTTATCATTCATTACTTTATTCAAAAATCTACCGTGGTTGCCCACTGGGTCAAGTTCAAAAATATGTGCTCGACTTCTAGGCCAACTCTAATAGAAATTCACTTTATCTATAAAACCTTATTTTTCACTAGTCTCAGCAAGAACTTTTCAAAGTGATTTTCTTATTTTCCTTATTAGTCATGCTAATTTTAGCCTTTGAACTTATGCTGTGTCTCTTTCCAGGATCATCTGCCTCTTTTATTCTTGTTACTGCAACTGTAATCAGTTCACATCTCACCCTTTCATGATGTCTTTTCTTTAGTGAAAACAATTCACATTGGTCTCTCTTGCCTTGAATCAGAAGTTCAAAACTTTCCTGAAGGTTAGAATTATTTAGCAGTAGGATTGGCTTTCAAAAATTTTAATGCCTAGATTGTACTTCATGCCAAATAAATCAGAATGCTTAGGGATGGGAATCAGTCATCAATATTAAAAAATAATAGTATATCCCACAAATATGGCAACAGAGTTTGAGCACCACTGCTTTCGTTTTGCTGCAGTGTGCTTCAGATGTGCTATAACTTTGCACTTGGCTATATTTGGTTTATATTGGTTTCCAGTGTTTTTGTTAACTCATCTAGAATGTAAGGTGCCAATGGAAAGGAAACATGTTTTATGCTGTTGGACATAGAGACTGTTCCACTCATGTCCCTTTTACCCATTTGTTTAGCCCTCCTGCAGCCTTGGCGTAGTTTTGATTCCAATGGCCAGCACTAGTGGACCTTGTTTCCCAGGCTAACCACAGGCTCCTTATCTCATGAAAAATGTGCTTGTGAATATGAAGCCCAACTCCTTTGCTTCCAGTTTGGATAGATTTCAGAGTTCCCTGTAGCATCAAGCCGAGGCTACCCACTTGGTCTAAAACACATTCTTGAGTGGCTTTCCTCCCTACTCTGCTTTTCTTATGTCCTTATTGATTTCTCCCGGGAGCACCTTCTTAATAAGTCACTTGCTCACAAATCCTCATCTCAGAGTCTGCCTCTTGAGAACCCGACTTAAAATACTTACTCTGCCTTCAAAGCATAGCATTGAGTACATATACAATTCAATGAAGATTTATTAGAACAAGGATGCTTGATAAAAGAAATAGAAACACAATTTAATAAAACCTTAGTCGAAGGTACTGAAATATAATATATTCAAGGGTTCTCTATAGAATTACTTAAATGTAATTTAAAAATCCTGAACATACTGAAATCTTATGTTGGGTAGGACAAATAAGCTAGGTAAAATTTTATCAATAATATTTATTAAAATATCTGAGGGATTATTTGAGACCAAGCAGTGAAGTATTAAGGCAGTTGTGTATTATTGCTATACTATAACTGAACAACAGAATGGGAGACCTTGCCTTTATGAGAGATGTTGAGAGGACTTTTCTTGACTTGAGCCTGAAAATTTGCATTTCTAACAAGTTCCCAGGTTGGCTTCATGACAGAGGGAGAGGGTCAGGGCAGACCCTTGTGGTCATCACTAGGTTTCACTAGCCTGGGCTAGGTAAAATTTTATTTTTATGAATTAAGACTATGATCAGACATCAATGAAATGGAATCTGCCTGAGATATGCAGGAGTAGGAAAGTAGCAGTCAACCAGTCATATTTGGGACAGTGATTAGAAAAATAAAATTGCTTCTTGTTAATGTTTAACTTATGTCTAGTGAATGGTTATCCTTAAACTATCAGCTCACCTAGGAGAGAAATTTGCACATACATTTCATGGCCAGTGAAGCAGGTTTTTAATATCATGATTTTTTCCTCTTTCTGATCCCTTCTCAGGGCTAGTAGGAATAATTTAATATCTTTCTCTCTTTTTTTACTCTATCTCTTTCTAGGACTGTAGTAGAGAATAGAGAATTCAGTTTATTCATCTGTTATAAGGTATGTGGTTATTTGAATCATTTTACATTTTTACAGAAAGAGCGTTTTCCTCTTATTTTTATATAATTATCAGTTATTATGAGCTTTGATGCTTTAGTACATAAACACAGCACATAAACATAATGTTTTGATGTAATATAATTTTCTCATTTCCACTACCTATTACCAGACTTCTCTGGAAAAGCTCTTTGTACATATTTCTCTGGGTAGGCAAGTTCCTCAACTAATGGTATTACTCTGTTTTCATAGAACATGTTATATGTGATGGCAAAAATGTCTTTCACATAGCCACAATTCAGTGTTTTGTTTATTCACCCTTCTCAGTTGTATCACCGCAAATGACGGCTCTCTTCCTGTTAAAAGTAAACCATCTCCGTTTAAGGCTGTTTGAGGTAAAACAAAATTCCACTAGATGGCGCTATTGGAATGCAAACATATATCGTTAGTCACTGTGTGTCACTATAAAACAGTTTGAAATCTGCTGTAGCTTGTCATTTGGTTTGAGAATCAGGTCTGTTCCTTGATCAACTAAATGGATTAGACGATTGGTTTTGAGGTAAGAAAGCATGCAGTGTTTCCCAGAGGCCCCCAGAGGACACTAGACAAAACAATGAAAAGGCAGTTTTTGTTCAGTCTCCATCCAGACCACTTCTTTACTGGTACTTTTTGGTTCCCTTATGCTACTCCACTGATATATAGGAATAACTCCTAGTGACAGTCTATGGATAGTCCCAGTTTCCCTCTATGGGGACTTCACTCAGCTGACTGAGGGGATTGATGGATTTATTAGACTACTGTTGATAGTTAACTAATCTTTGCCAGTTTGCCTAGTAGTTCTCAAAGTGCAATCACTGGACCAGCTGCATTATCTGGGTATTTGTTTAAAATGCAAATTCTCAGGCCCAAAGCCAGATCTTCTGAACCAGAAATTCAGGAAGTGAGACCTAGCAATCTGGATTTTCACAAGCCCTCAGGTGATTCTAATGCACACCAAACTTGAGAACTGCTGTGTTAGATCCTTCCTGGTAACAAAACTCATCCCATTTGAACTAACCTCTCCTGAAAGTCCTTGAAGAACTTTGAATGCAGACAGGTGGGTGAAAAATTTTTGAAGGTGGACGTGTTCCATTTAACCTACAGAGAGGGCTGACTCTGTCCTCCCTTCAGGTTCTGCCTGTCACCACGGAGCCCACCCCTCTATTACAGGGGACTATTAAGCTTGTTTCTACCACGTAAATTAAGTGGGGGAGTATGATTTAGTCATTCACTTTTCAAGAAAGAAGCTTGAGATGCCTCAGAGGGCCGCCAGATGGCAGCCTCGTTCCTGCGCGCTATAAGTGCTTCACTGAGAGAGGTTTCTGGCTACGCTGTGGGCAAAGAAAGGCGATCCAGTGGTTGTTTATTGGTTAGGTTGTGTGTCTCCTGTACGGCAGCATGAATCAGAACCCAGTGGGGGTGGGGAGAGAGAGATGGGAGGAGAGAGGGGGAGAGAGGGAGAGAGAGAGGAATTAATTAGTGGGTCACAGCTGCTAGGTAAGATAGCGGACCACTATTGTCCCCATTTCATTCAGTAAACACGGGGGAGCTATGAAGACTCAACAGGAGGTGAGATGTCTAGTGAAGTTGGGGCTCAAGCACAAAGCAGCTCAAACAGGTGTCCGCAATAGCTCTGTCTTCTGCCCTTTAAGGAACGCTGAGTATCTGCACATACAAATCACCTGGGGAGCTTTTAAATCTCCTGCTGCCTGGGTTCCACCTCCTCCCCGTGCCCCCGCCTCTCCCCACGCGCAATTCTATCAAAATCTCAGGGGTACCTCCAGCGCATCAGTATGGTTTTAAACTTTCCTAGGCGGTTCTAATGTGCATCTAGGACTGGAAACATTGAGATTATTCATGTGGTCAAGGTGTAACAACGTGGAAACCTTAGTTGTTGCCTCATACCCTCGTATATATTTAAACAATGGAGTTTGTTGTTTTGGCCAGTTTTGATATTCAAAATGGAGAGATTTTGTTGTACAGCAAAAAGGTATCACTCCCCCCTTCTCCAGCCTCTCTTTCTCCTTCCTTTTTTCCTTTCTTCATTCCTTTCTCCCTCCCTCCCTCCTTCCTTTTCTTCCTTTCTAAAAATCCAAAATCATGGTTACAAATTGGAGCATATTACTGTTACTTAAAAGGAATATTTTGACCAAAAAGATATACTGTAATTAGTGTTCTGAGTTTAAAATATTCTACACTACAAAAACTCCTTTCCTTTTTGCCTTTGGTCACATGTTCTTAGGTGCCCTCAGGCTGCAGGCCCTATTTTAAAGGCTGTGGTAGTAAAAATTTTATGTCGGGCTTGATGAAAGGCTGCTATTTTCACCTCATTAGCTCATACTGATTAGATAGAATGAAAATATCCTATAATAACTATTCGCAATACTCTGTAGACTTACTCACTGGAGTTGGAAATTGTTCTATAGTACCAAACTCCTTTTATACTAAACAAGGTGGCTTTCATGAAACTATATGTGTGAATATTTTCTTTTCTACTTATTCTGGAAAATCCTATATATTTTCATACAAAACTGTTCATAATAGTGTGAAAGCTGGAAGGAAACATAGTGTGGCATATGAAGTATGGTTCAACTTGGTTTAAAAACATCGATGAGACTAAGCTTAGTCCTTTCTACCAAAGGGGAACGTGAAAAGCATCTTCAGAAATTCCAGTGTAGGTGATACATTATTCATCCTTTCTTACTCATTATTTTAAAATGTACATGTTACTGGAAGAAATGATTTGTTAGGTCCTTCCTCAGTCCTTGTTCTCTGTAAGTGGAGATTGGATGAGAAAATTGGGAGGTTCTGGAAAAGGGAGCCCAGTGAAAGAAAAACAAGCTGGGAAGAAAGGAAAACAAATTAAAGAATGGGAGTTCTAGCTTTCATTTGGGTTTAAGAATAGATCAGGGCCAAAACTATAGGAATTTTGAAGTAGTTATTGTAAAATTAATGCTCTTGACTTTTTCCAAAGGACTTTTTCCAAATGCTACCTCATTGGTTTGTGAGCACCTTAGAGAACAAAAAAGGATATAGACTAGTAAGGTGTCTTGCCTTTCAGACAGAGGTTTTCTGGATTCTAGAGATCTTCTCATTACTACAGACATGTCCAAGGCACTGTGACTTGTTAATAATTCAGGCAATCTCCTGTATTTAGACCAACATTAGTCAGGAAGTGATAAACTTTTGAAATCACGGTTTAGATTCAGTTTACATTTAAAATTAACACACGCAGACTTCCTGACAGATGATGAGCATTTCTGTCTATGTGGGATTGGCAGAGGGTTTGAGAGACCTATATGGTATTGAATGTAATTTGTCATTTAATTGGTAAACCCCTATTCCTGTGGCACTATAAAAATTTTAAGCATCAGCGCCTTTCTGTCTAAAGACATAAACATATTCAATTAGTGGGAAGCCACATCATTTGTTTCAATAGCTGCTTTTATTTTCTGTTGTTGATATGTTAAAACAGTTAAACACTTGCATTCATCTCATCCTATTAAAGAAACTCCATCAGGGAACACTGAGGTAACATGTTTGGGTGACAGCAGGCTTAGTTACCCTGCTGTGAGAAAGAGATGAATAATGTTTTTTAATCTTACATCTATTGACTTTCTCCTTTTAAAACATATACACTAATACTGAAAGAAGCTACTGCAGACTGTAGTTTTTACCAGTTTACCTTTTTCATATTTTCATTATTAAATCAAATGGTACATTAACTTACATGGTTCTACATAAAATGAAATTGCTGCATGACATTTCTTATTGTTTATAATTCCCATTTTGAAAGATCTAGTCACACATTTTTGAAATTCTATAAACGCTTTCAGTCTTCATACTAGTAGTTTTCATTTTTCTTCCTTGGCTATTTGGCTGCCAAATCCTTTGCCGTTTTAAGCATTATCTTGCTTATGTTTTGTGATTTACCTGCTATTTGTCAAAACAATTTTTAGAATGACATTTTCTAGTTTCCCATTAGAGCACAGCATGAGGAAGAATTGGATATAAAGGATCACATCGGTGAATATTTTCATTAGACAAAGCCATTTTGTGAAAACTCAGAATTTCACTAAAAACAATTTGACAAAATCAATTACTTCATGAATTGAAGAAGAGCCCGTATTATTCTAAGATAATATTACATTTTGGAAGCATGGTATTTTCTTCAAAAAGACTGTAGCTAAAGTGTAATTTATTTTATATTGAGGCTAATTTTTTTTAGATCTTGTTCTTGTGGACTGTGATTAATTGTATGGTTCATGCAAATCGGAATTCTTCTACTGTAGGATAGTCAACAGTTTTTCTTGACTCTGGTGTAGTGTTTGATAATTTGTAGTATCACAGGAGCATTCTTACTAAATAATAGCTTACTCAAATAATTAATATACTCTTAGTTTTTTATTGGTATAAAAAGAGAATTTTTGGCCACTTTGGTTATAACTTCCCTAAATACTGGTAAGTGATTGATTCATTGATTCAGATCTACATTTTTCTCATTTTGAAATCTCTGAAATAGGGATGTATCTAATAATCAATGACATACAATTATAATTGGCATTTTATTCTTTTTTAGTGACATAGAATAACGATGCATTATACAATTAATGGCATCATAGATTTAAATGACATATGACTAATTTAAATTTGGAATTAGCAGTAATTTAATAGTTTTATGTTTCCAAGGGGATTTGAAAACAATTTTTGCTCTTATGATTAATTGTGCAGTTAAGATTCTTGTGCCATTTTTATACACCAAAAGCACAAAATATTCTGAGTGTGAGGAAATAGCACTATAAAATGGAAACTTATCATAATTTAGAACGGTCTAGGCATACTGCTAAATGAATTGACCACTTCTGGCTCTCACCTAATTTGTTTTGAAGATTCTCAAGTTAATTGCTATTAATTGAACCCTTATTTTCTATAAACGTGAGGTTATAATTTGATGTGCCATTTCTGGATATCCTTTTTTCTTTTTTAAATCATCAAACATTAAAACTGATTATGAGGAAATCTTTCATATATATGTAGGCTTTTACAAGTATGTATTGAGTATTAAAAGCTATTTTGTAAGTGATTTTGGGCTAGTTCCTTATTATAAGTCTAGAATGGTGACTGAAACATGACACTCTTACAGTGTTCACATATATATATGTGCCATTGGAGGGGGAGTTCCCCTGCATGGGTGGGCTGCCTGCAGCTTTGACAGGTGAAGTCTGAACGGAAGTCTTCCTTGGCTGGTAAATTCCTTGTAGTATGCATGGGCATTTATCATTGCTTCTAAAGCCTAAAAGGTACATTCAAAATAAGGATCGTTTTGAATATTTATTGGATGCCTGTGAAAATTTTTTATAATAAATATTGGGGAATGAGCATTTCTAGCTTGACTCTTCGATGGTCCCTTACTCTTCCATCCCAGTAAGAAGTTAAAATCTAATTTTTTCTACTCTCTATTAACTCCAGTGGGAAGCTCCTATGTGCAGAGGCCATGGTAGTTATAGCTAATGGATTGATCCATTTGTTCAACTGTACCGAATGCATCCTAAATGTGAGGCACTCCTTTGGGACCAAGGATACAGCAGAGAACAGGAGACAAAAATCCCTGTCCTTATGGAACTTACTTTCTAATAGAGAGAAGTGAACCCTAAATTAAATAATAAGTATGTATGTGTGTATACATACACATATAAAAACTACGTTAGATGATTATGTAAGTGCTGTGCAGAAAATAAAACAGGAAAAGGGGGATGGACAGTGTGGGTGAGAAAGATTCTAATTGTAAACAAAGTGGGTGGGGCAGACCTCATTGAGAAAGTCACCTTTGGACAAAGACTAGAACACTGGAAGGAAGTGAAAAGAGGGTTTAGGATGAGGGAGCAGTGAATGCAATGCCAAAGCCAAGATAGGAGAGGGCTACCAGTGCTTAACGAGGGCAGAGGGGTCAGGGAAATAAGGGATTTTACATGAACATTGGCTTTTACAAATGAAATTAAGCGAAATGAGAGAGTCACTGTAGGGTTTTAACTGCCCATAGGAATTAATAGAAATTAGGAAAAAAAATAGAGTTTAATTTCTTATTGGGATGGGAGAGTAAGGGACCACTGAAGAGTCAAGCTAGAAATGCTCATTCCCCAATATTTATTATAAAAAATTTTCACAGGCATCCAATAAATATTCAAAACGATCCTTATTTTGAATGTACCTTTTAGGCTTTAGAAGCAATGATAAATGCCCATGCATACTACAAGGAATTTACCAGCCAAGGAAGACTTCCGTTCAGACTTCACCTGTCAAAGCTGCAGGCAGCCCACCCATGCAGGGGAACTCCCCCTCCAATGGCACATATATATATGTGAGCACTATGGGTGTATCATGTTTCAGTCAGCATTCAAGACATATTAAGGAATGACATGATCGACTGACCTTTGAACAGTACTCTGGCTGAGAATATGAGATATTATTGGCACTTTAACAGTCTTATTTATGACAATAAAAGTTGCATACGTGGAGGGCTCATAAGTTAGGCCATTGTTTTTGAGTGGGGCACATAGAAGCATTGTGAGGTGAAGTGTTGCAGTCCTTGGGACACAAAATATTCCTACCCACCAACAGCCATCCTGCTTCAGGAACTATATTAAAGTCCTTAAGGAGAGTGACTGTAAATTCTTGTGTCTTCGTGGACTCATTCATGGGCACTGGATATGGGAAGCAGAGGACCTGTATGCCCAGTGCCATACCTGTCAAGTCTCCATACTCCATACTCCACATCTGGAGTACAACTCAGCAAAATTTTTCAGTCCCCTATATTGGACTGTATGTTCAGTGCTAGGAGTATAAGAGTAATGAATGGTCTTTTTCTCAATGACCCCATGACCTGGAGAATATGTTAAGAGAGTTGTATGTTGTTTTTTTTGTTTGTTTTGTTTAATAGACTGGAAACAAGTATAACTCTATTCCATTCAATTTCCTTCTGTCAGATTTTTTTTCTCTTAACTTCTGTTTCTTTTCATTTTTCTTTTTTTATTTTTTGTAAGTACTTTGTTTAAGACAACATATTAATAGAATTTTCTTGAAGAATCTTAGGAAATATCTTTTTGCCAAATATCTTCTTATAAATGTACTCCATCTGTCTAAATGGTTAAATATATAAGTAGTAAGGTTAGATTACTTCACATTTATGTGGCCTCTTCTGTCCAAAGGCTGGGCATTCATTATGCAGCATAAAACTGATTCCCTACACCGTGCTTCAGTGAAGTCAAATCTATGTTTTACCTTCAAATAATTTATTTGATTTTGAGTTGAAAACACTGACAAGCAGGTTTGTTTCCTAAGAATAAAAATGGGAAAAGTTAGAATTTATGTTTAAGATTATTTGGAAAATATGGGAAAACTTTTCAAGTAATCCTGCTATAAGCTGATTCCTTAGCTATGTTACTCTATTCTGTTCTGCCTAGGGTAACACAATATTTTTGCCACCTGGTAACCATTTAGTGGCTTTCTGTCTGTCAAATTGGAATCATTAATCTAAGATCCACAAAACACACTGACCTCATCAAGAACTATCAGCTACATTAATCACATGGTGAGCAGTAATTAATACTCTCACTGCACATCTCAGCAGATGCCAAGTGGTAACTGTGCCCAGAGACAGAGCTAGTTGGTGGGTGGTCTGAAGTTGGTATTCTTTTAGGAAACTTGCTGCCCAAATGAATGAGAAAATCAAGGACTCCTTTCCTTATTTGTCTAGCATATTGCCTCAAGCATGCCCAATGGTTGATGGTTCGATGGCCCTGGGTGAAGTTAATCATCTTTAGTCTGTGCTGTTGCAGTATCTTTGATGTATTTCCCTAATGCAGTTATCATAGAAGTTTCACATTAGAGCTCTTCCCTCCTAGTAGTCTGTGAGCACCCAGAAAACTGAATATATGTTTTTATTTTTATTATTTTATTTTTAGTTCTGGACTACTACAGTTCTTGGCACTTACTACTGTTTCATTAGGTACCTATTAAATGAATGACTGAATATGCATCTGAATATACAGTATATACAAAGTAACTGATAAAAGCATGTATTTCTCAAGTGTAGACTGAATGGTGTCATATTTTAAATCCTAGTTTCCTAGTAGTGTGTTGGGCACAGAGAAGGTGCACAATAAATACTCAATTAATGTATGTACGCCTTGACAAGACTTTAGTAGGTGCCTCTCCCCTTGAAGTATTGCTGATAACGTACATGTTGGTAATGGGGTTAGCTGCCAAATGAATTTTCAAAAGAAATATTTATGTTAAAGTAAAAATATTTAGTAGGTTAGAAACTATGAACAATAATAAACATAGAGAGATGATACTGTAAGTGAAAATATTTATGTAATTTCACCTAAAGAGAAGACTCAGCAAAAGTTTCAGATGTGTTTGCAGAGTTAAGAACTTCTGATGAAAAGGAAATACAAAAAAGATCCAAATTATATCTTCCCTCTCTAAAACAATTAAAAACCACATAGACACACACACACAACTAACTCTAGAAATGTTATTGTTACAATTTCATTACTATAGCTAGTAATAACATCGAAACAAAATAAAACATACCTTCTTACGTCTAGCTGAAACAGTGAAAAATAAATATGTTTTTTATGTTAAAGGACTTATGTAGCTTATGCTACGTAGACAGTTTTTGTCATGAGACTAAATCAATTAGACATTAAATACATATTAATGAATAAATGAATTAATTAAATAACCTGATGGAGTTTCCCTTTTTGTTCTCAGAATGTACCGTGTATAAGGGCACTTTGAAATCCTCTTATGATTTTACTGAGCTTTATTTTTAAGAGAAAAAGTGGTTAGTGTAATCAGCATATCAGGGGCTTGGGGAGTGGTGATCGATGAAGAATATATCTCTAATTTACCCTAGCGATTTAAAGCATTATAAAAATTCTAAACAAAAATGACAGGTAACCATGGTAAAAAAGCAAATGATTTAGGCATTTAGACCTGTCTTTCTAATTTAGTGGCTTGTGCCTTTTTGACCCGCTACTTTACTCATTTGATATTGTTATCAATTATTCATTTGTTTGGTTTCAGCCCTCCATCTAATCATCCCATCATGCAGTCAGCTGGTTGGGGTCTCTGTAGAGCTCATGGCCTCCACTTCGTTTTCTTCTCTATGTGGGGCCTGCTGCTTAAAAAGTACCCAGTTTAGAAAGGCAAACACTACCCTTCCTGACTTTCCCACTTTGTTGCTTTCAATTTTAAAATGAAAACACATCTGAAATAATTAAATTAAATTTAATTTCGGAATTAAAATACATATGTTCAAAATGGATTATTAAAGAAAACCATTTCATCAGTTTTAAAGTAGTCTTTCATGGCCATCATATTTCACCACTTTTAACCTTTCTGAGCTCTGAACTCTGTTTCTCTGCCTCCAGGTTGCCCCCTCTCTGGCTTGTAGCACAAAGCACCCATGACATGGGCCTATTTTATTTCTTCAGCAGCTTTAAAGAGTTTTTCTTTTTCTTTTAAGGCTGAAAGTAACGGCTTTTTAACTCATACAATTAAAATATAGAAAGTGGTTATTTATACCTGTGACTGTGTCATATGCCTAAACATTTTTCTGTCAGAAAGCATCATCATCTATATTTGCCTCAAAAAACATGCTGAAGACACTTAGCACATACCCTTTTACTAAACAGAAGTAATTTAATAATCCCCATCCTGAGACAATGCTTTATCATAGCACACATATCTGAAATACTTACTATAGTTTCACTGTAAAGAAAGTTAAAAATGATCAAATCCACAGTTTCTTTTTCTAGTATTCTAGTACATGGTGTGGGCAAATAGTTTCTCAAGTCATGTTTCAACCTCCTGCCATTTATTTTTCTGTAGTGAAGCCTATCAATTTGAAATGTATTAGCACTATCGCATGAAATGAGGTTTGAAGGATATTTGAGGAATGAAACCTAAAATTCAGTAGGGAAAATTGAGAGGATTATGTTGAGTAAACCTTAGCAAACTGTAGTATTTGAACTGAGCTAATAGACAATGGAACAAGAATGTTATGAGTTTGACAAATTACTGTATAAGAGGCAGTAAAAAAAAGCTGATTTATAAGAATTTGATGCTGATAATATGTGGATTAGCTGAGGAGAAAAATGATTGCATACCTATATGGTTTTCTTAGTGTTTCTAAATGAGAGGCATAAAGTATTTTCATAGCTAGTCCAGTACATTATAGATACATGATTAAAGGAAATGCTACTGGCATTAATGCAAAAATAAAAAAATAGTTTATTAGATGGAAAGATAAGTATTGCCCAGCCACAGACAGTTGTGAATTTGTATATAAAAGGCACCAGATCTGAAATGTATTATCTATTTAAAACAGATAACAAAATAAACTTATTAAGACTTCCTTTTAATCAATTTTGCCAGGGTTTTGGTTTCAAACTCAAAGACAGTGATGATTGAAATAAGTTAAAATGCATAGCACAATGTTATGGCATGTCGTGAAAAGGTGAACTACCCTTATGCCATAACAATAAAAAAATACTACATACATGAAGAGGACTTGTATATATATATATATATATATGTATATATATTTATGTAGTATGTATATATTTCTTAGAATAAAATCTCTGGAAGATAAGTTCATGTTTTATAGGCCTTAATAATTACAGTAAACCACATAAAGTAAGTTATGAAAGGGTTAAAGGAGAACAAATATTGAAAATGACTTTTCTGCAAGTACAGCAGCAGTTTGAATGCCAGCTGCAGCTTTTGCAAAATAAGCATAAGCATTTGACCCTTATGCCATAGTAGTTGTGGAAGGGAGAAATTTTGAAAGGACAGGGAAAGGTCACAGAGAGAGGGTACACTGTGTGTGTGTGTGTGTGTGTGTGTGTCTGTGTCTGTATCTTGGGGAGTGATGCAAATGGGGAAGGGATATGGAGTAGAAGAAATACTCCCAGAGGTACTTCTTCTGACTGTTATGCTTTATGTATGGATTCTTAGGGCTAAATAATGTCTAACCTGCTGAAAAGGGAGAGAACAAAAAGATCAGTAGAAACTGAAGATCAAGAAAAGTCCCCAAGAAAAAAACAGATTAAAAGCATGAGCAGACCAGCAAACTGTGAAGTTAGAATGGGAGATATTGCTATGGTGGTCAGAAAGTTCATAAAAATATTTGTCCAGCCAGCAAATATTTATTATAAATATACTATGTATTTGATACTGGAATACAGGTATTAACAAGATATCCTGCCCTGAGTTCACAGTCTATCAGTAAGAAAACTACTATTTATCAAGTCAAAGAAATCTGTGTCACAAGATAAGCCTACACAGAGTGCTTCTGGAAATGATGGTGGACTCATGAGTTTTTCTACCAATACCCAAAATAAATGAAATGGCCTTTCTCATACCTGACATTCTGGCTATAAGATTGCAGGGCTGATATGGTGATCCATGGTATTAAGGTTCTAGGTTCCTTCTCTCTGGTTGCTTTGCTATCCCCAGTGTTGTCCGTGATGGTTCCTATCACATCCACACTTCAGACAGCAGGAAAGAGAGAGTGAGGGAGTTGAAACCATTGAGAATTCTCTTAAGAACACATTTTAGAAGATGAACACATTCTTGCAGCACATGTATCATTGGCCAGCAGTTAGTTTCTGGCCATATTTGACTGAAAGGCAAGTGAGAAATGGAAATATAATTTTTCTTTTGGGTGGTCATGCCTTCAGTTAAAAAAAAAATGAGAGTTTTATTATTTTGAGAGACAAATGAATAATGGGTAAGGGAGAAGGTAACTAGCGATCTCTGCCAGAGAACAGTTTTCAGTGCGTTAACGGAGGTGCTTCAGGCATGAGTTGGAGTTTGCTAGGTCAACTGCATGGGAAATGGTACTCCAAGATGAGCATGGTCATTAAGTTACCATGTACCTAGACCTGAGCAAGTTGTCTTCTAGTGCACTACTTATTTGCATACTTGTTATTCTAAAGTGAGCTGAATGGGACCAGCTATGGTTGGAATAAAATGGTACTCAGAGCAAAATTTTTGAAGGATACATAATTATAGTCTTTAATCTTTTCTCCACCCTTTAAGGGGAATTTTTTTGTTGTCATTTTCAGGCTTTTGGGTTAGCACACTAAGAATTCCACACACATAAGAAAATATTTCTCCTGGTTGTCAATAATGGAATGGAAGGCTGGGGGTGCTTATGGAAACAGAAAGGTGAAAATTTAGGGGATTAATTGCTTCAATTCATGAAGTTAAGAGAAAAATCCACTCAAAACAGATTATAGGAAAAATGTCTTTGTATTATATGTTGTATTCTTTGTTCCTCTTTTTCTGCCTCTTCAGAATGTTTCAGTAAACTCATCTATTATTCTTTGATACTTTGAGTCACTTGGTTTTTATTTCTTATGGATATTAAGAACTGTGCTGAAATAAGACTTGATGCTGGGTTAAGAAGACAACATATTATTTGAAGGATTTTACTCCTGCCCATGTGTTTTTTGAACTTTAAAAAATCAATAAGCTGCTCATATTAATGAAATCTTGGATTCTAGAAAAAACTCTCCTACCCAATTTTTTAGAATCTGTATTTTGATATTCTATCTTTTAGATTAAGCAGTGACTGATTGTTAAATATGCAAAGATATGCCTGTTCCTCAGAGTGAATTATTTCATCTCTAACATTTTAGTGTATATTGATTTAAATTTCAAGTTATCTGATGACTAGAGAAGCTAAGGCTTCAGGACAGAGGTGAGAAAACTCCCATCTGAGGGAAGATATTTGAAGTGGTGGTGGAATAAAAGTGGGGAGATGAGCGTATCAAATATAAGTTTTATCTACTCACTTTTTTGCCTAAGGCTAACTCAGCCACAAAAAATTAAAAAAAAAATGCAAATAGAGAAAACCCAAACATATGTTCTCAAGGAATGCCTGCTTTATAGAATTAAAAGGCAGTATTTTTGCTCAGGAAAACTATGTTTTTTTCATGTAGTCTTATTACTTCTTAAGGCAATTTTTAGGAAAAAGTTAAAGACATTTGCTATATTTTCTCTAGGTATATGTTTAAGACTTTCAACTAATATGAGAAAAGCTAGAACGGAATCTTCATAAAAACTCATATTTGTAGAATAGATTTAAAAGTACATCATGTTTGTCAAAATATGACAATTATTTATCAAACTTGATAGACTTCAGGGATGTTTGGTGATCTTCCTTTATTTTCTGTAATCAATCTCTCTCCTTTTGACGAATGAATACAAACAACATATACAGAATGACATATTTTTTCCCAGAGCAATCACCATTGGATTTAAAGATCACCAGTGATGATTTTTTTTTTAGCTCTGATTCCAGACTATAATGAAACACAAAAGCAAGCCCCATTTGAGAGATAAGTAGAGTTCAAAGCCCCTGGAAGATCTCTTGTTTATAAAGCTCTTCGTTCCATTAACACTACCTGACCTTCACAGTGGTCTCACATAGCCCTCCTGTCCACAGATAACAGGACTCAGGATGACTAAGACTATATATGTCACAAATCCTCAATAGTAGAAATTCCAGATTATCTTGTCATCATTTTACACAAATGAAATAGAAACCAAAGATAAAGACAATGACTGAATTCCACAAGATGGCAGTGGTCTTTGTGCAAAGAATAGAAGCAATAGAAGCACTGGGTCTGACACCTACTGTGACAAAGTTTAACCCTTGTGAATTTAATGCTTGTGAAAGCTGTGTCATGGTTGTTTTCTCTGCCATGGGCTTTTTAAAGAATAATTAGCCCAGTTTTCATAGGAAAGGAAAGAGTGCTGCATATATATTATAATGTTTTATATAATGTTTTTTCTCTAAGGAGCCAAAAGTCTTTTACAGCTGTTATTTAATTAACCTCACACTATGCCTCTGAGACAGGAAAAAGAAATTACTGTATATCCTATTTATCACAGTGAATTTAAAAAATTTACTGATATCATTCATAGAGGGAAATGGTGGCACAGGGAATAAAACATTTGTTGAGTTCTAGTACATAACCCTAATCCTTAAACCAAGTGGATTTTCTGTAGTGGGTGATGTTTATAAATTTAGAGAAGAGATTCTATTTAGTACATATTAAAAGATGAATTTTTCAGAAATGCAGATTCCAAAACAGTGTATTTTTCATTTTATTTGAGCACTCAAGTACTTTTACTTGTGAGTTTATTGCTTCAAAATACTGGGGATCTTTTAAAATGCAAAATCCTAGAGTCTGTCCCCAGATATTCTGCTTTCACGTATCTGGAATGGGGCTTATAAATTTTCATGTTTTAAATACAATTCAGGTAATTTTGAGACATGTGATCTTGCCCACACTTTGAGATATTGCTCAATAAGCCTCTAGTAATATACTGGTAAGATAGAGAAATTGACCCAATTTTCTGAAATTAGAAGAACCTCATTTCTTTGGAGAAGGATACTATGTATTACACAAAAACTTGAACTATAACATTTTACCTCAGTTTCGCAAGTAAACCCTTAAATGTAAATTATGATTTATTCACAAGTTTTCTTTAAAACTCTTAAAAAATTTAAACATAATTACTTTTAAACTTTATTGTCAGGAGCATAACTGTAGTGATTTTTAAAAGAAATATTGTGTGTTTATCTTTCTCTTGAAGTTCAATGGCTACTTCCTTAAAAATATTTTTTTCAACTACTGTTGGCATACAATATTATATTAATTTCAGGTGTACAACATGGTGATTAGACATTTATATAATGCATGAAGTGAACACGCTGATAAATCTGGTATCCACTGACATTATATGTAATTATTACAATATTGACTGTATTCCTTATACTATACTTTTTTCATACTCGTGACTATTTTGTAACTATCAATTTGTACTTCTTAATCCCTTCACTTTTTTTACCCATCCCCCTAAGCCCCCTCCCATCTGGCAACCATCAAAAATGTTCTCTGTATCTATGAGTTTGTTTCTGCTTTGTTTATTTTGTTCTTTAGATTCCACATGTAAGTGAAATTCTATGACATTTGTCTTCCTTTGTCTGACTTGTTCCACTCAGCACAATACCCTTTAGTTCCATCTGTGTTGTGGCAGTTGTTTTTTTATTTTTTATGGCTGAGTAATATTCCATTATATATATGTATCACCCGTTTTTTATCTATTCATTCATTGATGGACACCTAGGTTGCCTCCATATCTTGGCTATTGTAAATAATGCTGCAGTGGATATATGGATTCACATGTTCCTTCAGAGTAGTGTTTTGGGTTTCTTCAGATGAATACCCAGAAATGGATTACTGAGTTCTTCTTTCTCTTTTGTTATAATCTTTGCTTTTATATCTGTTTCATCTGATGTAAGTATTGCTATCCCCCAGCTTTTTTTGTTTTGTTTTGTTTCCATTTTTATAAATTACCTTTTCCATCCCTTTACTTTCAGTCTGTGTATGTCTTTCGATCTGAAGTGAGTCTCTTGCAGGCAGCATATGTAAAGGTCTTGTTTTCATGTCCATTTAGCTACCCTATCTTTTTTAAAAAAATATTTTATTTTTAAACTGTAATAGTTTCAAGTATATAGCAATGGTTAGACATCTATATAGCCAGTGTATTAATGCTAATTGCATTCCCTATGCCATGATCCCTATCACCGTAACTATCCATCAGCTACTAATTTCTACTTCTTTAACATTTTACTCATTCTCTGAGTCCCCCAAACTTCCCTCCCCTCTGTTTGTCACCAAATTGTCCGCTATATTTGAGTCCATTTTTGATTAGTTTGTTCTTTTTATTTCTTAAATTCCGCATATAAGTGAAATCATATAGTGTTTATCTTTCTCTGTCTGACTTAACTACCTTCTAGGTCCATCAAAGCAATATCGTTTTCCATCCCCTTCCTTTTCATATATAGGGGTCTTGTTTTCTTATCCCTTGTAGGTAACTAATTGCTTTTCTCTTGCTGCTTTTAAGATTCTCTCTTTGAATTTAAACTTTGGCATTTTAATTATAATGTGTATGGCCTCTTCGGGTTCATCTTGTTTGGGACACTGAGCTTTTTGGTGGTGCATCTCTTGTTCTCCTTGTCAGGATAGAGAATTCTCTGTCATTATTTCTTCACACAGATTTTCAATTTCTTGCTCTCTCTCTTCTTCTGGTACTCCTATGATGTGAACGTCATTACGCTTGATATTGTCCCAGAAGCTGCTTAAACTATTCTTATTTTTTTTTGGATTCTTTTTTTTTCTTTGCTGTTCTAATTGGGTGTTTTCTGCTACCTGATCTTCTAAATCACTGCTTTGATCCTCTGATTTATCTAATCTACTATTGATTCCTCCTAAGATATTCTTCATTTCAGTTATTGTATTCTTCATTTCTGAATGGTTCTTTTTGTTTTTTTATCTACATTTTTATGTTTTCTATCTCTTTGTTAAAGTTCTCACTGAGTTCATCTACTCTTCCTCTAAGTTCAGTGAGCATACTTATAACCAATGTTTTGAACTCTGCATCTGGTAGATTGCTTGTCTCCATTTTTAGTTTTTTTTTATTTGTTTTTGAGCTTTGTTCTGTTCCTTCATTTGGGACACATTTCTTTGTCTTCCCATTTTGACTGCTTCCCTGTGTTTGTTTCTTTGTATTAGGTAGGGCTCCTGTGTCTCCCAGTCTTAGTACAGTGGCCTTATATAATAGGTAGGTGTCCTGTGGGGCCCGGTGGCACAGTCCCTGGTCACCTGGACCAGGTGTTCCAGGTGTGTTCCTTGTGTGGGTTGTGTTTACCCTCCTGTTATAGCTCTTGTTATAGCTGAGCCTTGGTTGCTGTTTGCATGTCAGTGGGAGGATTGATCCTTAGGCTGATTAGTTGTAAGGACTGGCTATGTCTACAATGGAGAAGCTGTTGTGTAGTGGCTGACACTATGACACAGAATTCACTGTAGTGGGGCTCTGGTTACTGCCTGGCCTGCCCTTTGGGTATATCATTTGTGAAAGTGGTTGGGTGGTGCTCTGGTGTGATCTAAAGTAGGCTACTAGGTGTGTTGGTTCTGGGGCCTCTTGGGAGGGGCTCTGTTTTAGGCCAAAGTCAGCTGCTGCCTGTGCCCTGCCCAGGGCTACTTGGTAAGAGCTTCAAAGTGATTGACACATGGTTGCCAGTTGTGCTGGACTTGGAGGTGCCTGGGGGAGGCTAAGTTGCAAACTGAGGCTGGTTGCTGCTAGTGTTGGGTTTAGGGCTGCTTAGCAAGAGGTACAGAGAATGCTGAGGCCAGATACTGCTTTGGAGGTTTGTGAACCTTTGAGAGATTTTAGGAAAATCTGCAGTGTGATCCAAGACAGGCATGTGTGTAGAAAAGCCACTGGAAGCAGCTTAGGTGGGCCTCAAATTTAGGAGGGGAGGAATTTCCAAGACTCACCAGGGTGAAGCAACCAGTGTTAGGCTGGTTGATAGAGACTCAGATATAGTGGCTACGTGCATCTGTGCACTGAGTTGGAGGAGGGCTCAACAAAGAAACAATAGAGTCTGCCAGGACTTCTGTCTGGGAGAAAGTTGACCCTCTAGCCCTCTCTCTCAAGCCAGACAATTTAGTTCCTCCTTGTGAGTCACTGGTGCCCTTTGAACTGCTGCCCCAGTGCTGGAACTCAGAGCAAGTGACTCTATCAATGAGTAAGTCTGTGCATGGGTCATTTAATAAGAACACCTTTTACTCCATTTACCCTCTCTCTCATTCAGACACAATCTCAACTGGTTTTCACAGCCACTGGTTTTCCCAGAAGATGTGGTGAATTCTCTTTCTGGCACTGGAATCCTGGGCTAGAAAGTCTGGTATGGGGCTGGAGCCCCTTGCGTCCCTGGAGGGACTTCTGCAACCAAGTTATCCCACCTGATTTTAACCGCCACACGTGGATGTGGGACCCTCCCATTCCTTGTCTCCTCTCCTCCTACCAGTCGTAAGGTGGCTTTTTCTGTTTGTCATTAGTTGTAGGACTTCTGTCCAGCCAGACTTCAGGCAATTCCCAATGGTTGTTCTGTAGTCTAGTTGTAATTTTTAAATGTTCCTGAGATGCAAGTACAGTGTTTACCTTGAATAGAAATTGGGTCAATGGTTATTTTTGCATAGGCTTTAGGTAACTGGATTCCAGTTACCTACTTTCAGAACTTTCAGAACTAGAAGGGACCCAAATATATTCAGGTATCAGGTGAGGTGTAAAAGTTAACCTACTTCTGGTAGCATGAATCTTCTTTCCTTCTTCTCAGATAGAAACTAACTCAAATCTTTTCACTGGGCTTTATCTGCTTCTTCAATTTGACCTATATAATCACTTGTAATAGTTAAGAGAATGGTAAATCTTATCAAATCACTGAGTCAACAGACACAATATTCTGAAGAGGTATGAGTGCATGTTGCAGGATGTTCATGGGAGAAGGTGAGAGACAACATGAAGATGGCTGTAACCCTTCACTGGCATTGAGGGTACAAAAGGGTCAAGGGATGGATTTTGAAAGAGAATTTTCACAGAGGACTGTTGGTGTGCTTGGATTCTTATACCCTTCCACAAAAGAATGATGTGTCTTCTGTCTTCCCTCAAGAAGAGGAAGGTGATTTAAGGAGAAAGCAAAGACTTAGATTGAGCTCCTAGTTGTTTGGTGAGCATGAAGATGGATGTGGAAAGTCTTATGGCAAGAGAAGGGCTGGTTAGTTTTGAAGCTAGATTGCTCTCAGAATAGCTACATTCTTAGGTCATCATATTCTTGCCAGTCCTTAGCAGTGTCTAACCCCTTAATATTTAACAGTGTGGTAAATGTAAGATGGTACCTTATTTTTGTTTTGATTTTAATTTTGCTGATAACCAATGAACCTAAGCAGCTCATTAAATACTTGTTGATATTTTGATATTTTTTCCATTATGTTGCTTATTGATGTTCTTTGTCCATTTTCCACTGGGTTGCTTTTTTTTTTCCTATTGATTTGCTTCAGTTCTGGGTAGATTCTAGTGCATATTGGTATGTTTAGCATATCCTGTGTAATTCTTTGATCTTTTCAGAAACTGCAAATATTTTCTCCCATTTTGTCAACATCTCTTAACTTTCTCTGTGGCATCTTACATTGAGTAAAAATCCTTAATTTGGATGCAATGAAATTCATTTCTTTTTTGGTCTATGCAATTTTGTTTAAGCAGTCCTTTTGCTTAGGAAACAAAGATGTTTATCCACATTTTCCCCACTGGTTACAAATTAATGACCTGTTATAAATGTTTATATTTATTCAGGATGCACAAATTATTTTTATAATGCTTAAGTCTAGAAAATGATGAAGATGATCTATAAAAAATAATTACATAATAAAACTACTAATATAAAAATAGATAAATTTGAAGTTTCAAAAGCAGGACACAATTTAAAATTAAGCTAGTGTTTCTCAACATGAGGTCTGTGAGCCACTGAAATCATAGTTACTTTGGATATTTATTAAAAAGGCACATTTGAGGCCCTTATTCCACGCATGTTTAATCAGACACTTTTGAGGTGGACTCAGAAATCTTTATTCTTAATATGACATAAGTCAAATGACATATTCTGAATATATACTAAGAACTCTTTAATACCACTTATCTATGAGTACTAAGTTTGAGCTTCAAATTAAGATCTGAGCTTTAGGCAGTACTAACTATGTGAAAAACATTATAGGATATAAATTCTAGTTATGTGATGAAAGTCAATGTATAAATTTTTTAGGAGAAGTGAATTTTTTCCTGGTTCTAAATTCTCAAAGAATATATCTCTATCTACATTGCATCTGCATGAATCCTTTTGCAGAAGAACCTGAATAATATATAAAGACCATCTCTTTAAAAATATTTTAAAAGAATATTCAGTAATGTTTTTAAGTGGTCTTTGATTTATTTAATCTTCAGTAGAAACTAAAAGCAAAACATTAAAGTAACTGCATGAATGTATTTTTGCAACTGAATCTGATTTTGATTTTACACTGGATAGAGATTAAGAATGATTCGTTTAAACAATTTTCTGTTGTGAGATATATTCTTGAGAAATGGAGGGGATAGTAAGACACTCAGTCATCACAGGGCTTCCTTTTAGGGAGATCCTGGTTCAAAATTTTTATATCAAGAGATAGTATTAATACGAATATTTGAAAAGCATTAATATTGAGGTAGAGATCAGCTAGACTTTTACCACAGGAGGAGCATGGGAAGAGCAACTTGTAGTTGACTTCTGAAGACTGAATTATTTAAGGATTCCTGCAATGCTCTTTCTTTCTACTCCTAAACTTTCCATTGCTGATCAATATGTAAAAGCCCGAGGAATCCACTGTATCGACCTTTAGATATCCTACGTAAGGACTCAGTTCTGATAAGATGTCAGAGTTACTATAATTTGCTTCAAAAATACTTAGCTAGTAGTTCCTTGTACCAGGAATCATATAATTTAGAGTATGAAAGAAATGTAAAAGATATCTAGCTCAGTCCCTCACTTTATATGAGAAAACTGAGGCCCAGAGAAGTAAAATGATGGTTTAGATAATTAATTTATTGACAAAGCTGAGACTAGGACTCCTAAGCCAAAATGCCAGAGAACTTTCTGCCTCAAAATGCATGAGAAACATTGGATTTGGGACAACTCTGAGGTAAATTTTCAACATGTCTACCAATTTCCACAGAAGGGCAGATAGGGATTAAGTGAGCATATTAGATTCATAAAGTTTTTTTTTTTAATTTTGAGATAATTTTTGATTCACATGCAGTTGTAAGAAATAATACAGAGAGGTTCCATGTACCCTTTACCCAGCTTCCTCCAATGGTACCTTCTTGTAAGACTATAGTACAGTATTACACCCAGGATATTGACATTGATGCTGTCAAAATACATAACATTTCTATCAAAATAAGGATCCCTCATGTTGCTGGTAGATGCATATGCTAATAACTTTTTTTTTACTTCATATCTATTGTCAAAATCTAGTGAAATGATTTGAAGTAATAAAAAAATGTTATTCATCATAACACCAAACAAGAACTAAGAAATAAATTCCTATCTCTCTTTAGCTGTCTTAGGATGGTAAAAGTGTAATATTAGCCCAATTGCTGTAAGCATTCAGGGAATATTCAGGGGAGTCATTAGAATTGGAATCCAACATAAGTTGAGTATTTAACTAACTGAAGATTTTGGAAAAATTGTATTTTTCATATGATTTAGTCTTTTCTAATTTTCTCACAGCCATAAACAGTAATTTTTATTTTCTGATTGACTTTACTGGATATTTAAAAATCCTACCCTGCAAACATGCACTCAAAACCTTTACTATATCATGTGTTCAGTACTCTTCCTTTGCCATTGGTTAGGAAAGAAGGCTGAATGGTCAAAACTTGATGAATTGCTTACAAAATTTAGCCCTAGACATTTAATTATTAATTAGAAATAAATGTGACATATAAATTATTCAAGTTAGACCTGCTCCCTGTGGAGCCAAGAGGTGGGGCTACTTAGGTACGTTCAGCAAATCCTGCAGGTATGAGGTACCAACACATCCATTGGCTGGGACAGTAAAGAGTAGCAGGCACAGGTAGGGTTAGGAAGTTGGTGAAGCAAATCTATTTGCTTTGCCTTGTGAGGAAAGACAACATCACATTTAAACTTACTTTTCTTTCATCACTTTTTTATAATTGTTCTTTCTCAATTTGTACTCTCATAAATGCATACTCCAGTCTAATCCTAGGTTATATTTCTTTTATAATCTATAAATGGAAACCTTTAAAATTTTGCATCTATAGTTTAGAGACATGAATTATCTGAAATTCTTCATGATATCTTTTGACTTTTAGCTTATTATCACAGTAGCCATATACTCTAAATGCTAACCTGAAAACAGTGCAAATTAAGAAGATATATATTACCTTCTTTGCTACTATATCACTGTCTGGTTGATCAATGTGCAAGATATAAGACCAGGATTACATATTCTTTATTATTTAATATTAAACATGTGGATTTGAGAATATAGAAAAATTTTCACCTTTTACCTTGTGCCTTTGGTTACCAGGAAACTATGTGAAGGTAGTTTGAGGGACAAAGGGAATTTGGAAGTTAGAGATCACTGTCTTTAGTTCTCAACAATTTATCTCTAAGAGAAAAGTAATTTTACATGAGAGTTACATGAAGATCATCAAGTGCATAGTGTGAATGGTTCTTACTGAATTATCTTATTACTACAATTGGCTCATGAAAGATAATCTTAAATTGGATCTGATATGCATCTATAACTAATATAGAGAGAATAATTCAGGCAGTACATCTATTTTATTCATTATAATGATGGCGGTAATTCTCTTTTCAACCCGTGTCTTATATAAAATTTGCCTGGCATTATAAGGGAACTAGTTACAATATGGTGGTTCAAACCAAGGCATGTTCTGTTGTCACTTCATCATGCAAGAAAATGATAGATTTATTCTCAGTTGAAAGTACATATTTGAAGGTATCCCATAGGCTAATCGTTCTTTGAAATTTTTAGAGTTTTTCTTGGGCTGGGCAAGGGAGCCTGGGACGCATCTACTCAATCTGTTTCTGCTTCTGATGGGAAAAACATTGTAGTTTTAATTCATAAGTATGATTTTGTTGAGGTAATTTGTTTTTATTAGCTGTAGAGCCAGGAGAATGGATAATTCTGTACTGAGATGCAACACCTGTAAATCCTAAACTTTAAAATTTAGTTATTGGGAATGTGTAGCTTGTAAGTACTGTTAACATTATGGGATTAAACAATGACCCTGGGCAAATGTAATTGCTGAAGACATACTAATACTAATTTGTGATTGATAAGCAGGAACAGCAGTGATTGAAAACCTTAAAAGACTCAAAACAAATGGTGCATGGAAAAATTAAATGGTATATCTGAAAATAGTAGGCAATCCAGCCATGTATTTATACACAAGCACACCAGGAACATTGAGTGGCAGCTAGGAGGTTCCAGATGAATGATAGGTGGGGGAAGTCTTTTTTCTTTTTTCTTCTCACAGCCAACTCTTTGTGGGATTTCATATTGAATTCTTGATCCCACTTGTTAGGGCTCTCTTGAATCTACTGTTTGATTTCTGCCTGACTTTGCCATCGAGTGACCATGTGCCTCCCAATGCATCACTTAAACATAAAGTGCACTTTAATAGAACATCTGAAATCATGGCTACCGTCTACAGTATAGCAGATTACAGAAAATAACCTAAAACCACTTTTTTTACAATTCCTTGCTACCTCTACTTTGGGGATATCTTTGACCTTTGTATGTTAATAAGATCTCTCTTACTCTTGAGAACATTCCCCTAATTATACTCAAACTTTTGCAAAGATCCTGAAATAAGATTTGAAATTGTATTTTGTTAACATATTCTAGTTCAAATTCTTAGGCACTCCTGTTCTCTCACTAATCAAAAGAAATCTAAGCATAAAAAAATCTAAGCATTTTTTCTCTCTCTTATACATATGTAAAAATGAAAGTTATAGAATTACATGGCATTCACCCATGATATAAGAAAAAAGTACTTGCAGTTTTGGTGTATTCCTGGCAGCTCATCAAAAGGATTTTGTGTGTTCTTCTGACTATTCTTTGTTAATTATTTTTATATCTATTATTCATACATTATTCAAGAGTAGTCACACTACCTGTGCAAATTCAAACTCTTTGTATGTAAATATCACTTTGGTGTCATTGGATTGACATATTAAAAAGTATTTTAAATTATATTTGAATGTAGAATCCCGTGGTCAATAAGTAATATTCTCTTAATGATTTTAGATTCTAGAAATTATAAATTTTCAGTAGTTTTAATGTAGAAGTAAAAATAGGATACTTTTTGTCCTCGTGGTTGTGAATGCATGTTTTGTTTGTTTTTCTTGCAGATTCAGATTTCTTACTACAGTCTGATGCATTTTTCTAAGGAAGGCAAACTTTATAACACAATTTAATTTTTTAATATATAAATTTTTGAAATTCTATAAGACAATGAAATAAGAGAATTATAGTTTAAATTTAAGTATTTAAAGAATTAAATTTAAAGAATTTCTGATTTCATGGAGCTGGGAAAAACCTCAGTGGTCATTTGGTGTGTTCACTCACAAAGTAGAAAACTTATTATCCACTTGTACCTTCTTTGTATATTTTAATCCTTTTAAAATAATGTCTTTCCATAAAGCCCTTTCTCATATACTTAAAATGTTGTCTCTTTATAACATTGCTTTCTCTTTGAAAGCAAAGTTTCTTTCTCCTATGCTTTATCTCCTTCTGACCCTTACCCTGATTTTTACTCCTGTTCTGTTTGGCTTTCTTCTTTGAAGAAATATATAAGTATATGTTGAAAGGGCTCATTTAACCCTATATTTGTTTAATCCCATATTAGGATATTCCGATATTAGTCCTTTATATAAGTTATGACTAACCTTTTTTTCTTTTCAAATTGGAAACCCCAAGACCCTAAAGTTTGGCTGTTTATTTGTTTACATAGGTATTCTTTAGTTAGTAAATTTCCCTGTATCACAAAAAATTAAGGATAGTAGGCTGTAATATACCAAATCTCAACTAAGTTTAATAGGTTCTAGTGCCACCCTCTTGGCTACACTCTGTTGTATATGTGTTCTTTCTTATCAGACTTTTAGTAAAGCATTATGGATGATATGAAGACTAAGCCTAAATCTAAAATTACACTGACCAGTCACTGTAAACCTCTTCCTTGTTAATTCTTGGTGATCTTGAAGCTGTTTGCCGATCAAATACATGATGATTAATTTCACCTTTCTCCCTCTGAGTTTGGATTCGATTAAAAAATATGCAGTTCACATACAGAAGAATGATAATAGTTTAATGTTTTTTTTTTTTCCTGGTAAAGCTGGACCATAGTCCTGCTATCACAATCAGATTTCCCTAGATTTGCTCTCATAGCTGGAATTTGGGATGGCCATTTAAGAAGAGACTTGATGGCTTGATGCATAGAAAATCAAAATGCCTTTTATCTAAAGGAAGAGGTAGACTTCTAGTTCAACTTCTAGAAGGAGAACCATGTGCTTCCTGTGTAGTCACAGGGACAAGACTAGATTTCTCCTCCCTTGGGACAGGTTACTGCAAAAGGGATGTCCGGGGCAAGGAGAGTCACTCTTATCTAGTGTTTTTCCAAATCTTACCAATCAGATAAGTCACTCTACTGGTCTAATGGGAGGTAGGGAGCAAAAGGGATAGAGGATAGAGGGTTACAAAGAGAGATTGAGAGACTGAGAGGGCAAACTGCCTTCTCAACATTTCTGAAATTAAAAGGCAGTCATTCTGACTGCACAGTCAAAAATAGGAACATTTGAAGAGGGAGAGATAGTCCCCACTTTAATAACAGTTGGTGAGCACTTATTATATACCAGGCACTGTGCTAAGTACTTTACATTTGTAGTCTTATTTAAAGCTTATAGTAATCCAACATAATATCTACATTTAAAAAAAATTGTCTAGCATTCCTTTTCTCTGACTTCTGCTAATAACTCTTTCCATCTGTAAGAGAACTGGTTTTATCTAATCCACCGTGTCCTAGTAGAGCTTCCAAATATGTCCTCACTAGAATGGGCATGTGGTTTAAGCTGAACCACTGATAGCTCTTTACTTACCTCCCAGGGTAGTGATCTGTCCAAGGAGTGATCATGTGCCCCAAATAGTTGAAATCATGTCATCTGTAAATAAAGATAAATTTGTTTCCTCTTTTCTAATATTTATACCTTATTTTAGAAATTAAATAATTTATAGTTAAGTTCAACATGGGTATTGATTTTGTAGAATCCTCTGAGATTATAGTTTTCCTTCTTTAAAAATTATAAATGATAATTTATGTTAAAAAATTTTCTAATATTTCTTATTGGAATTTAATTCAAAGCCAGCCATGGCATAGGTGCTATTAGCTAAAAGCATAAATGAATTTATAAAGAGCTGATAGGTATTTGGTGGAAAATTTACTTATTATATGTTGAAGTTAGCAATGACTATAAAAGCAGTCTATAAACCCACTCACAAGAACAGAAATGGTCTTGAAAATCTTGGTCATAGACTTTGCAGTTGCAGAGATGCTATGCTTTTGCCTGAAGATTTATTTCTTTATATTTTAAGTGCCCAATTTTATTTTTTTAAATTCATTACTGTCACAGTTACCACAATTTAACATGTTATGTTCCTAAAAACCTTTAATTCCTCTTTCTTATAATCTGCCCCTGTTCTATTCTTTTACACAATTCCCATAACATTACTTTTTACATGTAAACCATTACAATTATATAAACATAATAGATCTCGGGTTTTATTTCCTTTAAGCTCTTCCTTCTGCATTTTTCCATTTATACCCCACCTTTATTGAGATATATTGACAAATCGTGTAAATTTAAAGTCTACAACATGATCTATCTGCACTCTTAAGACTATTTCCCCAGGGTAGTCTAGTCTTCAGTAAGTTTACAGAGACTTCATTTCAGCCAATTTATTGAAGATCACTTTTTTTATGTAACTATAAATAAACATAAAATTGACATTGGAAAGTAAAGTTATCTTAATGAAGTTTACATGGAGTATTTTGTTTGAGATTTAGAGTGTAGATGAATAAGGTAATTTTTTCAGATCCTGGCATTCCAGTGATCTTTGGCATGTGTCATCATTTTTATTTTATGGAGGTGGGAAAGAGGGATGAGAACTAGACAATTTACCTTAAGTTACATGGCCTGTATCTTCACTTGAGCGAGAGAGATACAAATACCTGGTTTCTCTGCTTTGTGGATCATCTTTCTTCTTGATTTATGTCTGCTTGAGTTATAATACTACATACAGTGCCTTCAGAGGTTATTCATAAGTAAATGCCTGGTAGGCAATCATGTATAAGATCTATGTAGATTATTCTGTAGAACCTTTTGATATTTTATTAATCATATCTACTGGCCTGTGATCCTAAATGCCAACATATAATGCCTTATAGATACATATTACACAAAATAATTATACAGAATTACTTTAAGTAATTTGGTTTCTATTTTAACACAGTAATCACTGTGCCTAAATGACCTTGAGTGTAAGGCTAGAAACTATAGTAATTAATTGGTGGGTCCTATATCACATAAAGAAGCTCTATTAAAATTTTGAGAAAATATATAGAATGTTGGTTTCTATACTTAAAAATCTTGGTCTCTCTTCACTTAATTACATATTTTCAGAAAAGAAAAAAATCTTTTGCAAAAAAATCTATTTTCACATTCTTGTTAGTCAGTATTCTTTTTTCAAAAGGATAAATGCTTACTGTAATTATTACGTGATCTTTGCCCATACTAGATAATTTTTATTTTTTTTTGAATAAGAAACCTATTGGTTTATTGAGTCCTCTATATATTAAGTGATACAGTGCTCAGAAAGCACCTCATTGTTTTTTGTTGAGTGTGGTTGCTGGTTTAAACTTTGGAATATAAGATATTACTACTGAAGTTTAAGTGTTTAAGTAGTCACTGTGAGGAAAGTTGAGAAAAAATAAAGTTTTAACTGAAATCAGGATTAATTGATATTTGTTAAAATATCAGTGATTCAGAGATAAATATAAACCATATTTGTCCTGATTTTTTTCTCAGCCATATTGAAAAGTGTTTGCAATAAAACATCATTAGTTTTGGCCCCCCAAAGGAGTTCTTCCTGAATAATAGCAACTTCAAGATGAAATAAGAACAAAATCTTAAAAAATTGTAATGCAGAGGGCGTTTTCTTTTTAATTCTCAAACTGCAACAGAATTAGATTATATAAAAAAAGTCAAAGAATTTTCTGTGTATAAAATATTTTAGATAACATAAAGCAATAAGTAGTAAAATGAGGCAAAATGAATTTTTATATAAAATAATTTATCATCAGTTATGCTAGCAGATATCTTGAAGATAATGTTTGAAGTAACATTATGTAATTTAGCTGCAAGTATGTGTAGCAATAAATTCAAGTCTAGAGTTATCCTTCAGTCATATAAAATATTGAACACAGCATATCATTTTAAAATGATGTGTAGTGCACTATGTAGAGAGCAAAATGACAATCTACGATAATACCTTCTGACCCTAGCTCTCCGACAAAACCACAGTTTAACTGGTTTATTGACAGGGTAGATTATTATAGATTAGAGTGGTTCACAAAAGATGGCAGCTCCTATTCTTTTGTAATAGTCTGAGTGAGTTCTTGAAAACCCTTCATCGAAGGAGTTCAGAAACATTACGAATAGGTACTCTTATGTCTACATATTTGTCTAATAACTTTTTATTTTTAATGGGTTTGGAATCTTAATTAGTATTCATCAATTATTCCTATGAGACGTTCTAGCATATTCAAGTCATTTAAAAATGAGTTGCTAAGGCTTGCGAAGTCTGATTAACCCCTCCAGAGAAATGCCATTAAACCACTTGCCCTCTAAAACTCAACTCTGTCCTGCACAATTGACTCATATTTATGTCTAATTAAGGGGGAACATATTAATTAGCCTTCTCAGAACCATTTGATTTTGGCAAGTTGCTTTCTCTCCATTTGTTTATATCCTTATCTGATTGTAAATAAGAGTAGCACTGATTTTCATTCCACTTGCTTTACAGAAGGCTTGATCTAATTCTACTGTTATTTTACTTTACTAGAAAATATCTATATATATCAAATATAACCAAACCCTTATTTGTTATTGCATACATTTTAAAGAAAGGGCTTTTCTTCATGCTTAGAAGATATTGTATTTTCTTAGAAACCCAAACCCTTTGTATTCTCTTCATATGTTTTTGTGGAATAGTTAGCAATTGAAATCTCCTTCATTTAAAGCAGCAGTCCCCAACCTTTTTGGCACCAGGGACTGGTGCTTCTATGAGAATCTAATGCCTGATGATCTGAGGTGGAGTTGAGGCAGTGATGCTAGCTCTGGGGAGTGGCTGCTAAGACAGATGAAGCTTCACTGGTTCACCGGCTGCTCCCCTCTTGCTGTGTGACCCGGTTCCTAACAGGCAACAGGCTGGCACCCAGTCTGTGGCCTGAGGATTGGGGACCTGTTATTTAAAGTATCACAAACAACAGATGGTGCCCCTAAAAAGACTTCTTTCATATTCGAGTCATTTTGCAATAAAGCAACATCCTTGAATTGCATTCAAAGTAAATTTAGTGCTCTTGAGTATAGATCAGAAACCCAAATGAACCAGAAGATAGGAATGGAAGATAATAAATAAGAATTCTTACATTTAAATGATTCACATTGTCTTAAATATTAAAACTTGGTTTGAATGACAGTGGTGAAATTTTGGTATCTTTAAGTTTATCCCCTATCCACACACTTTGAGACCTAAACAAAAGTGCGTGACTATGTGAAGAAAGAACGATAGCCTTAGTTAGGCTCCCTGCCACACCTGAAACTAGCTTCCAAGAGGAAGAAACTCAGCACTTCTCTCCTTATGTAACCATGTGCCCAGTACTCATGCACGGGCTTCTTACTTGGCAGTGTGCCACTGATGTTTAACCTGTGTGTAAAAGGTGCCACTGCCACGCGAGGGGGTGCCATGACCTTGCTGGATAACACTGCCACCCTGTGAGGCGGTTTGTGCCACTGCTGGAATAAAGAGTTATGTCGTGGTTGCCTACAGCTCTCTGCATTTTCTTCCAGCTGCCCTAGTCTCGTACCCCTTACCTTGAAACCACGAATCTGTAGCAAACACAGTGACTTATTAAGGTAGCTATGTCTTTAGGATCTTTGTATTAATTTCCCTTAACTCTGGACTTCATCTGCACCATCTGCAATCCTGTATATTCTCTGATACTTCTTCTATCACTATCATGCTATTGAGAATTATGGGAAAACTGTACAAAATGAGGACATTTGTTGAATATAAAAGAATGAATGTCTGTCATTAATGAATTAATGTAAAATAGCAAGGCCCATTTATCTTACTTCATACTCAATCAAAATAATCAAGTAATCATTCACGAAACAATCAAATTCTAGCTACAAGCAAGTTCTTGTCCATGTTAACATTTTGTTTTAAATCATTGATGGAAAGAGAGTTCAATAATTTTAAAAGAAAAGAAAAAAAGGGTAAGACAATAAGTAAACCAGCCTTTAAGAATGAAGTCTTCCAGGAATGTTAGTTGAGAATCCCTGAGGCATCAAACAGACAGAGATGTGGATATAATTACTGCTGTATCAGTGCCTTAAGCATTTCCTGTTTCCTGTTACATGTTTTACTGATCAGTTTTATTGTTTTTTTTTTTTGCTTCCTTTCTCACCTTTTGAATCTTGCTTTTAAAAATGCTTATAATTATTTCTCTCTGTTAACTTTTTTTTTTCTCATTGTCCTAGGTATTCTTTTAAAATAAAATGGTAATTAAGTTTTTAATTAGCTATGTATACTTTTTATATACATATCAGTCATCATCATCAACATTGACATGCTCATTATTTTTACAGATTTGTGTGGATTTGCTGTGTGCAATTTTGAGGACAATAGTTATAGAGAAGGTACAATTTATGAGGACCTGAAGATGAATATAGAGAGGAAATAAATGATTATATAAAAATGAAGCAGGTGTTCTATTTAAGAAAATAGTATATTATTTATCATAGTTATGTAATAGTTTATCACAAACTAATTCTAAACACTGACAATGCAGATTTAGACACCATTTCTACATTTTAAGAATTATTAAATTGTCTTCATACTTTTGGTTGTAAACTATGTTACCTGATCTAAGAGAGTGTAATTTGGTGGTCCAAATTGGTATAGTAAGTTATGTTCCAGTCCTTTTATAGTGTTTTGAGCATTTGCATCTACCACCAAGTATGCAAATCTCTGTCTAGAATAACTGTCTATTCCTGTCAGGACCTATTTATAGTCTCCCAGGATTACAAGTAGTGGCCTGATGTGCTTTGCCTGCCAGCTATGTTTAGGCCATTTTCCCCAGGGAAACTGTACAGTCATCTTTAATGTTTAGTAGTGAGCCATGGGTCTTGCATCACCCCAAACCTGCTCATGCACTGTGCAACATACAAAACAAAACAAAACAAAACAAAACAAAATAAAACAAAAAACTGAATGTAAGTTAGCCAGTCTCACAATTTACTAAGTAAAGGTTCTTCAGGAAGCCAATAATATTGGTCCACAAAATGAGACAACTCCTTTATATTATCCCTGGTTTCAGTGTTTGTTTTTTGTTGTTGTTGTTGTTACTCACAACCTTGACTATATTTTTGGTGACCAGAGGTTATTGAAGTGCTATTTGCTTTTCCAGCATAATTTCCCCTTTGGTAATGGCTGTAAAGCTTGAGGCTGGAGCTTGGACAGACCAAAATTTGAGCTTATTGTAGCACCAGAATCCACCCCAAAGCCACTTTACTTTCATTTTAGCTGTTACAGACAAAAATAACCACGGGACTGTATATTTAGTGTGTTTGTCATGATTTTGCATTTCTTTATATATCTCTGGGAGCTGGTTCTGATATTTCTAAATTTCATAGGTAACTTTTGCCTCCAGTAACTGACGGCAGAGCAACTGCTATCTCACACCACAGGTGACTTGTAGATATGTCAGCATTAAAGGTTTATCATCCCTTGTCCCCTCATCCTTTTCCCAAATAATGTTTTCTGATGCCAACTATATTATCTAAATTGATACAGAAAAATGTTCAAAATTCAGCCTTTATTCAGAATAAAATAAATTCCCAGCAAACAAAAAATGGGATTTCTTCAACTGGAGGATGTCTATAAGAAAACAACTTACCCCCTATCCCTCCCCTTCTAATTAACCTCATATTTTATGGTCAAAGACTGAATGCTTTTTTCTTAAGATCAAGAATGAAATGACAATGGTTATTCTGATATTTCCATTCAACATTTCTTATATATTTTTCATCTCTAGCATTCCTTTGGTTCTTATTTTTTATAGCTTTCAACTCATTGCTGAAATTCCACATTTCCCTCTGGATCAGTTAACATTTTTATTAGATATTTTAAAGTTCTTATCTAATAATTCCAACCTTTGAGCCATCTCTGGGTCTTCTTCTGTTGACACTTTTGACCACAGGCCACATTTTCATGGTTCTTTGTATGTCTCAATACATAGAAGGCATATTGTGTAAAGGGATGCTAGACACTGAAATTAGTATGTACCTCTTAAAAAGGATGTACTACTTCTTTTGTCATACTCCTTGAGTGGCACCTAAGTTAATGTGGTCCTCTATTGTTAATCTAGTCTGTTATTTTAACTGTTTTTTTTTTTTTTATTCAGCTTTCATTATATTCAGCTTCGGTAAATGAAGACTTTCCCTTCAATGATGTTCAGAAACTAAGCACTAACAAGATTCCAGAAATTTCTTAGTGCTCTATGGCTGAATCACCAGCTTTCTTAACTATGGATTATCTTTCTCTTCTGTATTAGCTTATTGAGTTGCTGGGGGATTGTCTTTGTACCAGCACTGTGGGAAAGGGTCGTCTTGTGGGTGCAGATACACTCTATGGCTGTGGCTCCTTTGAATTCTAATGTGTAATTCCATATGGTGGTTAAACGTTTGTTGGAAGTCCTAGTCATTCCTTCTTAACCCCATCTATAGTACATTTGTCCTCATTCTTGTCATTATGCCTGGAATGTAAGCAGCTGGGGGTTTCTTTTCTCCTATGAAGGGCTTTTTCATTTCTCAAATTAATTCATTTAGGTTTCTCTGTATCCTTAGATTTCTTATTGGCTTAAACATATTGACTTTCAATATCCTAACCAGACTTATTTTACATATGCTCTGTTTTACCATTTTATCTAAAGTTGAATACTTTGGTTATTAAGTTTTATTTCCTACCTAATAATGACATCTTTTAAAACTATGGATTGGCATCTGACTTCATTTTGCCTGTACCTCATACATTTTGATATGTAATGCTTTATTGACATTAATTTCTAAATATTATTAATTGCACTTTTGATATAAATTCTCTGTGTGTATATTTAATTCTAGTTTTGTTCCATTGTGATCAGAGAGTATAGTCAAAACAATTGCTCTTTGGGTGAGTCCTGAAGCTCTCTTTGTGACCTAACAATTGATGGCATCATCTCTGGGTCAGGTTACTGGAGTTGTCTGACTTATAGGTTACAATAAATATGTATTGAATGAACAAAAGAAGCTTTTTATTCTGGTAAATGTTAACTATGTACTTTCAAAGCGTTATTTGTGGATCTAAAGTTTGATCTGTATTATTATTCTATGTTTTTCTAATTGATCAATCAAATACTGAGTGGTGTATTACCTTCCATTAGATTGTTTTTTCTCCTTGTTTTTTTTTTTTCTGAAAAAACATTACCCTTGTACTTTTCGTTGCTCTTATTTAATACATTATGTTTCATGTTAGCTGTACTTTTTTCTTAAAACTTTTTATATTTTATTCTCTTGCTAATTATCTTTGCATTTGCATCATCACTTTGATATTATTTAATATTTGCACTTTTTTGTGTTTCATAAACATTTTCACATACTTAAATTTTTAAGCTTTTTTTTTTTGGTGTCATAGTTTCTTAAGTGTGATTGTTATTGACAGTGCATGGTTGTATTTTGTTTAAGGTTCATTACTAGAAACTGTCTTTAATTTGTTTTCATTTATTGCCATAATTGAGTGTTTTGCCTATACTTCCATCTTGTTTTGCATTTTCTACTTTTGATTTCTTCTTCCTTCTTGTCCCCTCACTGCTTCTCCTTCTTCTTTTTTTTCATGTATCTTTTGCTATGTGGATGACTTTTTGTTGTTGTTAGTTTTGTTTCTCTTTAAATTATTTTCAAATTTTATATTGTTTTAAATCTTACTATTTTTAACTTTTAATTTTAAACTATGGTTGACCTTATATTTTTATAATTGTTTAGGTAAAAAAATGAAGCACTATTTTTTGACTGCTCAACTATAAAAGATGAATACTGCAAAGTATGTATATAATTTGTCAACAAAAGTAACAACTATTTGGTCTCCATAGCTTCTGTTAATAGTGCCAGTTTTCCCCTCCCACAATAGGTTGTCCTAAAGTCTTAATTTTCAGCATTGTTAAGAGTGTTCAACTTGTTTTGAATTTTCATAGTTATTTTCTTTGGACACTGAACAATGCTGATTCATGCATTACCATTCAGGTGCTGTCTTCCTGAATTTGCCTCCATTAAAATTTCTAATGGTGATTGGCAAAACATAGAAAGCTCTTAGTTTTTCTTAATTATATTTTATTTGGCACAGTTACTGAACTGTCTTATTAATTGAAATGAGTTTTCATTTGATTATCTGTAATTATCTGATTATACAATTATATCATCTGGAAATAATGAAAAATATGTATTCAGTTTCCTAGACTTATTATTTTTAATTTATCTCTTGTGTCTTGTTTCACTGTTATGTATGAGTTGGCTATTGTTTCAAAATATATAAATGCTTTAGCAATCACTGCATTGTTTTGTAAATGTTCACAAACTAACTGTGGAATGATCAATTATTGAATATTTAGATTTTGTAAAGTATTCACCTTTGTAGTTTTCATTGTTTTTCTTTTTCTTTTTTTCTAAACATTACCATTGTTAGCCATCTGATTCCTCTCTTTTTTAGGACTTCCCCAAATCACTAACCTGGCTCTGAAATCATGTTTCTAAGTTCCTTTAATACCTCAAGTTAGAGTTAATCTGAACCTAGTGTTTTAAACTAATTTTAGAGTAACTATGTGCTCTCTTCTACTGTAGCCTCACGAATGGCATGTTTCAGTGCTCTCCCTAAAATCCTTTCCCCATCCTTTTGTTCTATAGGTTAAAGCACCTGAAATTAGATGTCCTTAGGTGAAAAAGAGCTCCTATGGAGAATCCCCCTTAACCTACACATATCAGTTAATCTCATATAAGCAGTTCCAGCACACAGGCTTTAAATAATAGATTCCTGAATATTACAGGTCAGATACATTTGACAAATAAGTAAACAGTAAGACCAGTAATGGCCCCAGGTCAGGATATTGTTTTCTACTGGGCATCTGCCCTTGAATGGACTTGACTGGCATTTAATGTGACGGTACTAACTCTAGTTGGACAGTGGTTTGACTGCTACTGTGATCCAATCTCAGAAAAAAACCCAAGAGACATGTTATGTTTAGATTCTACCCATAACAGTCACAACTGCGATTAGGGTCCAGTCCATCTTTAGTTTTGACCATTCACTTTTCCAGTTCTCTTCACTGACAAATTTCAAGCAAGGTTGCTCTACTAGAGGCTGAGGTTTAATTCCCCATTCCTAAACCTAATCCCTTAGAGGAGATGGTTGATTATGTCTAGCCTTCCCCTTTCCCACTAATAGTAGTTAATAGTCTCTTTTTAATAGAAGTCTCTCTCTCATCAACCTGTTTTTCCTTGCTAGTTAAAAGGAAAAGCAATGCGATATAGCAGAGTCATCTCTCACAGGAAGTCAGATTTCTTTTCTCTAATTATGACTGTACTCCTCATTTTTGGGGAAACCTTTGGCAAAGGTGGATAGGATATAAGACAGAGTAATGAGTAATGAAATATGTTGTAAAGAAATACCTGAGAAAATCAAGGACAGGAGTAGAGCATTTAAATTTGCAAACAAGGGAAAGAGAGCAAGGTGGCAGGGGCCACGGAGGTTCAGTTTTCTGTGTGAAAGCACTTGGTATGTTACCCACTCCTTGGTATGTTTATCCACATAAAGGCCACTTTCTTATGTACAAGTATCTCAGGGTATCACTCTAGGTCTTGCCTTCTACTTTTCTTTCCCAAACCTACTTACTCTGCCCCCCCGCTTTTTGTGACATTGTTTGATTCTGTCATTCTAGTCTAAAATAAACTTTTAGATCAATGCTTTGATAAAGCTTCTGTATGGTTTATACCCCTCTTTTCTCAGAAATATTTTTTAAAACCTTTTGTTATAAAATTTTTAATCATACTAAAAAGAACACACAAATAACTACTACTTACATGTTGATGTTGCTTCACCTTTATAGCAAGGGCTAAACTAATTTAAAGTAAATTTTAGATCTGGAAGAATTTACCTAAACACTGAAATATACATTTCTAAATTAAAAATAAAAAAGGACATTCTCCTACATAACCACATTATCTTAATTGCATCAAACAAATCTCTGATATCATTTACTACTTTGTCCATATTTAAATTGTCTAAGTTTTCTCTCAGAATATCTAACTGCATTTTAAAAATCAAGATATAATCACAATTTTGCTTGATGTATAAATTTCTTAAATTATATCTCTTAAATTTCTCTTAATCTAGAATAGTTCTACCTCTTTCTCTCTCAACCCTTCCCTAATAATGACTTTTCCACGATAGCAGGACATTTTCATTATAGAAAACCTAATATTCTGATTTTTGTCAGACTTTTCTTCATGATATACATTATTCTCTATTTTCTGAATTTATAACTGAAAGTTAGATGTAAAAATTTTGATTAATGTTAGTTTAAACATTTGTGGCTGTAATAGGTGCATTGCATCAGGAGGAACTTAATGTCTAGTTCTCCCACCTGAGCATTGTTTTTTAGAAATCTCTCGGCTCCATGCACTATAGCTTGAAGATAACTTATGCTCATCCCTGTACATACCCCAGCTCTTGGAGCTCCAGCCCAGGTGAGATCCCGTATGGCATTTAGACTCTGTCCCTTGTCTTTACTCCCCTTGGGTAATCCCATTCACTCATGGATTTAACAGCCACCTCTGAAATGACATTGAATGATAGATTTTCTATAGGAGATAAAATTGGAATGTCATTCAGATTAGAATTGCTGGAGTCTCTGGCTGAGACTATAGTTTGTGGCTGAGATACCTGTCCAGCCCATTGATCCTGTGCTAGTGATAGCTGAAAGCACAATAGAAAGTGTCGCAAGGAACACCTGTCTCTTTAATAATTTATAGTATTGTGCCAAATAAAAGTAAAATGGAAAAAACATCCCCAGTTTTCTTCTCTCTGAATTTTTACATTTGTGGCACACACATTCACGAAAAATCTGCTTGTTCAGAGCCTCTGATTTATAAGTAGGGAAAATTAAATTATGGTTATTGAAGATATTTGATACATTTGCAGCTTTACATTCTCAGAGTGACATAGATATGCAAGGTAAATATCACAGTTATTGGGTGAGAAATCAAGAAAAAAATTTTAATATTCTCAATAATTTAATAATTTCATAAACTTACTTTTATCAGCATTATTAAGTGGCTCTGTGTGACCCTTTGTGTTTTACAGTAGCAGGAATAACTTCATCTATTATTCTAGTTCTCTTCCACTTTAACTCTCATTTTGTAGATCAGGGTTGGTTAATTTTTTTTTCTTTGAAGAGCCAGATAGTAAATATTTTAAGTGGTGTGGGCCACATGTTCTCTGTCATCACTGCACAGCTTTGCAGTTGGAGTGTTAAAGCAGCCATTATAATATGTAATGAGTGAGCTCGCTGTGATCCAGTAAAGCTTCATTTATAGACAACATTTTAATTTCTTTAATTTTCACATTATTAAATATATTTCTTTTGATTTTTAAAAAAGATTTTAAAATGTAAAAAACATTCTTAGCTCAAGAGCCATATAAAAACAGGTACAAACTGGAATTTGTCTGTGTACTTTGGACAGTATAGTTTGCCAACCCCTATCCATTTATTTTATTTTCAATCTTCGTTTATTTCTCACTCTGCTTTTTGGTCTTTCCCTTCCTTTTTTTCTCTTACATGTGCACAATGTTAAACAATTGTTAAGTTTTCACAGTTTTAAAAACAGTAGTTTGTTATTGTGATTTATAGTCATGTGTATATATCTGATTTTCCTATGGTTTCTGGCACAGAGCTCCTAAAATCCTTACAATTTCCTAAATGATGGAGTGATCAAGTTGTCTCTTATATGTTAATGAGGTGACTTTTGGAAAACCCTTAGGCAACCTAGAGTTGGGAGCTGGTCGCCAGGGGAACCAATAATGTGATTAGAGTGTTGGAGCTTTCAGTTGCATCCCTTAACCTTCCTTCCGGGAGGGAAGAATCGCCGGTGGCCTATGCTTTAATCGGTCAGGCCTTTGTATTGAATTCTCTAAAAAACCCAAAAAGACAGGGTTTGGAGAGCTTTCAGTTGGTGAACATGTGAAGATTCAGGGAGAGTAGCCCATTCACGGAGCATAGAAGCTCCGTGTCCCCTTCCCCATACCTTGCTCTCTACATCTCTTACATCTATCTGGCTGTTCCCGAGTTTTATCCTTTTATAATAAACTGGTAATGTAGTAAGTAACATGTTTCTCTGAGTTCTATGAGCAGATCTAGCAAATAATCAAAGCCAAGGAGGGGTTATTGGAACCTCTGATCTATAGCCTGTAGCTAATTAGTCAGAAGTTCAGGTGATAACCTGGCTTTTCACTTGTGTCTGCAGTGTGTGTTTAAGGGAGGGCACAGTCTTGTGAGAATGAGCCCTTAGCTTCTGGGCTCTGACATTATTTTCAGGCAGATAGTATCAGAATTGAGTTGAATTGTACAACACCCAGCTCTGTCAAGAGAATTGCTTGATGGCATGTGGAAAAAAAACCCTACACACTGGAAACTGGGTGCAGAATTGTAAATAGCAATTCATCAAAGTATTCATTTCCCCTCAAAAATACAAATACCACCTCTTAATGTAAAAAGAAGTGGTAAATATATAATTGCCACCAATATTTTTATTAATACAAGTTATAGTACTATGGCTTTTATTTTTAAATATTGATCATAAAGGTTAGACTCAAGGTTAAATTGTGTACACCACAATAAGGTTATACTACATGCATGGTTATAAATTAGACTGCCTAATCAACGAATAAAATCAACAAGTGAGTTTAATTTTTCTTCTGTCAAATGTTATCCACAGCAATTAATCATAAAATCTCATTTGTACTTATAAACAACAATCCAGAGCATTTTAAGTTGCACTAGAATAAGCAGATGCTTAATAGAGGCAAATTTCAAATATACATTGAATCCAAATGACCATCCAACTTATTTCTGAGGTAGGTTTAACATATCTACAAATCATTTCATACTTTTCCCATTGAAATGTGGGGTTTACGTTCTCTCTCACTGAATTTGGATCTACTTAGTCACTTGTTTATGTGCAACAGAAGTGATGCTATGTAATTTCCAAGGTTAAGTCAGATAGCCTTTTAAACTTTTGTCTGGTTCTCTTGAGACAGTCAGTCTGGGGAAAAAGACTGCCATGTAAGAAATCCAGTCATTCGGAGACTGCCATGCTGAAGGACGCATATGTGTGTGGATGCTCTGGTTGACAAGTCATTCCTAGCCAACAGCTGGCATCAACTGACAGACACATGAGTTCATCTATCTTGGATGCCCAACCCAGTTGAGCCTCCAGATGACTACAACCCCAGCCAAAATCTGACAACAACTGCAAGAGAGACTGCAAGTGAGAACTGCCTGTCTGAGCCCTGTAAAATATGAGCAAAATAAAATGGTTATTTTAGCTCTTAACTTTAAGGGTAATTTTTATGCTGCAATAGTAACCACAACAATAGCCTTAAAATAATTTAATGTAGCAATTATGAGTCTGGACTCAAGGGTATCTATGCTTAGTTAAAATCTTAGTCATATCATTTAATACATGTTTGAACTTCAGCAGGTTAGCCTCTAAGCTTCATTTTTTAGAGTTCCTGATATATGGTAAGTAAATATTAAATATGGCTGTTAAACATGTGCATATACACACATACAAGGCCTACTCATGGGCATGTGACCTGTGTAGTCACATAGGACTCCATGTTTAGAAACCATGCTCCATGCCTGATTTAATGATCTCTTGTTGTCATTTTGAAATTTTTAATACTTTTTGAATAAGGGTGTTACCACTGGGGCGATGTGAAATCCAGTGTCACTCTAGTGGCATGGCGGGTGGTGTGGGGAGGGATAACGGTGCAAAAGTGTAGTTAGCATTTTTCTTTGGTTCTTCCTCATTGATCCAGTGAAGAATCACACATCAGTGAAATTTAGAATAGATTTATTGAAAGTATATTTTAGAAAGACAAAGTATATCCCAAGGAGGCACATGGTTTTCGCAATGAGAACTGTAACAGAGTACTGTAACAACAACCATCACCACCCCAACAAAAAGGACCCCAGAAGTGGGTATGTCTGCATTATATTTGGGCCATGTGATGGGTGGTTCCAAAGGTATTCCTAGGTGAAAGGCAATCAAAAGTGAGGTCATTTTGATTGACACTTGGCTGCTATATAACTCTTTTCCTAGTACGCATGTACTTACCCAGAATTCAGTCTGTTATAATTAGATTCATACACTTCTAGACATAAATATAATTTTATATTGAAGCTTAAATCAGGGGCAGAATTGGCACAGGCATCTGTAGCTGGATAGGCAAAGAAAGTAAGGAAAGCCTTACAAAATGAGCTGGAAAAAAAGTTGTGGGGGGGAGGATAAAGAGGTATGAAAACCAGAAGGGGAAATTTGTAAAAGGGAGAAGTTGGAAATAGGATTGAAAAGGTAAAATCTGGCTAGACTATTAAATTCAGTTGTGGCACAGGAGTTTCAAAGAGATTAGATAATTTACCTAATATCATATAACTGGTATGTAGCAAGAACAAGAATTTGATTGCAGGTCTTTCTGTCCTTTGTCTCTGGGGATACAGGAGGGATTCTCTAACTATCATTAGGGTGTTCTTTGACTGTCTCTAGGCTGGGCCCCTATGCCTTTGTTCCCCCTGTCATTCATGTCTGACTAGCTACCTAACAAGGGGACTCATATCTTCATTTTGTACCAGGTCCTGAAAATTATGTTGTTGCCAGTTCTGTGCACACACACACACACACACACACACACACACACACACACACACACACAAAACTATGAATTATTAAACAGTATTCTTAATTCTTATAATTCTGTGTTTCCAGAAATTAAAGCATGTCAAGGAGACCAATTGGGAAATTAAGTTTCGTAGGTCAGGAATTCTGAAATAGCTTACCTGTGTAGATTGGCTCAGCGTCTCTTATAAAGTTGCAATCCAAATGTTAGCAGGGACATCCGTCATTTGAAGGCTTGCCTAGGCTGAAGGATCTACTCACAAGTTCATGCCTGAGATTGTTAGCGGGAAACCTTAGCTCCTCACCATGTGGGCTTCTCATTACATGGCAGCTAGCTTTCTCCAGAGCAAGTGATTCCAGAGAGAGAGAGAGAGAGAGAGAGAGAGA
Source organism: Macroglossus sobrinus (assembly GCA_004027375.1). Classification (NCBI taxonomy): domain Eukaryota; kingdom Metazoa; phylum Chordata; class Mammalia; order Chiroptera; family Pteropodidae; genus Macroglossus; species Macroglossus sobrinus. The sequence continues at coordinate 136,693 of PVKZ01000710.1, read as the reverse complement.
GAGAGAGAGAGAGAGAGACAGAGAGAGAGAGAGAGAGAGAGAGACAGAGAGAGAGACAGAGACAGAGACAGAATCCACTATGTTCCTATGACTTGCAGTCTTGGAAGTACTTCCCTGCCTTATTTTGTTAGTCAGAGACCAATTTTCATACAGTGTGAGAGGGGACAACACAAAGACATGACTGCCAGCAAGCCAGCATCACTGCGGATTGTCTTGGAGGCTGGCAACAATAGAAATCATAGTGTAGAATATTTCTAGTAAATCTGAAGCTCTCTGAGGCTTCATAAAACATTGTGCTACTCATTGTGCCAAATTTCATCTTTAAATTTGGGGTATATAAATTAACTGAAAATAAATTAATCAGATTTTTGAAGGTGAATTACTCAAAGGAATTTTTTAAAAATGGGTCGTGCCATTTTTTTTCCTTTGCTCATAAAGAAGCAAACCATTGCAGACCAACTAATTTACTCATTATTTAATTCTATAAGAAATGAGTAAGGGCTCTTGTTAAATTGTTAATAATGGGCTCAATTCCCTACAATCAGTGTCACACAGATCTTCTTATTAAAGTTCTTTCAAATGTACCACCCAGCATCTCTAAGAGAAGCCCACATTTTAGATGATAATGAATAGTAGACTTGAAAGGGGATGAGATTTACAGCAGCCAGACCTGCAATCAAATTCTTGTTCTTGCTACATACCAGTTATATGATCTTGGGTAAATTATCTAATCTCTTTGAGACTCCTGTGCCACAACTGTCTTCAATAGTCTAGCCAGATTTTACCTTTTCAATCCTATTTCCAACTTCTCCCTTTTACAAATTTCCCCTTCTGGTTTTCACACCTCCTTATCTTCCCTCCCCCTTCATTTCAGCTCATTCTGGAAGGGCTTTCCTTACCTTCTTTGCCTATCCAAAACCAACTCAATCTTAAACTCCTCCCTAAATATACTTTAATACAGTCTCCTATATAAATATTTTATCAGCATGCTAGCCCAGGCTGTGACCATATGTACACAAATAACTAACTGTAAAACAGAGCTATGCCACAAGCATAGTTCAAATTACTAGGTTAGGGAGAAGAGGGAGAAACCACTTTTAGCCTGGGGCTTGAGAAAGGATTCCTTGGAGTAGTTAACATTTGAAAAGGTCCTTGAAAAATGGTTTAGAATTTTAAAGAGATAAGGAGAGGCCTGTCTTAGTAGAGGAAATAAAACGTAAAATGACTGAAAGTTTGGAAAATGTTGAGTATCCTCTAGGAAAAATGAAAAATTCAACTTAGACAAAACACAAAATACAGATAGAAATGTTTTAGGGAGCCTGGTAGATTAGAACCTCTTTTCCCCGGCATTATAAATGCCAAATAAGATATTTTCACTTGAACTCTATTTCAGAAACATTAAACTTGGTACAGTAGTGTCAGATAAAATGAGGGGTGGGATAGAGAGCAGAGTTGGGAAGACAATTAGGAGACAATTACAGTCGATTAGGAGAATTTAATCAGAGCTTCTTTTGGGTTGTTTGATAAACGAATATGAAGGAAGAGTACAAATGTTAAGTGAGGGAACAGATGTAAAAAAGAAGAATCGATATCAAATATCAAATAAGTGGATGAATTAAAGTGTGCACTCTATTCTTAGGTGGGTATTAAATGTTTGTTATGAGTATGGGCATAGGAACAGACTGCTTGGGTTTGCACCTTGACCTCTTCCTGACTGAAAGACTTTGGAAAGTTTCTTAAATCTGTGTTTTAGTTTCCTCATCCGTAAGATAAGAATGAAAGTATGAGAATTAAATGTTAACATTCTTAAAACATTCAGAACAATGCCTGGCACATAGTCTTCTCTGTAAATGTGTTTGCTATTACTGTCATGTGGATTAAAATCTGAGGCCACTTAGCAATACAGGTGGTGAGATCCAGATCTAGGGCAGCTGCACTGTAGTCAGGGAATAGGTAGGAGTGTCTCAGTGGAAGTGTCAGTGCCAGAGATTTTACGGTGTCTTGCTCGTAAAAACAACATAATAAATATGTGATGATTCAATTATTCCTGAGTATTTTTGTTCCAAATAATTTTTACTTAAAATAAAAATGTTCTTCTTTAATATATACCTAGAATTTTTTAAAGCATCTAAAATTTTTCAAGAGGATGAATTGCTTAACATTCATTAAATGCTTAGCAATGGTCCAAGCCTGTTATATGTATCATAATCTTATTCTCAAAACAACCATATGAGGCAAGTGTTTCAGAATTAATTTTAAGCTTGTAGAATATGAGACTCAGATATTAGAATTTATCCATTCTCCTTTTCTGCCTGGACTAGGGCTTAATGGCAAAAGATAAAATGATGTCTTTAGTATTAGAATTAAGAAAAGGAGAACATATATCAACATTACTATTTAATGAGCTTTATAGAAGTGCAAAGTAATGCCAAATAGAAAACAAATACTGAAAAGGAGGCAAACATTATTATTTGTAGATGATAAGATTATTACCTGAACCACTTAAGGGAATTACCATAAAATTATTATAAATTAAATAATTTTGCAAAGTGGTCACTTATAAAATTAATATATCTAAATCAATAGATTTTTAGCCAACTAACATTAATAATGTGTTGACAAAGGAAAGATCTCATTTATAATGACAATTAAAAATAATTATAAAATATCCAGAAAAAAATCTTAGAAGAATTAAGTACTACATTAAGAAAACAAATAGAGAGGAATAATTTTTTCTTAAATAAGAAGACTCAGTTTTGTAAGGATATCAATTTCCCAATAATAATCTATACAAATTTAATTCAAACTCTATCACAAGCCAATTTTTTTTAATGGAGAAGGGAAGAGAAATTGACCAATTGATCTTTAGTTCATTTGAAATAATACATATATATGAATATGTAGGAATATTCTTTATTATAGTTACAATGAATGGTGATAAATCATCATAATTATAAAAATAATGTATTAGAAATAAGAATGGGTCAGAAAAAAACAAAATTGACCTAAATTGTTATCATATTTGGTTTTGTTTAAAAGTCATTAGAGAAGAAATAGTTTATACATCAAATAGAATTAGGACCTGGATAGTCATTAAGAAAAAAGTAAACTATATAAACTACCTTACTTGTACAGAGAAATAAGTCATTAAGTTGAATCATATGAAACTGCTGGTATTTGACATTCTTAACATAATATAAAATTCCATCTAATATATGAATTAAAATTTAAATCTAAAAACTAGAATCATAAAATAAGTTGTATTTATTTGTAATTTAAAAATATAAAGATGTTTCCAAATAAGACACAAATCCCTAATAACTTCATCTTAATTTGATCATTTGCAAAGACCCTATTGCCTAAAAAGCATATTCACAGGTGGTGGGAGGTAGGATTTGAACACCTTTTGGTGGTTTGGTGATCATGTGGAAGCAGATATTCTCATATAGATGGCAGGAATATAATTTGGTTTTATGTTTTGGAAGGCAATTTAATAAGATCTATGAAAACTTTAAATGCACATACTGTTTATCCATGCAGTTCACTCTTAGGAAATTTTTCTTATAGATAGACTCACAAACATTCTCCAGTTATGAGCAGTGTGTTTAGCATTATTTGTTATTAAAAAACAAAACAAAGAAAAAAATACAAAGCACAAAATAATAGTTTTGTATCCTTCCTTGGCCTAAAATTTTTAAAAGCTTGGTATACGGGGTGTGCCAATTTTTTTCTTGAAGGTTGTACAAGAAATTGCTAACAGGTTCACCTTTGTGGAAAGGGCTTAGAATGAGGGGAGAAGGAGACTTAATTTTATACCTTTCAGTAGTATTTGAAATTTTTCACCTTTTTTTACTTTTAAATTTTTTTAATGTCACAAGTTTATATGTGCTGTGGGATTATGGACTGTTTTATTTTTGTTTTTATATTCTCTGTGTTAAAAAGGAACTAAAGAATGTTAATAAAAAATCTAAAAAGATTCTCCTCACATATTGCATGAGATAAGAGATTTTTGTTGGATAGAACTTTCCAGAGAGCTATATTTCCAAAGAACATTTAATTTTCTGGAGGGTTATATGTCGTAGTTTTATGAATGCATGTTTCATGACTATGATATTATTTCATTTTTAAGTATGGAAGAGTATTTAGTAGAGGTGGGGTTCTAGACAGCTTTAGAACTCTAATAGGAAAACTACAGTTAGAAAGAGCTGTGCGTATTACTGTTATGAAATTGGAAAACAAGAAAACCAAGGTATTTATTTTGGGAAAAAAAAATCCAAAGATGAAACAGTATTTTATTAAAGTTGTTCTATTTTTCCAGAGACTAAATAGTCTGCTAAGGGATCTGCCTTTATTTGCTGTGGCCTGGCAGAGTCAACTCAGGTAACTAAAACTTCCGTGGGAAAACTGTTCATACAATCATGGTACCTTCATTTGTTTCCTAGATGTGTTACTAATGTTAGTTCACACACAATGAGTTCTCTATTAACACAGTGGAAGAAGTGTTTCAAAGTAGCTTTACATTTTGAATAATTTAAGATATTGTACTAATCACCTGTAAAGAAAAACAAAAGAATGTAAAAAATAATGAAGTGTTTGGATGTATACCAAGAGTCTTCTGGCAGGGAATAGAAAAATCCTTTTATCCAGCTAATTTACCTTTATCAAAGCATTCTTGTAGGTTACTAAAAGTCACCTGTGCTCTGTGAAACCACCTGAATTTTTTCATTTAATGTAGGTCTCTTTATGTAATGAAGGACTTAATCATTCAAATCATCTCCCAACCTAAGCTTATATCATCCTGTATTAAAAGTCTTTTTTTTTTCTTTTAACATAGAGAATTTTGAAATTTTGGATTCATTTTTGGTTTGGATTTTGTTCATCACTAAGGTAGGTACAATAACGTTTGTTCTTCAACAACCAGATTTTCAAATCTGTCAAAATTATTTTCTTGCAAAATCAGGTAATTCCAAAACAGCTGTATGGTCCGAGGAGCCCTGTGCAGGTGAGGTTTTATAAAAGTACATCTCTTATCATATTGAGCATTTTTGCTGAACATGTAATTTAAATTGCTTAAAATAGACCCATGGGAAAAGGACTTCCGTGTTCTCTTTATTTCTAAACAGCATGAAAATACTTGGTTAAATGCAAGATGGTTAAAAAATAATTATGTACTTTTCTGTAAACAGCAGTTTCTATCTTTGATTAATCCCCTTGTCCTGTTGTATTTATATCTTTTTAATTAATTAATTAATTAATTTACACACACACACACACACACACACACACACACACACACACACACACACCTATATACCCAGTCTTCCTAGGTGGCCTCCCATCCAAATACTAACCAGGCCCAACCCTGCTTAGCTTCCAAGATCAGACAGGATTGGGCTTGTTCAGGGTGGCATGGTAGGAGACTTCTCTTTAATTTTTATTAATGGCAAAACCACCCTTTATCTGTTTCCAAAACTTTCATCAACCTTGCTTCCCTTTTCCTTACCTCTAATAAGTTTTAACCTCTAACAAGCTTTATAAATTTTATCTCCATAATATTTCTTAAAATTAGTTCTCTTTCCTCTGAAATTTGATGGTACCTCATTAGTTCTTTTCTTATAATGATCATAGTCACCATTATAGAGCAGGTTCTTTGGCCTAGACACTGAGTTACATTATTTACACATATTACTTTATTTGGTCACCATAACAATTGTGTAAAGTATGCACTATTACTCTCATCCTATAGCAAAAAAAGGAATTAAAACAAATTATTTAAGTAACTTGTCTGGTCACATTGGCAAAGTTGAAAATCAGACACAGCGTTGGATGGTTTTAAAGCCTATACTTTTTTCGACATCATCCTGCTTCATCTTTTTCTATGTGGCACATTTTACCTTATAGTGTACATCAGAGAGAGAAAAAGAGAGAGAGAGAGAGAGAGAGAAAGAGAGAGTTTTATGTGTATCTTATTTCCCTGTGAAGTATATAAATACTTTAGAACAGGTCCATGTATGACTATTCCCATTGCTCTCCTTATCTCCCCTTATCCCTTATCTCTAAGGGCCATAGATTTATAAAGTGCACTGAAACATTTGGTAATAGTTTACAATCAAATGAAAGTCTTTGCTGGGTAACATCTGAGGCAAAATAAAGGCTTTTATCTTTACCAGGAATCCCTTTTGTAAGAATTAAGGAATGCAGATAGATTTGTAAGCCATTTTATTCTCTAAAAACATAAAAAGAATCTGTGACCACACTGTATTCATCTCTTCAAACACATGAAATTCAAATACAAGTGCCTTGGCATTAAACATTTGAATTTGTATGCAAGATGTCATAGTTATGTAATTTTTCTGTCAGATGGTTGGATGTGTTCACTGGCTTTTCAAATTCCCTCATGTATAAGCAGTTATACTTGTAGGGTCAAATACACTCTCTAATATATGGAAAACTTTATTAACTCACCTTGAGCAGAAAAATTTCCTTCCCAGCTCTGGTCCATACATAAGAGAACGAATATTGTATTAACCAAATAGACATGTAAGACAACTGCAATAAGTTTGCCTGCCATCATAATAGTTTTTTTCTTCATCATCCCAGGCTTATATTCTCAGGACTTATGTGGTGTCAGAAAAAAGATGCGAATTACAAATCCAATGCTAGAATTACGTAAAATATAATCACCACTGAAAGGGTTGCCTTGAGAGAAAAAGACACTAGATCTTTGCCTTTCTTTTTGTATTTGAAAAATCAATCTGACAATAGCTATTAAAATTGAAAAGAGCAAGAGCTTTAGAGTCATATGTCCTGGGTTTGACTTTTGACTCTTCACTTATTGGTCATGATCAGGAGAAAACCACAACTGCTTAGGCCTCAGTCATTTTATCTAAAGAACAGTAATCTGCCCAGCTATTTTACTATTGGCAGACATGCTCTTGGCTTAGAGACTTTTGGCTACTATAATGATATATTAAACATCTTGTATGTAAATCCTTATGTGCTGGTTGTTCTTTCTTTTTAAGAAGATTTCCAGCTATGAGACTGCTAGATCCAATAGGCAGGAGTGGTTTTCTTGATCAAATGGAAACAAAGCCATCATAAAAATAAATAATTATTTGACTAGATAAATGTATGATTAAATAAATCAATGAAAAAGTTAACTGATAATTGGTAGATTTGGAAGAACTGCAAGGCAAAAGATTGATGAGAAGTGGACAAATAAGACAATAGAAAAATGTGTAAAAGACAAAACAAGACAAAAAATGGTGCTCGAATTTAGTAATATGTAAATTATAATAAGAAAGAAATAATATATACTCTTCAGACAAATGAAAAAACAAGACAGAATAACATCAATTAACATCAGTTGCAAAGGTAGATTAGGGAAAGAGCATCTTTAGGGGTGTAGGTACTCTTATACATTATTAATAAAAATGTGAAAATGGTTATGGATTATTTGAAAAGAACCTGGTAACATCTGTTTAAATCTTCATTTTAACTTGAAATGAACTTGTAATTGCTGCAATTGATCTGAATCTCAAGACCTGCTCTTTATGGGCTGATTGTTTCTGTCTAATGTTTTCTGATATTTCAAAATTATTAGTAACATTTACACTATTTTGGTCCCTCCCCTGGCACTCATACTGTGTTTGTAGTGATACGCTTCTATCTCTTAACTCTGTCTATCTTTTAGTATCTGTTTTAAGCCTTTTATTCCACAAGTCACTTTCTCCTATTCCCAGACTTCACTAATCTCTTCTTTTGTAGAATTCCTAAAGTACTATTTTTTTTTCTCTGTCACATTGCCAAGTTTTTTTCTGTCTAGTTTTTAAAAAAGAGCCCCCAGCTCAACCAAAAGCTCCTAGAGGTCAAGATTGATAAACTGTTCACTGGAATTCTAGTTTTCAATACCCTTTCCCTAGGCATCACTCTTTAAGGGCCCCTAGTGAAACCAGATCCAAGCCCATACCCAAACCACATGATTCCATACCTGGCAATTTGGCTCAACTGGAAAAGCAAGTGAAGCAGCTCGGTTCAGATTGCTTCAGGATGACAGCCTTTTCTAGTCTGCTATTGCTAAGTAGAACTCAAACTGTAAATTATCATAATATTTAATGAGATTCTAATGAAAAACTTTTTCTGTATTTTCTTCCATCACTGGAACTTACAAATCTAAAAATATATTAAGTAAGTTTTGTTTCTAAATTAATCCTCATTAAAATTTATACTGTGCAAAGTATGTTGAGGCAAGACCAGGGATGAAGGATATAATAAAGATTAACCAGGTTTCTTATATACAGCCATATTTTTTCTTCCTTTTGTTTGTATCCAACAGATAAGAGTATAAGTTCCATAAGGAAAGGATAGTATCTGCCTTGTTTTCTATCCTGTCTTCTATTACTTCTTGGCATAGGACATACTGAATGACTGTTTTAAATGACTGTTATTGATTTTCCTTAGGAGAAGAATATATACTTTTATCTCGTGTTTCTCCAAGTGTGGTCCATAGATCAATTACTCAAGAACTATCTTGGTGCTAGTTAAAAATATAGATTCCTGTGCTTGATCTGTGGGGATGGAAGACTCTAGAAATGGGCATTTTTATAAGTGTATTGGGTAATTGTGAGGCACAAAAAAATTTGAGAGTGATATTTATAATTCATGCTTCAGGCATATAGCATACATTTCTATTTGATTCACTACTTGGAATCATTAAATATGATTTCTAGTCTGCATCTCTGTAATTACAAGTAGCCCTCATGATCAGATGAAGTTTGCATCACTGTCTGAAAGCATCTGAGTTCACTTCCTATGGACTTTGTGCCTTTTCTGCTACTTAGAGATTTTACTGGGCAAGCCATGTTGTTGAACATAAAATATAATTGTTTGGGAAATTGTTCCAAAGATTTTACAAGAAACAAAATTTATTTAGTTCAGAAAATCAAAGAAGGAGGGAAGGAAGGATATCTTAGATTAATTCTTTAAAAAAAATTTTAAGAATGAGGTACCAAGACGATATTTCATGAATGGAACTTTAAAGCATTAAGACACATTCGTTGAACATAAGGGTTTGGATTCATTAAAATTTGTGACCAACAGTTGGCATGACCCACCACTTGCGACTTGAACTGTCTCCAACGTTGTTTGGGTGATAGTCTTCTTTGAGGGAGAAAAATAGTGCAAATAATCCCCAGATCTCTTTAGCCGCTTTGGTTATCATGCAGTCCTTAAGCCAGGGCTCTGTCTCCACCCCTCCCACCCCCCCACCCCCCGATTTTAAAGGATTGGAACAAGGTCTGCTACTGTAGGAAAAATGAAAATCAGAGCATTGTTGCAAATCACATCATCTTTGGATTTGGTCAGTGTTCTTGTTTTCGATCTATAAGTCGCACTTTCAATTTGGTGGGCAGCTATACAGGTAATATGTAACTAGAATGTCTTTTCTTATCCAATCAGGGACTGTCAGTTTGGGGAACTTCAAATACTTATAGTATTTTTCTTACTTCGAACTAGACACCAGTGGAAAAAAGATTAGAGAAATTTCTTTTCCATTTTTTAAATTGATACCTGTGTTCCTAACAAGAATGGCCTAAAGATAAATATGACAATGTCTTTAGTAGATTTAAGACGGGTGAAATGCATGTTATAAATATTAATGTTTGCGTTTCTTTTGACACAGCTAGCCTACCAACCTGAACTGCCATTACCAGTGCAATGTGAGTGGCTGCGGCCTTACTGTCTCCCTATGGCTCTGTTCCTAAAGGCACAGTGAGCATATGTGGAAATGGCCAGATTAAATACAAACACAAATGTTTGCTCTGGCTGTACCCAAGACTTGTTATAATAGTCTTTGAAAAATGAATTGTTTTGCCAAGTAAAGACTTAAAACTGTAAATTGATACTTAATAATTCAGGCATGTAAGGGTGTGTTTTTTTAAATCTTAAATCTAAGACTCGTCACATTTGATAATCAAGTGAGAGTTTTTTGAAATAAACAAATTAAATTACAAATTTTGACAGTCTGAACATGCCAAGGGCCTCTGAAGTTCTGTGTGTGAGTTAAGGTTAGATTATTCACTTTCCATGTCGACAGTCATGCCTGGAATTATGGAAAATGGCATAAACTCAGCTCTGAGAAATGGAGCTAGGAGGACAAAACATTTTTATTTTTATTGCTTTTTGAAGATGTGCATCACTCTTGCCATCTTTATTGCAGTTGTCCCCAGCTGCATTTATTTGTGTGCATCTTATGTGGTCTCACCCATACATGCGAGGTTAAACATGAGTTTGTGTTCCTGTCTGTTTGGAGTTAAATTGCAAACCATATGATGGTCTTGTGGGTTTAGGTTTGATAAGTAGAATTTACAAATAGTGGAGAAAGCTAATGAACAGAAAACTGGGAAGAGCCTTTTAGAATCAGTAAAATTTTAACTACTATTTATGTCTTACTGAAGATTAGAGGTGATTTGTTTCAGAGGTGAATTTTAGCAATATTTGGAATGTTTATTACATCTTTAAAGTAATTTGTGGTATGTTGGATTTGAAACATATTTGTATATGAACTATATATATATATATAAAACATAATTATCAAATTTAAGGATTATGCTCTATGAGTAGGAAACATGGTTAAAATGTATATATATATTTTTGTTCCTTAGTATTTCTTTGTTCTTACAAAAGATCCAGTTCTAAAGTTTGTTACTCAGTTTAGCTGACTTGTCCTCCAAATAAAAAACATTTACTATTAAAAAAACAGTAAGGACAATCGTACAGAAAGAGTCCATTAGAAATAGAAGATTTATTAAAAAAAAGGTTCAGAAACATCATTTGTAGTTATATTCAGAAGTTACATTAAAACAGTGATGTTTTTCTGTTAAATATAATATTTGGGCATTGTAATGCACAGAACTTTGAAAAGACAGAGAACGTATAAAGTAGCAAATCTGTAATCTCACCATCCAGCATAGTTAATATGTTGATGTATTTTCTTCCCCATTCTTTTCTTGTGTGTGTGTGTGTGTGTCTGTGTGTGTGTGTGTTATGCTCAAATACTTATATACACTTATTCTGTTCAAAGCTAAAAATGTATCTGATATATACAAGTAGAAATCTTTCAAATAGGGATGTTAATCGACTTCCATAACTAAAATCTTTTTTCCACTCCCCAAGAATCAGTAGTATGCCTGCTGAAGCTGCACTCTCATTCTATAATTTCCTCTCACAGTAGTCCTCTCGCCAGACTAAAGGATGTTCAGTTCCCAGAAAACATCCTATCTTAATTCTAGACCTATGCACATTCTATTCCTCTGCCTGGAACGCTCTTCTCCCCACTCTACGCCAACTTTCATTTAACCCATTTCTGTTCATCCTTTTCTATTGAGGCTCTTCCTGACCCCCTGCCTTAGATTAGAGGACCCTATTGTTAGCTCCCACAGGACTTCATATTACTCACTCTTAAGATATAGTACACTAGATTGTAGCTGCCTGCGTGTCTGTATTTACCACTAGATAGGAGGCTCTATGAAAGCAGAGAGTGCATCTTTTTGCTTTCTATTGCATATCTAACATCAAGCTGGCACATAGAAAGTGCTCAATAAATATATATTTAATTAATCAGTAAACGAAACGCTATATATCACTCGTATCTTGTGGGAGCTGACTTTCCACTCCAGGATAATCTACAGAGGACTTTTCTGTGTGAGATTTATGTCCCTCAGATCTATGATCTGCATATGAAAAATATGTCAATAAAATCATCCTCCGTCTTTATTCTAGAAACCTTTTATTGTTAAATATATTTATGTTAGTGCAGCACTTTTATTTGGTTTAATTTTACTTGAGGAGACTAAAAACATTATGATGGAAACTGTTGAGAGGTCATTTAATTTCATATTTTAAATTAAAAATAAAAAAAAACACCTGGAAGCCTCAGGAATTATTTTATATTTTCTTAGCCTTCTGAAACTTTGAGGAGATAATTTACCTTTATATTTCCAGTGTCTAGTATCTATTGAGTTCTTGATCAATGTTTTCACACAAAAGAATGAGTATAACTCTCTTTGATTTATTTGTAAAGAATATTTTGTGACTAACATGTATTAGATGCTTGTTAAATATAAAATCTCCTCTCACTTAACTCCTGTCAATGGGAGAAATCTTTGGTGTGCGTAATTGAAAACTGGGGCAGTTGTGTCTGATAAGATGGATGGAAACAAACACTGCTTGTCAGCTCCTCTCAGGGTCCTGGTGTCTGTTGACCTTCTGGATGGATGATTGGGTTTGACTACTTTGAGTGGGTCATATGTGTAACACATTGTTAAATTTGCCTTTAGTTTTCATTTTATGCTTGGTTTCAAGTTGTATTGTAAGGCAAAATGTAAACTAATGAAGGAGAGGCTAGTGAAGATTGGAAGAACAATGAGGGAAAGAGTAAGTTTGAAATAAGAGGTTTGATTTCACTTTTAAAATTAGTGAATGTCTAGGAGAGCATCATAAGCAAATTAATCTATGGGTGTTTAAACATATGGGGTTATAAGGAATTTAGACAGACTAATACTTTGGAAAAAAACAATTATTGCCTAGTATAGTGAAGGAGTCTGAAAGTACTTCTTTTCTATTTAAAAACAGGGGCTTTGAAATTTAAATTTAGGGAGGCATGCTAGATAGTCTCCAAAAAGGACCAGGGATGTATTCCTTTTTTCTACGTTGATGTTGCTCTACCAATTAAGAGGTAGAGTCCATCCCTTCCTGTTGAATTTTAGCTGGCTTTATGACTTGCTTTGCCCCATAGAATTCAGCTCAAATGATGCTATGCTAATTCCTGGCCTACTCCTCAAGAGAACTGGCAGCTTCTACCTTATTCCTCTTGAAACCAGCTGCTGTGCAAAAGTCTGACTATCCTGAGATCGCTGTGCTGTGAGGAAGTCCAAGCTAGCCATGGGGAGTGGCCACATGGAAGAGCACCAAAGTGCCAGACATGTTAGTAAAGCTTTCTCAGACCTTCCAGTCAAGCTCAGTCTTCAGCTGAATACAGCTGAGTGAGTGACCCCAGACAATGAAGCAGAGGAACTTCCCAGCTGAATCTGGTCAACTGAGAGACTTGTGAAAAATAGTGAAGTATTGTTTTAAATAGCTAAGTTTTGCGTGGGTTATTTTGTAGTAATGGATAATGAAATAGTAGGTGACTCATTGCTTCTAATATTGTCTTTAGTATAATTGTACTTATACAGTTACAGAGTAGAACTTAAATGTTAACATATACACACAGATAAATATATGAGAGATAGATGGGTTAATTACCTAGACGGGAGCAATCCTTTCACAATGTATACATATACCAAATCATCACAATGTATACTTTAAATATCTTACAATTCTATATGTCATTTGTACCTAAATACAGTTGGAAAAAAACTAAAAAAAAGTTCTATGAATATAATGTATATGTATAAGAATATATGTCTAAGTATTTGTGTGTATATATTTATGTGTTAATTTATAGACATACACATTGATTTAATGTATGCAGTTTGGCTTTTAGCATAAGTTATGATGAATTATACAAGTGATCAATATCTATAAATTTTCTAGGTTATATATTTCTTTTGACTTTTGTTACACCCAAAATCTGCTTCTAATTTAAATTTATTTGTAACCTTTTCTCTAATTTGAATTAAATAGATAAATGAATTTTCAGCAAATGCCATCAATAAATGCAAAATAATTCAAATAGATGCCAATTTCAGGCCAGAAATTACCATTTGTTATTAGAAGTAGGAAATGTAAAAATACCTGGTTGAGACAAAACAAATCTTCTCTGTATTTTGAGGTTCAAACAAAATGTAAGCTTAGTTGAACATCAGTGGAGAAAAAAGGAAAGAATAAAGTTTAAGAGATGCAGCTAAAGCTTCCAACCGTCGAAACCTTTTCATCAAGTGATGACTAGCTTCAAAGATCAGTAAAGCATTCTCATTACTCCACCAAGTTTATGTATCCCAAATCAAATTCAGAAATGAAAATCGAATAACGACACTTTGTCCATTAATTCTTTTAGCTCCAAGCCCAGACATAGCAGGGACCTTTGAGGATTTCTAAGGGAAACCCAAGGTTATTGCTTGCTGGCATTTGAGTCTCTGGTGAAGATTCAGTGAGAAAACAGATGTTACACCAGAGCTTTGCTTCTGTGAAGAATAACAGATGAGTAGATAGAGGCTTTCAATCTGAGAGCAAAATGCAGGGTGATCAGAATCCCAATCGCTTGGTAGAAGATGATAAAATAGAACAGTGGAAGGATGAATTAAGATGACATGCTGTGTTTTATCAATAAAAGTAATGGCAAGAGATATATTTTCTACAATTATTTAACCAAGAGAAAGCTCCTGAGAATGATACATTTTGCTTATACAGCAGTGTGAAGTGGGATAGATCACACTGTCAATTTAATGGCTCAGTTTGCTGCATTTATATTAGCAGTAAGATTATACTTTGTATTCGTTCAAAATGAATGAAAACATAGGAAACTGATTCTGACTATTAATCCATTGCTTCTGGAAATCTTTTGTCATCCTATGCTCTCCGTATTCTTTAGGATGGAGCAGGTGAGGAAATTGAACAGATCACCCTGTATTCGGAAGACTGTGGTATTATGCCCTACTCACTGGCTTAAACACGGAAGGTGTTTTCCTCTAGAAATTAAAACATGAATTCCATTTTGAATGAAGGATGTGACATGTACTAGGTAATAATATTTTAACTCAGTTTAGGGTAATGAGAATGACAGTTCAGTATGATATATTCTGTGAAGGAAAGTTTTTAAAATTATCTATTCCCTTATAAGTGATATCATGTGTTTAATGCATTTACCATACATGAGTACCAAAGTGAGAACACAAAGTGAATTCATCAATATAGTCATGTGCCCCATTACAATGTTTTGGTCAATGTCAGACCACATATATGATGGTGGTCCCATGAGATAATAATGGAGCTGGAAAATTCCTATCTCCTAGTGATGTCATAGCCCTAGTAACATCAAAGTGTGATGCATTACGTGTTTGTGATGGTGCTGGTGAAAACAAGCCTATTACACTGCCGGTTTTATAAAAGTATATCACATACAATTATGTACTCTGCATAATATTTGATAACAATAATAAACAAATATGTTATTGGTTTATGTACTTATTATCCTATACTTTTAATTGTCACTTTAGAAGTGTACTCTTTCTACTTTAAAAATAAGTTTGCTGTAAAACAGTGTTCCATATTATGCCAGCAGCAGCCTCATACATCTTAATAATTTTCTCTTATGTTTGATTTAATCTTGTTTTGTAAAATTTTGTGTAGCCTATATATACAGTATTTATGAAGTCTATAGTAGTGGACAGTAATGTCCTAGGCCTTCACATTCATTCACTCCAGCGAGTCACCCAGAGCAACTTCTAGTCCTGCAAGCTCCACTCAGGGTAAGTGCCCATACTGGTGTACCATGTTTTACTTTTTATATTGTGTTTTTACTGTGCCTTTTCTGTGTTTAGATACACAAATACCACTGTGTTATAGTTGCCTACAGCATTCTGTACAGTAATATGTTTTACAAGTTTGTGGCCTAAGAGCAATAGGCTGTACCAGATAGCCTAGGTGTATTATACCATCTGGGTTTTTGTAAGTGCACTCCATGATGTTTGCAGAACAATAAAATCGTCTAATGATAGAATCCTCACAACATACTCCGTTGTAAGTGGTGCATTACTGTAATCAGTGGGCAAATGTACTGCTCTGAGTGTCAAATCTGCAAAAGTATGTTTGCCTCATAGATAATCCAGTTGGGATTTTCTCCTTTCTCTAGGTATAAACTCCCTCATAAATAACCGTAAAATAATATTTAAGAGTAAACATGAGCAGTTCTTTCTATTTTATGGTAATTTTCATTGTAATTATATTGATTATTAAAATGAAATGTGTGTCAGCTGTGTTACTATGTAACATGTCTCAATGGAGGACTTTGGGACACCCCATTGGGGTTAAGAACCTGACTGGGTTCACCTCCCAGCCGTGCAGCTCACTGACAGGGTAACATAGACACATTACTTAACTCTCTGTGGCTAATTTCCTCATTTTTAAAATGGGAATAATAATTGTGTTTACTGTATAGATTTAAAAATAAGGGTTAAATAAATTAATGTATGTAAAACTAGAGACTGACATTGATTAATATTAGTTATTATTTTAATACTATACTAAGTATTGAACAGGATAAGGATGCAGAAATGCAGAAATACACTTCCTTGGGGGAATATTTTTTTAAAAATGAGTCACTTTTTCTTATTTAAAATGAAGGATAATTTTTATTTTTTTAGACCTTTGTAAAGACCTCATGATCTATTATTGGAACTACTCCATTATTATCAGGAAATTCTTCAGGATAATTATCCCAATCTGACTTGATTCTTAGAAACATGTATCTATTCGATCACCTTTTCCACCAGTCAAAAGCATTGGTGATGTTCTACATAAACTTACTACACAAATAATTTTATTTCCCCTGCCTTCTTTATAAATGACTTACAAAATTATCAGCCACTGACTT
The DNA here is from genome assembly GCA_004027375.1 of Macroglossus sobrinus. Classification (NCBI taxonomy): domain Eukaryota; kingdom Metazoa; phylum Chordata; class Mammalia; order Chiroptera; family Pteropodidae; genus Macroglossus; species Macroglossus sobrinus. The sequence continues at coordinate 120,102 of PVKZ01000710.1, read as the reverse complement.
AAACATTGATCAAATTCTTGATGTTCATTTTACTATGAAAAGGAAAAGTATAAAATGTTTTCTCAAAACATTAAATGTAACTTTAAACAAGATCAAATGGAAATCTAATGATATCACTACACTGCTGAAACCCCTTCAGCGAAATCCATTGCCCTGAGTTCAAACTCCTTGTAGGGTTTATAGGTATGGCCTGTGCCTTCCTTTGCTTCTCTCCCCATCTTCTTATCTCTCCCAAAAAAGCACATACCCAACACACTTCAAACATTACAGGCTTCCTTTAGATCCTCTGTTGATCATGTATTTTCTTTCCCTCTAAGATACCATCTTTCTTTCCTCTAAGGTGCCATTTTTGACCTCTAAATTCTAGGGCACATATCTCTCCCATGTGCTCTTATAACAGCTTCTATTATGTGAGCTATCACACTTTTTATAATTTCTTATTTATTTATGTGTGCCACAATTGAAGCAAAACATGCTATTGGTAAGCATCATGTTTTGCTAACCACCATTTCATCTCCATCACCTAGCAAGGTACATGTCACACAGTAAGCGTTCACAATTATTCTGAGTGACCAATTGAATAAATGAGCTCTTAGGTTTTCATTTCCACTGCCAAATAAAAAATTTAGAAAGGTTATATTCATATTTAAATAGCATTTCTTATACTTTGAAAAACATAAGTAAAGGGAAAAGCTTAATTTAAAGGAGTTAAGAGGCTTACTCTCAGCTAGCTTCAGAGTGAAAAGGGAAATCTCCTAATCACTGAAGTAAATTTCACTTCGATGCCATTAGTATAGACTAGGGAAGCATAATTTTTTGGGGGGAGGGTCTTATTAGAGGAAATAAAATATACCTACCTAACAAAATGAGTAGTGAACTTTAACTATAAGTATTTAAAATGAAAAATTGCCTTGAAACTAATGATATAGTAAAGATTTAAGGTAAATGATTGTTATATGTTCATAGCTAAAGAACAGGCTTATACTCATTATTTCATTTTAATACACCAATTCAATAGACTTGTGTTACCTTTTTTATTGAATATTGATTATAGTTTTGAATGCTGAATTAACTCAATGAGAAAATTATAATAATGCCAATTTTGTTTTAAAAAAAAATACCTCTAATGCTTCCTAGAGATCTTTGCTGATCATTTTTCAGTTGATATATTTTAAAACTGAATTTTTTATCTTTCTCTTATGTTTGCTGGGTTCTAACATGTGACTAAAGTAATAAACACCCTCAGATAGCTTTGCCTAACATGTAAACAGTTCTCACCAGCTATGAAGTTCAAGCAGTTCTATCTTTGGGCTGATTTATGGCCTATGTGCTCTTTAACCTCAAGATAAATCTAACAGCCTGTCTTCAGATGAAATATTCATGAAGTTTCATAACATTCATTACCATTTTATGATTCTTTTAGTTGGTATAACAACAATCTTTTCTAGCACTCTATTAAATCAGGAAGCAACTTCGTAAATCACTAGCCCAAATGCATGAAACCATCACTTGTTAATGTTTTAGCTGTGCTGCAAAATGTGCCCAAGCACAGGGGAAATTCACGCTGCCATTTACATCATCTTCCTTCAACATGTTAATTTGCCTGGGAAAATTCCTGTCTGATCTCTTCCAGCTCTGGGTTTTCTGAACTTGACAACTAAGTGAGAAATCTCTGAAAGCCTTGGATAAAAATGTTACTCTATGTAAAAAGGGCAAAATAAGTGACAGCAGAAAGCCTCTTCTTCAGGTTTCTAGCAGATCATGTTTTCTGGACAGTCAAGACAGAATTCTGAGGAGCAAGCTGGATGGACTGGGGAATGGACACTTTCCCAAACTCTTCCTTGCTTTACTCTTTAATTTCAGCAGACTTTGCAAAATTTCCTTCTAGGTCTTTGGATAACTTTGGCTTCTTATTATTTTTATAGGAAATTGACAAGATTACAATTTGTAGTGCTTTTTATATATCTTGTTATTTGTTGATTATTTATTTTTCGTCAGCAAGTTATATATGTGTGGGAAGAGCAATCATGGAGGGTTATTAATTGAACACTGTATAACAAACCAGTGGCTTAAAACAACATAAATTTATCGTGTTCTATTTCTAGAGGTCAGAAGGCTAAAATTAAGACAGTGGCAGCACTGTTTTCTTGCTGGAGGCTTCAGAGAAACAGATAAAAACCTTTAAATTTTTTAAAGAGGTCAAAAAGCATAATTCCTAATCTAAAGGAACTATGTCTTTCAGGTTCAAGAATTAAAACTTTCTTATGTGTTTTACTGTTTAAAACTGTCGTAGTAAAATGTTTAATGTTTATCATATAAAGATTAAGCCCTGAAATTTAAAATTAAAAGCCAGTGATTCACATTATACTATTTAAAAAGGTTTCATCTGCTCTTTGGAATAAAGCCTTAGTTATATTCAGAAGGGAGAATAATAAACATAACTGGCCATACAGTGGATCTTTCATGGATTTAGTAGTTTATCATGATTGAGAATGTTATTTTTAGGACAAAAGGAAATTTGAGTCCAGAAATCTAGGTGAATGGTAATGATGATAGTGGAGGGGAATTGAGAAATTAAAAACTCATGTAGGTGTCAGACCACTTCCCACATGATGGGAAGTGTGCTGACAAAGAGTCAGCAACCCCTTCATTGCCTATTATATCTTTATCATGGGATAGTTCAGTTCAGAAACTAATGAGAAAGTCATTTTAAACCTCTTAATTGCTAACTGTTTTTATATCTATCCCACTCAGAGGGTGCTACATGCAGGCCAGATGGCCGCAAATGTTATTCTGGTTTACAAGCATGGAGATTTTTGTATTACTGCCAAAGTCATTGTCAAAATGTCCTATATCAAAACAAAACAAAAAAATAAAATCCTCTGTTTTCCAAACTTCTGGAAATTCCACAATAGCAGTAAAATACCAACCTTCCCTGTAGGTTTGGGCAGCTAAAAGGAAAAATTATCCATCCCTAAGCAGCTTGTTGTATGAACTAACTGAGCAGTGGGGCGGCCAGAAAAGGAACTGCATCATTGAGAAGCTCATGAATTTTCAAACAGGCAGCCTTTGGAATTCAGAACCGCTCATAAGGGGCCAAGCCCAATGGGCTTGGCACAGAAATCAGCCACTCAAAAGGATTGCCTGGTGACTAGAGGGGGTTTGGAAATGCTAACTATATTCACCCTTAGGCAAAGGGAAACCAGCGCTTATGCATGCTTTTGGATCTAGTGAGATGTCTCTTAGAGTTACACACTAGAAGCATTGTCTCAATGGCAGTTTTACCTTGAATAATATAGGGAAATGTCACAATAAAATAGGGGTGAATGATTTAAGTCAGCATAAGGTAGTATCAACCAGCAACAGAAATATTAACAATATTAACAGTAAATTCACTCTATCTTAGACCCACTCTATCCAAATAGAAAGATACATAGTTGAAAGTGAATTCTGACAAGTAGATGTTAATATACAAATTTCAGGATGAAATTCTTATGAATTATATGATATACTAAATTTATTTCTCCTAGGTCCTTATGTTCTGATTATCTCCAGAACTGTTGTTTTTATTTTTATTTTCTATAAAAGAATTATCAACTTAAATGAAAGAGGATTTTCCAGAGAGTGAGTTAGAAGAGAGATTTTGCTCAAGCCTTAAGAAAACTCCTTTGAAAACAAAGCCTTAAGAAAGCAAAGTAGCTTTCTTATGTTATTAGCTAATGTTAGGAATACATAATACAATGAGAAATTATTATCATTATTAGTGTTGCTTCAGTAGTTGATAAATTTCTTCTCTAGCACATGTTATTCCCTGAGGATACCTCACACATATTCTGCCTTACGTTCTATCTCTTCAAGTTTCTCAATTTTAACATTTCTATTAGGAGTGTGGGAGGTTGTTGCCATTTGGGTTCTCCAGAAGCAGTGTGATGGTATTTGCAGATACAAGATATTTAATAGAGACCAGTACCTATGAAGGAAAGAGGGGAAAGCGGGATTGGGCAGAGGGAGAAGTGGATTGTGATACATGCCTGGCAATGCCTTGGCTAACCTAAAGAGAGCTCTGGAGCAAGACCTGTTTTTTAGAGGGTCCATCATTGAGCCATCAGTGGGTGCATGCTGCTTTAGGAAAGGTATGACTAGGTGACAGACAGCCCTTTGAAGCTGAAGCAGTATCTAGTGGGCTGACAGTTGGAGTTGGAGATGGCTGACTCTTCTCGCCACAGCTGGTCAACAGGTATTTCTGAAAAGGGGGATCTGAGAGATGCATCTCTTTATCTACTACATAGGTTGGTATTTGGAAAATCAGCCAAGGCTCAAGGAGAAAGCTGAGGGCATGAGCTCGCACAATCAAGAGATCCAGAGAACACAGAGATTAGAAAGCAAGGACCAAAAAACATTACTAAGAGACCAGAGTATGAGTTAAAGACATGGGCCAAGGCCCCAAGACCAGAGCATCATACCAGGAAAAGCTCCATGCCCAGAAGGAGTTTGACTGACATACATACCGAACAGCAAGAGAAAATTTTGATACACTAAATTTTGCACTAAAATCCTAGTTCCCATATCTTTGCAAGTAGGCCTATTTTCCTAGATGTAGGCAATTAAAAATAATGCTCTCCAAATTTTCAATTCACTTATTAACTCAAATTCACCCATGACAGCTTACCTTTATGCTATGGATTTTGAGGGTCTTCTATGAATCTTGAGGCGGGGGAGAAGATCTATGATTTTTTTGGGAGGGACTGGTTCCTTATTTTAAAAAGACATTTGTCAGTTTTCATTATCAAAACAGTTGCATTATTGGTAAAAGTTCCATGATTTTGAATTCAGAAAATAAACAGTTTCTAATTATTCAATGATTGTGAATTACAATTACATCGTTATCAATATATATTTTTTTCTTTTCAGGATAATACCTTTATTATCTTCAAAAAAAAATTTCAGACCAATTCATCATGAAATAATTTATTCAGCAAATTTAGTTGACTGTCTACCACACATGCCAGGCACTGTTCTAGGTAGTTGAGTTAAATGGGTGAATAAAACAAAGATCCTTGGGCCTTTGTAGACCTCCATTATTAGCGGACAGTACACAAAGGAGTTAATCAATAATATGGACAAATGAGAAGTAAATCAGGATTAAAGGAGTTGGAGATGTAGTAGAAATAGGAGAAAAAAAGATTTTGATCTTTTTATAAGGTGGTAGAGACAGGTCTTTTTGAGATGTTGATTTTTGAGCAAAGTCTTAAAGGTGGTGATGTCTGGGGGAAAGTGGTCGCAGCAGAGGGGTTCTTAGTGCGGATGCCCCAGGACTGTAGCCTGCTGGGAGTTTTCAAAGAGACTATTGTGGCTGGAGCATAGTGAGGGGTGTGAAGAGGTAACACATGAGGTCAGCACAGTAAGGGAGATGAATGTTTGAGGAGATGGTGTGAAACTTGGGCTTTCATCCCAATTGAATGGCAGGGCCATTGCATTTTTAAGTAGAAGAGGTTCACCATCTGATGTATTTTAAAAGCTCACTCTGGCTGCTCTTGGAGAATAAATCGAAGGGGGCTGGGGAAGCAAGGGCAGAAGTCAGTGACCAGTTAAGAGGCTGGTCCAGTAATCCAGGTAAACAACAATTGCCTTTCTCTTTTCCTGTACATTGAAAAACTAAAAAGCCCAAGTAACACTGTTAGTACTGCTTTTACTAGATTTAAGATCTAACACTCAAAGTCAGCAGAGGAACTGTACTTTGAAAGAAATTGTCTATTGTTTGGTAACCTTCACTCTTTCAGGCTTACAAGGTTTCATGAAATAACAGAAAGTATGTGTCTCTCCTTTGTAACTGCTCTGTGGTATTTCAGGATCTGAGAAGAGTGTTTGGTATTGAGGTTTGTGTACGGTCATTCCCAGAATTCTGGTCAATCATTCTCAATGCAGCTTGTGTCCTCTGAACTGATTTTTGAAGCTGAAATACCCAGTAGGACACGGACCTTTTTTGTGTCTTTCTATAAAAACACACATTCGTGAAAGCCAGATAAGAATCACTACGTTAGTGGAGAAGAGAGAAAGGGATGTGTCATATATGGAGCAGCAGTGGGGCAAAGGAATGCACTAAGTATGGAGAAGTTTGATGGAGGTAAAGAAATAAGTTAGAGGAAAAAGCGCTTCCTGGGAGGGAAGACAGAACACAACTCAACCTTTTCAGGAAACAGTGAAGTGAAAACTGCTTTCTTGAAAACTCAGGAAGCCTGTCTGGGGCATGCTGCTCAAAGCACAGCAGCTTCACACGTTTTCACTCTTGGCATATGGGCATTTCTGCAACTGGGTTTTGATTCTCCGACTTTTTTTCTGTGGAAGTAAAACTTCTTAAAATTAGTTTTTGATGAAGCTTCCCTAGATACTAGTTGTGCTGGACTTTTATCTTTTGCCACTTGTTTAAAAAACGCTGTATTTGACTGTCAAAGACATTGTGGGTCACTCTTTACAAATTTTCATTTTATTTGATTGGCTAAAGAATCTCTCTCTCTCTCTCTCTCTCTCTCTCTCTCTCTCTCTCTCTCTCTCCCTCTCTCTCTCTCCCTCTCTCTCCCTCTCTCTCCCTCTCCCTCCCGCCCCGCTCCTTAGCATGAAATTACTGAATTCTGGCAATTTTATGTTCTTTAAACACAAATTCTTTTCACATCTTAAAACCTCAGTGTTTGATGTATAAATTGAAAGTTTAAGGCTGTAAACTTGGGGATTAATTACTTTTCTTCATTATCAGATGCCACCTGGCATGTTTTTGGTTACTCTACCTAATTTGTAGAATCCTTGCATCTGCCATAGGACCCTACCATAGACATTGTAGACAATAATACTATAACATCTACTTGAAATTGAAAGAAAGGTAGTGAATGAGTATGAGCCATTTACATTCTCCATTGGTTTATAAATCCCATTTAAGCTGCCCTACAATGCAAATTCCTCCCAAGACCGCAATTACATAATATACATAGAACACAGAGTTCCTGATTGTTTTATTTCTTTTTAAAATTCAAAACAGTGAATGGATATCTTTGATCACTGCCTAGTGGAGAGTTCCCTAAAACTCCTGGGGGCACAGTAATGGTGCTGAAAATTCTAGAGCTTAAGCCCTGCCGAGAGGCTGGGAAGTTATATAGCTCTGATGGAAAGTCTGTAGAGGGTAGGACTGAGGAAATTTTCCAGCCTGCTTATCCCAACTTTTCTCCTTTCATCCAGGAATACTTCAGTTATATTATTTGACTCACGGCCTTGTAAACTAATTGCTTTGTACCACTTATTTAAGTGTAATCAAAGTGTGGTAAGCAGTATGAGGAGAGAAAAACGTAAATGTAAAACTTGACACTTTTTCTCAAGAAAGTTTCAGTCATGTCAGAAGAAAAGACATATATATACCTTCATGAAGTAATTTTCAACACTGGAACATATAATCTTATATGTCTGAGTAAGTGGCAAAGATATTATTTACAAATATGTTCTACAGTAAAATTTGAGCTCTCATAAATTATCTACCCCCCCCACCAAAAAAAAAAACAAAAAAAAACAAGGGCCATTCTATGTAGGGATTAACAGAAATACATTGGTCTAATTGCTACCTTAATATCAAATACAAATTGCAGTAGATAAGATATTTACTCAAGGTAAGTTCTAGGTAAGTTTTATTTGTATTACACAGTGTTAGCCCTCATACTATTTGAACATAATGAGCAGATTAGTAAAGGTGTTTTAATTAGGAGATTTCATATAAAAAGCCAGATTTCTAGCTTCTATTGAAACATCTGAAGATCTAGCTCTTCTAGGTCAGTATGCTCACTGGCAACAATCTTCCTGAGCTAAGATATCAGGTGTCCCTTCTAGTTTCCACAGCCCCATTGTTTCATGTTTTTCTTTATTTTTCCTCCCAGAATGATTTAGTAGTTCATGTTTATCACCTAGCTAGCTCCCTGTTGGCATTTGAATTGTGAATCTCCGATGAGGTCCAGCCTCCACCTAATGCAACTCCCTTTTGCAACATTCTTCCTATTGGAACACATTACATGAAGTTTACTTTTGTAGGCAACCCATTCCAGTATTGGACACCCTTAGTTTACTATTGGAAAGCTCTTTCTGTTGAGCTTTAATCTATCTTCTTATAATGCCTATATTTTTTTCTTAGTCTTATTCTTTAAAGTAAAAATTTATTTCCTTCCTCCTTCATATGATACATTTTCAAATACATACAGCTGTCAATGCTGAGAAACTCCATTGCAAGAAGTCTTTGTTTTCCACCCTGACCTTGAACAGTCTGTGCTCTACATTTTATTTTCTAATTCTGTGGATATTTTTTAGTTAAATTTTTTATTTTGAATTGACTGTAGATTTTCATGGAGTTGTAAGAAATAATACAGAATGGCCCCATGTACTCAATACCGTTTCCCTGCAGGGATAGTACTTGTAACTCTATAGTACAGTATCAAAATCAGGATATTGGCATTGATACTGTCAAGTTATAGATCATTTCCATCACCACAAGGATCCCTCATGTCACTCCTTTATAATCACACTGACCCCCACTTTCACCCCCTCCTTGTTAATCTCTAATGTATTTCATTTCTATAATTTTGTGATTTCAAGAATGTTATGTAAATGGAATCATATGTTATATAACCTTTTAGGATTGGGTTTTTCACTCAGTATAATTCTCTGAAGACTCATCTAGGTTGTTGTGTGTTAATATTTCTTTCCTTGTAATTGCTGAGTAGTATTTCATGGTATGAATGTACTGGTGCGTTTAAGCATTTCACTCATGGAAGGACATCTGGGTTGTTTACAGATTTTAACTATTATAAATAAAGTTATAAACATTCATGTATAGGTCTGTCTGCTGTAAACATAATTTTTTATTTCTCTGGGATGTATGCCCAGGAGTAAAATTGCTAGGTACTGTGGAGTAGAACATTTAATTTTTTTTAAGAACTTGCCAAACTTTACCAGAGTTGCCATACCATTTTATATTGCCACCTGCAATATATGAGTGATCCAGGTTTTCCATATCCTCATCAGTTTTTGGTATTCTCAGTATTTCTCATAGTAGTCATTTTGATGTGCTTAATAGTATCTCATTGTTTTTTAATTTTAATTCCTCTAGTGGCTAAATGATGTTGAATATCTTTTCGCATGTTTATGACATCTACATAGTTTCTTTAGTGAAATGTTTCTGAAGGTCTTTCTCACGTTTTCTAATTGTACTGTTTGCCCTTTATTGTTGAATTTTGAGTTTTTTAAAAAAATATATTCTAGATAGTAGTCTTTTGTGAGATATATGGTTGTGAATGTTTTCTCCCACAATGTAGCTTATTTTTTTTTATCTTCTTTTCAGGGTCTTTTGCAGAGCAGAAGTTTTAACATTTAATGAAGTTTAATTTATCAATTTTTTCTTTCATAGATCATGCTTTTTATATCAAGTCTAGGAACTCTTTGTCTAGCCTTAGATCCCAACAGATGTTCTATGTTTTTTCTAAGGTTTTTTAGTTTTACATTTTTCATTTAAATCCATGATTCATTTTGAGTTAATTTCTTGTATAGGGAATGAGACTTAGGCTGAAGTTTATTTTCCTTTTGCCAATGGATATCCAATTATTTTAGTTCCATTTGTTGAAAACACTATATTGATTTGCTTTTATACCTTTGCCAAAAATTAGTTGGGCATATTTGTGTGTGTGTGTGTGTGTGTGTGTGTGTGTTTCTGGTTTCTCTGTTGTTTTACTGATCATGTGTCTATCCTTTTACCCATACCACAGTAGTAATTACTAAAGTTATATAGGAAGTATTTAAATTGGGTAGATTAATTCCTTCTACTTTATGCTTCTTTCACAAAATTATTTTAGCTAATTTAATTCCTTTGTCTTTCCAGGTAAATTTTAGAAGAATATGTCAATATCTACCAAAAAGTGTGGCTGGGATTTTGACAAATGTTGTGTTAAACCTTTATATCTGTTTATGGAGAATTGACATCATTATGTTGAGTCTTCCAATACATGAACAGGGGATATTTTCTATTTATTTAGATCTACTTTAATCTCTTCCATCAGAGTTGTGTAGTTAGAGAATACGTATTCTGCACAAGTTTTGTTAGAGTTACACCTAAGTTTTTTTTTTTTTTAGCAATTATATTTTAAATTTTGGTGTGCAAGTGTTCATTGTTAGTATACCAAAATAAAATTGATTTTTGTATGTTCATCTTGTATCCTATAATCTTGCTGAATGCACTTATTATTTCTAGGAACTTTTGGTAGATTTTTTGGGATTTTCTATGTAGTCAATCAGGTCATATGCAAATAGGGATAGTTTTATGTGTGATCTGCATTCCTTTTATTTCCTTTCTTTACCTTATTATATAGACTAGACAGTCCAGAACTATGCTGGATAAGAGTTGTGAGAACCAACTTTTTTACTTTGTTCCCAATTTGGGAAGAGGGAACCCTTAGGTTTTCACAATTAAGTATAGTGTTAACTGCAGTGTTTTGTAGATCTTTATCAAGCTGAGGAAGTTCCTCTCTATTTCTATTTTTTGAGAGTTTATATCATGAATAAGTGTTGAAATTTGTCAACTGCTTTTTCTACATCAATTGATTAGATAATGTGATTTTTATTCTTTACCCTGTTAATATGGTAGATTACATTGATTTTTGAACATTGAACCACCACTCTTGCAAACCTGGAATATATTCCACTTGTTTCTGGTTTATATTTTTAAAATATATTTCTGAATTCTTTTTGCTAAAATTTTGACTAGGACTTTTATGTCTATATTTTTGAGGCATTTTAGTCTGAAGTTTTCTCTTTCTTCTTTCTTCCTCTCTTTCTGTTTTGTTTGTTTGTTTGTTTGTTTGTTTGTTTTGTCCTGAAATCAAAGCTTACTCTGGTTGGATATAACTGTCATGGAAGTTAAGGAAGAATGGATAGTGTCAGATGCTGAGTGAAGAGAGCTGCATTTTTTTAAACTGGTGGAAATGTGACAATATGATAGAGATATTGAAGGAGGTCATGTGGTAATGAAACACAGTCTATGTGACTTGGTCAGACCCAGTCATATTTATAGCCATAGAGATGCACTGCTCAATACAATAGTTATAAATGTATATTTAAATTTAAGTTAATTAAACTTAACCTTAACTTAAATTTAAATAAAATGTAAAAATTTGATTCCTTTTTTGCATTAAATCTTTTGAGCACATTTTCAGGTGCTCAAAAGACACATATGGATAGGGCACTATTAGGATGATGAAGGGTAGAACTCTCCATTATTGCTGAAAGTCTTTTGAACATAATTGTTGTACAGCATTCTTTTCACTTTCTGCTCCTTGTTATCATCTAGGCCTTTGACTTTTTTGCTGTAATATTTTTCTATTTTCCTGTTTTCCCATTTGGCCCTGAAGATCTATCCCATTCTCCCTTCATTCCTGCCCCTCATTCTGCTATCAACATTAGTTTTGAAGAATTGTTGTCAACCATTGCCAAAGAACTGACCTCTGACCTCTCCCTTTGGTTTTGGTTTTAGATTGGTTACCTATTCACACCTGAGCTAGGACACAGATCTCTTGTTTTGGCCTGAACAACTAGTTTGTCTTTTCCTAACTCTCTTGGACTCAGGTTACTCTAGAATTTTAGCCCATAGCTTTCCTGTTTGGACACAAATATTCTGACTTTAAATTACCAATCCTTATACAATTGCTCCTACTCTCATGAGCCAAAATTGTAGGCAGTAATGTTTTATTAGTATGCTGTAATTTGGCTTCATTTTTAGAGTTATTATTGTGAAAAAGTATTTAAAATGTGTTTAATGCTAAATAAGCAATATTTTAAAAATATTGCATGAGGGCCTATTTGAAAGAAAGCTGGGACATAAATTCCAGATAGATGATAAAATTTATAGAATATTTCAGAGCAATGATTCACAGTCTGTAAACCACTAAATACCCTACACTATTGGAAAATATCAATTGGTAGTGTTTCCATCCACAGAAACATTTCTTAACGAAATAACAGTAAATTTATCTTTGCAGGACAAAAACTCATGGACACAGGCAATAGTTTAGTGGTTACCAGAGGGAAAAAGGAGAGATGAGAAGGTAGATAAGAGTAAAAGAAATCAAATAATATGGTAAGGAGATTTGACTTTGGGTGGTGAGCACACAATGCAATATACAGATGATGTATTATTGAATGTACACTTGAAACATTTAATTTTATTAACCAATGTCACTGCAATAAATTTAATAAAAAAATTTAAAACTAAAAATATACAAGTTTCTACAATTAACCTCATTTAAAGAAAGATTAATTCAAGATAACTCTAGTGATTAATTATGTATAAAAATGTTAGTCTTTTCTTCCTTGACATTAACTTGTCATTTCAACGTGCGCAGCAAAAGGTTGCTAAGGGAGGAATCTGCAATAAAGAGAATGTAGAAGCAAAAGAGAACCAATTAAAGTAGGTAAATTATTAGGAAATGTAATCAATCCTCAATTATCTAAGGACTTACCAGTTCGTGTATGTATTTATTCATCTATTAGGGAATTGTTGGGAAAAGAGTAAAGTAGGCGTTTAATCACTGAATAAAAACTGGTTTAAAGCCTAATTGCTTCACTAAATATGGTGCTTTTCACAAAGTAGGCACTTAATAAAACTTATGAAATTATAGATAAGGGAAAGATGGACCACCACCAATTAAGATCAGTTAGTGAACTTAAAATGCCTCCTTTGTGGAAAACATGCTACTAAGAATTTCACAGAAAATAGAAAATAATTTATAGATTCTAAACAAAAAAATAGATAAATTTAGAAATGATTTTATAAGAATGAAATCAATAGTGCTTATGACATTTTCATATAGCTTTGTGACTTACTTTATATATTTGATATACATGGTTTGATAATTGATTATTAGAAATATACCTAAAAGGCATATTTACAAGATAGTAGAACATTTTTATTTTTAATCAGTAACATATTTTATGAGTCCATTCAACAAAACTTTGTTTAAAATAAATTGCATTAAGCTCTAAGATAATTTATTGGTTGATTGATTGATTGATTGCTTGAACCATAATAGAAATTCTACTGTCAGGATACCATTTTAGTACTTTCGAAAACAGTGGCCCGAATTCTGTGCTCATAATTTCTACATATTAACCAGACATTGGTCCATTTGAAAATGTGCATGTTGAAGCTCTGAAGTTTAGTTATGGTATTCAAAGCCTGTGTTGTGTTAAAAAAAAAAAAGTCAAAAGCAGTATTAAATATTTGTTTTTTAACTTGTAATTATCTAAAAACAAAATTGTTTTATTTGCATTAGAAATGAAATGAAAACTGACCAAGTAAATTATTTTAGAAGTGCTTGTTATTTCTTTCATTTGGGCAGGCTTCATATGCCACCATAAAAATTTTATCTTTTGCTCATGTGAATTTTAAATATATAGGCCCATGACCACATTTTATCATTTGTTTCTCATGTCCTTTTTGTAGGTGGAGGTAGATGTGCACTTTGGGGTGCTTTTACTATCAAAGTTTCCTTTCTTTAAAATTGTCCTTCAGTTGGGCCTGTGCCACTACGGCTGATGTGCCTTGGGCTGAACGCCCAAGATCCTAGAGTGATCACTCAAGATTAGGTTTTATTTTAATGTTTTTCTCAATTTTGCTTTTCTCTCTCAGTCTCTCTCTCTCTCTCTCTCTCTCTCTCTCTCTGAGTCAGGGTTTAATGGTGGTACAGGGAGTGGGGGACATCTTTATTGGCTTCATACTTCTGATCCTAATTTAGATTCAGCTAGGACATGCCTTTATTTAAGTAAGATGTTCTTTTTTAAGATATAATTTTGTGTTAATGATTTAATTATCATGGTCATTAAAAAAAACTTTCAGTGTGTATGTGTTGGGGCAGGGAGATAAAAAGAAGAAAAGGGACAAAGAGAGGAGCTGTACTCCTTTCTCTGTTGGAACATTTTGGCATCTGTGTTTCTATTGGCAGAAGTGGGGTCTCATTTTTAATGTACCCTCTCTCCTTATACTCTTTATTCTACTCTTTTATTTTTATGTATGAACCACTGAAACCTTGGTTATTTTGTTCCTTTGTTAGTTTGATTTCACCAGCATCATTCTTATGTTCTATAAATGTTTTCAGATCTTCCCTATCTCAGAATCTAAGGACTTTATTGCTATCTTAGGTTGCTATCTTATCTTCTCCATCTGTTTAGCTTCTTAACAGGAAGCTCTTTGCTCTGTTTCCTCAATATCTAGTCCTAACTCTTATTTTTGTTGTTTTTTTTGTTGTTATTAATAAGGATGCTAGACCTGTTCTTTTAAAAAGCACTTTATGACCTCTTATTTACGTTTTCTGTTTTTTTCCTCTGATGAGTGAGTCAGAGGAGAAAAACAGAAAAGGTAAATAAGAGGTAGTCCTGTACCCTATATACAAAAGAAAGGGTTCCTTCTAAGTGGGATTATTGACAGGGTGATGAAGAGAGCATCTTCACTTTTATAAGATATACCTTTTATATTTCTGGCAGTTTTAAAAATAAGTAGTATATGGATATTATTATTTTTTATTTAAAATAATAAATTAACATTTAAAAATGAAAAAGAAATGGTTGACATCATTATTGGTCACTTGTCAAAGTTCTCCACTCTTTTCCAGCTTCCTCTCAGTAAGTGCCCTATGGACACCGTGGCCCATTGCCTACTGCCCTTTGTGGCTACAGACACGAGAAACTTCTTTATCAGTTAGGCTTCATTAGGGGAGAAAATGCTGAGAACTGTGATGTAGGGATTTATGATAGGAGCAAGACCTTTCACAATTGTGGAAGAAGCTGATAACAGAGGTACTAACTAGCCCCTCTGATACACTGGCATGAGTGACTACAAATTAACTTGACAGGGAATTTGTGAAACAATACATGTGCAGCTGCCAGAGTAGAACTGTAAAGGAGGACTTGAGGAAAAAAATCTGTGGAAGGTTACTGTTTCTGTGTCTGGTGATGATTAGGGGTTCCTGTCTACTAGCAGAGTTAGCAGTTTGTAAGTAGAGCTGAATGCAGAGTGGGGGAGAATGAGAACAAGCTAAACCTATATCTGTATCTGCCTCAACATCAAGAAGATTAAAAACAAGTTGAAATCTGGATGATCTTTGTGTCCCTCACTGCCTTTAACTAGGATGCCCTCCAAAAAGTAATAGCTGCTGCTTCACTTCTGCTTTTCAAATCACACTGATTTTTTTTTTTAGAACCATACATAGTTCCAGGTTAGCAAACTTGATAAAATACAAAACAACTGCAGACCAGCTCTTGTCAGTGTGGTGTCTATTCATACTACTTTTAACCATACTTATATCTAATAGCTAAGTCACTATTTTACCTAATATGATGCATCTACATGCAACTGAAAACATATTAACAAATTATGTTGCCTTTCAAAAGAGGGCAAATGCCCCATAATAATTGTATCCATCTTTAGATTATGTTCATTCTTTTTCTAGCTGAGTCACACTCCCTCTTTGATATCTTCTAACTTAAATATTGACATATTAACTGCTATTCATACATTATATTAGATAGAGGAATGGGAGAAAGAAAAATAATAAAGAGAACAAGTATGGAGATTATGCCAGTTTATCATTTTTTTTTTTCAATACTGTGTTCAAGAAGTGAGAAAAGAGCTATGGACTGATTTTATGGACACTGTGATTTCCAATGCAGAGGCCTGAGCCAAACTTCCTTAACTGCCTGACTTCCATAACTCTGCACCATGACTGGCTGGTGGTCCACAGTAGTGTTTTGGTTCTATAGAAATTTTCTCAGTTCAGATCAAGTGTCCAATAATTCCTCCAAGGTCTGGCCATTTTATCCTCTGCAATGCATTGTCATTCTGGTAAAATGCCACACATCTCTTAGGGAAGACTAAGAAAAACATTTTTTGTATGTTTTTTGGCAATGTATCAGGGTCTTTCCTCAAAGGACTCAGGCTTCCTTTCGTTCAGATGGCTTTGGATCTGTGAACTGGCTCAAGTCTTGGAATTGGCTAAGTAGCTATGACTTTATTTTAACGGTTTAAGTTAAATATTCTGATCTTTATTCCAAGATAATTTCTGCTTATGCAAATCAAGTAAGATTTCTGGAGTTTCCCATCTTAGGCATACCACTGTAAATTGTCAAATGCCAAGGATCCCTGTTGGTCAAATAATTTTAATTATTGCTTTGGCTCTGTTGCCTATTATAATAGCCATTTAGAACCCCAGTTGACACTCACCTTATCAACAAATTTAGCTCAATCAAACATGATCTTTCTCCTTCTACAACTCAACAATCTTATGAGCCATTGCCATACATATTTACTTAGATTTCTGCTGATAAAAAAATTACAAAGATCTTGCAAATCTTGGGGTAGCTATGGTATATATTTTGAACCTGACCACTTGGGGCTTGCCAAGACTTAAGTTTGGTTGTAGGTCTAGAATCATGGAGAGTTGTTGGGTATTGGTCTTGATCAGGTGTATCCCTGCAAGGTAGCTATTTCGGGAGAGGCCATCTCCATGCCTGGAGAAGGTGAGAAGGGCTGCTTTTACCAGCAAGGAAGATCAGCACAATCTAGGAAGCTGAGGTCCTATATGTCGCTGGAATCTGCCCATCATACTTTATAAGGTCCCACTCTATAATTAAGGCTTTCCTATGAGATTGGAAAATCATTTGGGGTTGTAATTCAGGCAATCAGGGATTGGACTTTGGGATTTGTTTTCAGAAATCTTGACTTACAACTAAGGAAATAAGGGTAACTTTTGGGAGGCAGACAGAGAAACATTTTGTTTCCTTACTGAAATGGAAATTTAACACCGTGAGCCCATGGTTTTTGATTTTTTTCTCCAGGTTTTCCAGTGTACTTAGAACAAACAAACAACTTAATATATTTTTATTTCTGTTACAGTTTTCTATAAGAGCAAATACTTGACCACCCAATGCCTTGTCTTCTGTGGGCCTCTGAGTAAAGGAGATAATTTAAGTGACATTTTTGCCACTGCATGTGGCAGAAAACCAGAGTTCTTTTTACCACTATCAACAGGGTCATTATTGCCTTTATTATTGTTTAGTTGGAGCACTAACTTTTGTTCTTACTCTCAAATTTTTGTTCCCCTGGATACATGTTGATACCATTAATTACAGTTGTAAGCCAGGGAAGCAGAACCATTGTATTAATGGAACAAGGGATTTATTATTAGGAAAATTTTTTCACAGTTGTGGGAGATGGAGAAATAAGAGTGTAAAAGGGTGATTTAAAAATCAGTGAAAAATTTACAAACCAGTACTTCTGAAGCACTGGCATTGGTGGATAAATTGGTGCTTCTCAGGGAATGTGTGAAGCCAGATATGCCCACCAGTCATTGGGGGACTATGCAGGAAAACAGCTGGAGAAGTCGACAGAAGATTGTTGCCTTTGTGACTAGTAGTAGGCTGGGTATTACTCTTGACTACTCTTGGTAGTCAAGGCATAAAGTGAAGTTGAGTAAAAAGAAGCTAAAATCTTCTGCCAGCTACATTTATTCTTCAGTGTGTGGAGAGCAAAGATAAGGTGGAATCTGGTGATAGCTCTGCATCTGTCTCTCACTATCTATAGCTATGATGACTCTCAGAGTTTTACTACTGCTATTTCACTTCTGCCTTCCAAATCATGGGAGTATTCTTATGTTGGCTATCTCTAATTGGAAAATTTAAAGAGGAAAAGGATTCTGGGAAATATAGTTTCAGATTGGCCAAATCGAGGCCAGATAAAACTGCCTGCTGTGCTACCTGCCAACTTCTTTTTATTCCTCCAGTGGTCATACATACCACATGTTGAAATGGTGGTGTCACAAGGTCAGTTTCTTGGATTGCTGAGTGACTGGAGAGAGGACATTTGTCCTAGAGAGTCACCCAAACTACAAAAGACTGTGAGATAAAGATAAACAAACTTTTGTTTTGTTAATCCATTTGGGTTTGGGAGTTGTTGTTGCAGCCTAGCCTATTCTGATCAATACACTCCTCTTTCCTTTAAGCAAGGGAAATGAAGCAGGGTGGTTCTTGTTTGGAGGTGACAGACGGTGCCCTTAAGCAGTGAAAAGAGCTCCTGATTTTTGGAAAGGACAGTTATCACAAAGCCTCTCTAGGAGAAAAAGTCTGTCTGTCCCCAGTGTGGTTATTGGGAGTGCTGAATTTGGGGAGTTAATAGTACCTTAAGCACTCCTTTTACCATCAAGTAAAAGGGGTCACATCCTTTTTGGTGACCCCTTTTACTAGACTGTAAAGTGGAGGAAAGTGGTGTGTTCTGGAACAACCATAGCCAAGACTGAGCTGGAAGCTCTAGTGTTGTCCAGATGTAAGATGGTTTCTGACTGTAGGCCCAGCTGAGTGAACTCTATACTGTCCCATTGCTGTTTTAGCCACATTCTACTTCTTCACTGTTTCTGATTACTGCTTCTTCTTTACTTGCTCCATTGACTGCTTCTGCCTTCTTCTTGTTCTAAATCTGTACTCTCTGAGTTCTTAACTATGTCATGCATCCTTATCTTATATAAAAGACTCTCAGACATGCTTTTTAGTTACTACATCCTTCTTGAATCCTACTCTTAAATCTCTAAGTACTGTATAAATGTATATTGTCATTTTGCTATCCCACTGGAACATCTAATTCAATGTCTTTAAGGACAAAATCATTCATTTTTTAAAAAATCATTTATTCTTCATTTTGATTTTTTTTTTTACCAGTAGTTATTCTTTATTTTATTCAACCAGTTGGAAACTTTTCTTAACCTCCCATAACCAATCAGTCATATTCTAGAAATTTTCCCTCATTTGTCTTTCACTCTTCAAATCTCTCTGATCAAAAAGTGAGAGCTAGGCCAGTGAAAATCCTATGGCCTTTTAAACATATTTTTACATTTTTTATTGACTTATCCATCTAATTTAAACTTATATTTAAAGCTAAACTCCACTACTTTTGTATTATAATATTATGTGTGTTTGCCATTCTGCCCTCAAATATAGTTATGTTTAATTTCTTCTCTAATAGGTGTATGTAGAAATAAACAAGACAGTGTTTAGGAATGTTTGTGATTAGAAATGCTAACAGATGACTGCACACCTGTCTATTAAAAGAGAACATTTAAAGTTCAAAAAATTTAGATAACAGTAATAACAAAAAGATCTTGATCTTCATGGACAAATTGGACAAACTTATTAAAGGTAGCAATAAAATCAAATGGCAATTTTTATACAACTTGTTTATTTATATCTGGAAAATATCGGGGAAATTATAACTTGACATTGAAACAGTATTCCTCTAAGAATTTTTAAAGCACAGTAATATTTAATAGCCAGAGAAAGTTTGGGAATTGTAGCTGTAATAAAGTTGTGACATATTTTAAGATAATGGAAGATTCATTCACAATTCAATAAAGACCTACTGATGACAATACTAACAATATTTCATTGAGTTCTATTCCTTTATGACTCCAACTCTGGCTCAGAGAAATTCACTCTTAATGGTACATAAAGACATTCCATGTAATTGTTCAGTAGTTATGAATTTGACTTGAGAGATGCCCTGTTACGACTGCTTCTCTTCTGTTTCTTTCAGGGCTTGTTAACTTATCAGTTCCAACAATGCCTTCTTCATTCAACTTGGTGAAAAATTTGATTTCTGACATTTGGCATTATGTTATGTCTATTTTCTTGTCTTTTTCAGAGTAGAATCTATAAGGATCAGATTTTCAAAGGGATTGCTGCCCAGAGCTTAACATCTATACCTGTCAGTGGTTTTCTTGCATTCATTCCTTCATAATAATTTTCTAAGAAACATCTATGTACCTAATAATAAGCTACGTGCTTGGAAGATTAAATCAAATAAGACAGTGTACCTACATTCAAAGAGTTTATAACCTGTGAGGCAGATATATTAAATCAAGTACTATACTGTAATGTGATAAATATTATTTTAAAAGTAGGAGACACAGAAGGGACTCTATATATTAAATAGTATAGTATTTCTTATGAAAACTTATAGTACTTACTACATAGTATAATATATATTAAATAGTATTTAATAAATACTATTATTTAACAAATTATCAAGACATTACTTAAATATTGAATAGATAAATGGATGGATGGATGTGAAAATGTGTGAATATAATTTGACTGTGGGTTGAGTAAAGGAGCTGTCAGGCTTCCTAGGAGAGGTTGTTTAAAACCAATTTCAAAGAATGAAAAGGTGTTAGGAACAAAAAAGCAGGAGTCAGTACTCAAGGCAGCCAGAACAGGTATGAAAGACAGAGAAAACCAGGCAATTATGTTTTCAGGTAATGATTTCAAATGGAGGAAACAAAAAATTAATATTGGGCTGTGGTCAGAAACTTGAAACCAGTATTTCTAAAACTGAACTCATAAACTCTTAAAATTCTTTATCCTCATGATTTTTTCTTTAATGACGATACCACCAACTAAATATCTCACTTCTGTTTAATTATTTACTCTTGCTGCAGATTTACCAACTTATCTCCAAGTCCCTCTTCTGTCTTCACTCTTCACTTTCTCCAACATATTTTTCAGTTAAGGTCTCATATCCTCATTCATTAATTCACAAATACTTAGTGGATATCTATTATTTTTGTCACCACTTCTATCAAAGTGGTATTTCAAATCTGTCAATGTGATGTCCCTTCTCATTTATTTATAAGAGATCATTAGGACCCAGATCATGAACACCTTCATAGATGAAGCTAAAGAGTTTAGATTTTATTCTGAAAGCTAACAGAATCCACTGAAAGATTTTTTAAAAGTGATTAATTAATTTTTGTGGTGATGTTGGTTAAAGATCTAATAAGTTTCAGCTGTACACTTTAACAGTAAGGCATATTTATATTTACACTGTGTGTTTACCTCCCATAATTAGATTTCTTTCTGTCACCACATATTTGACCCCCTTTACCCCATCTACCTCCCCCCTCCTTCCCTACCCCTTATTCTCTGGTAAGCACTGAAAGATTTTAAGCTAAAGAATTATGTCTCTGTTTTTATTTTTAAAAGATCACTCTGAAAGCATCTAAGATGGTACCTGGAGAACCCACTGAAGGGAAGGTATGGAACTGGTAAAAGATAAATGAGAAGGAGTAGACAAAGAGATGGGAGACATGAAAAAAATGGAGTCTGAGTGGCCAAAGGGAGGTAGATTTTTATAAAGGAAAGAGTTTACAAAGTGATTTATATCATCTTCAGTCTCCCCAAGAAAGTGTAGCTCTCACCCATATCTGTCACTCCTTCTTCCATTGGGAGCAGTGAGTGAGGAGATTGGAGAAGGCAGGAGCTCTCATGTTAGGGGTTGAAGCTGGAATGTAATCAGTGTCAGAAAATAATTCTCTTATATTCCACAGCTTTCTACCTCTTGACACCTTGACTTGACAAGAAAGCCTATGAGATACTTAGGGTGCGGCAGAGAACTGTAGTTTGTAAGGTCATTCTTGTTCCAAACTTTGTGGAGTCACTTCCTGTCACCATCCAATACTCCTTGTTATCTTTTTTCGAACCACAATGGGCAATTCAGACTTCTCGGCAGAATGATCTGAAATGGGTGAAAACTACATTTATTAATCTATTTACTATGCTGAATTATAAATGTAGTCCCCATCTCAAATTGTGTTCATTTATATAAGTCACCAGGAGTTATATATTTAGTCAAATTAGAATATAAAAATATTCCAGATAACACAATGCCAGCAGGAAAAACATGACCCAGGTTTGTATAGACTACCTTATAATTATTAAATTGCTGAAGAGAAATTAATACCCAGAATAAATTTGCTTCTAAATTAAATTCCCAAAGAATTAAAACTCAAAATGTAGCTCTCTATTATGTTTTATTTTGTTGATTTTTAATTTAGTTGGGGTTTTAAGTCAGTGAGGATTCTTGCACGGGCTATAACCGATAGGTTTCCCACTGGTTCCTTTATTTATTTTTATTTACTTTTATTTTTTAATTAAACTTATTTGGGTAACATTGATTAATAAAATTACATAGGTTTCAAATGTACAATTCAGTAATACATTATCTGTATTTTGCATTGCGTGTTCACCACCCAAAGTCAAATCTCCACTGGTTCCTTTAAAGGAGTGTGAGAATCAGTAGGATACACTTGATCATCACAGTGCTACTTGCTCACTCACATGATTGAGAAAGCACAAAAATTTCTAAGCCCACAGCAGCAGTCCTTGGGAAATAATATAACCATGGTTTAGAATATAATACCATCCAGACTTTCACTCACTGCAGGTATCAGCCAAGAGTCATACATTTAGTGATATTTTGAGGATAGATGAAAAATGATTGAAATGATAAAAATATTTTTGGTTTTATGTTCTTCATGATAGCAGTCAGTTGGCTATCAATAATTTTCACTTCTGCAAGTTCAAAGGTTTCATAGCTTCAAGAGCGGAATTCCATTAACCGATAACCTGTGTCACGTGCCTTTTAAAAATAAACTTTGCTTTTTTAAACTTTTCATTTCCTTGTTTTGGTTCTAAATTAAATTCCCAAAGAATTAAAATTAATTAATTTTAACTTATATTCTAGCAGGACTAGATTTTTTTTTCCATTATGAGTCATTTAGCATCAGCCAAGAAACCAGATTTGGCCTGAAAACAAGAATTCTAGAATTTTTTTTTTTTTAACCAACCTTTAAGAATCCAAAAATCTCAACTCCTGTAATTAGGAGATGCTTACTCCTGCCCTGCACTTCATATTCTGGGCTGAGTCACCTCCCACTAGTAGATGCATGAAAGTTGTTTCATTCTGATAGAAGCCTCTTCTGGTTTTAGCAGAGGTCTTATTCTGTGTGGGACCAAGGCCCAGAATAAGTGATTGTACATTTCCAGTTTAAATTCTTGAACTGTATCTATTCTGACCTCAGGAAAGTACACTGCATTTGCACTTAAGACCAGATTTCTGCTTGTTTCCATAGGAGGCTCTGAAATGCCCCTCATGACTGCTAAGATGAATCTCTTTTCTGCTTAAACCTAATTGTGGTCCTCAGCACAAGCCCACCAGTTAAAGTCTTGTTTATAGCTCCTAATGGCCACTTGCTCACTTGTACTAAAGCCTAGTTCCACAGACCAATTCTGTTAACACTAGCCACACTCAAGTGGACTTCAGCTACAGTATAAGCTTCTGCTAACTTCAAATTTCAAGGAACTGAGAAGCCACCACTTATTAAAGTATTCATTTTGGCCACATTAGTGTTCAATTTGTTCACATCATATTTTGATCTAAAACTGTTAAGTCCTGAACCTGTTCTCACAGTTTTCCAGTGAATACATCTTATGTTGGTTATTTAGGATGACAACCATACTCCTACCTAGTTTCATGGATTCTGCATTGAAAAATATACATAATATCCAGATAAAGGTATTAGCATAATTTGTTGATAAAGCAAGACAGGAAAATTTGATTTAGACTGAAGCCAAAATAGACCCCTTCTTATTTCTTCCTTGAATGATACTACGTTTTCCTTTAGCAGGCACAGGGGCTGGAAAGCCACAGGTTTCTCTTTCCCGTAGTGCCTTATTGAGTTTTGTTCATGGAAGAAGCAGGAGAAAGGAAGAACATAAAATATATAGCTTGCAAACAGGCAACAGAAAGACAGCTGTGGGGTAGGACTTCCCATGAGAAGTGTTATTTTTACTTTATTAACTCTGCTTATTATCAGTTAGGAACTCACCAGTATTAGGGAAATTTGGGATATGATTAGTGGAGACACAAACAGTGGTTTTCTTCCTAATATTTCTAAGAGAATATATATTTCTGCTTTGTAACCTGAGACAGGAGTATGGAGGACAAAAGGATGATTCTCACTGCAGAAGTGATCACAATATCAAATCCAGTAAGAAAAAGATCAAGGTCAAGAAAGACGAAGACAGAAAAGTGTTCATAGACTCTAGCTCTGTGAAGTTACTGGTATTCTTAGAAATAGCTGTTTCTGTAGTGTAATTATTCTCAAACTTTAGTGAGCCTCAGAATCACCTGGAGGGCTTGCTGTGACACAGATTGCTGAGCCCCAGTTTTTCAGTGTTTTTGATTCAACAAGTCTTGGATGAGGCCAGTTGAATTTGCATCTGTGACAAAATCTCAGATGATATTGATGCTGCTGGTCTAAGGACTGCATTTGGAAAACCACTGCTGTAAAGTGCAGGGTACAAAAGCCACATTGCAATTGTGGTGTGAAAAGACTATGAGAAGGTAAAAGCAGGATATGTAAAACATTGTTTCAAGAAACTTGGCAATAAAGAAAAGCAGAGAGAGAAATAAATGTTGAGACTAGAGGTTATATAAAGTTAAGGATGGATTTACTTTAATTTACACAGATATCTTTACTTCTATGTCATTTATTATAATGGACTTTGTTTTGTCATTCATTTACAACTGAATGCTGTCATGAAACTACCTTTTTGTAGTGATTATGTGTGCTAGACATCTTCTGTTTGCTCTGGCAGATCCACTCTCTATTGTTTTTGACATGCCTTGGGAGCTCCCTTGCCATCTGGCTTGGCCAGTAGGGATTTCTCACAGAGATCAGAGAGAGGAAGGAGAGGTTGGAATATTTGTTTCCTTGGTTTCCTCCCTACAAGGTTGCCTTGTGCTGGCTCTGTCATGTGACAGAAGGCCATTGCTTCTCTCAAAGTGACCATTTCTAAAAGATTCTCTTATTCTAGATTCTGGTAACTGTTGTCTCCTCTTGTTCCTATTTTCTCTCTGTGTGTGTATGTGTGTGTGTGTGTGTGTGTGTGTGTGTGTGTGTGTGTGTGTGTGTGTTTTCTATATACTCTGCACATATCTTTATTTAGTAAGTAGTTCTATATAAAATCTTCCTTGAATTATCCTATTTTGAGTATACCATATGGGGTGCTAAATAATATAAAGTTTGTGTGTGTGTATCTCTGTGTGTGTGCGTGCATGCACACACATGCGTGCACGATTCCATGCATACATATATTCCTGTCTGTAACTCACAAATTTTCTTTTGGGTTGCAAACTCAGCAGGTGACCAGAGTATATTGGTATATTCCCTGGTCAAAGTTTAGCTCAGAAGAGTGCATTTGACCTAATTTGGTTCAGTGAAATTCAGCCCCTTGACTGTATATATTTGAAAGGGGTGCTCCCCTTAGTGTGATTGCTAAGTTGGTACTATTCATGTAACCTTTATCATCACTTAAGAGGTTCTGATTTGGAACGAAGGCCAACAAAGGAAAATGAAGATGCAAAAAGAAGAGAAACAGATTCCCAAAGATATCTTTCAAAAATATGGATTCAACTGAAAATGGCTGCTTCTTAAATGTTAATATTTATTTTGCTTAGACCATTAGAGTTGAGTTCTGGAATTTGTACCAGAAGTTGTTCTGACCTAATATAGTCCTTATTCCTCCCTTGTCTGTTCCAATTTCTACCTTTTGTCTATCTACATAATATATATTTGAACTTTCTCTAATTCTCTAAATTCTTTCTAATTCTGTCTTTCTCTACTCCAAAAGTTATTTGTATGTATATATTCTTTTTTGGACAATCTTATAAAAAGTGTGTTAAAAATATGTTTTATCCTGAGGAAAAGAAATTATCTCAAAAAGAAATCAGTAGTGGTTAAAATACTGTATTTGCAACTTTAGTGATATATCTGAGGCTTTAAAAGAAAAGATTCAATGAGTGTCATTTAAAATCTATAGACCTTGAACCATAAGACTACATGAAGTTATTATGGGATTACTTCAAAACTATTCTTTGTTTATACTGTTAACTACATCTCTTTTAGTTAACTTACCATATCTTGAAATAAAAAGATAATAAGCTTAAAATGAGATAAACTCAGGGGATAAGATGTTAAAGACATAAAAATCTAAAATCAAAGGGTAAAGAAAGAACATTATCATGGTGTAACAGATAAACAAAACTAGTGTTAAAATAGGCATAGGACCTTGGTGGCTTCTCGATTGTGAAGTTTACTCAATCTACTACTTGGCAACATTCTTCAGGTGCCAGAGAAATTGAAATATGTCTTAAGCTCCAGAATTTGCTCACACCTATAAAGGTACTTTTCAATTCACTAAAATATATTTTAAAAATATGTAAACTGCTGCTGTTTGAAATGAAGAAAAATTTTATTTATATAAAGTAGCTTAAAAAAAAAAGCCTTAGCTCATGTTTATAAAACCCAACAAGTAGAAAGAAGAAAATTTGTTGATCCCCAGATTTTTTAAAAAAGTAAAAATGGATGAGAAAACAATAAGCTAGTCCTGTGAATTTGAAAGATGTTATAATGTTTCAAGACAATTTCTTAAAATGTCAGATATTTAAGTTCCCAAGTAAATGGAAAGTTATTAATAGCTTCTTGTCAAAGTGTATTCTCCTTAATTAGTAATTTCATTTGTAGATATTTATTTGCAATTTCTTCACAAGCTTCCACCCTTTTGTGTTCCATCCATCCACATTGACACTGGGGAGTGATCATGGGGTTCCCCAAGGAACTGACAATGGCTACAGAGTGCTTCCCCCACCCCAGCCTTCCGTTCACCTCCCACCAGCAGCTGATTTCAGCAGCTGTTGGTGATCCGTGGCAGAGGTTAATTCATCTATGTCTTGGGACAGCTGCTTAGGGTGGCATGTGTTTCCTTGGGCAGCTGGAAAGCTCTACCTACAGCTGCTCCAAAGATCCAGATTTTCACCAGCTGAAGGGAAATGCAGAAGTTCAACAGCCCCTTGTTTATATGTCTGCCACTCAAGAGACTCAATCAGAGCTGCAATTCAATTCTTACACGTAGCATTGTTGTCAGTTCTACTGGCAATGGACAGGAGTTACTCAGGAAACTCAGTGCATTCATACAGGAAAATATGTTTAGTCTATTACTGTCTCTTTGAAAAATAACTTCACCCACTAAAATTTCTGAGTAATTCAGAGTGATGGAAGGGATCATGCACTGAATCTCCCTGCTTAGCCCCGTGGCTCTCAGCCTTGGATGCTCATGGAAATCACCAAGAACTTAGAATCATATGGATGCTTAGATCCCACTCTCAGAGATTCTGATTTCAGTGGCCTGAGTGACAGCCTAGGCACTGGGATGTTAAATAGCTTCCCAGGTGATGATCATGACCTAAGTTGAGAAAACCTGAATTAGCCCAACTTGTTCTCTGAAATTGTCGTTAGAACTTCCCTGTTAGTTATCTTCTCAGTCAAATCCAAATCATCCTTCTTTGTCTCACCTGAACTCCTGCTCTATGCCAGTTTTGTTCATACCCAAACATTTTTTAAAATTTATCATCTGGAAATTCTTATCATCCTATGCTTTTTTCTCCCCATTGGTACTTTATTTTCTAACCATCATAGTAAGACACCACTTTTTTTTTTTTTGTCTGCTGTCTGCCAGAGATTTGTAAGAAGCTATTAATTTCTGCTAATTTTATTTTTCATTCCTCTTGATCTTCTTTTTCTTAATTTTTTTTTCTTGACCATCATGGTTTGTTCTTTAGATGGAAGCTCACAAGGAAATGAGGAATTCAGACAAACATTGACTTAGATGTTATATTCATTTTAAGTTGATGTTCTTCTTTGGTATGTAATAATTTTTAGAAAAAAATAGAAAGTCTTAACTAATTAAAAATACCCTTCAGTAGAAGTAGAGCAAGGAGGATATGTCCCAGAGGATGTCTTGAACTCACCTGTAATTTGGAAAAATTAAGCAACAAAGGAAAATGTCTGTGATCTTATGAAGAAATGAAAAGTTTAATAAACAAAAAAAACAGCTAGTGATTCAGAGTTAATAAAGAGTAATTAACAGGCAGTGTTCTCTTCTTTACTTTTCAGTGCTTTCCTTGGCTTCCAAAATTAAAGCTATAAGTATATGAAACAAGAATGATTTTAATATCAGTTTGAACTCTCATGTTTCCTTGATTAGTCATCACCAATGGCTAATATTTCCTTAGGATGAGGGCTAATATTCTCTGAGGATGGGTCTTGAGGTTTAATAGAAATAGCTCTCTGTATTGCCAAAGTGAATGGGAGAGTTTATCCTAGGATCCTGAGAGTAAAATACCTTTTCCACATACACCCAACAAAAAGGTGTGTGTGTGGGGGGGGGGCGGGGAGAATCACATGACAATATGTATTTTCAGTATTGAAATTGCTTAGATCACATTTTTACAAATTTTTTGTTTCACGGTATAATTTAATGCACCTACGTCATTGTGCTTTTGCGGGTAAAGTCACAAAATCACAAAAATAAGCACTGATTATGTCCTAGGCAAGCTTCACCAGAATGTCACATCTAATTCTAATAAAATCCTCATGAAATTGGACAATTAAACACACCCTGCAGTTAAAAAAATTGAAGCCCAAGGAAGTTAAATAATGCGTGTTCTGTCTCTCAGAGGAAAGTAGCCTCATAGACATTCAAATCTATAGCTGCCTGAGCCTAAGTCAGGAGAGGTTTTTGATTCAAGAACTAAATCTTGAATTCCAGGCTTGAGATGTTACACTTTAGTGATTTGTACTTAAGAGATTGGACTTTGGAGACAGATAAGAATGTGAATCCTGGTTCTATTATAGTAGCTTCTATAAGTCTCAGCTTTTTCATCTAAAGAATGGAATTTTACTACCTACTTTATGGTAGAAATTAATCCTTTTTTAAGGATTCAATAAAATATGAATAAAACACTCAACTTAGACTGGTAAAGTAAATATTAGAAAATGATAATAGTTTTGTTTTTAATATTGATATTATTTTAGTATTTAGCAACTAAAATAAGTTAACTATACGTTTGATACTTAAATTGTTTGATAGTTTTACTTTGGGGCTTTAGCTATTCAACATATATTATTCAACATATATTAATTGAGTGTCTATGATGAGCCAGACACTGTTTTTAGCACTGAGAATACCTTAGTGAACAAACGGATAAAAGTTTCTATTCTTGTGCATCTTACATTTGTAGGCTAATTACCTTGCTTTTCTTTTAGGAAAAAAGTCTCAGATAACTATTATAGATATAAATTAGCTATTTTAAACAATTTTACCCTTTTATTTGCTATAAAGTATTTCAAAAAGATTTCTTAATTTTTGCCATAGATAAAGAATGAATTTCAGGTCTGAAAAGATTAAATGTTGCTAACAGCTATCTCAAATTAACCCATTTTAAATTTCGTTGGCTTAGAAGAGGTACTAAAAATCAATTAGTACCATATAATGGGGCCTGCATAACTATTTTATTCATTCTCCGGATCTTTCACCTGAAATCATCATGTTTTAAAATATGGAGTCAATTGATTAAGCATGGCACATGCACCTTAATATTAGCAGCAGAGAATGTGCTCTAGTTGTTCAGCCAGGAGTGAGATAAGATGAGGCTCGCGAAAGCCAAGTGCAGTAGTCGGTAGACCTCTGATGGAGGTGGCATGTCATTTGTTTGGAGTTTATTGTTCTATCAGAGCTGCAAAAGGCTGAAGGAAGGGTTGGGTGGATATAGATCAAAGTAAGGAACTAAAAAACTGAGGGTTAACACCTTTAAGTTTTACTTGTTCTTCCTATGGTTTATGTTTACCTTTCTGTTTTTTTTTTTTTTTTTTTCCCTCCTGGTGCTGCAGGAATTGGAGGACAGAAAAATTTAAACCAATCTGACATATATGGAAAGATCTTGTAAAGAACTTTGGGAAGAAATCCAGGGAGGCAAAAATAAGACAACATTGTTCTGTGTAGGTTAGAATTACTGAGTTTTTAAAAGAGCTTTGAAAACCATTTCCAAATGTCAACTCTCTGGAACAGTTTAATCAAACTTTTCATCACCTGCCTCATCTCCCTTGACTCTACCCCGTGAAGGTCTCTGTCCAACATGTACAATATACAATAGGTGTACTGGATTCCCCTTTCTCATCCTGCGTGTAACACCATTTTCAATGTTTTCTGAAATGTTGCTAACTGATAAGGCAAAAAAAAAAATCTATTACTAACTAAAGAAAACAACATTGTAGATTGAGAGGTAAAAGAAGGGAAAGAGAACAACTCTTCATGTTATTTAATTAAAAGTAATTTTATTTTTTGCTTGAAAATGTGTGTGTAATGTGGTTTTTATTTGCAATGACAACAAGAATGTATTTAATCAATGGTTCTATTGATTATGCTATATTGGCACCTGCAAATCAACTCTCTCCCAAGTCCCCTCATCCTGCTACAGGAAATGAAATACTTGCCTTTTGGCTTCCAGGAGAGGTTGGCCAAGGGGGACCTCAATTAGGCGGGGAGGGGCTATCAACATAACCTTTTCCTTCTGGGTTCTGGTTACTACTCTCTCTTGCCCCTTCAGGCCTAGAGGTATTGAGCACCCTGCTGTTGGTTTTCCTACAGTATGCTTTTACCTCTTTAAGTAAGACCTTCAATTTTAGAATTATTTGTTCTCTGCCTTTTTTCCTGCCCTATCTTGTCTTCCCTTTTTCTTCCCTTTTAGGAGATTTCCAATTTGATTCCAGCATTTACCTTCCCCTTTGCTCATGAAAGGTACAACTCAATGCCCTGGGGGCATAAATCACAATTGCTTCAAAAACCATTTTAATACTGTTTATCTTTCCAGTGATTGCTTTATTTATACATGTACATGTTAGCTAACCACAGCAAATGAGAGTTTCAGGAGACTTTTACTTCCCAGTAAAAAGATACTTTATAAAAGAACAGTCTTCCTCTTCTAGGATAGGTGCTAATGTGTCTGTATGTGACATTTTGAGCTGCCACCATCATCTTGCTACCACTTCTTTGATGCACTGTGTGTGGTCAAGGATAAATGTGGAGAGCACCAAGATTTTTGCCGAGGTCGTTGTGCATGTGAAGTTTTAGTCCTGGAGCCGCCTGTTTTGGTTGTACAACTGTGCACCCATTTTTGATTAAATGACTTATAATTACTTTTAATGTCACTGCAGCTCAAAACATCCCAACCAAGAGAATTATTTTTTATAATAAAAATGATCTAGAACAAAAGTTTTAACTTGACAAATATCAGTTCAAATTACTTTTGAAAACTATAGCTGGTCTAGTATTTGTCAAAGTTAAATCTTATTTTTTAAAAAAAATATTTAATTACATATATCATTGAAAATAAAATAATTACAATTGAGATATTTTGCAAGTAGAAATAATTATTTCTGTGGATGGATTATGAGTTGCCCCTTAAAGATAAGTTTAGCTGCTTCTTGTTGTAAAAACCATGATCATTCTTATCTTCTGGACTATAAGTGTTTTTTCTCTCTCTCTCTTTTTTTCTGTCTGTCTCGAAACACTGTTCCATTCTCTTGGCCTGTGAATTTTATCAGCCCTTCATGATTATTCTTAGAGTGCACGTGGTCCAGTAAACTCATTCCGGTCACTCAAGTGACTGTGTTTTCCTTCTCTTGCAAGCCATAACACTAACTCACTACTTCCCATTGCTAACAACACTTAGACTTGGGCAACTAGAGGAAATGTTTAACCTTGCTTTAGGATAAAATTCAAAAATTTTAAACTGCCTCACAAGTCCTTTCAGGGCCTAGTCCCCTACCTGCATCAGCTTCGTCAGCCTCATCCTGTTTCAGAGTGACTGGTCTGGCCAGTTGGGCCTTTTCTCAGTTTTTGAACACTCCTCAGCTTCACCCTGTTCTTCTCTGCAAGAAGTGCTCTCCTTGGTATGCTCCCGTTCAAGCTGATAAATTCTACTCATTATTCAGACCCTTGGGAATTATGTATATTAGTTTCTCCATTCTTTGTTCTCTTAGTATCTTGGGCTTTCCCTGGGAATACCCACTTCAATTGTAATTTTGTGTTTGTGCTTGTACCCTAGGTGCCAGCTTTATCCCTCTGAGAATCTCCTTTCTCTGGTGTATTTTGGGAAAAGGAGTATTTGGCTCCTGGCCATTCTGAGTATATTCACTTGCCATTGACTTCAGGGCATGGGGGCTCTTCTACTCTCAGCAGTGCCTAGAATATTATTTGCTTTGCCTCCCATTGGGGACCTCTTGGGCCTCTGTCTCCTTCAGTACTTGTTGCTCGCTCAGCAGGAGGTGATGTAAGAAAGGCCACCCTTCTCTTTACTGACTGTTAGCCTAATTACCCACAATCCTACCAACAAAAAGCTGTTCATGTGTAGCTCGCTTTATTCAGGAGTTAGGGATTACCAGAGGAAATTACAAGATAGGAAGAAAACATGTTGAAACCATTTGTGAAATATCACCATTCCAAAAATTTAGGGGAGAGGATTTCATATAGGTTCTCTTTATGGTCACCCTTAATTCCTGACCCCTTTTCCCAATCTTGAGGTCTGCCCTCCACACCTTGGAGAGTAAGAGCTGCTCCTCACAATGTCTTGGGGTAAAATTTAATTTATTTGTTCAGTGCCTTACTCAGAAATGCTGATCTTACTTTATAGTTCTTGCCTCTCTTATCTACAAGATTGAGCAAAGGCATACCACAGTGGAGTCTTTCTTAAAATCTGAGTTTTGTCTGAAATAAAACCATAGAGGCTTTCTATATAATCACTTGGAGAGGGTTTTTCATGGCATGGTAGCTAACCTTAGCAGACTTTCTACTTTCTTTTTTAAATCTCTTGGTAGGATCTGTTGGAACACTTTACACACACACACACACACACACACACACACACACACACACACACTCTCTCTCTCTCTCTCTCACTCTCTCTCTCTCTCTCTCCAGGATAAAACAATAATTCTCATAGACTTAGCTAGAATACATATTATGGATTAAAATCTTTTCCCTAAATCTAACATAAGTTGTATAGTTTACCCTCTTCTCAAGGGAAATGACAGTTTGTACAGTTAGATGACACTTTTATTTATTTTTCTGTTTTTAGAGCAGTAGTACATAAAAAGCAAGACCCATGATTGTGCCTTTTCACACAACAAAATTATCTACTCTTTAGGAAAAAAAAAAAAAAACAAGCAAAATAACCAATTATGGGAAGCTTTGAAATGAGAGTTTTCCCAGTACCTTGAGCCAATTTAAATTCTTTCCCACAGGTCTCTGATAAGATTTGGAAGATTACAAATATTTATCTCCTTCTGTATCCAGAGGACTCACCCAATCAGTGGCCTGGGAGAGAGATTGTTATTCTATCTGCACATGGGATAAAACTCCTTCAGGTTTATCTCCTGGGCTCAAATTTAAGCTCCTAAAAACATAAATGATGGGTGTTTTATTCACAGCTTAGCCCTTGGGGCTCACACAGTAGGCCCTCAATAAGCATGCATGAGATGAAGAAATGGAGATACAAAGGAGTTCGTACCTATGGAGTCAGAGAGACACAGAGATTAAGTAACTTGATTGAGGTCACAGTGGTAATAAGTGAAAACATTAGAAGTGGAGCATAGGTTTCATACTTAGCACCAGCCTGTGACCAAGACATTATCTAGTTCACTGCCCTAGCATTGGTTCATGGAGCTACTTTGTCTCCAATAAGAGACTTTAGAAGCCTGCTCTGAAATCTGTTCTAAGGATTGTAGAGAGAGCTCAGTCCCAAAGCACCTGAAAAGCTGGCAGAGTATCAGGCCAATGACTGAGATACAGGAAGAAACAGGGGCAGCCACTCACTCCCAAGCTGGGATAGAAGAGAGATTCTCAAGAGGCCAGGCTAGAGTGCAGCTACAACCTATGATCAAATTGTGGAGAAGAGTCCTAGGAAGGGGGAACTACAAGTATAGGATGCTGACAAGAGAACATGCTTGACAAGGCCAAGGACTAGCAAGGACCCAGCGTGGAAACAGTGGACAAATGATGTAAGCTGAACATACAGGAGTAGGCAGCTCTCTGTTAGCTGCGGAAGTGTTTGGGTTTAATTCCATGGGCAACAGGAGGTCTTTAAAGGGCCATAGAAAAGGAAAAACTGTAATCTGATTTTTACATTTTAAAATCATTCTGGCTACAGTGTAAGGAATGGGTGGCTACCAGAGGAGAGAGAGGAAGCAATGAGACCACTGCAAAGTGACTGCAGTAGACCACTTGAGATCTTAAGACTAGGGAGCTAGCCACCTCCACCCATGTCACCTGTCTGGATCTGATTAGAAGTACTTTCTTCTCATGTTCCCATGTTCCTTTTCACATTCAGCCTGTTATATGATCATATGTCTGTATGTCTTAACAATGCTGACAAAATTATAAGTTCCCTGTTAACCTTTGCATCTAATGTAGAACCCAGGACATAGCCTTGCTCAGACCAGGCATTTAGTCAACTTTTATTTTCATAGAGATTCTGATGGAAAAAAAAAAAATTCATGGTCAATTCATGAGAACTAATTACACTTTTTAGATTTTGCCTGAGAGATTTTTGTTTATGCATTGCCTACAGCACTGAATATTTTCAGCCTTATATTATCACTATTTGTATACTGAGCTTATTTCCCCTACTAGATCATGAACTACTTGGAGGAAAATTACTGCATTTTGTTTATCATTTCATACCTCAGTGCACATAGTGGGTATTCAATATGTATTTATTGAATAGGTTAGATTTAGGGAAATCTTTTTTTCAATTTATGTCAGTTGCAGCTGGAAATGGTATACTGCTCCCTTAATGAGTGGAACATAATCTCATCCATGGAACCAGAACATCCATTTGGCTTTCTAGTAAACCTCTCAGTTCTCTAGTGGTTATGACTAAAAGAGGGATAGAGGGCAGTGAACACTTGAGAAAGGCCTGGTGCTGGAAGTTGGTTTTTTATTTCTTATAGGTCTAGGCCTTGCTTTCTTTTAGCTCTGGTTCCTCTTAATTTGTTGTTTGGTTCCTGTGTCACTGATAATAATTTGAAAGTATAATTAGCATGTTTCATATGCAGTGTTGTTCACTGAAATAAGGTTCAGGAGATACATGGAAGGTCCAGGGGATAGCAGGGGGCAAGAGGGACATAAACAGCTTAAACGTGGGACTGAAACAAAAGATCCAAAGGTGGTAGTCAACCTGAGATGAGTAAACCAGATCTGATCTTCCCTCCTTGCTTTTGGTCCTCCATCATCCTCTGCCCCATTAACTCTATTGGGTGTACAGTAGACGAGGAAGGCACTGAACAGGTGGTAGAGGAGTGACAATTATAACTAACACTTGCTGAGTGCCTACTGAGGGCAGGGGTTATTCTAAGCAGATTTTATGTACAAACTCATTTATTAACCTTAGAAAAGAGATTGCTATTGTCATCCTTTTTATATTTGAGGACACTTAGGCACAGGGGTAACTTACTAATGTAATTTGTCAAATATCAAGGGAAATTGATGGGAGTTTCAAGAATGTGGTCCAGAGCTGTTTATACTCATGTAAGTATGGAAAAATAAATAGATTATAAATTTTAGAAGAATAACTGAAAATTTATTTCTTCCTTCTGTATCTCTTCCCTGAATAAGGTCAGTGGCTGAACACCGAAGCCAAGGTATAATTTTAGTGGGATGAGAAAATGCTTTTGGTAGCAGTATTTTTAGTCTGCTGCATAAATTGTACGGTCCTTTCTGAGGCAGCTTGTTTAAACATGTTGACTTACTCTCCTTATAAAATGTTTATAGACATGATTTGCTACAGGGAACTATTTTAAAGATTCCAGGCACTGTTGCGAACTATTACAGCAACTAACAATAAATTAGTTACTAGGGGCATGCAAATTAGAGTCTTTGAGGGTCAGAATACTATCATCACCAAAAACTAGAAGGGAGATAAGCCATAAGAAAGTAAGAAGAAATATCCAAATATTTAGATAGCAAATTTGACAGGATACAGGACACTTATATGGCAGTCTGAGAAAACTTGTCATGGGATAGAGCAAGAATTTATTATAACTCAGCTAGGCCAAGTGCAAACATACTGTTGTCTTAAAAAAATTAAAAGTACTAACTCAAATAACAATAAAGGAAGACAAATATGCACACAGGGAAGGCATGCAACTCAGTCATGTTGGTATTCCTGCTCTGCAAAAGCTGTGAAGGCACAGATTTAACAAGCTAAGGTGGAGTAGGCTCTAAATTTATACATACTCTAAATTTATAGTACAATAGCTGTCTAAATATTAAGTATCACTTAAAGATGCAAAACAGTAAAAAATTCTGAGAGAATTTTTCTGAGAGAGAAATTCTGAGAGAGAAACTATCTGTTCACTTCTCTAATATGTTTAAAAATTAAATAACTCACTGATTAAAAAGATAACACCACAGAGATTAAAGCAATGTATGTCCAGTGTTTGAAAAAGGTAGCATTTAAAATTGGTCTAGAGGTTAAGGATATGGGTGAGATAAAAACAAACATTTCTTGAGCTTGAACACTTAACTATTTAGTATTTAGGTGTTATCAATCCCATTTTAAATTTTAGAAAATAAAGACTCAAAGATGTGAAAAAAAGAGAAACTTGCCCAAAATCATAAAAATGGTATATAATAGAGTCAGAATGACACTTAAACTGGTATAGTTCTTTCTATTACACAGCTCTTTTCTTTAATAAATGCTCAAATGGATAAAGGTCAGTCTGTTGAAGTCCAGGTTACTGACGGAGGTCAGACCCTTATAGAAATGCAAGGTTGCAGCTCAGCACTGTAAAAACAGGGCACTTTTTTTCTATCGTTATTCATAACAGATACTGGCTGATATATTTCAGTGGTTGAGATGATAATACAAGATTGACAACAATGACACTTTAATTGTTTGTGCTCACTTTGGGTAGCAAATATATTTATTTCAGTTGTAACTGAAAATTCTTCATAACCCCAGTATTCAGCACATACTTGGCTTCCAAAATTATTAAAAGTTGTTTTAGCTTGATTCCCCTTCTTCCTCTTTCCTTTATATTTCATGTGCCTATGCCTGCTCTTTATCGTGTGCGCGCGCGCGCGTGTGTGTGTGTGTGTGTGTGTGTGTGTGTGTGTTGAGATGTAGCAAAAAAAGAGAAGTTCTGCCTGTTGGAGTGCCTGTTAGAAAGTGATGAGTTTGTGTTCCTCTTCATCTGAGGAATGTAGCTCCTTCATCCAACTGTGTCTCTGCAGTTGGGTGTGAAAAACTGATTTTCTCCTACAGCAGCTCTTTGTTCTCTGGACATTCCATAGGGACTGTGCAGTTCCTTGGGTAAATGGTCTTATTGAGACCTCCCCCTACCACTCGACAGTAGGGATTTTTCCTCCCCACTCCCAACTCCACAGAAAGCAATACACCCTTTATTGCCCTGCTGTTGGGGTCCCCTAATTTCAGTGAGCTGCCCCAATTTCAGTGGGGTCTTCAGAGAGCTTAAGCTTTTACAACCTTGTGTGGTACACTTGTACACTTACATTGTTTTGCTACTTTTAGTGTTGTAACTGCCTTCTCACTGCCAGAAGAGAGGGGAGAATTATTTGATGAATTTATTTTTACCTCTTCCTATTGGCATGCTGGTAACTGAAAGTTAGTATTTATATTGGTATTAAGTTTGGAAGAATTTATTGATGAAAAGTTCCACATTAGAGCCATCACTTGATTTCTCAAAGTGTTGCCTAAAATAAGAGTGTTAAACATTTGTCCTTATTATCTCTGATTCATCCACTTATATACTTTGGACATATTTTTTCCTTTTCCCCTCCCTTTGGAACTTCAAGGGTACTTTTGGAGAGAGGAGACATAGCCTATGTATTTCCTGATACAAAGCAGGGGTTGTGGAAGTCCATGTTCTTATGATAGCTGTGGGACTTTGGATTTAAATAGGAAGTCTCAGTCCTTTCCATACAATTATTTGAACTCTGCCTCTAAAACATTGAATATTGGAGAGGACAAGACACAGATAGAAGTCAGGTGGATACATTAATTCTTAATACCTGTGCTTTATTATTTTTGTAATTTTATTTTAACCTTGACTGACACTTAAAATATGTTGCTCATTGCTTAACCAGCAACTTAGATTTGGTGATGAATGCTAATCAGAAAAAAAAAATAACTTTGAACTCATTGATGCTCAATATTTTTTGAAAGCTTAAGTACTTTAAACAATATTTTATTTATCTGTTTTTATAGGTACTCTAAAAATATATCTCTCAATGAATCATACTACAAGGCAGCTGAGTAACCATACTACCACATTGTTTTGGCAAAGTATAGTTGCTCGTTTCCAAATGACAACATTTGATTTTACTGCATGATGAACAATGATAGGGGGAAACGTCCTTCTGAAAATTGGTGTTAGAGTTCCTGGAAGGTGTTATTGAGAATTTTGGTCCCCTTGACAAGGAAAGACCCATGGAAAAAACTTACTCTATGATCTATCAAAATTAGTCATTTCAGTAATTCTATTGTACTGTCCCCCATTTGTTCAGTGATATTGTCCTCAGTCGATGCTGGAAGTCTCTCAGGGAGCTTCCCGCTTCTGCTAACACATGCTGCTGCTTGTCCATTTTAAGAAAGAGGCTGTCTTGGGTCGAAGCTAATCCCAGGACAAGGGTTCAAGAGCAAGAGATTTATTAAAGTGTCTTCAAGGAGAAACTGGTAAGGAAGTGGGAGAAGCAATACTAGGAAGGGAGATAAGCCAAGTTAAGGGACAATTTTAGGTAAAATAGGAAGGATCATTTCAGCTTGATCCCACAGGAAAACTCTGGAATAAAAGTTAAGCTCTAGAGTTTTTCCTGTGGAGACAAATGTGCTGAGTGTTCATGTTTCTGCGCTAGTCACTTCATGTATCTGCAGCAGTCAATGATTGGCTAAGGCAGTCCTGGTAGGAGTGTAGGCTCCCAGATATTTCCAGATATTTCCAGCTCTGCCAGGCGGCTACTCTAGCTCAAAAACAATCCTCTGAAGAGAGTTGCACTTTGGATGGTGAACACACAATGCAATATACATATGATGTGTTATTGAATTGTACACTTGAAAAAAAAATTTAAAAAGAGTTGCAGGTGCTATCTACTGTAAGCAAAATCACAAAGAAGCTGGGTGGGGGGCAGAGTACCAGAGGTGTCAAAGGAATCCCAGAGGCCATAGACAGTGTCTGCTGCAGTGGCTGTAATTAGAACGGGTTGCCCATCTTTCTCTAAAGACATCAGATCAGACCCATCATGTGTTCCATCTGTCTTTCCCAGGTCATTCCTGGAACTCCTTTTATCACTATATTTTCTGTACATCTCCTAATATGATTTAAACTCGTACTTTTCCTCAACCACTCTATGCCCTTCTACTGTGGTTCTGGAACTTAGCAAACATCCCTATATTTCCAACCTCATTCTTAAAGGTCCCCATTATTGCATTTCTCTTATTTACAATTTATTTTTTCAGACTGGAACCTGTCACTCCTGAGGGTTCCAGTTTCCCAGAAGTATTCTCAATGGTGGCTGCTATTTTCTCCAGACCTAGAATTGGAGTAGGCATTCCCCTTGCTTCTCATTGTCAATTTTGGACCCTTAAAAATAACTGATTTTTTTTTTAATAGACTGATTTTTTTTTAAAACAGCACATGATCAGACTTCATCATCTTCAGTTCCTTGTAATTTTCTACTGATCTTTTGGCTCAATGGTTCTCACACTTGGTTATGCTAGAGAGTTTTTACAAATGCTGATGCCCAGGCCCACCCTTGGAGATTCTGATGTGGCCACCTTAGCTGTTAGGACTTACAGAAGCTCTCCAGGGAATAGACGGTGCAGCAGATTCTCAGAGTCATTGTCCTAGTCATTCCTTTTCATTTACTGAAGATTTTTAGCACTTGGCTCCCTTTACCAATAAATTGTCATCATTCTCATTGATTTCATTGTCCATGTTAATCAATTATTCTCTTCTGTATTGGACCCAATAACTCCTCCATAACAAATATTTTATATTTTATAACAGATTTTTATGCTTCCTTGACATTTTGAAATGAATGTCATAGATAATATTATCTACCAATATATAAAATATTAAAAAGTCAACATAATTACCAAAATGTAATGTGAGAAAAATAATATATAATATAAATAATATGAACTTTAACATATGACTGCTCAAGCACAGCTATACTAGAAGATATAAACAAATAGTAATCTACTTGCAGTAAATATAGAATTACAGACTCGAATGGCTGTGTTAAAATGGAAGATAACATAATTTTTCTGCAATAATATATTACTTTGGTAAATTTCCAAATAAATCCATACAACCTCTTTTTGCTTTACATGGTGCTTGCATTTATTAAAAATGTAAAGTGTACATTAAAAGTGCACAAAAATACTTTACATTAAAATAAGTTCTAAGCTCAGATTGAATATTTTTCCCCTCAGTGATATGAATGTCCACTCAAGCATTTTAAAATCTACATGGGGCAATTCTTGATATTCTGGGACCATTCAGAATATAGTAGGACTTCTAGCATCCCTATTTCCTGCCCAGTAAATGCCAGTAGCACCCTCCTGATTATTATGAGAGCAGAAAACACTCCCACTAAGTTTCTAAAACACCTTTTAGAGGAAGGTGTTACCAAATTGAAAATTACTGATGCTGACGATTCATAGCCCTCCAGCCTCTCAGTTCTTGAGCATCCTTGCTTCTTCCAGGTCACAGGCCTCTCCTGTGTTGGACTCTCCTGCTCTTTCCAAGTTGTGCTTTAGTAGGCCTTAACAGGTTTGACCAGTAAGACTTTAACGAAGGGGCTATTTAGAGAAGTGCATGCAGGTTAGTGGGAGCATTAGAGGCCTGCAAAGCACCTGGGGATTAGAATTATGAGATGCATTCTTGGGTTTGATTGTGCAAGGGGAGGGAGTATTGCAGTTGGAGCAGAACCTTAGGTGCATTAAAAAGGGCTGCTGCACAGAAGCTATTTTTGCAGGGAGGTGATGAGAAACAAGTAAATATTCACACTTTTCTTTCTTTCCACCTTCTAAACTGTTACTAGAACCATAGAAAGACAGAAAGTAGGGAGCCTTTCTGTCAGTCTGTAGAGGTCAGCCTTCTGGGGAATAAAGCTGGGAGAAAGTGGAGAATGGATGGATTGAGGGTTTAGGGTGACCAGTTCTTCCAAGTTTACCTGAGACTTTTCTGGTTTTAGCATGCAGAGGCTGGCACCCTGGGAAAACCTTCATTCCTGAGCAAACTGGAATGATTGATCACCTTAGAGGGAATGGTATGTAAACAAAAAGACCTTCTTTCTCAATTCCTGAATGCCGAAATGTCTCTAGGACTTATCACTCAGATCTCTATTTATATTCTCTCCCTAGGAATTTTATCTAGTCCTATCTAAAATGTAAATGAATATTTAAGTACCATATAAACATTCTTGACACATTTATTTTTTCAGTCCTCACTTCTTTCTTCATATGTGTGCTTTTCAGACATCTTCATTTAGATATCTGGTAGGCATATCAAAATTAATGTCTTGATTTTGCTTTCTAACCTGCTTCTTTCCTCTCAGTTAATAGACCCACTCTTCATTTGCTCAAGATATTAACTTAGGGATCTTACTACTGGATGCCCTTTTCTTCACACCTCATTTCCAATCCATGTGTAAGCCTCCTTCACAATATATTTTAAATTCGACTATTTATCACCTTCACTGGTGTCACTCTTGTCTAAGCTGTTATGTTCTCTTATTGTAATAACTTCCTAGCTCATCTCTGTGCTTTCTCTCTTTGTTACCACAGCCCATTCTCCATATAAAAGCTAGATGAATTCTTTTAGCATATAAATGAGATCATATCATCCGTTACTTAAAATCATCAGTGGCATCTTGTCAAACTCAGAATAAAATCAACTTTAGTCATGTCTCTGCTCAAATGTCACCTCCTCACAGATGACTTTATTGGCTACCTGATCTAAAATAACTGTATCAGCTCTGTTAGTTACTCCTTATGCCATACCTTAATTTTCTCTCATCATTAATTATTACCTGAATGTTATAGTATGTATTTGTTTGTGTACTATCTGTCTTCCTCACAAGTAGAGGCGGAAATTTTGTCCATATTGATTCCCACTGTACTGGTAGGTCATTGAACTGTGATTTTACCTTTCACATAGTAGATACTCAATAAACATTTATTGAATGAATGTGAAAATGTTATTTTAAAAATTATAACTATAATTTATGAAACAGTTTACATTTTCTTTTTTCTATAGGATACTATAAAATAT
This sequence comes from Macroglossus sobrinus, assembly GCA_004027375.1. Lineage (NCBI taxonomy): Eukaryota > Metazoa > Chordata > Mammalia > Chiroptera > Pteropodidae > Macroglossus > Macroglossus sobrinus. Next base: position 77,956 of record PVKZ01000710.1, on the reverse strand, counting down.
GCACAGATACATTTTTGGCTTCTCTTTAACAAAGATAAATAACTTATAAACATGGTTTTATATAGTAACCTCACTCTTGTGCTTATTATATCTTTCCTACCTTCATTTTATATCCCATCTGATTTTCTCTTTTTAAAAATGTTAAATCTATCACATTGTATGTATTTTTGCAAACTGCCTTAATTTCTTTCTGGAATAAGGTATGCCATAAAATAATTAATACTTGTTAATAGTATTTTGAATATTCATGAGATAATATATTTAAACTTTGTATATATATTTGGTATATGTAAATTTGCAACTGTCCCAACATGTGTTTAAAAATCCTTTTGGCTCCTTTTACTCAGAATAAATCTAGATGCACAATCTAGTGTTGAGGATGTATGTTACACTCCAGGTTCATTTGTTAATTTTCACATCAGATGTGATTGAGCTATGCAGATTTTATGTCCAAGCATGAGCCAACTCAGTGTCAACTGAGCATGAGTAGATGGCAGTTTGTTTTCTGGATCCTGGAGGCAGTATCAGGGTCAGCTGGCAGGTGGCAGGAACCATTGAAAGCAGTCTTACCAAAATATCAAAAAGCCGAACTCCAGGGGCAAAGTCAAACTGTGGGGCTGAGAGAACAGATAGGTGTTAGAGAAATCACTTGTGTTAAGTTTTGAGATGGCCAAGATGTACTCCAGTAAAACCCCTCCTTGAGAACCCAAGAGGTTATCCATCTTAACAATACAAGTCAGTCTTTAATACTAACAAAAAGAAAATTAAGTTATATTTGTATGAAACTTTAAAGCATTTGTATTACTTCCATATACATGACCTAATTTGATTTTTATAGCATAGTTGTGAGGAAAGAAGGATAGATATTATTAATTTTCACTTTATAATCTGAAAGCAGATATTCAAAGTTGTTAAGTAACCAGCCTCAGGTCCCTTAATTATATAGGGCTAAATCTCCCCCAAAACCTAGTTTCAGTCCAGTAGACCTGATCATGGGCTAACATGTTAGCTTCCATATCATTGTTTATATACTGAAATGCTAATCAAAGCTAAATTCTCTATTATGTAAAGGCTTTGCTAATTACTAAATTCAAAGTGATCTATTACCTGAGATATTATAGCTTTTGTTATCTGTGTGACTTATTAGATATTAATGTAGTTCCTAACATATAACCTAGGACATTTCAGCTTCTGAAATTCTCTTTTAGCCAATTAAAAATATATTTTCATCTACTCTTTTAACTTTTATGTCTAAAAGTCTGTCTCCTTAGTTATTAAGCTTCTTCAATGGATCCCACAGTGGACTGTCTATAGCAGGTGCTCAACAAATACCCAATGAACAAATAAATATGAAATGTTGAAAATCAATTATGAAATAGCTTCTATAGTAGTTACTCCCACTTAAATAGTTTTTGTCTAAATAATACAAATGATTTTGCCAGTTAATGTTCCCAACATGACTAAAACACTTTACATTAGTTACAGACTTAACATATTGCTATCTACTTGAGCTAGCTCGTATACAGATATCAGAGAACCAATTTTGTTCATATTTTTAAGGTATAGAGATGTTATTATTTATATAGTCACATTTAATTATTGGTATAAAAGCATTTAATTGACCTAGACATGCTATCATTTGTTCTGGATCCACATGTAAATTCTCATATTCTTAATAATGCCTGATCTTTAAAATACATAGAAGTCAGTTAGATGTCTTTATGAGGTTCTTTGCCCCTTGAGAAGTTGTATAAATTTGGTTTAAGCCCCAAATGCATGGCCAGAATGCTTTTCATAATTTCTGCAAATTCTCAGTAGAGAATGATGCCTCATTTTCTCCCCTTGTCACTTATATACAGAGCTCTAAGCCTTTTTTGTTTTTGTTTTTGTTTTTTGTTTTAAATCTACTAGTAGCAAGCATTTTGTGAATTTTGTAGATTTTAATGCAGACTTTGGAGGCTCTCTACATAAACTCCATCACACATTATACAACCTTTCTTCTTGCTTTACCTCTACTTTCTCCTTCATTTTCATCTCTCCTTTTTCTTTCCTTTCTTTTTCTTTCTGTTTCTTACTCTATTAAGCAAACAGTTCATTGCCTTTTATCAAGCCAAACAGTTTTACTCATACTCAGGTCCCATTATTTCTCACCTTCTATTCCAAACAAGGTTATTTCTGCATTTTCTGATAAATGGTGGTTCTCTTTCTAAGAATTCTTATACCAGATAAAACATTTCTTCTTCTTGTTATATGTACATCTCCAAGCTGGCCACATTCATTATGTCTAAAAAATAAGCTTGACTATACATGAGATTTAAGAGGACCCAGGAGCTGAAAGTATTGCAAAAAAGCAACCCCCCAAAATATAGCATAAAAGCCATAGAATTGCCAGAATATTTGCTAATTTAAGATCTTTTTATCTCTGCATTATTGAAGTCCTCTAAATTTCCACAAAGCATTGCATTTGCTGCAAAAACGATCTTCCACTGAATATCTTAAAACTTACATAAGGATGTTAAATACATCTATAAAGTTCCTCAAGTCCATTCTCTTCATATTATAACAAGAACAGTGAGGCACAGTGAAGTGACTTCTCCAAAATCACACAGTGAAGCTCTTAGCTGAACAAGAAAAAGTATATAAGCCTTCACTGATATAAATTCTGCTCAAATAACTCCTATGGTAGCTAGAGATTTAAAAAATATTTTTGCTAACAAAGGCCAAGGGGTTCCCCTTCAGGAATTTTTGCTGAAGGAACTAAATTTCTGGCTTTGCCATTTGAATGTCTCTGAATGACAAAAAGCCCAAAAATGGTGGGCAAGGGAATCAGCCATGTGCTACGAGGAAGGTAATAGCTATAATAAGATGGCCTGTGTAGAAAGAGAGACTCTAAGTGTGAGAAAATATTAGCATAAATGTCTCACCAAAACAACCTGCGATCTCACTTTCCATTTCCTGTTGCATAAACACTATTAATATTGCTGTAAAGTTATAACCATGTCTCAGTAAAACAGGGATCCTGTTTCTTAGCTATGTCAGTTGTTTTCTGGGAGGCTCTGCTGAAACTACCTGAGGCTTTTCCCCAAACTTGCTGGATCATACTTTTTTAAAATAGGTAATTCTTATGATCTGTCATATATTAGAATCACTGGTCTAAGTGCTCAGCTAATTTTTTAACTTAAGAATCAGCTCAGGGAGGAGTGAGGACTTGTTAAAAAATATAGATTCCTGAGTCTTATCCCTAGAGGCTGTAATTCAGAATTTTGGGATGGAGTTTGAGAATATGCCTTTTTATAGGTTCCCCCAGTGATCCTAAAGGAGGCAGTTTGAAATCCATACTTTTAGAAATGCTGATCCAAAGTAAATATTTAATATGTTTGTTTTGGATTTAAATATATGTTTATAAATGAAACTTTCCCTCAGGGACTCACAATAAATCATTTCTCTGTATCTGTCTTGCTCCCTTAAACTCTGTGAAAGCATTAACCTAAAGAGCAATTTCATTTTCTTTCTTCATCACAATTTATTTTCTCTTTATTTGACATTGTTTAAATAATAATAGTAATACACACTTTTTCTAACCATCAAATACTACAAAGATGTGTAGAGGAAAAGTTATCACAAACCAGTAGTATACCCTACTTATTGTATGTACCCATGTCACCCATTCTGGGGTCAAGATTAATAGCCTGGTATTATCATCCTATACTTCTCTCTGCTCATTCAAATTTATAGAAAAGTAAATGCCCATTCACAAAAGAACTTGCTTTTTTTGCATAAAGTTATTTTATATGACAATGTATAATCCCATATGTCAGCAGACATAGATCTAATTTTGTTTTTTCAAACCTCAATTCATTCATCTATAGAATCACATGTATTTATATGTGTAATTGTACATAAAGAGATAATCTCATGTGTACTGATTTTTAAATTAGTACAGTTTTTTTCTTTTCAAGTGCCCTCTCCCTTTTTTTAATCTGTCATCTGTCTAATTTCTCACCTGGCAATCCTATTGAATACCTAATAACCTTTTCTTTATTTTTTTTTTGTTTTCCTTTGTGCTCATATAACCATTTGTAAGAATTTTTATCTATCTATCTATCCACCTATCTATCTAATCATCAGATTAAATGTTTTTCTGCATCTTTTTCCTCAACAGTGCCTTGTGGAAATGTTACCACATCAATGGGTACAAAATCAATTCATTCCGTTTTAATTGTTGCATAGTATTTCATGGGGCATATTAGTTTGCCATTTTTCTTTATAATGATTATTAATTTTTTTCATTTTTTTGCCATTATGAAGAAAAGTACAAGGAATATTCTACACTGGTGATTTTATTGTTATGAAATATATTCCCAGGAGCAGGACTGCTATAAGAAAAAAAGCAGATATTGTCTTATTGCTTTCCAAGAAGATTGCAATAATTTACATTTCTACCAGCAGTATATGATCATAACTTTCCCCAGAATTCTGACAGCAAGAGATGTCATTCTTTTAATTTTTGACAGTCTTGATAATATAGTGATATTACATTGTTACGTTAATTCATATTTTCTAAACAGTAAGTTTAAGCTTTTTTAAATTTGGTCATTTGGATTTGCACATTGGTGAACTGTTTATGTCCTTCGCTCATTTTTCCATTGAGTTGTTTTTATTGTTAATTTTAAAGGACTTTTCGTATATTATCTTATTGCACATAATATACATTAAAAGTTTTTGGTATCTTTTCTTATATAAATCATTTACATTTTTTATTCCAACTATATCTTCCTTTTGTTTATAACTTCAGGGTTTTCTTGTCTTGATTAAGAAGGCTTCCCACCCCTAAAATTATGATTTTTAAAAATTTTAAATTGCTTGATTTTTTAATATTTAAATCTTCTATGCTCCTGTAATTTATTGTTATTTATTATATGAAATAAGAGTTTCAACATTATTTTCTCATAGTTAGATAAATAGTTCATGTTCAGCAGTTAATAAACTCTTTATTCTTTTTTTAACATTATTATTATATAGCAAATGAACTTTTATATGAGAATTCATTTTTAGATAGTCTCTTGTACTCTATTCTGTTTATTTCTATATGGATATTACGTTAATTTGATACAGTATAATTTTATTGTTATTTTCTTGGCTATTCTTGAACATTAATTTGTCCACATAAATTTCAAGATCATTTTATCTGATTCTAGAACCATCCTTTTGGGATTCTAATTAGAATCACATTAATTTACATGATAATATTGAGATAATTAATATATTCTGATTTTAAGTCATCATCTAAGAGTCTTGTGTGTTGTCTCATTCATTCACACTTTGTTTAAAGGCCTTTAATTTTTTAAGTTAGGTTTGTTGAGATATAATTTATATGTAGTAAAGTTCATTCTTTTGAGATATACTGTTTGATGAACTCTGACAAAGTATGCAGTCATATATCCACCACCATAATCAAGATATAGGACATTTTCTCTCTGTCTAAAAGTTTCCTCATGTCCTTTTTAGTTAATTAAAAGTGGTTTGTATTTTAATCATGGAGTGAGTATTCCACTGAATAGTCACAGTTTGTTCTTTCATTTACCAGGTGATAGATATTTTGTGGTGATTATGAATAAAGCTGCCTTACATATTTTATGTATAGGTTTTAGTACAGACATGTTTTCATTTCTCTTGTGTAAATAACTAGGAATGGGATTGCTGTGTTATATGATGTTATATTTAACTTTATATGACATTAGCAACCTTTTTCCAAAGGAGTTGTACTATTTTGCCTCTCTACCACCAATGTGTCAGATCCAGTTGCTTGACATCCTGGTTAGGACATGATATTGTTAGGTATTTTTGGTGAGTTTAGTCATTCTTAAAGATATGTAGTGTCAATGAAATTTTATAACGTTTTCCATGTGTCTTTTTTGGGGCCTTTGGAGGTTAAGTTTATTCCTGCCTATTTTCATTATGATTGTTATTGTTTTACTCTTTTCCTGCTATGTTTCTTGATGCACATTCACATTCTAATATAAGGCGGTCCCTTATTAATTCACATTACAAATCTCTTATATAAAATTTAGTAATTTTTAAATTATAATCTCTTTGGAGTTCCAAGCATACAAGTGCATTATCAGCAAATGACAGTTTTATCTCTTTTGACATATTTATATGTTATTTCATTTTTAAAATTGAATTTATCAGAACCTCCAACTAACATTGAAAAATGATAGCAGTGAACTTCTCTTCTGAGTTCCAAACTATAAATAAAATTATTTTAGTTTTTGTCTCTTAATGTGATATTTGCTACTGAATTTTCATGAGTAGATTTATTTATATTTAAATAGACAGTTCCTATTCCTCCTTAGAGTTTTATTAGGAGTGTGTGCTGAATATGGTCAAATGCCTGCTCAGCATCAATTAATATCATATGATTGTTCTGTTCTACATTTTTTTGTATAGTGAATTATTTTAATACATTTTCTGATATTGAATGAATCATGCATTCTCTACTTTTGATAAATTGCTATTATTTTTTAATATATGCTTTAAATTATCTGTATCCATATTTATAAGTTTTACTTTTTCTATTCTGTTTCATTTTTATCTTTTTTTTCCTTATTAGTGTTGGATTGATCAAGTTACTATTCCATTTTTAAGCATGTAAATTTTGGAATTTTACTCTTATTTCCAGTTCCACTAATAGTTATCTGCTCTTTTTTCATCCTTTATAATCAAACACATATATATTTATTTATATGTTAAAATAAGCTACCAATTATTATTTTCTCTTGCTTCTTTATTCTTTCTCCATAAGGTACAAACTTTACTATACTTTTTATTACTCACTTTTCTTAACATCCACTTTCACTCCACAGAAATCTTTGAAAACTTTTTCTACTGAGCTTGCCTCACCAAGCCCCAAATCCTAGTTTAGACATTTTAGTACCAGGTGAATATTAAGATTTCCATTGTACTATATCTTCTATCTTAAGAAACTTTATTTATCACATATATTATATATTCACATAAATCTAACATTGCATATTTAGATTTAACAATACCCATTTTAAGATTTATTGCCCATTACAATTTTGTTTTCTCTTCATCTTCTCCTATTATATTTATTAAGAAGCTTTTCATTAAAAGTAACATAAATGAATTTAAGCTTGTTGAAAATATAGGTATATTATTAAAATTATTTTATCTTAAGTTCAGAAGTTTGGTTTAATTTTATATTTGGTTGATTCGTGGCTCAGAAATGTCTTCAATTGCTTTCCTTTTTTTTTTTTTTTTTGCCTGATAGTGCTTATTATTGATTACTCCTTGAAGCTAAACAAGGACCTGGGAGAAGATCCTCAGCTTTCTGGATTCCATTGTCTATATCTTTCTCTGTTGTTTAGGGATGAGGGAATTTAGGTACACTCTTGAGGCCAGTGTAAGCTTTTTCCCCATGGGTTCATGGATTTCTCCCAAGACTGCAGTTGCATTTTTTATCAGTTTAAGCTCTCCAACCTTGAAAGGTCATCAGTGTCTCACTCAATTGAGATGTCACCTGCCTGTAGTCACTAGCATCTGCTTGGTTCCTGAGTTGTTGTCGACATGGGGTTGGTTGGAGTTGTAAATGAATGGGAGGTAGAAAGTGACTGAGCTGTAATCTCTCCAGGACATTTTACTCCTTTCTATTCACTGCATTTGGAAAAAAGTTTGGAGGACACACGGTGACTCTTGTATTACAAACCAAATAATATTTTACACATCTTTAATTGCAATATAAGGAAACTACTTTTTAAGAATTCTAATTTTGTTTTTGATATTTATTCTTTTCTGATTATATGTGATACAAGTTTTTCCTTGACAAATTTCCTTGGCAAAGTAATATAAAATAAAATAAAAATTTTCTATCATCCAGAGGAAATCTTATAATTTTTTCTACATATAGATGTGTCTAGAAAATATTTCCTTTTATTTAAATATTCTTTGGATGTACGCATGTGTATTTTTCTTTATATATGTATATATGTATATACATATTTCTTTTGTATGTGTGTACACACACACACACACACACACACTTCAGTTTGCTTCTTTTTCTTCAGTTTTTAGGACATTTATCTTTTCTTGTTATAGTAACATATGATTTTCATTAATATAGATTTATCACAGGCCTTAATATCTGGTATTGCTAATATTACTTTATTATAGTTCTGACTAGTTTTTGAGTTTTTTCTTAACTGCATTGTGTTTTGCTGAATTATTGAGTATGTATTCATGAAAAATGTTTTATTTAACCCAATTTTTGTGTCTTTGCATACATGTAATATTCTTGTTTCTTTTGAACAGAAAATGTCAGTTCATTATATAATTCTTGGATTAAAACTCATCGTACTAAAATTTTCTAAATATTACTTCGTTTCCTGCTTGAAATCAGTTTCAGATAAGCAGTTGGAAAAGACATGTTTTTTTATTCTTCAAAATAAACCCTAGGTAACTATTTTGTGTATGTGGATATTTGTGAGATTTGTTTCTTACCTTGGACAATCAAAAATCTCACCAAGATATGTCTGGAAATGTATTTCTCTTTCCATTCATTTTCCATAAATTTCTATAATCCATTTTAGTCAGCAGATTTCTACCTAGCTTTCTATTTTTAAGATTCTGAAAATATTTCTATTTTCTTATTTCTTTCTCTCCCAAAGAAGCTTCTAATTGCTAATTTCTGTCTTCATTCTTTACTTTCTCTATTTGTCATTTTCCTTCTCATCTTTATCCTTCCCTTTCATATGGCATTTAGCTCCTCTAGTTCACCACATTAGTCTTTCCCACACTCGTATCTATTTTAGAATCACTTAGAGAAATTTTTATGACACACGTTTTCAGGCCCTGTTATATCAACTAAATCAGACTCTGCAAGGTTAGAGTCTCATGTCTGTATATTTGAAAAGCAGTCCATGTGATTCCAATGCAGTTGGCTTGTTGACCAGTATTAGAGAGCAAATATTCTACATCTTGTTTCTGCTTTTGCACTCCATTGCTTTCAATATACATTTTAATTTTATTTTATTTCAGTTTCTCTGAATTATGTTCTTATATCTGTCAACACTATTTTTCTTTTAGCTAATATTCTTTCTCATCATGTCAGTTTCATAGTCTCTGAAAACAGATGGAGTCTCATTTTCCTCTATGTTCACAAGCATGCTTTTCTTTTAAATCTTAAGTGGATTAATTTCTATGTTTCATGCTATGAAATCTTTCCACAGGCTTCTTGAATTATAAAAAAATGATCTAGCCAAGCCCGATATGCCATTGGACATGATGTGTTCATTTGTTTTGAACCTTTTTACCATATATTTCTGTGCTAAAGATTATTTTTCGTAAAATACAAACTGGAACAAAAGTCTATCTACACAGTCTCTAGTGAAATTTCTGTTTATAATTTTTTTATTTACTACTCATTTGACTTAGGCAAGAAAACTCTTTTATTACATGTTCTTTTTAATAAGAATAGGTAACTTTATTTCTGAATATGTGCTAGAAGAAAATTTTAGTCCCTCATGAACATTGAGTGTTCCCACAGCTTTTTTTATGTCTCTGTTTTTCCCTATTATAAATGAGATGCTTTGTTGCACTTTTTTACAGCCCATGTTTTTTACTCTTGGTCATGTTGCATTGCTAGGAGATGTGGCTTAATTGTGAATGTAGGAAGAAAGTTATTGATAGATGGTGGAGACTTGGAAGGAGGAACCAATCTGGCTTTCTCAGAGAGTATATTCTACATAAGGTGTGGGTGTGTGTGGGGGTGGGGGGTGTCAGTGGTTCTGGCCTTATGTCTTTGATATAAGAGTTTCCTAGAAGAAAGTGGAAATTTTCTCTTATTTAATTTTGTTCTAGCCATGTTGCTGGTTCAAAGGTCTAGACCACCATCCTTGGAAATGTGCAAGCCACATAATATAATTTAAAATTTTCTAGCAACCACATTTAAAAAACAAAATGAAAACAAGTGAAATCAATTTTGATAATGTTATATTCAGCCTAGTATTTTAAAATATTATTTAAACATGATACTAACATAAACATTATTCATGGGATACTTTCTATTATTATTGTTCAAAGTCTTTGACATCTGATGTATATTTTATACTTCAGAAGGTTTCCATTTGAAATAGCTACATTTCAGGTGCTCACTGGCCACATGTGACTAGCGGTTATACTATTTCACAGCACATATCTAGACATTAATCATTTCTCAGTCATTTCAACTATGTAGTTTTATAAGGGGAATTTTCTCCCAGGGTTTAGCAAACTTTTTTATAAGTAACTTTGGTTTCTACTACTATTATGACTTTATCTATCTTTCAGTATTTCTGTGAAAGTTTCTTTGGGGAGTTGGGCTGTATAAGTTAAACATAGATAACTAGCCATTATCACTTCCTGAAGAAACCTGTTATTTAAAAAAAAATTAGAGACTAATTAACTTTACTGTATTGTTTTGAATATTAAATCTATGGTATTATCTAATTACCTAGCAACTCCTTAATTATTTGTCTTATAATTTAAAAAAATGCTGATAAGAATTGCTTATCTTTGCTGTAAAAAGATGTTTAATATCCACATTTTTAATTTTAAACTTACTTTAATAACGTTTCTTAGAAATCTTAGAAACATGTTATTTGTTTCTCTCAAAATCCAACTATTTTTATGTATATGTACCAATAGCTGACAAAGATTGAACATTTTTTTCTTCTTCTAGGAATCGGCTTTCTTAACCTTAAGCCTGCTGAGTATACTCCATTATTCCCATGTTCACTGAAATGAGATTTAGGATTAGGGGAAAAAATAAAGGATTATCACGTCTGACACTGTGTGAACCCTTTAGATTTTCATCTGTTAAGTTTCTCAAGCCTCTGGGGCTTTTAAATAACATATCCTTGTTCCTCAAGCAGAGAGAATTTAGCTGGATAAAGCAGCCCTGCCAAGAGAATCAGTAGCCATTATCTAAGGAAAAGTTGTATCAAGTTTGGAATATACTTCAGGCTATAATCTCTCTAATATTAGAAGCCATTGTTGTACTTGCTCCAATTGAATGTGAAGTGCTTACAGATCCTTTCACAGACCAACTCATTTAACTTTCTTTCACCTATCCTTTCTTCACTTTAATTTTAAATATTCTGAATAAGAGAAAGAAGTATATTACTAAAGAATATTCTTACAATGCCCTTTTTTGGAGAATGCAAGATGAACATTAGTAAACACCCAGAATTACCTCTGATTTGTGCAACATTATTGACAGTTTGCAGGTACCTATCTGGCCCAGGTTATAACAATATGTGTCATAATGCACTGTGGTTGGGTGGATTCCACTGGAACAGAGAAGATGATGTTGGGTTGTTGGGTTGCTGTGATACACACTTAACTGGTGACCATTTCATTGTAGCACAATGTCCAGTAAAAAAAATCTGTACAGACTAATCTTCTAAACATAATTAAGAACACATTCAGGGACAGCTAGTTTCCCTTTCTTCTGTTATATTCACAAGAATCATCCAGACTAAATTGAAACCAAAAAGTGGGTCCATATCATTTTATTTTTGGTGTCAACTGTGTGTTTCTCCCCAGAGGAAGACAAAAATAGCTTGATTCCCTCAATCCACAGGCTCTGTCAGCCTCAGCTTTCTTTTATTTGTTTGCTTTACAAAGGCTAGTGCAGATAGATGTGAACGCAACTCCAAGACAGTCTTCCTTTAAGATCCATTTCCCAATGAAACTTTGTACTTTGTAACTACCATAAGCAGGATTTTTCATCGTGCTTGTTTAGTACTTAAAACATTTCATCACAATGATGTATGCATTGAAACAGTGGATGTGGAATTAATTCGAGGAAACTCTGGGAGATTATACATTTATGGATATTGGTGTCTCTTTTTTTTGATGCTATTTTAGTGATCCAACTTAATTCAAATCATAGTATAGAAAGCTTCTAAAAAACAGATGGCTTCCAAAAAGAAATGCCCTTTTGTCAGAACAGTCTTCTAATTGCACTGTGATGTACTACTTTCTCCTGTGAAGACACATCATCGTTGTGTATCTTGGGCAACAGAAGAAATAAGGCGATGATTATGTCTGTTTGAAAAGCTGGTGAGAGATATCTTACAGGGTTGCTTTGTAGTCAAGACATAGTTTTTCTGGGCCTGCACATGAGCAGAAAAGAATGCATCCCCCGTTCAATGTTTATAAGAGTAAATCTCATAGTAGCAAATATGTAAGGCTGTAAAAGAAGCAGAATTTTGGAGAATAACAGAATTGGGTTGAAATAACAGTTTTTTCAATTATCAATCATGTAACTTTTCATACAATATTTAAATTCTTTAGTCTCTGTTTTTCCTTCTGTATAAATGTTGTTATTCTTACCACAGGTAGCTGTTGAGATTAAAATAATGAATGCTAGTGTTTCAATAATCTTGCCAGGTATATGGTAGGCCCTTAATATATGCTGGTTTCTTTGGCCTTTGTGTGGTCAAAAGAATTTTGTTATTTGGTAAACTTCTGCTATTTGCTTATTTTAAAATTACTGTCAGCTAATTGATAATATAAATATGAAGGGAAATAAGATAGGGTTATAGAGATTACGGCCATGCTACCCTCAACAAGCCCGATCCTGTCTGTTCTCAGAAGCTAAGCAGAGTTGGGCCTGGTTAGTACTTGGATGGGAGACCACCTAGAAAGACCAGGTGCTATAGGCATTAAAAAATAAAAATTAAAAAAAAGGGGATTGTAAAATGACAAGATCCTTGCAAAAAAAAAAAAAAAAGATAGGGTTATAGTTTGCTAGCACAAGTCATAGAAGTATTTGATAGAAAATGAAGTATGAGAGAATATTATCATTCACTAGTGACTTATGCTGTTTGGATGCCTGCTGTGTAAAGGATAAATGTATGCTAAATATAGCCCACCTTACTACTTATAGTCAAAGCAAAAGTATTGCTTTCATCTCTTTATAAAATAATTCTTTTAAAATTCATGTGTAATGGAAAATAATATATAACTGTCTTCTGATTTAAAAAGAAACTTTCTTTGATAGTAATCTATTACCCTGTTATTTGCCAATTTTGTTTTATAAAATTTTAGTGTAAAATTGAATTTTAGTGAAAATTTGACGGTGCAAATTTTTATTCCTTCCTTTTTTCCCCCAAAGGCATCCACAGAGAAGTCCTTTCTTCAAGTATGTTGTCCAAAAGTAAAGATAAAAGAAAGCATATTTTACAAGAGAATAGAAGTTCATGAATAAATTGATGTGTGCTAGTAAATTCTATGAGGAACATTCTTTTCTTGATATAGTAGCAATTCAAGTGTAACCATGTTAAATTTAGTGTCCTCTTAAACCACTATTTCTTGGCACTCTTTCTGAAAGATGGATACTTCATTTCAGAAATTTATCTGAGCAATATTATAGACTAGGAAGAGAAGGTTATTTTAGGTGTGTACGCACGCGTGCGTGCGCGCGTGTGCGCATGCGCGTGTGCTCAGATCTTTTCTTTATTGTTTTTTCCATTCAGTTTAAATAACTTTTTGATAGAACACTTTCTATTGTAGAATGTATTATTTAGAAAGAATTTAAAGAATGAATGAGAAAGCAGTGAGAGGGATTTATTTCAAAATTGTGCATTTTCATTTGAACTATTGTAATTGAGAGTCACTTTGAAATGTTTGGAGAAGCTTAGAAACCTCTGGCAGTTTTTTTCATCTCAGCTGTCTTTATATACAAGTGCAGTTGGAGTGAAATGGTACATGGTTAACAGAGTTCTTCAAGGATTTTCTTTCTGTTGCTGTTTAAGAGATCATTCATTCCTCATTCAATATTAATTCCTGACTAAAACAATTATCTTTCTCAATCCATCTCAGCAACCTATGTTTTTGTCTAAGAATTTCTGTTTGTATATTTTTATAGAGACTTTTTCCCAAACTCAGTCACAAGATACCATTCTGTACAAAGTACAGTCAGACTAATTTTTATATTCTTTTTGTATTTTTCTAGGATAACAAGTTCATTACTTAATGGAATAGAAATGTAATAATTTGTTCTCGTCTGTAGAAAACCAGACTATGTTGGTGAGGAAGTCTATTCTGGAAAGCAAGAACACAAGGAGGAGATTAGCCTATGGGAATAGTTTATAATGGGATAAATAACCAGTTTATATTTCACTCCAGGGGGAATGTTTTAATTTGGAAAGACAAATACTAAAGTTGCTAGCTTAGATAAAGGCATATTGATAATTGATAGGTATCTATGTAGCCACAAGGGCCTTTCTCATATTGATTGAAGCTGAATAGGGTATTTGTGAGTAGGTATATGTGTGGCAGGGGTATGTGTGTGTGTGTGTGTGTGTGTGTGTGTGTGTGTGTGTGTGTGTGTGAGAGAGAGAGAGAGAGAGAGAGAGAGAGAAAGCAGGAGAAAAAAAATGAATGAGAACGCATGCACATTTTATATAATCATTATATAAAACTTATATATAAAACTTAGGAAAAATTTTGTAAAAGAATTTTGTCTGCAGACCTCACAGTGTGAAGATATTTTAAAAGAACAAATGCAGATGATCTGTGATATAACAATTTGAGGGGTGATTTACTTTTGGTTCATTTGGATTTCTGAGCAATATGTTGACCACAGGGTCTACTTGAATAAATCATTGCTAAACTCTAGAGAAAAATATGCCTTCAATAAAAGGCCAATTGATAATAGCCCCTCAAATGCATTACTCACATTACAATAATCTAATGTCACACATGGTGGATAAGCTAGTTGGACTTACTAAACATTTATTCTACCTTCTTTAATGTGCTTTCTGTATGGCAGACAATGGAGAACTTAAAAGTGAATTTCTCAGACTTCCCTTGCAACTGAAGCTGCAGATGTAATTTAAGTTCAATTAATCAAATGCACTCATGAGAGACATGAATGCAGAGTGGAATGGGGAGAGGGAGGGCCTGGAGGGTTATGGATTTTCTTGGTGCAGGATGTGACTCAGTAACCAGCATCTCCAGCAGCAGCTTCATTGGAGCAGAGCTAAGGAACTGTCTTCCTGATTCCCAGCTTCCTAATTGTAGCTCAAGAAACAGTTTCCTATGAGCCAGTTGTGCAGTGATATCTATAATAGTTCTTTGGAGGCCCAGCCCAGAGCACTTCCTCTAGACCTTTCAATAATTTTGTAAGCACTTTATTCTTGGTATTAAATGCATTTGGCTTACTATAGCTGCAATATCATCCATTGTCTGAACACTAACTGATACACCGATACTTAACTCTTTTTCATCCTGTGACTTTCCTCTCCATACCATTCCTTGAGTGTCTATTTCAATCAGTACCTACATTAAACAATGTTTACATAAGGTCAAAATTAACAAAAATAATCTTATGTCTATTCATATCAGAGACATTGTTAATTGAAAATTAATCCAAGAGGTTCAGAGATGAAGTTGGCACGAGGACAGTTTCACTCAGTTTTCCTAGGAACTAAATTTCAAAGCTAATACCATATATTTCTAATTCCAAGGATAATTAAGACCTGACTGTAGACTGGCAATGGTTACCTCAAATTTAGCATTTTGATTAATAAACTCATTTACTTCATTATGAATAAAACTTTGGTAAATTTTATATAGGAACAAATGCCTTGACAGTTATGTCTAATCTTCTTCCAGAATTCTACAGGTGTTATAAAAAACAAGAGGATGATTTGGCACATGTATATATTGTGAAATAATTACCACAATAAGGTTAGTTAGATCCATCACTTTCACATAATTACTGTTTTTTTTTTGTGTGTAGTAAGAACATTTAAGACCTATTCTCTCAACAGCTTTTAAATATATAATATACTTGTAGTATGGAGAAACAGCTCCAACAAATTAATAGTTGATGGTCATGGGGATGGGGAGCATGGCTTAGAGAATACAGTCAGCAGTAATGTATTGGCTAGGTGGAGATCCAGAGGAGAGAAAGAGCAATTAGGAGAATCATTTTATAAACTATATAAATGTCTAATCAATGTACTGTATACTTGAAACTAATAAAATAAAATTAAAAAACAAAACAAAACAAGAGTATAATCTTTTAGTCTAAGGGAAAATCTGCATTTGGCGATGATGATGATGATGATGATGATGATGATTTGTTGATATAATATATTTTTCTGATTTTAGATATATTCTTTTAAGTTGCTCTGTACAGTCTTGACAATACATAGATGAATTTGTGTTTTTTCTTTTAACTTCAAATATACTTTATTTTTTAGAAAAATTTTAGATTTATAGATAATTTGTGAAGATGATATAGAGTTCCTATTTATTTGTTCCTTATTCAGTTTCCCCTATTATTAACATTTTACATAACTATAGTACTTAATTATAATTAGTGGATCAATGTTAATACATTATTATTCTCTAAAGTCCATATTTATTTAGTTGTCTTTAGTTTTTACATAATGATGTCTTTTTGTTCTAGTATCCATTTAAAACACCGTATTTACATTTAGTCATTCTGTTTTCTTATGTTTTTGTTGGAGATGATAGTTTCTCAGATTTTCCTTGTTTTTGATGATCTTAACTGTTCTGAGGAATACTTGTCAAATATTTTGTAGAATGTCTCTATTGGAAATTGCCTAATATTGTATTCATGATTGACCAGGGTTATGGGTTGGGGAGGAGGACCACAAAGATGAAATGCTATTTTCATCATATCACATCAATGATACATAATGTCAACATGACTTATCACTGTTGATGTTGACCTTGATCACCTGAGTCTGATAGTGTTTGTTAGGATTTTCTACTGTAAAGTTACTCTTTACTCCCCTTCCTCATTTCATAATGGATGGGAATCAGAACACACAGCCTATGTTAAGGAGTAGGGAATTATGCTCTATCTGCTTGAAAGTGGAGTATCTATATAAATTATTTGAAATTCTTCTGCATGGGTGATTTATATATTCTCCCGCATCAATTTGCTTATCTATATAAGTATAGATGCATGGATATTTATTTTATATTTAGAGTTATAACCAATGCTACTTTATGTTATTGTTCAGTTGTTCTAGCCTTGACCATTGGGAGTTCTTTCAGTTGACTCCTGTGTCCCTTTGACATACCATTACTGTGGATTCTTTTAGCACTTCCTTATTTTTTGGCAGTACAAGGTAACTCTAGCCTCTACTTATTTCCTGCCTCAGTCCTAAAATCAGCCATTTCTACTAGGAATTCTGGTTCATTTTAGTGAAAAAGGTATTAGAAACCAAGATCTAGATACTAGATATGCTTGTTGCTACTGAAATCTATTTGCTTCTAGGCTCTCTCAATTGATAGAGCAGAAAAATATATGTATGTATATTAACTTACGTATGTTTATAAATATTTTTATGTGAAACCATCTGTATTTATTTTAAGCTAAACACGAGTTCATATTAATGTCTCCAACTCATAACCCATTACCATATGGATCATTCTAGCTCCCTTTTGCTTATCTCTAACAGTAAGAAACCTGACTCCTACTATCAGCCATCTCTTTACTTAATTGTTCAGTTCTAGTATACATATGTAGTGATATCAGTCTGCTTATTGAGAAATAACTTTATCAAGTAGAGTATAGTGCTTATGTAAGGTGGTTTTATTTTCTTTTTTTGCCTTTCATCTTACTGACTCCACTCATTTCTACAGTTACCCTCTTCATGAGCTAATTTCATACATTTGTCATACAATTAGATTGTTTTGTCACATTCTGCATTCCATCCTAGAAGCCTCCAAATGTCTAAATGTTTATTTAAAAAATTTCATACATTAAGATTCTCTTTTTCTGCTGTGAGATCTGTGGGTTTTCACAAATTATATATATTGTCATATATCCACAGTTACAGTATCATGCAGAATAAATCCTTTTTTGCTTCACCTGTTCAATCTTCCCCATTCCCCTGACACTTTGGCAGCCATTGATTCTTTTATCATTGCTATAATTTTGCCTTTTTCAGAAAGTGATATAACTGGTCATAAGGTATTTAGCATTTTCAGTTGAAGCAATATGCATTTAAGGTTCCTCTTTGTCTTTTCATGACTTGATAGCTCACTTTTTAAATCTCTGAATAATATTTTATTGTATGCATGTATCAGTCTGTTTACCCATTCACCCATAGAAAGAAACCTTGGTTGCTTCTAGTTTTTGGATATTGCAAATAAAGCTGCTATAAATACATGCAGGGTTTTGTGTAAACATAGTTTTCCAAATCAGTTTGGTAAATATCTAGAAGCCTGTCTGCTGGATCATATGATAAAATTATATTCAGCTATATAATATACTAATAAACTGTCTTCCAAAGTGGCTATAGAATTTTGCATTCCCATGAGCAATGATTGAGATTTTCCATTGCTCCACTTCCTCACTACCATTTGGTGTTGTCAGGAGTTGGATTTTAGCCATTCTAATAGTTGTGTGTTTCATTATTTTGATTTTCAATGACAAATAATGATGAATATCTTTTATATTCTTTTATATGCTTTGATGAGATGTCTGTTCAGATCTTTTGCTCATTTTTTAATTGGTTTACTTCTTATTGTTGAGTTTCAAGAGTACTTTGTATATTTTGGATATATGTTCTTTATCAGATATATGTTTTGCAAATATTTTCTCTCAATTTTGTAGCTTGTATTTTTCTTTATATGAGTTTTAGCAGTGTATGTCTTTCATGGAAATGGTGTTTTATTCTAAAATATCGATTTATGGGTGTGTAATTGTTCACAGCATTTCTTTAATAAAGAAATCCACAGGATCAGTAACAATCATTTCTAGTTCATTTTGGTATTAGAACCTATGCCTTCTTCTCTCTTTTTTGTTCATGGCTAACCTGCCTAAAAGTTTATCAAATTTATTGAACTTTTCAAAGAATGAGATGTTCTCATTGATTTTCTTTATTATTTTCCTGTTTAATTTTGATTGATTTCTGTTCTAATTTTTATTATTTAATTTTCCTTATTTTTTATTTGACTTTCTAAGCTTGTTAGGCTTAAACTGTTCCTCTTTCTCTCGTTTCCTAAGATGAGAGGTTAGAATATTGATTTCAGATCTTTCTTCTTTTCTAAAATATGTATTTAATTCTATACATTTTCTTCTATGTCATGCTTTTACTGCATTCTGCAAATTTTGATGAGTTACATTTTCATTTTCATTGAGTTCAAAATATTTTAGAATTTTTCTTGATACTTTTCTGACCATTTGCTCTTTAGAAGTTATTTGTATCTTTAATTTAAAAGGAAACAAATTTCCACATTAGTTTTTCTAACTTATTGCTAAAATCACTTAGTACTTACTTTAATCGTCTAACAAATAGATGGATAGATGTCATTTTAATCTGAGACCTAAATGTATAACTGTATATTTGATATATAGGTCTCTAAACCCACCATCAAGTAGACATAAATGTATTAATATAAAGAAAACAAATATTTAATAAAAATTGACTAAGCAGGTCTGTCTTTTTATCAGACTTAAGGTTAATTATTGTTAATATTCTCTAAACATTTATGTTAATAAATTCAGTTTTGAATGAATGAGATGTTTCAAATTATATCTTACAATAGATGACCACTTTTTATTCTTGAATTACTGAATGAGAATAAAAAGCTAGTCAACATTTTAACCAAGCAATTAAATAATATGTTTGACCAAGTAAAATGACATCCATGATTAGTTGACTTTGTAGCTCTGAAGACTGTGTAACATGTAAAAGAATTTAGAAATTGCTAAAAAAAAAATACAGTAATGGCACTGCAAAATGATGTGTTCTGAATTTTCCAAGGATAAGAAAATGTGCCCAATCTTAATATATTATAGGAAAAGTGAATTGTGTTAGTTTCAGTGCTCACTGAGTATATCTCAGACCTAAATTTTTACATAAAAGAGAGGACAGTTTGGAAGAGTCTGATGACCTGGGTAAAAGATTCCATCCAGTTGAGAAACTGCTTCTTTGTTCTTATTGCAAGTGAATGCTACATGATGCTACCTGCCTCCAAGGACACTGCAACACTCCTGTGTAACAATGGTGTGTTAAGCTTCCTCGCCACATGGATCTGAAAGTTAGAGTGGCTTCTCCTTTGCAATAAACTTCAGTGGTAAAGGCATAGCTTGCCAATGCTTTTGCTGCTGACACATTGGGAAAAAAACTCCCATTTTATTATCTACTGTCTCTCAGAGTGTAACAGATGATAATCCTGATACTGAAGGGTCCCACATCTGCTGTCATGATTAGGCAAAGACAATTATACTTCATAGAAGGGAATGCATGTATAGGCAGCAGGGAAAGTAAACCAAACAACAAGTCCAGATGCCTCTATAGGACACAGAACTAATGGGAGAAACAGATTAATACATTTTAAGTGTACTATGCACTTTTAAGAAATTATGATTAGAGACTGTAAGGGCTTTGGGTGAGGTGGCGGTGGGCAGGACATGATTTCAGAATGTTAAATACTAACAGAAGAATCAAAAAATAAAAATGACAACCAAGTTCATTTTCTGAAAGATTTGAAGAAATAATAAATCTTAACATGGTACAAAAGCAGAAAGAAATAAAATTGTGATTACATTGATAAAATATATGAATGATCTGGACCATATATACCAATAGTAAGATTTTCATAAGGAGAAACTGGAACAAGTAGAAACATATGTTGGTCAAGATTCTTCCTGCAAACAACTCAATGTACTTTGGCTAGTTGAAGGGGTAGATTAATTTATTAAAATGTATTTGGAGGAATCTCTGTAATATAGCCAGGGAGCTAGCCTATGAAGTAATGGGGATAGACATAATAATGCCCAAGGAAAACTTGGAGGCTTCTCTAGTGAAAACATGTCTGCCCTAACTGATTTCTTGTCACCTTTGCCACTCAGAACTAAGGACCAGATTCTGAAGCTAGGCAGCTAATAATGATACTTAAACACAAAGGGGCTTTTATAGTACAAGTGGCACTGGCACCACTACTTAAGACTGGATGCAAAAAATTCTCTAACACACTAAGCCCTGAGAATAAGATATCTCTACCACCGTGCCTGCCAGAAGAGAAATTTCTCCTTCCAAGTATTTTGGCTTGCAGGGTGGAAGCCACACTGTGCAAAGTTACCAATATTTAGAAATGGTATTTCAAAATGTTAAGCCGCTGAAAGTGACCAATATCTACTGGAAGGTATAATATTCCAAAAGCTGGCAAAATTTCAGTGTTTAAAGGTGCTTGCCACATCTCAGAAAGAATTAATTTAAAAGACATAGAAACAACCACATCTGAGATGTAATTCTTTTGCTTGGTTGCCAGTTTTATCATGCCCTCTCGATTGAGGGTGTGTGGGGTCATTTCCTGTTTTCAGCTTTATAAATAGTTTCTCCATTTTTTTTGCCCCCCTACTCTTTTCTGCTCAACATTCCCCACCCGCCTCCTTCCTCTCTCTCACTTGTATGTTTTGAGTGCCCATCTTCTCTGGGTTATCTTCCAGACCTTGGTTTGTTTTCCAAACTGTAAATTTTGCTCTGCCATGGTTTTCAGTAGGCAATCATTAACTTCAGAAATTCATTTCTCAATCTTTTTGCTGTTGTCAGCTTATACTATGTTTATTTATTTTTTACTATCATTTCAGTGAATCTTCAGCAGGCAAGGGATATAAATCTGTTTTAAGACTATCATCTTAACTTGTAAATCTCCTGTAAGTGTTTTGTAAAAATTATTTTGTCATTCTGGTACAATCATAGTATTAAAAATCCATGTGAAATTATTTGCTATTCTTTTCTTATATTAAATTAAAGAGGATAACCTTTTTTAGATGATATTGAAGTACATCTAGTAGAATGTTTAATACCTGTCACCTTCTTTTATGTAATCTCATTCAGCATTTTATCCATTTCCATGGTTCATTCTGTTGTTTGAAATGGAAAACAGCTTGTCCACAGGAACAAGAATGAGAATCATAAAAAGTTTGTTTTGTAATTTTAGTGGTTATATACCTTAAAGAGGGTGCATGGGCCAAGGACATTTAACTAGTTACTGCAGACATTGTGACACAGGACCAGACCATTGGGTTCTCCTCTTTCAGCTCATGAGTTCACTTGCTACATAGCAGATCATTTATGTGTATGTTTCCGTTGCCCCATCTTCACCCCATTGGTACAGGGATTCCTGCCCTAGAGTTATGCAGAAGGCTGAATTCCAGCCACTGGATAGATGGGATGATAGCAGTTTTTAGTCACACGTACTCATAGCCTGGGATAAGAGGACACTACACATTATGAAAGGCCACAGGAGGGTTGTCCTTGAGAATAGAGTGAACCACCAGGGGCTGTGGTAGGCAGGTTTCATAGTAAGGATTGGTGGGTGCTCCCTGGTTCCCACAGGAGGGTGTGATTAGCTTTTCTGTGATTAGCTTGGCTGGCAGGGAACTGAAACTGAAACTCAGGGATAAGCAAGAACTGTACCTGGTCTGTTTGATAAGGAGGGTTGTTTGGCTAGGGGAACTTATCCTTGGGAGCAGAGTGAGGAGGGAAATCGGCATGTAGGCCATGTGAAGCCCTCCCAATTTTGCTAGATGTCAAGGCAGCACATAATATTGGACCTTAATTTGAGGTGCTTTATACACGAATAAGTTTTAGGCAAGAACACTGAGTGTGATATCGGTTTCTTTACTTTTTCCCATTATTTAATTAAATTTATCAAATTTGTTTTTTGATATTCTGCATATTCCTGAAAAGTCTTTGGTCTCTAGTAGTTTGATCCTGTGAAGTGGTGTAGTTTACTAAAGTCTCTAGCAAACCTTTTCCAGACTGAATGACTCCCTCAGTGGTGACCATATGTGAAATTGATAGAGTTAAATGGATTAAGTGATGCAAGTGACCCATCTTGGCCACTCTCTTGGTTGAAACCAGAGCAATCGAACTTAAGCTCTTTGAGAAATAAAACTTTCAATTCTCCTTAAGGGAAAAATTGTTGATAGAAATCTCACCTACTTCTAACTTCTATGGTTACTTATTGATGCCTTAGTTATGCGCTAATAAATTTTGGAGACAGTTCTATTATAAATCTTATAAGTAGCTTGGAGTACTAACTTTAGAGAGAAAGGAAGATTTATTAGGTAAATGCAAAATGATTTAAACAGAGTAATATTGAATCGTCTTAATCAACTATTTTAATTACTAATGGAAACACTTTTGAATGGATATCTGAGCCATGGAAAAGTAAATTCAACTACAAGCCTAGGAACTATCAGTCAGGGAAGGAAAAACAACAAGAGAAAAATTGGCATAGTGGGGAAAAAATTGGTCTGTGAATCAAGAGGCCCTAGAACTTTTTGAGATCTGGTTTTGAACAAGTTACTAAACTTCTCTCTGTCTTGGTCTCTTTCCACACCTGTAAAATGAGGAATAAGCCAAAACAACTTAATAGATATGATCTAACTCCAAAATGTTGTAATTCAAGATATCTCTAGACTCTTAATATTTTATGATCATGTCAGAGGCAGCTTTTTTACAGAGCTAAGGACATCTGCATTCTATTAGAATACATACCAGTCTCCTTTGCCACTCACATTATCTGTTTATGTTCAGCCATTCTCCCAATCATTAACCATCTTGGAAATTAAATAAAAGTCTAACAGGAGTGCCAAAGCATAAACACATTCATAAATGTTTTAATGTAGTCACCTTGTTAATTTTTAGAGACAACCATGAAGAAGTCATAAAATACACTCCTCAGCTAAGAAATACTGTCTGCCTGGCTAGGACATTGCTCCCTGGTACATTAGAAAATTCTTACCAGCAACTGAAAAAAATGCAGTGTGTTTTGTAATGATACTTAATAGAAATTGTATGCAAAATGTCTTTGACAAAAAGAATTAAGACTAGAGACTCTTTGTTAGCCAAGTGGCCAATGGGCTCCAAAAATGATTCAAACTGTATAAACAATAGCCTTTTCCTTTGTCTCATAAATTGCCGAGAGTGTTTGCCTCTAGATCAGGAATGATAATAGTAATAGTAATAATAATAATAGTACTGATAGCTAATGTGTGTTGAGTACTTACTATTCAAAATACTTCATATGTATTCATTTAATCTTAACTCTATAATTTCAATAATATTGTCATACTTATTTTATATGTGAGAAGTGTTGAATAAATAGAGTTTAAGTAACTTACTCAAAGTCATACAACTAAAGATTAAGTGGTAAGGCCATGATTTTGCAATCACAGTCTGACTTCACAGATGGCAGTACTAACCATCATGTGAAAGATAATTGTAGAAGAAAATACATTCAAAAAGGCAAGCCAACGCTACCCAGAATACCAAACAAACTGACTACATGTAAAAGAGAGAACCCTAATATAAATAGAAAAGATAGATTATAATATTCCATTTGGCCTTGAGAATAGAGCAGTCATTTTCTTCTTTCCTTTCTCTTTGATTTTCCTAAATATACACTTCACAATACAGGTAAGTGGGAGGAGGAAAGATTAAGGGAGATTTGGTGTTGACTATATTGTGGGGGAAATATGGCACATATTTGGCAGCCATATTCTGCTCCTTACTTCCCTGCTGGCAGAGTCTGCTTCCATTGAGAGAAGCTGGAAAGACTGAGTGAGCTGAAAGGTAACATTTATTAATTACAGGTTCAATTCTCTGTTAGACATAGGGCTATTTCAGGATACATATTTTTAATTCAGTAATCCAGTAAGCTTTGGTAATTATTATCTTTCAAGTAATTTTCCATTTCATTAAAATTTTATAGTTTAACATATAGTTGTTCATCATATTCCCTTATTCTTTTAATGTCTGTAATGTATGTGAGAAATTTCCTCTTTCGTTTCTAATATTAGTAATTTCTATCTTCTCTCTTTCATCAGTCTAGCTAAAAGTTGATTAAATTTATTCATCTCAGAATGAATTTTGGGTTTTGTTGATTTTTCTTATTTACAAATATACAAATCAGTCTTTCTGATTTGTATTTTACTTATCTCTCCTGATCTTTTTATTTTCTTCTTTTCTCCTATATTGAGTATAATTTGCCATTCATTTTCTAATTTGGTAAGATGAAAACTTAGATATTGGATTAGAGACCTTTCTTATTTCCTGATATAATCAATCACTGCTTTAAGTATCTCTCTATGCACTACTTTGGCTGTATCCCACAAATTTTGTTATGTGATATTTTAAATGTCATTCAGTTTGATAATATTTTCTAATTTTTAAAATGATTTCTTTGATCCATGGCCTCAAAAAAGCGATTTATTGAATTTCCATATATTTGGTTATTTTGTTTTTCTAATTTAATTTGTTGTGGTCAGAGAACATATTTCATAAGGTTTCGGTCTCTTAAAAATCTATTGAGGCTTGTTTTATAGCCCTGCTATGGTATATCTTGGTAATCATTCCATGTGTATTTGAAAAAAAATTTATTCTGCAATTGTTAATTTTTATAAATGTCTTTTAAAGTGGTAGATAGTGTCATTCAGAGATTCTCTACATTACTGATTTTATTTCTCTAGTTATGTATCAGTTACTGAAATTGATGTGTTAAAGATTCCAACTATGATTGTGTACTTGTCTATTTTTCTCTTTATTTCTGTTTTTGTTTCATATATTTGAAGGCTCTTTTGAGGTGCATATATATAAAATATATATGTATGTATAATTGTTATAGCTTCCTGATGTAATGACCTTTTATTATTATGAGAAGACCTTTCATTTGCATCCTCTTAAATTTTTTTTTTATCAGTGTCTCATGGTTTTCAGAATATAGGTCTTCCACATCCTTGCTTAAATTTATTTCTATGTATTTAATTCTTTTTGGTGCAATTAAAAGTGGGATCATTTTCTTAATTTCTCTTACTGTAGTTTGTGATTAGTGTTTAGAAACTCAAAAGATTTCTGAATATTAATTTTGTATTCAATAAATTTACTGAACTTATGTATTAGTTCTAATAGTTTTCAGTAGAAATCTTCGGGTTTTCTATGTATAATTTTGTATTTCACTTATTTCTGCAAATAAGTGATATCTGCAATTATGTCATCTGCAAATAGGGGCAGTTTTATTTCTTGCTTTACACTTTGAATGCTTTTATTTCTTTTTCTTATCCAATTGCTGTAGTTAGGACGTCCCATACTGTGTTAAATGTAAGTGGTGAGAGTGGGCCTTCTTTTTTTGTTCCTGAGAACAAGCTTCAGCTTTTCATTGTTGAGTGTGAAGCTCCCTATGAGTTTGTCATATATTGCATTTATTATGTTGAGGTATGTTCCCTTTATACCATTTTATTGAGAGTTTTCTTTTTTTAAATCATAAATGGATGTTGAATTGCCAAATGCATTTTCTGCATCTTTTGAGATGATCATATGATTTTTTCAGTTGTTGTTGATGTGGTATATGATGTTGATTGACTTACAGGTATTGAACCATCCTTGCATCCCTGGAATAATTCCCACTTGATCATGGTGTTTGATCCTTTTAATATATTGTTGAGTTCAGCTCACTAATACTTTGTGGATTATTTTTGGATCTACATTCATTAGGGATATTGGCCTGTGATTTTCTTATTTTGTGGTGCCTCTGTGTGGTTTTGGTATTAGAGTAGAATGAGTTTGGAAGCTTTCTCTCCTCTTCAAATTTTGGGTTACTTGAGAAGAATAGGTATTAAGTTTTTAAAAGTTTGGTAGAACTCACCTCTGAACCTGTCTAGTTATGGACTTTTGCTTGTTGGGAAATTTTTGATTACTGATTATTGAATTTAGTAACTATGATTCAGTCTGTTTAAAATTTTTGTTTCTTTCTGATTCAATCTTGGAAGATTGTATGTTTCTAGGAATTTATCTATTTCTTCTAGGTTGACCAGTTTGTTAGTGTATAAATGTTCATAATATTCTCTTATGATTTTTTTTTGCATTTCTATGGTATCAGTTATAACTTCCCTTTCATTTCCAAATTTATTTACTTGAGGCTTCTCTATTCCTTCCTTGATGAGTCTAGTTAAAGTTTATCAGTTTTATTTCTTTTTTCAAACAATCATTTCTTAGTTTTCTTGACTTTTTCTATTGTTTTTATAGTCTCTATTTTATTTATTTTCTCTCTTATCTTTATAATTGCCATACTACTATTTACTTTGGGCTCTATTTATTCTTTTTTTCTTAGTTCCTTTAGGCTAAGGTAAGATCATTTGAGATTTTTCTTATTTCTTGAGTTAGGCCCATACTTCTATAAACTTTCCTTTTAGACTGCTTTTGCTGTGTACCATAGATTATGGAACATTATATTTACATTTTTATTTGTCTTGAGGCATTTTTAATTTCCTTCTTGATTTCTTTGTTTACCATTGAATGTATAGAAGCCTATAGCCGACTAAGATGGTCTTGATTGTCTACCTAGAGCACCTGAACCATGCTCCTGCCAGTGTGATCAGGATGGAGGAAGAACACAAAAAATGTTACGCTTTGGCCCCTCTCACCCTGGAGAGAGTTCCAGCAGTTATCCTGTTTGGCTAATACTGTAGAATTAGTAAATGGATTTCATTTCTGTATAATCTGGGTGCCCTTTAAATCGCTCTTTTGATTGTTTGTTTGTTTTTGTTTGTTTTTGTTATTGTTTTTGTTTTTGTTTGCCGTGGCCCAGAGTGGGTAAATCTGCACATTGACCCTTTAGTGGTATCACTCATTACTGGAGGTTGCTGTGTTGGCAATAGTGTTCCCACAAACTGTATTTTTATGTCTCTTATTGATCTGATGTCTATAGGAGGAGGTGAATTCAGGCTCTTCCTATGCCACCATCTTTGACCACTTCCCCTATTTTATGTCTTTATTGACATTTAATGTGGTTATTTTTCTTTCAAATACTTTTAGAAAAATTTTACCCCAGCTTTGGGTAATTTTCTTACATGCATGCACTGATTACTACTCAGCTGAAGATCTAAGAAGACACTTTTGCAGATCTCTGGTATTCTAACTCTGCAGAGTAGCCTCCTTTTTTTGTACTAGGTTCTGCAAACTACCTGTCCTCATCTTCCCAGACTTTCAGCTGTATCTCCTTGACTCAGAGAGCCTAACGCACTTCAACTGGGTTATCCTGTGCTGCAGCCTAAAAACTCTCTATGGACAATAATTTTGATAATTGTAGTGCTTGCTTCTTTCTTTTCTAAACTTTTAGTGATCACTGTCCTATACTAAATGATGTCTATATTTTAGTGTTTTAGTACAGAAATAGCACTATTTTAATTTCTGTCACCAAAGATTATTTTAATTGTGTTTAAATTTCAAATGAATGGAATTATATTTTATGTACCTTTTTGTGTGTAGCATCTTTCACCCATAATGGTTTTGAGATCCATCTATGTTGTTATGTGTATCAGTAATTTATTCATTTTTTATGGCTGTGTACTATTCTAATATGTGAATACATCATGACTGTTTATCCATTCTTCTGTTGATGGTTATTTTGATTGTTTCCAATTTGGGATTTTGTGAATAAATTAGTTATAAATATTCTTGTATTTAATTATCATTATAATAATGTTTTCAGTGGATGTCAAGAAAAGGTGAAGAAACCTTTTATCAAAATTAGTAGTTGGTAGTAAGTTATGCCATTTAGAATTATTTAATCTTAAACATCTATTTATAGGACATTTCTGCATATCTCCAATATAGTCATCATTTGCATCATACCCAAAGGTGAACCAAATTATTACATATTTTGAACTGAGTATTCTTCAAAGTAAAGTTTTTAAATGATACTTTGTCCATGCCATCATACTAACTCTAATGTAATATGATTTAAAAATGAAATTAATAATTTATTAATACTATGGGCTAACCTTTCCAGTCACTTATTAAACACTGTTAATGTTAAAGATGTTTTAGCCTCAATACAGTCATAAGATGTAACTTGTGAAATAACCAAGAATGACAGATATTGGGTTTTTCTAGATCACACAAGTAATAGTGTTGGTGGAATTTGGCTTTAAGCTGATCTGGCTTCAGGACCTAAGATTTCTTTCACAAAGCAGAATTACTAATAGGCACTGCTAGTAGAATAGCTAATTTATATGTTTTAGTTGAACTTATCTGATTATTAGATGATTCTATTACTATGATTTTGAATTACCAAGTTAGTACTTTTAAGTTAAGATTGTATCATAACACAAAATTGTTCCCATGGCAGAATTGTGTGGCTGCCAAGGGTCATCTCATAAGTGCTGCATGGTCCTTTTTTCTGCAGTGAGCATGACTGTTCTTGGGAATTCTGCAGTCTTTTAATCAATATAAGTCCAAAGCAGAAGTCCTTGGAAAACCACCTTGGGAAAAGGAAGGCCTTAGAGTATATCTGCTTGGCTTCTCCTGAAATCTAATGATCCCGAGAGAGAGCAAGGATTCCCTGTGCTGTTCCAGTGACACACATTGGACAGTTTCAGTCAAAATAGTTAGCAACTTGAACTCTGTTTTTAGAACTCTTATCTTAAAGACATGGTCAAGCTTCCTAGTGCTGTCTCATGGCAGTACCTTTGTCTGTAGTACTTAGGATGTTAAAATTGTACAGGTAACACACACTAAAGCTCCAGCTGTAAAGGTAGCTTTTGTACTATGGAATACATCTGCCATGTGATTTTTTTAAAAGTGAGATTTGTTTTACAATAAATAAGTGGCTTATTTCAATGCAGACAAAATTGTGAAGTTCTGTTGGGACAGATAGCGTGCTTTTTGTGTGCAAGCACCTGTCAGTAGCGAACCTTTTTTTTTTTTTTAATTTAAATGTTTGTAGCTGCTTTGTGCACAGTTGTTCTCTAGTGTAGTCTATAACCCAGTGACTGGGAACAAGTTACAGACAGACATCACAGTTGTGGATTAATATTTCATGATCAAAGCTGTATAATAAAAATGTTTGTTAAAAGGAAAAGAATGTATCATAATGTAAAATTCGTTTCAGCAATGGGGCTGTGTCAATAGTTACACACTTGTTCACAAAGCAGTTTTTTTTAGTTGTGCAGAAATTGTAATATATTGATGCCAGTATTATGGTAGCTTTTATACATCCTCAGTCAGGCTCTATCAGTCTAAATCAATCTCGATTATGACATCTTCAGGCATCACCACACTCACAATGAATCCCATTTAACCAAATGATTTTTTATGAGAAAAAAGCAATAAACCAATTTTATTCATCAGAATCTCTTTAGTTTTACATAAATGACTAATTTTATTTCCTATTAAATTATTAAAAGTTTTTCTATGAAAACCATTTAGTTGTGGTCTTGTTCTGTCAATTCAATCAGTTTATGATAACAATAATATAAAAATAATGAAGGACAGATAGCAAGGTGAGCACACACTAATTTCCTATGACACTAGCAGCATGATGATTATGGAAATGGCAGATGAAGCTCTTAAGATGCAGGAAGTCCATTACTAGGATGTATGGGATGTAATTCATAAAGGCATTCATTTTAACTACACTTGTAAGTCAAAATGCCTCTATCAGCATTTAAGCATATGTTTTCTAAGGTTATGGCTTGGCCATTTAAGTGTTTTCTGGTGGGGCGTGGGGAGGGATGGCTTAAATTGCAATCACCTAAGCTCACCTTGAAATATAGACTCACACAAATAATGCAGTGTAAGTTGGTTTGAGCTTTAAGCTAAAAGTATATGATTAATAATTCTACAGATTGGTAAGGGAATAATTTAAGATCAGTGTTTTAGGCAGTGATCAAGCAGTACAAATGAACATAGTTGTATATGTATTTCATTTAGTTGTGTGCATTTCATTTAGTATGAAATGTATATTAGAATATTTCAGTAGGTTTTAAGGACTTTTTCTTCCAAAGAGAAATAAAAAAGGGAAATAAGAGGAGATAAATAAGTTGGACAAGGCATGAAGAATCCTAGAAATTCAGAGGAGAGTTGTGTGGACTAATGGAGAGAGAATAGAAGGGAAGAGTTAGGATGGGTAGGTTTGAGTACTCTCATCTCTGTCTCCTACCACTCTGTGGACCTCAGCACGATGCAGAACTCTTCAGACATCTAGTTTCCACATCCACTAGAGGAGGAGAATGTAGTGATAAATGAGGCCTAAAGACCTTCTAGTTCTAACCCAGTGACTGATTTTCCTATTTATTGGGAGCACAGATCAGAATTATTTTCATTGGGGGAAAAGGAACATGTCTAGTTTTCTACTTTGTGGGAAAAATTTTCAGCTTTTTATGCATGTGAGGCTGGGGGAAATATGAAGATCGTTTCACCATATCTTTGGGTTAATTTGGTTAGCTTAATCCATCCACACTATGGAAACTGGACAGTATGGTCTTATATTACCTGGGTTACTTATAAATTACAGTTGAAAAATTCTTAGAGCCATTTGTTATTAACATTGTGGAAACAGCTCTAATCTTAGTTAATATCTCCGAGTAAGCTATTTCTGGGCTTTATGGAAGAAGTCCATATTTAAATAAAAATATATATAAGAAGAATATATTTAGAGTATTAATTTCCCTTATTAGTAAACCTGAGGTATTCAGAGATTAAAATTAGTTTTCTATGGAAAGAGTTTTTTTTGTTTTTTGTTTTTGCTTCTTTTAATCAAAATGGCAGATGTACTTTATTCGTTAACTAAAAGAATATTGAGAATCAACTATCATCCAATCAGTGTTCTAGGAACAGATACATCAGTGGACCATTTCAGAAAAGGTTTCAACTTTCATAAAGTATATATAAAAGTGTGGTCCATAGAATTTGTTAAACTAAAGAAATTAATAACATTGTCTCAAATAGTGGTAAATGTAAAAAAATAGCTAGTCACTATATAAGAGTGTTAGCATTTTCAGATAAGAGCAATCAGAAAAAATATTTTTCTGAAGAAGTGATTGGGAACTGAAATCTGAGTGAAAAGAAGCGAGCTAAGGCAAAGTCAGGGCTAAAGACTTTTGAGCAGAGGATATAGCAAACACAAAGACCTGGAAGAATGTGTAGCTTGGTCTGTTTGAGGTGTGAGAGAAGGTCAAGATGACTAGAATAAAGTGAGGAAATGGAGAGCATAGCTCCCTGAAACTTAGTTTGCTGAGCTGTAAAATAGAGATTATAACACCTCCCTTGCAGAGTGGTTAAGAGAATGGGAGTATGCCTACTGTGTGCCACTACCTATGCTGTGAACTTTGAATATGTGCTTTTGCTTAGTTCATGAAAAAGATCTGCCTCATGTTCACTATATGATTTTTATAATTTATACTCTTTTCCTCTTGAATAAATGAATAGTTTACAGTTACACTTGTGAAACATTTTCTTGTATCTTACACAATAAAATTCTTAAATTTTTGAAGCAGTGTACAGCATTTCTGGTTAGAATTTTATGTATCTGGTAATTTTCTATTGAATGTACCATTATCTCTTTATGGCTGATCCTGAATTATAAGGTAATTATTGTTGAGACTGGTTGTAAAAACTAAAGACAGCTGCTTAGATTCTGAAAGTACCCTTGTCAAAGGAAGTTCTATTTAGGAATATTGTTCTTGGAAGATTTAAACTAATTTATGCATAAATATTTAAAGAGTTGCTGTGTATCCTAAGTCTATAGTGAAAGAAAGTTATATCCTGAGAGTTTACATCATTGTAGAGCATATTATTTTAACACATTTGGAGTTATATTATGTAAACTTAGTATTGTAATAGCCTAGAGCAGAAGGTACTTTAGAGATTATCTATTCTATTAATTTCACATTTTCCAAACTATACTCCAAAGAAGATTCTACTAGATGTTAACAAGCATTACACACATGTGTGCACATACACACTGTTGAAAAGCAGAGTTTTAAAAATTTTGTGTCTTTCTTTTCCTGTCGGACTTCTTAGAGCTTTTATATGCTAATACATATACATTATGAATTTGAAAGTCAAGAATATATAGTATTTTTTAAAATGTATGTAACCAATTACCTTATTCTCACTCCCAACACTTGGAACAGGTTTTAGTATCTCATTTTACTAGCATTTTATGAAACGTAATTTGGAAAAAGGTAACCTACTCTTAACTTTCTACACAATGCAGGAATCTTCTCACAAGCATCTTTTATGTGTGGCTATTTAACTTTGCTTTAAAAAATTTTAGTAATGAAGACCTCCCAACTCCACATGTCTGGATCTTTTCTTAAAGCTAGTACTTACTACTTTATCTTAGCTTTTTATAGATATAATGATAACAACTAACATTTACGGAGTATTTATTATTGTTAGAAACTTTTAAACACAGTTTATATTTATTAGTTCATTGAGTGCTTATAACAAACCTATGAGGGAGAGTACTACTTTTGTCCTCATACAGTTAAGGAATCTGGTCACAGTGAAGTTAAATATCTTGTCCAAGGACATAGCTAGTACATGGTGGGGCCAGGATTCAAATAGGCACTTTGGCCCCAGAGCCCACATTCTTAACTGTAGTGGAGAAAAATATAGTCTAGTCTACAGTTTTCTGCATTTTTAAAAATAATACAATTCAATACAATTGAAGCACCTCAAATCCATGTTGCATGTATAGATTTTTTCTTTTTAGGTTTTATGTACCAGGTTCAGCACTCCTTCACATGACAGCATTATTATATGTTCTCTAAGTTTTCTCTTTTTCAAGTTTATTATCCTCAATTATTTCAACCCTTCTTTAAAATGACATATTTCCTCTAGTATGCTCCTTAGTCTAGTATTCCAGTTTGACTAATTTTCTCTTAAAATTCTCTTTGTGATATTTTTGAATTAAAAATAACATAAGTAATAGAATCTGAGCTAGTTATAGATGCTGGCCCACTATATTAATTTGTATCGACAGATCAGGTTCTCTCACTTGAAAAACTGGGACTATACATTTTACATATTGGCTATGAGAATTAAATGGGAAGGTATGTTTAGGGCATATTTATTGGGTGTGACACAGGGTAGGCAGTGCAATAAATGTTGATTCTTTTCTCTTTTCCCGTGGTGATGACATTTTAGGCCATACATGTGGGGCTTCTGGCCAGGTTGCATTTCTTTCCTACATCTTTCCATAACTCTTTCCAGTTTAATGCCTTTTCTGAAGATAAATGTCTTCATCTTTTGCTCAAATGTTTCTTCACATTATAATGACCTTTATTTCCATTTGTCCCGAAAAGATGATGGACCCAAATTCTGACTGTGTATATGCTGAATAATGACCCCCCAAGATGTCCACATCCTCTGAAAATATCACCTTATATGATAAAAAGAACTTTACATATGATTAAATTTAGGATCTTGAGATGGACAGATTATCCTGGATCATCCGAGTAGGTCCAGTGTAATTATAAGCATCCTTAAAAGAGGAAGGCAGGAAAGTTAGAGTCCAAGAGAAGTGCTATGGATAGAAGCAGAGCTCAAGAATTGAACTGATATGCATTGAAAATGGAAGAAGGGGCCATGAGCCAAGAATTGTGGGCAGCCTCTAAAAGCTGAAACAAGCAAGGAAACAAATTCTTAAAACTTCCAGAAGGAGCAGACTTCTAAACACACTTTTGACTTCTGACTTTCAGAGGTATAAGTAAAGAATGTTAATCCACTCATTGTGTGGTAATGTTTTTACAGTAGTGGTAAGAAACTTACACACTGTATGATTGTGTGGCAATTAACCTTTCCTCAGCCACAGTGAGCCCTTTTCTGTTCCTTAAAGACAATAAGGGTGTCTCCCTTTTCCTCTCTGGCTTCAAGGCTTTTGCTTAAATGAGAGAAGGGGCCAGGCTTCTGCTAACCACTTTCAGGTAAGTATGCCTAAGGGTTCTCTCTCTGAATTGCTCCAAGTCATTCTTTCTCATGAGTAACCAGTGGAGGTTCATGGGAAAAAATAAAAACAGAAATTCTACTAGTGATTAAAATAGGAAACCAACAATATCTGGACTCTTGAGTTCTTCCAGACGGACGCATTAGCCCATACAGTGCACCAATTTGTGAAAACTGTAGCTGATTCCCTCTAACCAACTTATATGGTGATCACGTATAACTCCCATGGTCTGTCACAAGTGTTAAGCAGTTCACATGTTCTGTTTTTCTTGGAGATGCTTATCTTTCTTTAGAACTCAGCTGAGTTGCCCTGCCTATCAACTCTGATTGTTCGACTAAAGTTATGATTTTGTAGTTTCTACCTTTATATCATTGTTAAAGATTGAGCAACACCTTTTCCAGCTAAAAGGAGGAAACCAGCCACTTTTAAGGCTAGTTCTCCCATCATGAAATAACTCCTCATTTGCAGCTCTAGTGTCTTTCCTTTAGAGCCTTTCTCTAGATCTTATGTGTACTATGTCAGCTAGTTTCACATAAAGAGACATATATATTAAATGATGACAGATATGATACTCAGTAAGGGAAAAGAGGTGACTGATAATAGAATATACTAATTTTAAGCATGATTTAAAAGAAAGAATTGATCATGATTATATGATTTTAAAAGCCTTTTTTATATTCAGTATTATATTTATAATATTATTCAATATTACAGCATAGTGGTTAGACATTTATATAATTTTCAAAGTGATCCCCTCCAATTAGTTTAGTGCCCACCTGGCACTATATGTAGTTATTATAATATTATTGACTATATTAATTTTTTCTTATAGGTCAAGATTTAGCACCCAGTGGTCAAAACCAGATTTAGAAACAATGTAAGCTAGGAGGTTAAGTGTCTATTTGAGGCAGAGTCACTATAAATTCAGAGGTAACAGGTAAAGTTAACACCTCAGAAGGGATAGATTTTAAAGTAATAATTTAAGAACATTAACCAGAAAAACAGGCTTTCTTTGACTAGGAAGGAATTAAATGAAGTCAAAGACTGCAAATGAATACTGCTTTTATTGCAAAAGTGCACAGAGATAAACTCATCCCTTGAGAGGTGTTCTACAACTGTATGAAGGGATTGTATGGAACAAAGGAGTCTTAATAATAATGAGCAATAATTGGCTCTTACAGCTGACCTTTCCCATTAAATCCCCTAAGGACTTAATGCACATTGACTGTTATACCAATCTGAAATAGCAAAGAGATTATTAAGCATAGAAAGTTTTTCAGATATTGGCAAGACTCATAAACTGTGACAGAGAGAAATTTTAAAGAGTATCCAGAGATTACAAAGCAAACTATTGGGTGAGTAATATAAATGGGCAAAGCCAGCAGGTGGTAAAACGATAGAAATTGTTGAGGATTGAATACTCTGTATAAAGACTTTCAAATAAAAATTGTTTGAAAAATTGTTTCATCAAATTAAATACACCTGTAGGTCCCCCTTCCCTACATGCTCAACAATGACATTTACCAGTTAAGTAACTGAAATGGTCAGTTTTATAACTTGAATCTATATGTCTTACTATGTCACATAGCTTACTCTTGGCTGACTTATTTACTTGCAAGCTAGAAATTGAGTCTAAATCCTAAGATCTCCCTAGATATCTTTGCAGCTAAGAATACAACAATGCCCAAAACCCTCTCCTGGATTTAATAAATTATCAAAGCCCTTTGCAGATAGTACTCCTCAAATCAGAACAGTGTTCATAATTTAAAAAAGGCTTATCTGGCTCACACTGGATCTATGAACTAACTACACAACAAGTTCTCTTCTACAAGGCTAAGTTAAGAAGAAAGATGAGTGAAGCAAAGAGTCTTTTCTCTCTTCTTTTTTTTTTGGAAATCATTGGCCCAAGAGGATACGTTGTATCTAACAATCATTGTTTAACATGCTCTAGATTGATGGAGAATATGACTTGCTTACTGATTTGGCAGATAGCAGGGTACATTTCTATGTATAGGAAGAAAAGCAGCTAATATCAAGTAAAATAAGGTACAGAGAAGAAAATATTTAGAAGCAGACAAATTGGATCAATTCTAGTAAGAATAGATTATTTTGTGCTGTTTTCTGGGAGACTAAACACAATTCTCAAATTTGAGTTGGTGTGTGAGACTGAAAGTTGTATTTAGTAGTCACAATTCTAATTGATGCACTGAAGGAAGGTGAAATACTTGCTTCCTTTGTTATGACTGTATCTGAGAAAGAAAAACTTATAGGCTGCTTTTATGATCTACAGAATAAACACAAGATTATTTTCTGAGATTTCAGTTGCATGAATTTCAGTAGTTCAAAAGAATCAAGAGTTGTATATTTGGAAATCCTTACAGATTTTCTGATGTTTTTCTTAATTGGGATCCATGCATATGTAGGATCACATGCTTAATGAATTACTCTGATTTTAATCCCTTAGAGTCTGAGTTGATTTTCAGTCATAAATGATAATTCTATTATTTGATATGGCTGAGTTTTAAAGCTTCTTATTATTTGTACTCCTTTTGCAGGCCACCTAACAAATTCTTACAGAATTCTCTATATTGACTTGGTTTTAACATGTTAGTTAAACATGTTCAAATATAAAATAGATAAAATCCCAAATACTAATATACAAACATAAAATCCAAGTAAATATACTTATTTAATATATAAAAATGTATGAATGTAATAAAATTTAAACAAAAATATAAGATAAATGGTATTGCTTTGCTGATATGACATTTCTTGTTTAAATGTGAATAGAGTACTTATTGCATCATAGTCTGGTGTCTAATAGTGTTGTGTACCCTGTGTTGACTCGATTTCTCTCAGCTTTTCCTACTGCAAACTCTTATTCTAGAGCACTTCTCAGAGCCCTCAGCATCTGTTCACACTCTGTAGTTTGAGAAAGGCTGGCACGCAGGCTATGGTACTTGCTCAGTGCTTTACACTAATTGTGACACATTTAAAAAGATCCTATGTACTTCGAAAAAAGCAAAACATTACAACAATAAAAATGCTCAAGGAATCTTTTCTTTTAAAATATAGAATATTCTAAAGGATGTCAAACTGTAGAAATGTTTGGCAGTCCCTCCCTTCCCACTAGTTATTATTTTTTTTCATAATCATCTTGCTAGTTCATAGAGAGTGGTCTTATGGAAAGTTGCTCTGGAGTACTTTTTCAGCCATTGAGTGTCCGTGACCAGTCAGAGTTTGCTGGCAGCCATTTTGGTGAAAGACCAGTCCATAGTTAGAGAGGAAGGCTGAGGCTGGTGGGCGTG
Source organism: Macroglossus sobrinus (assembly GCA_004027375.1). NCBI lineage: Eukaryota > Metazoa > Chordata > Mammalia > Chiroptera > Pteropodidae > Macroglossus > Macroglossus sobrinus. The sequence continues at coordinate 39,845 of PVKZ01000710.1, read as the reverse complement.
TTCCTAGCCTACACTGATTGCTCAATCTGAGGAAGGTTACCCAGAGAAATTCCTTCTAAATTTTGGGGTTTGGGAAGAACAACACCTTTAGAGATTGCTTTCGTTTACCTCCTTTTAGTACTCTAACTTTGTTTAATGTTACAGCTTGTTAGGGACTAAAGACTGTTTATTCTTAATTTATAATGCTTCCCAAAATTTGGGTGAAAGATTATACATTTAGCAATTTTACTCTTTCATCCTTTTTTAGAAGGCAGCTCTACCTAAAGTTGACATTTTTGTTATGTGTTGTGACTGTTACTCAGTTAGTTAAGGCCAGTTCTGACTGATACCCACTTCTGTGGCTTTTGGCGAAATATACTGCCCAAGACAAAGTCTGGCAATTCCTAGTCTGAATATCGTTATGTCGTTTCTTGAAAAAAGTTAAAATGACTTCCTGAATATAGAATTTACTAGATTTCTTTCCTGTGTTGTTGAAGGTATTTTATTTTTGACAGTTTTATGAGTATTTGGCCAATAAGAAGAATTGCTGGCTCTTAAAATCTGGTTTTGACATCTGACTAAAAGTCAAACTTATGCAACTCATAAATTTTAGGATGAACTTAAACATAGATATTTCTCTTTATAATATTCAATATAATCAAACACATTTTTTGTGTTTCAGCTAATTATTTTTATCATTACCATTAAATTATCTTCTTTTTATACATTAGGAAGAAAAGATACATGTTTCTTTAAATATAAAGCTTTTGGAAGTGAGAAGATGTTCTGTCCCTGTAGAATTTGGCACAGTGGTTTTCACAGACATATCTCTGTCCTTACATGTGACTTCTAAAAGGTTTCTTAAGAATGTTCTTCTTTTACTAAATCCTTTTTAAGAGAAGAGCTGGTTATCTTTGAACAAATCATAGACAGTAGTCTTCATTTTAAAACTGATTGTCCCAGAATTGAAATTGAAAATTTAGAAATTTTAAATTCAAGGGGTTTCTTGGATAACAGGAATTTTAAATTTAATCACTGTTCGTTCTGAATCAATACAAATATTTGAACTAAATTAAATATAGTCCCTGAAATGTTTGAAAACACTGTTGTGCAATTGCTGTCTTCATCACCTAAGGTTAGCCAATCATTGTTCTAAATTGTCCTTTGTTAGTAGAAAGAAACCTAATCACTAGAACTGCTAAGTTTAAGAGGACGTGTACTTGTCATATTATATATGGAGGTGTTGCTAGGAATAAATCCACTGCTGATATAAATTCAATAAAAATAAACTGTAAAAGAGGGACAATAATATCTGTTTTTATTTATCATAGTTCAGACTAATTCTCAATTGAGACTTTCTTTAAAAATTGCAGTAATGAGCAAGAACCATATGGCTTGAGAAAGATATATTGCAAGAGTGGCATAAATCCAGCTGTCCATTTCCAGTATATAAGCATATTTTATTTGCTGTTTAATTGTTTCTAGAAAATTTGCTTATGTGCTAATACTTCATTTTCTTTTTATGTAGTTAATAGTGGATATTCCATCATCATTATTATTTCACATTTATATGGCACCTTTTCTTTGAGTAATTCATATAATTTATAGCCAAATCACAAGATCATTTATGTAAATATTTTGCATGCCTATTTAAGAATCTTGAAGCTTGCCATGTGTTCACATTCATAGGGTCACAAATAATTTATAGGGAGTCAGCTATGATGAAATGGATTTTATTTATTTAATTCTCAGTTTATTTGAGATTTGGAATTCAGCAGTGGAAACAAAGGGGGCTAAATAAGTGGGGAAAATGTAAGAGGTCAACTTCAATTTTCTGCCTATTGTATGAAATATATCTTTTGGGAGAGGGGCAAAAGGAAGAGAACTTCGGAAACTTTTTTTTTTAATGTAATTTGAGTGAATATAATGAATTAATGTAATACCTTTCTTAATTTTAAAGTACCAGTTATTTCAAATGATTTTTCAAGTGCTTTTTAAATAGAGGTATTAGTAACATTGTATATTATTCTGTACATATGCAAAAAATTTTTTATTGAGAGCCACAATATTTCAGATACTTTATTAGACATTGGAATTTGCTCTTATATCAGAACAAATGTTAGTTCAGAACTCAAAAGCTCTCAGTCTGTAAATGGAGCATGATCCATAATATCTGTATAGTTTGGTTTGCAGAGTATAACTTTTTCAAATTAGATACAGTGTTTTAAAATTGGGATATTTCACGCAATAAATCTGGATGTGAGACTTGTTTAAAAATCAGAAGATTTGGCAACACTAGATTCAGTTTTCTTCACAGCAGTGGTTTTCTGGGACCTGGTAGCCTGGCCTCTTTTAAATGGGATGACTGCTTTAGTTATTCACTTCTCCTCTAATTAGATGTAGTTAGTAGAACATGATGTTTGAGGCAAAGGAGGAGGAAAGAGCAGGAGATTAAGCTAGGGAAATAAGCAGGAGCGAAATATTGAATATTGATGATTGTGGAACATCTGAAGGAGTTTGGAATTTATTTTGTGAACAATGGAAGGTTTTAACAGACAATAAGTAATTGTTGTGATTTTATTTTTGTTTTTGGGGAAAAAAACACTGATAAAGGCATGAAGGTTGGATGGAGGGATTGGCACTGGAAGGAAAGAAACTATTGGTATAGTTAAGGAACCTACTGCAACAATCTATGGTGGAATGATGGTAGTTTGAATAGAAAACCACATAGATATGATTTTATCTTAAACTAGATATCATGAGTAAGAGACAGGTCAGAATCTAGGATGCATGTCATAATATTTTTCTTATGAGACTAAGTGGATTGTGGTGCCACCAACCAAGTTGGAGAAGAGGTGAAGAGAAAAAGAAGTATCTTAGTTTTGAATATCTTGAGGTCAAGGTTTTATAGGACATTCAGGTGGAACTATACTGTAGGCAGATGGAGATATGACTTAATGCTCATTGGAATGAAGGGCATTGATACATAAGTTGAAGTTAACATGCTATATGAGAAGAAAAGCAGGAGGAAAGCCAAAACAGAATCTCGTGGAACACTGAAGAGAGAGTAGTGAAATATAATTAAAAAAAATTTTTTTAAAGGAGGAATTGCTTAAACATGTTAGAAGTCAGGCACAACCAAGTGTTCACTGGAATTGGCAATTGCATAAGAACAGTTTGGTGAAGTAGAAGGAGGAGTATGATTACAGAGTATATTAAGGAATAAAAAGAAGTTGAGAAAATGTAGACTAGGTGTCTATTTCCAGTGGTATAGCAGACTAGATAAATTAGGAAACATATTCAAAAACCATTTGCGAAGTTTAGATTATAAAATAGTAATTATTATTTTAAAAGTATAATTGGGTACTTAAAAATATAAAGTAATACACAGGGCTAAGAATAAGAAGGTAACTGAAAATAAGAGTGATATAATGGTACTGCAGGGTCTATGAGATCTGTTAATCTTGTGAACCAAGGGGTATGGAATTTAATACTCCTGTAAGGACAAGTGATAAGGTCTTGGGCCCAACATAGTATCTGAAATTGAGAACTCCTACAGAAAGCTGAACCTTTGAAGGATTAACACTCAGGAAAAAGGCCTACTGAAAAGAAGCCCATCTACCATCATAGGGAGATGCTGTGCCTTTATCTAAACATTTCTGGAAAACATTTTTCCATAAGACTTTATAACCACAGACTTGTCTTTATACCAATTTGGAGTTATAATTTGTACTGCCCACATGGGTGAAGAACCCCAGGCCTTAACATTAATATAAAAAAGTAGTTCCAACCTAATAAAAACTCTTGACATTGGGTGGAATCAAACATAAAATTCTTCTGGATGACAGAAGTTCAACTCAAGACATATAAAATACCATCAGTAAAGTTTCATCTAATATATACTCAAAAATTGTATTACAAAATACATTTGGAAACAAGCCACCATGAATGGGAGTCAGAAGATACAGCACACAATAGGAATACACCATTAAAACCTTTACATTATGGAACTATTGAATTGAGACATAATATATATCACTGATAACTAAAACATGGTGAAAGAATATAATACTATGAAAAAGAAGAAAGAATAAATATAGAATTTCTAGAAGTGGAAAGTAAATTCATTAATTTAAAAACTCCTCAGAAGATGGGTTAAACAGTGCATTAGACAGAGTTAAAGAAGATATGTGGGACCTAGAAGTTGAATCTGAGCAAATACTCAAAATGCAGCACATGGGAAGGGAAATGAGAAGGGAAATATGAAAGAAAATTAAAGCCATGTAGATTATAAATGCAAGGCCCAACATATATCTATTTGGATCTCTAAAAGATAAGATAGTGAAAAGCAAGACAGTGAAAGTGAATGAGACACCATTTAAAAGAAGAATAGCTGAGAATTTGCTAAGATTATTGAAAACGTGAATCCTCAAACTCAAGAAGCCCAATAAATCACAAACATTAGATAAAATAGATAAAATCAAATCTTTACCTAAGTATATCATAATAAAAATTTAGAGAAATAGAAAAAAGAATGTTTTATAAGTATTTGGAGACAAAAGTGACATTATAATAGAAAGAAAATTAGGTTGACAATATTCTCTATAACAACAATAGAATCCAGTATGTAATCATATAATCAAAGGGTTGGAATAAAACAAATGCCAATTTATAATTCTGTACCAAAGTTAACTATTATTCAAGAGGGAGGGCGAAATGATATCATCAAACAAAAGTCAAACTGTCAAAAAGTTTGACAGTAAAGAAAAGGAGAGTCTAGATAGGAATGAAAGAGGATACAGGGTCTGTTAAGACTGGAAAAACTTGATAATGTTGATAGACTTAATGAAAAGGGGATAGTAGAGTAACCAGTAATAGGAAAAGCAAGACAAAGATAGAGAGGATCATTGTTAGAAGAACATGCAAAAGTTATGAGTTGGAGTGGAATCAAGATTGTGAGGGAGTTAGAATGGTTTAATACATGAGTATGCAAGAGAGGCAAAGCAACTTTGAGGAATGGGGTGGGGAGACGAAGGGGTAGGAGTTAAGGAATTGGAGAGAGAGAAGTGACCAAAAATCAGTAAAACAGCAGTTGAGGAATGCTGAGAGCCCAACTGAAGACTCAACCAATGAATTTCTTATAGCACCGCTCCTACCATTTCCATTTTTGAAATAAGGAAGAATTATATTTCTAAAACCACAGCAGTTTCCACATTTCAGAGTGAAAGCTAAAGTTTGTCTTTAAGGGAGAATTTGGGGTGAGATTTTTAGTCATGTAGTCCTACCCATGGCTTTGCAAATCTAAAATCAGTGATTCCAATAGAAGATGCTTCCATATGTAATGTTAAAGAATTTATCCAGTTACATGAAATATTATTTATTTTCATAGGCAGCAGATATTATATTAACTTACTTTTGCTTTTTTTTTTTTTTTTGGCAAGGCTTAGAGACTGGCTGAGATGATGGACCTTGAGAACAAGCACAGAAATAGGGGAGACTCAAGTTGGCCTATGGGGAGTGTAGGTCCCAAGATGAGGATAGAAGGTGGAAGTGCTAAAGAGAGTAAAGAGAGACAGTTTTTTTTTTTTTTTGGAATTTTTTATGTTAAGACATAATAAAGAGATAATTGGGGCACTGACTTGGGGGCAATGATACCTCATATTAAGTTTTAAAATTTCCCTTTCCCCTTTGTTTCATTCCTTTGTCTTATTTTTAATCTACCTATTCATGGGATACTGAAGCAAGTGATCAGCATACAGACTTTGGGAAGGAGGTGAATTAAAGAGAGCAGTAGCTTCATTGAGAAGCAATTACAGGATAGCCAGAGGTGATGGGGTTAAGAGTTGCCCAGAACCTTGATCTGGAGCAAGATATCTGATAAGGATGGCTTTGGGGAAGAAACAGACTTTCTATTGAACAGGGTTTGATTTGAAATGTGACTGGTTTGGATATTGGAGGAAAGGATTGCCTTAGAAAACTAGATACTTGAGATGAGAGATTTCAGAATCATCTTTCAAATTATCTCTTTGTTTTCATTAAAACTGTCATTTTTCACATCTAGAAAACTTAGAGCACCTAGCATACTCTTTGGAGTGCCTTTTTATTGATGCTTAACAACCTGAATTATATTTTCTCAGATCCCTTTATCATTCCTAGATGAAACTATTGAGGGAAAGAAATAACATTTTACTCACCTTTACCCCCTTCAAAATCAATACCAATACCAGAGTTTAAATCTTGAATCAAAGTCTGCCTTTTACATTATATATTACTTCTCAATTGATTTGTTTTCCAAAACTTCCTGATCTGCCTTCACCTTTTTTATGCCATGTTCTGGAGCCATCTCAACCACAGAAACCCTCTCTCTCCTGAGCATTGCTCCTCATTTTTCTTCTAACACCATCTATTTCTTTCCGTCTTGTTACTTCGTTCTTTTCCTATTATCTGGAATTCTTTTCCCTGGTTATTTTAGTCCTATATTCTCTTACAACTCATTTCTTAGCTTATATCTCCAATCAGACTCACGGGAAGAAAACTTCTCAGTGCTTTATTTGCATTTCGTATCATGCTAGCACTTACTAAAAACCAAATGTTCTTAATATATTCAATAACTATTTGGTGGATTAAATCTATTTAATATCCACCTAGGCAATTTCACATTCTTTACTCTATAAAGGATAGCACAAGAAAATGCAAATATCTCATGATTAAACTCATTGTATTTGTATCAATAATCTCAGCTATAAGCTTGAAACTAATACATCACTATCTTTTTTTTTTTTTTTCCTTAATCCTAAATTCTCATGGGCTCTACTAAAAGAGTTAAATTACGTTATGGTAGCAGAGGCTGAGCTAACCATTTCCTATAACGGTTAAGGTTGTTCACTTCCCTTCCCATAATAGGTAAGGGACTTTTCAGTGTCACAGATGATGTGGCACAGACCACTGGCCCTCGTCAGTCACTGCCTGCCAACTAGTAAGTATAAGATGTGTATAAAAGGAAAAAACCCTGCTGTGACTGGGGCTCAGCCTTTGGGTGTGAATCTGCTGAGCCAGGACTGGTAGCAATAAACGCTACTTCATGTTTATTGCCTCAGTGTCCCATCTCTGTCCAAGTATCTTGCAACAACACCAGTGGATTTCAGTGGAATCACTATTTGGAGTAATAGAACTGAAACCATGAATTTAATTTTTGCCTTAACAGACTTCCTTGTTCCACATTGTCTTTTAACAGTGTTTTTAATTCATGTAGGTAAAATAGCAATTGAATACAGTAACTGAATTTCATTAGCATTCATGTGTATTTCTCTTTATAGATATATATAATTTGTGCATACATTTGTTGAATACCTTGTGTATCATTCTTAGCAAGAATTTAATTTTAGACTTTTTTCCTTATAAATTGTTTATTTAAAATCTCTCTGCCCAGGATCTTTCTACCTCCCTTTCCACCACTCTTAGGTTATTCTCATTACTTCAAAATCTTTCAATTTTCAAGTCTCAATGTAACTCTCTCTTTCTCTAAATCTATAGTGCTACCTCCCACCCCCACAGATTTCTCACTCACTGATACTACATTCTTGTATTCTGAATCATGAAATTCACTGCTGGCTGCATAGTGTTTTATAAAGTTCTTTACTTGACATATGAATATTTCTGTTTTGTTTTTACTTCTATACATTTTAAGTAATTTTAAAACTTCTACTTAGTTTTTATCCCTCCCTCATTTTTTCAATCTAAATGAAAATACTGTAATAAAATTCTTGTTGGCTGATTGATTATTAATTATTAGTATATTCTTAGATAATACAAATAAAATTTACCATTGGTCAAAGCTAAGAATAAGTGGGGAAGTAGTAATGCTGCTAGGAAACAATGTTATCATTCTGTTACTACAGTGCTTCATGTGACTTATAGCATTTATTTTGAAAGAAAAACAGTTGGTGATCATGATACTATCTGGAAAAATTACCCATGTCCACTTGTGAAAATTTCTATTATTTATCAAATGTTTTTTGTTATATATTCGCTAGTATTTAATTTACCGTTTGTTCATTAATGGTGAGCTTTTTTTTTAACCCCTCCATTGATGTAAGTTACAGTATTGATTCCTCCAAATAGCCTAATGGTCTATTTGAATTACTGGCAAACTCTACTGATCTTGTCTTGTTCTGTTTATAAGCCTCTTTTTAATCAATCTTCCAGATACTCAGCAGTCAGAAAGATTGTTACCAATCTCAGTTTAAAAGGATTTATGCTATTCAATGCTTGGATATAAAATGTCAAAGGCAAATTTGAGTATAGTGTTTGATGGAGGCAGTTCAATATTACTGTGCTTAAAAAGAGATTATTTGAAATATAATGAATATGAATATGATAGCAGGAATCTGACTAAAAATCAGAACATTAGCCAATTCAGTAATGACACAATAATTGGAGGATTATTGATGCAGACAGATCAATAATGTTGCACAAATAATAAATTTAATAATGTAAGCATAATATTTGAAAAATATTATCAAATCAAAGGTATGCTAAGTTTTCATTAGAGCACTAGAAGCATAATGTCAAAAGCTGAAGAATTAAAATTCTGATAATAAATTTATATTATGAGATGTTGTATTTAACAGAACAGTGAAGAAGCAGATTTATGAGTTTTTGACACATCTCAGATATAAATATGGATTCTTAAATAATTAAGATAAAATTCAACTCTAATATATATCATCAAATTATATCTATACCTCTTAGAAAAACATTAATGTGTAAAAAAGATCAGTGACTTTTAGAAAGGAATCTTAGCCACTAAACTGAAAATTGTCAACACGGGGCAACATGCTACTTCAATATTCTTGACTCAAATGGAAGATTTTCTGCCACTTTCTATTGATATTTGGATCATCTATAAAATAAGAAGGTCCAAACTTCAGTTGTTTTATGGCTGTCAAGATCTTTATAACAGAAAATATCTGTAATAGGTTTCAACAGCAGTCCTGCTTTGTGATATAACTATGGGGAAGCAAATGGACCCCTATGTGCAAGGTCTTTTTGTACTTCTCGCCTGAAGGAAAAAACATATCCTTTGCAGAGTGGTAGGCTATCAGGGGTTCTCTATAATAATAGAAACTTGGATGAGGTGTTCTCTTAGATCTGTCTCTTCAAGTTTTAATACTTTAATACTTTAATACAACTTCCTCTGTGAGCTTAGTGCTTTACATAGATCTATTCTCTGAAGTCAGTTTTCTAGTTAAAATATGTAATTATTCTCTTTTGAATAACACAGTTATGAAAATAGTCTAGGGTTTATATTTACATGAAATATGGTAAATGCTACATTATACATCAAATGTTTTAGTGTGTGTCTTCCTTAGGATATTATTTTACTTAACACGTAAGCTAACTGATCACTGGGGACTTTGTTTTCTCTGAGTAGTTGTTGCTTGGAAAAAAGACATATGGTTGCATGCATTTAAATTCTTCATTAAAAATGTTTACAGGAGGGGAAAAGTACTATACTATAAAATGGCAAACATTATAGAGGGTTGCAGAATTCAGTTCCAAAGAGTTTTATATCATTACTTTACTACTTGGAAATAAACATTATGCCTAAATGTTGTTTATACAAACTACAAGTAACTTAGTTCCCTGAGTAAATATATAGACTGAAAGTATTCCCCAAACATTCAGTTTTCTAATTTACATGGGGTACATGGAAAGAGTGTATTTAATCATATAATTATACAGAATTTTAAGGAAGAAAACATGTTTTGTTGGTGCTTTATTCTTTTAGTTAAAAAAAATAGATTATTTTATTTTGTTAGTCCTGTGGTTAAATATGACTATATTGATTGCCAGCAATTAATTAATTTGATTTTGATTTAGAATTTGATTTTGATGAATGTCTCATTCACTTAGTCATCACAGTTGGCAACACTGTTCATTCAAAAGTCTGTATGAATTGCTGAAATGTTCCTCCTACCATCTTCTGCCTAGCTCACCCTTGCTTATACAAAAGTCAAAATAATAAGAAAGAATGACTAAACTAGATCAATAAATAAGCTAATCAGTAGCTCTTGGGATTCCAAAACCCCATCTAGATTTAAGAAAAAGCCAATTTACCTAGAGGAGAACAACAAAAAGTGGTGATTGAAATACTGACTGATAAAAGAGAGAAGTGGTATTGTTCTCTTTTTTCCTAAAAAAAAAAAAAATCCAAATCCAAAAATATAAACAAACAAGCAAATAAACAAAAATCTCAAAGCTTGAGATAAAAATTTCCAGGCACTATGCTGCATAAGCATTTGGACAAAGTACAAAGGATGAGAGAAAATATAAATTGAGCTCTAATCTGGTTAAGGGTCTAACTGATGTTTATATTAACAGTGGGCATTTATAGTACTAAGTCTCTTCCCTCTCGGAATTTATGGTCTAGTGACAGTACCAAATAGAGAAACATTTCTTGGTAGTCAGGGACAGAAATTTAAGCAAGAGTATGCTATTAACTGACACAGTTTTTACCACTTCTGTTGCCTATCCTTATCCTTTAAAAATTTGGCAAGCCCATATATTACCTTAGACGTGGTTCTTCTTAGACTTAATAAATATCTGTTAAATTTACTTCAGTCCCCAGATTGAGCTCAATAGTCATGCCAATAGTTCTGATAGCATAAATTTAGAATATGGCCATTGACAACTTGACTCCTGGTTTCTGAATATCTGAATTATTTAGCATGACATTCAAGGCCATTTATGATCTTTAAAAAAAAAAAAAACAGAATGCTTCTAATTTCAGCTCTAGTTACTCTCATTAATGTTTCCCACAATCCTGCCAAATTAAATTACTCAGCCTTTTTCAATCTTTCTTTAGGAGGGTATACAAAGAAATATTTTTAAAAGATAGGAAAAAATGAGCAAGGGATATAAACATGAGATTAACAAGAAAATTCCCCCAAACCTACCCCAACACACACACGCACATATACACACACACGTCCTTTTTCTAAAGAAAACAAGACAACACAGCACAATAAATTGCCATTTAACATGTGAAAAGATATTGTTATAATTAGAGAAATACAAATCAAAACATAAAGATTCCATTTTTAATTCTCAGGTTAGAAAATAAATTTTTTTCTGCTTCTAGTGTTGATCAGAACATGGGAGAAGAGGACACACTCATACACAGCAGGAATGTGGTGGAGAATTTATTTGGGAAACCACTCTGGGGGATAGGTTTTTTTTTTTTAATTATACAGTAAATTTGATGTTTTTATGTGCAGAAATCTATTAATCTTAACATGTATATAGATTTATGAAAATAACACCTTATTCAGGAAAAAAAAATCAGTCAATCATCCCTAAAATTTCCTTATGCTGTAACTTACAGTTATTCCTTTTCCTACTCATAACTCTGGGCAATTGACAATGTGTGTCCTATTACTGTAGGTGAGTATTTTAGGCATGTCATATAAATGGAATCATATAGGCTTTGAGACAGGCTTCTTTCACTTAGCATAATGATCTGAAGATTCTACCAACTATGACAATGCTATTAGCACTAGCATCTTTTGAAGAATAAAATGTTTTTATTTTATGATGAAGTCCAACTTATCAACTTTTTTCTTATATGAGTTCAGTATTCTATGAAACCTTTATGTACTTTAAGAAAGCAACAGTTTTCTCCCCGCCATGTTTTATAAAGTTTTATAGTTTTAGATTTACATTTAAGTTTTTTGTCTATGTTGAGTTAAATTTTGGGAATTGTGTGAAGTAAGCATTCTTTTTCCCCCTACTTAAAAATTCAGTTTATTCAGTATTATTTTTTTTAGAAGAGTTTCCACTCCCTATTGAATTGCCTTGGTTCTTTTGTCAAAAATCAATCGACCATACATGTATGGGTTTATTTCTTGACTCTCTATTCTGTTCTGTTGATTTATGGAAGACATCTATAGAACAGATTTTCTAAAATTTAAAACTTCTTGGGTTATGGTAGCTTTATAAGTCCTGAAGTCAGGTAGGGTAAAATCCTCCAACTTAGTTGTATTTTAAAATTATTATATTTGAAAATTGTTTTGTTTACTCTAGAAGTTTAAAAAAAATTTAGCAGCTGTATTGTTATGTTTTAAAATTTCCAGTGTGTGTGTGTGTGTGTGTGTGTGTGTGTGTGTGTGTGTGTGTGTGTGTTTTATTTCCTCAGGTTAGGAAGGTTTTAGCTGTTATTTCTTCAAATAAACTCTCTGCCTCTTTCTCTTTCTTTGTCTTTCTCGTTCTTTGTCTTCTGTGAATCCTATAATGCAAATATTGGCCCAGTTTTGGTCTCCTGTGAGTTCCTTAAGCTATCTTCACCATTTTTCATTCTTTTATGTATTTATTTTTTTGCTCCTCTGATTGGATATATTCCACTGCCCTGTCTTCGCGTTGTCAAACCCTGCTACTGAATTTTTCAGATTAGTTATTATATTCCTCAGCTCTATGATTTCCATTTGGTACTTTCTTTTATTTTCATTTTTTTTGTTGAAATTCTCTTTGGTGAGCATGTTTATGACCATTATTATGAACTCTTTATCAGGTAAATTACTTATCTCCATCTCATTAATGTCTGTTTCTAGAGGTTTATTATTATTATTATTATTATTATTATTATTATTAATTTGTTTGGAAAATATTCCTCTGTTTCTTCGTTTTCCTTGACCCTTTTTGTTGGTTTCTGGCATTAGATAAAACGCTAGCCATCTCTTGCAGTCTTGGTGGAGTGGTCTTGTATAGGAGATGAACTTTATTATTCAGCCCAGTCTAAGCTCAGTTGTCTCTCAAAGCTTTTGATTGTCCAAGCTGTCTTCTTTGTTTTAGTGTTTCCCAGTAGTTGAGGGTGTGCTAAGACCTGTCCTGACCTAAAGGGAAGGGTATCCCTTAGCACTTAGGTGTAGGCTGATAGCAGATTCTCAGGCAGCATCTTTTAAAGTATATAAAAATACCTCTTTCTGGTGAATACTATAAGATGTGTGTTTATGTGTGCTCCCTCTGTACTTAGTCCTGGGAGATAGCCAATTAAGAAATGTTTCTTTGTTACAGTTCTGTGGGAACGGTGACCTAAACTCTGCTGGCTACCAGAACCTGATGATAAAGGGGTTAATTCCCTGGGCAGCAGCTACAAAAGTTGGAACACCAAATATGCCTACAAGCCCCTTCCAGACAGGCATTAGTGACTTGGAGAGGAAGATGGCACTGCTGTCCTCACAAGTCTCGGGGAAGGTGGTGGTCAGCCCTTATATATATGCTAAATTAGAAGTGTGATACCTAGGCAGCAACTTTTAAAGTATGAAAATAGGCTTTTTTCAGAGCCCCAGTAGAATAGCGGCCATGAGTTCTCGTGAACCTATTAAGAACTATTCCTTTGTTTGCTATAGTCTATGAGTCTCATGAACACAAGCCCCACTGGCTTTCAGAGCTAGGTGTTTTGGGGAACTGTCCCTCAGATGGAAGTATTAAAAGTTGGGGCACTAGAAATAAGGTCCAAAACTTTTGCTCCTCAGGGAGAAGGTGGGAATTGTGTGTTTGTTTTAGATTGTATGTCACTAGGCTGCGGGTGAGGCTTATTGTGAGAATGTATCTTAGCCTTTCCCACTCATCTTGATGTGGGTGTTTTTTCATTTGCTGGGTGTGGAGGAGTCTCTCAGCTAGTTTCTGTATTTCTTTCAGAGGAAATTGTCCTATGTGTAACTGTTGATTTGGCATGTTTATGCTAAGACGTGATTTCAGAATCTTTCTATCACCATCTTGGACTAGAACACTATGTGTTTGTTTTCTTTATAATGCTTATTATTCTGCTGAGAATGCCTCACTTTTCATTTAAGTATTTTTTTCTTTATCTCGTGAAGTTCAGTTATAACAGCTATTTTAAAGACTTATAGCATCTGGGCCATCTCAGGGTTGTTATTTCTTAATTATCTTTTCTCTTGAGATTTTCTTTGACATTATCTGCATTTTATGTTGAGTGATTTTGGATTGCATCCTGGACATTGTGAATATTATATTGTGCAGACTTTGAGTCCTGTTATAGTTTTCTAGAAAATATTATAGTCATGTGTTGCTTAATGATGGGGACATGTTCTGAGAAATGCATCAGTGGGTGATTTTATCATTATGTGAACACTTAGAGTGCACTTACACGAACCTAGATGATGTAGCTGCTACACACCGAGGCTGTGTGATACACTCTGTTGCTCTTAGGCTACAAAACTGTACAGCATGTTTTTGTACTGAATACAGTAAGCAATTGTAACACAATTATAAGTATTTATATATTTAAACATGTCTAAATGCAGGAAAGGTACAGTAAAAATACAGCATAAAAGATAAAAAATGATACACCGATATAGAACACTTACCATGAATAGAGTTTACCGGACTGGAAGTTGTTCTGAGTAAGATAGTAAGCGAGTGGTGAGTGAATGTAAAGGCCTAGGACATTACTGTACACTACTGCAGACTTTGTAAACATTGCACACTTAGGCTACACTTAATTAAAACATTTTTTTCTTCAATAATAAATTAACTATAGCTTACTGTTACCTTTTTGCTTTATCAACTTCAAATTTAAATTTTTTTTTATTATTTTGTAATAACAGCTTAAAACACATTGTATGGCTGTATAAAAATCACTTCTTTCTTATTTTTTTATTTTTTTATTTTTTATGCTTACAGCACCTGGTCTTCCTAGGTGTTCTCCCATCCAAGTACTAACCAGGCCCGACCCTGCTTGGCTTCTGAGATCAGACAAGATCGGGCTTGTTCAGGGTAGTATGGCCATAGAAAATTTTTTTATTTATGTCCTTATTCTATAAGCTTCTTATTATTTAAAATGTCTTTCTTTTTTTATAAAAAAATTTTAAAACTTTTTTGTTAAAATCTAAGACACAAACACAAACTGCAGCCTAGGCCTACGTAGGGTCAGAGTAATCAATATCACTTTTTTCCACCTCTGCATCTTGTCACAGTGGAAGGTCTTCAAGGGCAATGACACTCATGGAATTTTCATCTTCTATGATAATAATGCCTTCTTCTGGAATACTTCCTGAAGGGCCTGCCTGGGGCTTCTCCAGAGGAGGTGTCACTCTTTTCAGAAATATGTCCATGGTGGTTTGCTTGGTTTGTTTCTTATATTCATCATAGATTTGCTTGTAAGTATATAATGCACCATGAACATGCTCTCTGTTAATGAAAACCTTTGCTGTTGAGGTCCATGGCTTCAAAGATTTTAAGGAGCTTGCTGAGATCTACAGAAACTTTTGCTAACCCCTTCACTGTGAATTTTGGGGTTCTTTTTCTTCTCCTGTAGTTTCCTTTTCACTTGCCTCATCTTCAGCTATGCACTCCTATTCCAGTTTCAGTAACTCCTTAATAGTCAATTCCCAGGAATCACCTCTAGGACCCCTTCAATGTCATTCTAATCCACACTCAAGTCAAAGTCATTTGCCATCTTAACCACAGCCTTGTTGATTTTTGCCCCCTCTTCATCCTTGGCAAGTCCTTTGTAGTCATGCACTATGAAGTCAGTAAGTGACAGGAATTTTTCTGTCTTCATTATAATCTTATGGGACCACTGTCATATATGTGGTCCATCATTGACAAAAATTATGGTTCACTCCATAAGATTTGTTTGTGTCTTCTGTGGGCAGTTATTCAGATTTTAGTTAGGTTCTCTACAGCTTTGCTATGTTAGTGTGTCTATCTAAGGAATGCATTATTGAGGGCTTAGGCTGAGCCTTGCCTGAATTCATATGCAGAACAAGGCAATCTCTTTCTGGAGCTTTCTCTCCTTTACACTCTTCTTGCCCCAAACTGTCTGTCTAACATGGGCTTTTTTCTGAATTCTTCTGGCAAAAAGATGAATGTTCTATCAGGGTTTTTAAAGCCCACATGACATGTTGCTTTGTAACTGGGACCCTCCCTCAGGGCAAAGTTGGGAGAGAGAAAAAAATAACATAATGGTCATTCTCTAAATTTTCACTCCCTTTCTGTTTATTTGTAGAATTTTGAGCCAGGTAGTTCGTTCTTGGTTTTTGTGTTTTGCCTAGAATTTTTAGTTTTAATCAGATGGAGTAAAGGACCGTAGGGTATTATGCTACCCCATTAGAATGAAACTCCTTTCTTTTCTTTTGATTATTGTTTTAAAAATAAGTGGTGAAACAGTGTTTCTATAATTGAACCATTTTAATTAGGAATATATCAGTGGAAATCTAGGTGTGCAGGCTGTAAATCTATTTTTTTCTAAAAATGGCCTATCTTTCTCTGTTTTAACCTGGATTTGAGATTGTTGGGTAAGTCTGAGCCATTTCAAGCCCCCTAATGTTTTTTTTTTCAATTTCTTAATTTTTTTATGTCAAGTATACCAGAAGAACTTCATGATGACACTTTTGCTAATTCTTTATTAATTCAGATTTGTTATGTGATGTTTTAATGAATAGAAAAGTCTATTACTGTTTTGAACAAGGATTGTCTTTTTGCATTGTCTGCTATTTGCTTTGCCTTTTCACCTTAGTAAGCAGCCAGTTCACCAGTAGGGCCTGCCTGTCCTTTCACACTTGATTGTGTTTATTGTCACTTACTGTGGGCTGCTCTCTTTCATTAAATTCTTAGTAATGGACTGACAGCTTACTTCACAACCAAAACCTACCTTAAATGCTTCATCAGTTTGTCAGATACTTATTATACTCTGCCGGACAGCTTTTCAGTCTACCTTCTTGCTATGGGTGTTTCTGTAGCAACTGGCTGCACATAAATGTAACCTGCGAATCCCCATATTTTCCCAAGCCCTCCAGGTTAGGAACGGCAGCTTCTTTTGCCTTCTTAGAAGTGAGCTGCCTTCCTTTGCCTGGAGTCCTAAAACTGCCTCACAAATGATACTTGTTCTCTCAATATCTCCCCACTTCTAACCTCTCTGATTTGAATCAGATAATAGCACATCCCAGAAGGAAATAATATACTCACCCCAAGGACTGTAAGGTCGAGCTAATATGTACCAGCTGGAACTGGGGAAACATGTGGGAGAAGATCTTGAGGGAATTGGACCAGAGAGGGGAGAATATAAAGCTGGGTAGGGAGGAATGTATTGGCAGCACTCTTCTGTGACTCATGGTTTAATGTCCTGGCAAGAAAACTTGGAGTTGGCCCTAATATGCTGCTGGGATGGCTCCTTGAAGCTTGGACACAATAATGTGTACTTAATTAGAGATGCTAGAACTGCTTGGCAAAGTCTTAAGAAAGGGAATTGAAAGCCTGGGGAGGGAAACTGTTAGATTGGATTTACTATGTGAGAAGAGAATACCCACTCACTGACTAGATTTCTCAGCAGGGCCAGGAGGAAATGTCCTTCATTAAGGAATATATTAAAAACTAAAGACGCTGGTGAGTCCTTACATTTTTTAAAAGCTCGCTGGGAATTGTCATCCTCTAATGTTAATACTGGCTTGACAGTAAGAGATGTTGCCATTTAACTAGGCTCTTTAGTAGTTGTTGGATAGATAGGATTCTAAAATAATAGATCAACTGGAAGATTTTACCTGATGTCAGCAAGGTAAGAATATAGGCAGTCAGAGTGGCAACCAAGGTGCCTTGATTTTCAGTACCTGTATCAGTGGCTCAAAAAAGTACTGAGTTCCTAGGGATGAAATAGAGGGGTCGTTGACTTGGGTTAGCTTGCCCTATATAACCCCCAAATTTATTAAAATCAAGAGCTGGCAAACAGAAAGCTAACGTCAGCCATTGCAATAGAAAATTCTTATTTCTCATCAGCTTCCAGGTATAGCCGAGTTCTCATTGTCATAGTCCATTAATTGAAGCAAAGGCAGGTACCCCTGGGATAGCAATTAAATCCCAATTGCCACAGCTTTAACTGGTTGGTGTCCCTCTTTTCCTCTTCATTCAATTCTTCCCAATTTTATTCTCTGGGAACTGTTCCCAGAATAAACTACATAAAGATTCTGGTCTTAGGCTCTACTTTTTTGGAAAAGAAACCAAGTGAAGAAAATTAGTAACATTGGAGCTTTGAACTGAACTTTACACTGATAATGAAGCCTTGGTAAATTTAAATCACTGTCCAGGAATAAGTCAATTTATAATTGTCATTTTTATTTCTTTATTGCAGTATTTTCTAATTGATGTCTCTGAAAACTCTGCTCTTCAATGATTCTTCCTCAATAAGAGTTACGTGTTTAAATACATTTTGGAAATGTTGCATATATCTCTATTAGAAACTCATGAAACATATGGTCATATTAGAGGCTATAAGAAATGCTGTAGTAAAGAATCCTACTTAATTTCACTTAACTTCTCATTTCCCAAATTTATTTGACAAAGAATTCTTGTTTTCACCTATTACAATCTTATAATTATAATGCTCCCCAGATTAATACTTTGGGAAATTCTATTTGTTCAGGGAAAGTAACAGGTACCCGAATACTTTTATTTTAAAGGTCCTTGAGAAAGTCTTTTTATTAATGACTTGGGGAGTTTAGTCAATTTACCCAAATGTCCAGTAGATCATATTTAATAGTTAGAAAAGGAGTCTTATTTTCTATTTTAGAATCTATTGAAGTAAAGATCAAGAATATTCTTTAGAGGAGGATTTTATGATTGGGGAGGAAATGATTTGCCACTAAATTTCTGGGGAAATGCCATTAGTGAAATCATATAATAATAGTTTTAGTTGGTTGGGGATTTTTTTATATAATTATGGTAAAATATGTTAAGTACTTAATACAGTGCCTGGATCTTAGTAACTACTCAATCAGTGTTGACTATTATTTTCAATAAGACATGAATATTGTGATTAATGGAGCATTTATAATTTCTCTGAGGATTGAGAACAGGGAGTTTTCAACTCTGGCTATACATTTGGATTATCATTAAAGATGCAACAACTCTAGAGGCCTTGATGTGAGGTTTTGTCATCTGCATTTTTAAAAGCTTCACTGGTGAGGGCATAGAAGTAGGGAAAACCTGGGGTTAGCCTACAGAAAGGCCAGTGATGTTTAAAAGGTAAAAACTTCTAGAATTAGGGATCAATTCCAAGAGTTCATTGTATAACAAAAAGTTAAGTTGTGGGGTCAGAATGAGTGAATACAGGGCTATTGACAATGTTTCATAGATAAATTAAGGAAATGATTTTGAGATGAATTAAGTTCTGGTGTGAAAAATGTGTTCCTGATGTTTTGCTAAATAGTTCATCTTTATTTGGATTTTCTTTTATGCATACTGTTTTTAGTAACATAAACATTACTTCTGTACTTAGAATATAATCACATAATTTTTCACTTGGTATTTATTTTTTGTTTAATTTATTTCTTGGAGACATAACTCTCCAAGGTTGAGGAGTAAAGTATATTATGGTTTCTGTTGGGAGTGGGGCATGTACATGAACGGGGGGAGGCACACAGGGAAACAAACTGGCAGATATCTCTGGATTTCTCTTTCTCCTCTTGCTGAGTTTAATCTCTAACAATTTCTGTGCAAGAATAATAACCAATTAAGATAATAATGGGAAAAATTAATCCATTCACAATAACATCAATAACGATCACCACAATATTAAGATGAAACTTAACAAAATGGCTGGGATTTATGTAAAAATGATTGTAGAACTTTATGGAAGGCACAAAAGAAAACATTCTTTGATGAGAAGCCTCAATACTTCAGATACTTAAATCTTACCCATATTAATCTACCCATTTAAGTAAACCTATTCAAGACCCCAGTTTTTAAAGAAAATTTAATGTCATAATTATACATTTCATCAGAAAGAATAATAATGATCATTCCCCATTGGTTGAGGGCCCTCATTAATGACCCCAGGTGCTACAGTGGATGTTTCTGAGGAAAACTTTCAAAAGCCAAGGGAAGCTGCCGCTGACGATCTCAGCTCAGGCCAGCAGCCACTGCTAGATAATGCCTCCTATTTCTTTTCTTTCCAAGCCTCCTGCCAAGTATATCTCATGGGAGAATATAAGCCAGAAGCTATGGGGAAAGGGATTCTGATAACTGTAGGTCCATGATTTTCTTCTGTGATGCAGAAGAGGCTGCAGGGACGATGTCACGTTGAAGACATATAATCTGGCACACCATTTGATCTCTGAAAATCTTGTTGTGAGAGTGTGGCAGGTTGTATTTTCTCAAAATGACCATAATAATATCTCCTATATCATATACACTTCTAATAAAATCACTTAAATACTCCCCGTATTAAGAAAAGGGTCTCTATTTCCTCCTTGCATCTAGGGGAGCTTGTGACTACAATGAAAGTTACTATGTAACTTCTGAAGCCGGATCATAAACTGATACAACTTCCACCTGATTCCTTCAGGACACTTTGCTTGGATTCCAACCACCATGTTGTGAGAAAGCTTAAGCTTCCCTACCTGAGGTATGCTTTACTAGGGATTGTCGACAATTGAGAATTACACATAATATCAGGTGTTTACTTTTTCCTTTGAAGTCAAATGCATTGCTACTACCTGATTCCTCCCTACCTTCAACAAATATGGCTTCATTGGGATACTGGAATAATGTAGAGAATACAGAAATCTATTTGGTCTGAAAAATCTTAGAAAGTCCTAGGATAGTACTGTATCATAGATGTAAGCAACATTGTATTTAAGCCCTCTTAAAACAAGACATTTTTACATCTTTCACAGTCTCTTCTCAAATCAGCCACCCCTGGCAATTATTATCACAAAAATCTTCTTTTCCTTGTGGGCATACAGAAATAACTAACTGAGGGAATAAGCCTGAAATTGAGACCTTTGTCTCCAGTTTCCCAGTTCATATGTTTGTACTAGGAGGTCTCATAGATTAACCTTATCTTTTTGTAAGCTCCTGGCATCTTGTAATATTTCACAGTTGCTTATCAGCTGTGGAGAATTTCCTAGGTGATTCTGGGCAATTCCAATACTGTACAACCAGAGGCGACTTGGAGTTTCATATATCCTGAAAAATGAGTTTAGATGAGAAATTTCCTAGTATTAGTTATCAACAGGTGATCCTATCTATAAGTGTGGAAATATAAGGTGGTGGAGGCCTCTAGGAAGAGAGAAGAGGGGTAGAAGTATGCATGAAATGTGCCTAAGACTCAAACTTTTTTGAATGAATTAAATGAAATAACCACTCCATTCATACATCTATGCTAGATGTACAATGTAGAGCCTACTTGTCATTTTAAAATCTACTCTTAGAGCATTTACAGATTTTTTGCTCATGTGTTAAGCTAATGTTCCTAAAAGTTTGGTAAGGCTAAAACTTAAAATGTGACACATTGATATTCATGTACACATGCAATTAGTATTTATAAATGAGCAATATTTATAATGTGGCTAAAGAAACAAAAAGTTTTTTAAAGAGCTAGTGCTCTTACCTCTGATTAGGCCCCTTTACACCCCATTCTGTCCAGCAAAAGACATACGTATTCCATTACTCATTCAGAGTTTTACTAGGAATTCAATTACTGGTCCTTCAATTCAAAATACAGTATTCCTCCCCTCAGCCTCTCAGCCCTTCAGCACCTCTGTCCCTCTCTGACATCTTAGACTTACCTTGATTTAACAAATTAGTTTTGTAGTTCCACCCTGAGTTCAGAGCCATTCCCAGTCAGTTCTCATCACACATATCACCCCAAATCTAAAATAGTAGATTGAAAGGTGAATATCATATTGAAGACCGAAGTGTTCATTTGAAAGATATATGCTAGAGATCATGCTTTATGTTGAGTTACCTCATATTTCTTTAAAAAGAAATAATAAGCTAACATAATTAGAAGTTTATCATAAGAATTCAGATCTACAAAGTTTATCATATTTTTCTATTATGAAATATTTCTTGACATTTTTATTTTGAAAATGGTCACATCTTCAGAAAAGTTACCATTTTTGCTACGTTTGCTTATTGGTTTTTTTCTTGCTTGCTTCCTGTTGTTTTCCTAGGACGTATCCCCGACTACTTCATCCCATATTTCCCAATTGTAAGGACATTCTTGTACATAATTATGGTATTTTTATCACACCTAAAGAAATTAATGATACTTCCATAATGTCATTTAATATTCAATGCAGTTCAAATTTTCCCAACTGTCCTCCAAATTAAATTTTCATTCTCAAACTTTTCTTCAAAGAAATAATATTATTGGGAAAAAACCCCCACAATTTTGGTGATACCTTCTGATGTTGTCTACACAAGATCTCTAACCTTATCTCTCTTACATGGCAGTGTTTTAATTTCTTGTTTCTACAGAGTTATAACTAGTTGACTCTAAGATAGCCGTGATGACAGCTTGTCACCTTTTGTGCAGGATTATCTGTGTGTGTTATCTCTAAGTAGGAGGGCTTACAGAAGTGATGCACAGTGCCTGTCCTCTGCTGCAGAAAGAGGGAAAGAATCTGATTTTTGTTCCTAGTGCTCTGGGCAAATTTGAGTACTTATTTCAGATTTACCTTGCTATAACAAATTGCTTTTACAATTCCTCAACAGAGTTTGAATATTATCAAATGGCCAACAATAACTGTTTTATATGTTGGGTATATGCTGCATCTTTATTTATATAAATTGAGTAATATACAGTTTAATTCCTCATTGCTGATTGCAATGTCTTTAAAGCTTGTACTATTTTTTTCTTTGAATCATTTTTATATCTCAGTTTTTATTTTTAAAGGTATCAATTTCTCCCACTCCTTTCTTTCTAGATGCCTTTTAGAAAATTTTGTGTATTTCCCATTTACTAGAGTATCTTTTCCTGAAACCAAGAGAATGTTATTGATGTCTACTTTTGTGATATGTAAATTTTACTTTTTGAAGCCTTTTAAGAGATTTTTAAATTAAAGGAGAATAATTGCTACTTTTACAATAAGATCATTTGGAGAAATGTCAACAGGTTAATTAGCAGGGAAAATTAATGGTGAAGCTACCAGACTGTGAAAATAAAGGAAAAAATTTGACTAGGTTAAATGTTCAAGTATGACCTTGTAGAAGAGCCCTTTAATTTGGTGCTAAAAAGACAAACCAGTGACCCAAATTGGAATTTTTTTTCCTATTTTTTTTTTAGGACTAATAGAGTTAAACTGTGATTTTCTTGAGAACCATTTTTTCCAACTTTAGGTCAGGTATGTGATTTCTAAGTAGGCCTAGCTTTGGCTCATGTAGCAACCGAGCCTCAGAAAGAAATTTTTCTTCTGAGTATGAAAGTAGCATTAAATGGGAATCTCCTAAAAGGAACGAACAATAATAGCAAATCTAAACTTGAAATGTAATTATGTACATTATATTTTAATGAAGCTAATGATATTTAAACTTTGGCAAATGGCATTTCAGCATATGAATGGATTATTTATTCTCTAATGCTGTTAGGTACGCAAAAATCTCATTTTTAAAACATTCATTAACTTTAATACTAAACCTCTGAGTTCTACTAGAATAAATTACCTAATTTAAATGGGAAAGCATGTGGAAGAGGTAATTCACAATTCAAAACATCAAAACATCATGACAAGACTATAACTTGTTTTATTGTTCATGAGCTTTGTATTTTATGAGCCAAATGATGACATCCAACTCCATATTGTAAAAGTATACCATTCTACCATCTTTTAGGGATGACGTCACTCTTATCCTATAGCATCATTTCCTGAGAGACTTCACATTTTAAAAATATTTAAAGTTTCTTTGCAAAAGGCTTTAGAAAACTCTTTTTTCACCGTTTTACTTTTACTCAATAAGCATTGGTTTAGCATCTAATTTCCTAAATAATTGCAAAGATGTGAAATTTCCATCATCCCCTTACCCTGCCCTTGGCATAATTGGGCACTAAAAGTATGTGTAATACTAATATGTAATATATAGTTTTAAAATGCCATTTAGTTTGCTGGTAATAGTCACTTCAACCTAGACAGTAAGAAATGCCCCACTCCAGTATCCAAACCCCGCTTACTGGTGCTTCGTCCACTATCTGCAGCAAGTAGTTTTGCCCTCTGTGTAATTTTTCCGAGGCACTAGATTACTGAGCTCTCTGCCATTACTGACTCTTTCTACATGGTCACTGAAGAGTTAGAAGGAGGACAAGGTCCTTCTGTGCCATGAGAGACTTTTCATGATAGTAATCTTTTGCTGGTGAGGTAAAATATCCGGGCACAGGGGTGGAGCTTTTGCTGTGCTTAGATAGAAAGCTTGACCTCCTTGAACTGCTAGTCTTGTATCTGAAGTTGTAAACACTTTTAGCTTGGCAATTGCCCATTGCCTCACTTCTCATTCCTTGACATTGCATGGCAATCTGCAGTTCCTATTTGGTAATGTTGCCGAAAGCCCACTGAATAAGGCTTCTCAGGTTGCATTTTTAAAAAAAATTTATATTTCAAGACTATGTTCTTTCCAACCAAGCACCAATCTTACTTTGTGTTAAAGATGGGAACCTTTGCTTTCTCTAATAATAGGTTTTAAATCAGGAGAAAGAGAACTTTAACTCAGCCAGTGTGGAGGACAGAATATATGGTGCAGTGAATAAACAAAGACCTAGAAGTTTTTTGTCAGCCTAAAATACTCCCTGCGATTGTGTTTGATAAAATAATAATAATTACAGTGATGGCTGAATCTTGCTACTGAAAACCTGTAATTTCTAACAGCTGTGGCACGACTGTGATGGCTAACAGCACATATAAAACTTATGCTTCTCCGAATGGAGATTGCCCATACATGTAAATACCTTATTTGCTATACCTTTTTTGTTGTTGCTAAATTAGTGATATACCTGAAACACTGTAAAGATTTATATATTTTCAAAAGTTTTTGTCTTATGAGATCTTAGGAAATTTTGAAGCCAGTGCATTCTTTTAGATAAATTAATTAATAGGTCTTGTCATAATATAGTTTATTAGGTGAACTTGATTATGCTGTGGATCAGATAATACAGATACTACAAAGCTAATATTAACTAACCAGTATTCAAAAGGCAGAAATTTGTCCTTTTCCTCAGCATTAGTACTATCAAGGGACTCTGGGAAGAGAAGGATTACATATGTGATTTTCATAGTAACTAACTAGTATATTACCAAATTTGCATTTCCACTGTCATTACAATTTATCAAAGAGAAGACAAGATCCACTGCAGTTCTGTTTATTTTACTGTTTTGACAGATGTTGCATTATTTGTCACCATTTGCTGAATAAACACTTACAACATGCAAGGAAGTCACTGCATTTGGTCTTAGGGAGAGTATACGAATCAGGTAACTGCTGCAAAGAATATCTAATTTATTACAAATTGATTTGAAATAGGAACTTTAAGACTAGAATAAATATAAGTATTCAGAGGTGAACATTTGTAATTTAATGGGACAGGGAAAGCTTCAAAAAGAAGAAGCAAGGAATAATGTGGTTGCACATGATGATAGAAACCAACCCTGGTTATTTTAAAACAAGACATGTATTTTGTTTATTTTCCTGCAGCTATGTGGATATTTGGGGTCAGGGTTGGCATGGAAAGATCAATATTTCTGATAATTAGAGGAAGGCATATAGAGCAGACAAACCCATGGGTGGCCATTAAAGATGTGATATTTAGTTGAGTCTTGATGATTTCAAGTGCCAGAAAGGAGAGAAAGGGAGGGAGTTCTAGGTGGAGGGAATGGAAGAGCAAGTTTGTGGATATGAGAAGCTTCAAGTGAGAGAAGATGCTGTTCACTTGGGCTGGGCAATAGTGTGCATATTCTATAGACTTCCAATTCAGGGCAGAGGAGTCAGAATTTGGAGACTAATCTTATAGGTAAGTTTGTATCAAACTGTCATTGTGTTTCTTTCATTCTTATTTTTTCTCCAGGAGATTTTAACATTATTACATATGTAAATGTAAAATTATGTGCCAATCAATAAAATGAACTAAAGCCTTCCTAAGTTGGTGTGAAATCATAAATACGTCTGAAACAATACTGCATGCTGATTTTTCATAAACAATTTGATATCCCTTCACAGCTTGGATCAAGCTGCTTGACTCAACAGGGAGGTAGAGAAAAACCACAATGTTTGGCCTCTGGTCCTGAAATAAAAATAGTGGTTTGATTAAATGCCAGTTGGTTGTAAATGATAACCTACATAAACAGTGGGAAGTCATTATGCTTAAGCAGTGAATTCTAATTTAATTTTATGGCTTTTGGGAGAAAATCCCCTAGGCCAATTGACAAAAGCTAAGGAATGGTGACTGAGCTGAGTGTGGATGGTCTGTAATTTTGATCAGCCAGCTCTGAAGAGAAATACCTCGTATCTGTCTACTTAGATCCTCCCATTCTTCTGATGAGGTCATTTTGTTGTTTGATCATCAACATATGATCCTAAATTCATGTAAAAGCTATGCCACCAAATTTTTGTGTTTGATGTCCATGTATTTCAGTTATGTATTATATTTCTGTGTTAAAAAATTCCCCCAAACTTAATACCTTTATATCTAACAATTTTGTGTGATTGGATGATTCTTCTGCTTCATCTGGTGTCATGTGGTATCCCTTAGTAATATCCAGCTGGTTGCTTGGCCAGTCAGAAAGAAACAAGATGGTTTCATTCATAAGCCTGGTGTTTTGATGGTGACAGCTGGAAGGCCTTACTCAGCTGGGTTCCTCTCTTTCTTTATGTAATTGTGGGACTTCTTCATGTTGTTACATTTTCTACGTGGAGGCTTAGGTTTCCAAGAGACCAAAGTGGCAGCTGCCAGTATTTTCAAAGTTTATATTTGGAGCTAGAATAGCATCACTTGCACTGTATACCATCGATCAGAATAGTCATAGGCCAGCCCAGATTGAAGGGGAGGATAAACAGACTTCACTCCTTGACAAGAAGTATATCAAAAAATTTGTGGCCCTCTTTAATTTAACACATCCACAAAAAAAAGTATATCCTAGAGAAATTATTCTTGGAAAGCAAACCAAAATTATAAATATGTATAGATATATGACCTTTACAGGTCAATGGAAAATTATTATCTATGGTTAAACTATTTTTTCACCTCATGCAGTCCTGCTGAACAAGTGCCACTGAGATCTTAATGGACTTCTCCCTATGAAAATTTGATGTGTAGATCTGATGTTTAGCTAGTGCTTTGGCCTCTATTCCTTTTGTGACTACTTGGATTATTCTTGTCCTCTAAGGCAGTTCCTCCTCAACTTTTTGCTTGATATACATGTCCCTGGCTTTTCTCAAACACTAAACGCTATAACTTATTTGTTGGATGTTGTAAATGTGTATCCCAGGCAACAGCTGCAATACACCCTGTTGTCTTGGCAGCACATGTACTTTAAGCACTACACTGCTTCTTCTAACCCTGTTAAGACCGTCTATTTTAGCACTGACTGACAGTAAGTGCAATAACATGTAAAAATGCCTTTTGGCATTGATTTGGCTTTATGATCAGAGAAGACAGAGGTATTAGCGTTTTGTGCTGGATTGTCAGTCTTATATGATCTACACAGGGACTTATATAATGATGAAGAGGAGAGAAAATATTAACCAATTTGCCAAAACTTGTGAGTAAAAAGAAAAGCATGCTTTCAGATGTGATAGATAAAGGAAAAAATATGACATAATATCATGAAGGTTACACTTTTGTTGGTGAAATATACAAATGAGATATTTAAATAATACTACAAGGTAATTTGTATTTGAATGAAACTTAGAACATTAGAGGAACAATTTTTTGCCCTCACTGAATCTATGACCCTGAACAACCCAGGGGTTAAGGGTGCAAACCCCCTGTGAAGTTGAAAACTTGTATATAACTTTTGACTCCCCCAGAAATTAACTACTAATAACCTACTGTTTACTGAAAGCCTTACTAATAAAATAACTAGTCAATTAACACATATTTTGTATGTTACATATATGAATATGTGTGTGTGTGTATATATATGTATATATATATTATATGCTGTATTCTTACAATAAAGTACGCTAGAGAAAATAAAATCTTATTAAGGTAATTATAAGGTAGACAAAATACATTTGCTGCACTTATTGAAAAACATCTGTTTATAAGTGGACCATGGCAGTTCAAACCCATGTTGTTCAAGGGTCAACTTAATTCTTTTTTATATGTAAAGAATGGAAGTGCAAGTTCTTCCAATCCACGAACATGAGATATCTTTACATTTGTTTGTGTCTTCAATTTTTTTCATCAAAGTCATTTAGTTTTCATTGTACAGATCTTTCACTTTCTTGAATAAATTTATTTCTAAGTATTTTATTGTTTCTGATGCTATTGTGAATAGGGTTATTTTTTAATTCCTTTTTCAGGTATTTCATTGTTAGTATATAGAAACAACTAATTCTGTATGTTGATTGTATATCCTGAAACTATACTGAATTTGTGTATTATTCCAACATATTTTGGGTTGGGTCTTTAGGATTTTCTACATATAAGATCATATCATCTGCAAATTCATTTTACTTCTTCTTTTCCAATTTGGATGCCTTTTATTTCTTTATCTTGCTTGTTTGCTCTGGCTAGTACATTCAGCACTATGTTGAATAAGAGTAGTGGATACCACTGTTAAAGTATTTGCTAAGGTAATATGGCTAGTTAGTGTCACAGGTGGGTTACTCATTTGTTAGAGAAGTTTGTAATACTCAGTGCTTACACGCATATACACATGCAGGCACACACACACACACAGACACACACACATTCTACCCACATGATTGATTCCTGTTTTCTATTATCATATAAGCCAACATATTCAGTTAAAAATGCTTCTTCCCAGTGTGAACTTTGTTTTTTTTTAATAATTTAATTAAAAAAAAAATTACAGTTGGCACACAATATTATACTAGTTTTAGGTATACTTAACTTTCTTTGGAAGAACCTGATCAGAGGGGCTTGGATCCACAGTAAAATCACTGTCCACAACTGAAATAAATATTTTCCAGAGAAACCTATGCATGAAGTTAGACCCTGGATAGTTTGGTAGATCATGGCCAAAACTCTTCCAGAGACTATAACTGACTCACATAAATAGAACTTCCTTGGGGGCTTGGCCATTGCCATCTGGCCATGGAGACTCACTGATACTTGAGCTTTTCGTACTCTCAGATACTGATCGTAGAAAAAGCCTGGGCTGATTTCAGGATCACTCTTATTCAGGAAAGAGTAGCAAACTTCATTGCATATCTTTATATATTGGAAAAATAAAAGTTTGGCTAGTAGTTTTAGATTCAATGTCTAGGGTGAGAGGTAGAAAGAATTGAGCATAGGCTAGTAGAGACTACTAAGCACTAAACTAATTGGTGTCCATGTCTTGTCCAGTCTTAAATTGTTTCCTGAAAATTATGTGAATATGTAATATGCATATCAAGGGGTTAGAGAATTTAGGGTGGGTACATTTTTGATACAAGTTAACACTTAAGGAAGCAATAAGAATTAGGCAGTAGTTCTCAAATTATGCTTCGTAGATGTCCTGCTTCCTAATACCCTAAGTGCCCAATAAATGCAGATGTCTAGGCCATTTCTTGGTTAAAGAGTGAAACTCTTGGGCTTTTGACCTGGGAACCTACCTGTTAAACAGAATTTTATTTACCTTAAAGGATGGCTATTGGAGAAGACTAGAGAAAAACCTGTACAATGGTATTGGATTGTAAATTATCAAAGTGCTCTTCTGCATTTCTTAGTCATTTGTCAATTTACAAAGTGGAAGTTTTTCTAGTAATTCCAGATTTGGATATAATGAAAAACTATCTCTATACATGATAAGATCAAATATATAATTCATTCCTACTTTTTTTGACAACTAGTAAAAAAAGAATTATTTATCTGCAGCGATTGCCATTTGCTAGAATCAGCTGTCATGCATTGTATTTGGTATGTCAGAGATCTTGTGAGAATTAGCTATCAGGCATGGAATAGAATTGTATAGTTGCTATAGGTTAAGGAGAGAATGTTTTTTGCTCATGGAATTTTGACTTTGTGTCAAGTGTTGTATAACTAGTTATATTTAACAAAAGCAAGGTTCACAGGAAATCTTGTTAAAAATCCTAAAGCATCAAAATATCTTCAGATTATGAAAGACTCATATTGTGAGTTTAATTTTCATTGTGATTGTAAGATTCTGAGTAAACATTTTCTATGATAAATCCTCATCTAAGGCATTTAGAGGGACTCACACTTGAAATTAAATTTGACTTTATTGAAATTATTCTAGATTCTGGATAGACCCTAATAAGTTGATAATTTTTTTTTATTGACAACATTATAGAGTATAGGAGATAAATAAGTGCTTTTTGAATCAATGCTCAGTAAAGTATTCAGAATTCTTGATGAGCTTTCAATAAATGCAAAACCACAAAACTGCCAATACTGGTATGTCAATAAGTAATGGGGAATTGGATGCTAAGACTCTTGCTTAACATAAAAACCCAGCTTTCTGGATTCTCATGAAAAATCAGAGCATTAACCACATTCCCCTATGGCAGCAATCAAAAGTGGCTGCTCCCTCTGGATGATCAAGTGTTCTCCAGCATGAACCTGCTTCACTTATATATTACCAGCTTCTGAGTTTGTGAACTCTCAAAGGCTTGAGGCTCTTTCTTGTTAAAAATATCTGTTCTCCCCTTTTACATTTCTAGTGGTGCCCTTCACTCCTAAGTGACAATCCCTGAAGATATCAACTTACTCTCTGACGGAAAACACACTACTTGACTACAATGTGTAAAGATGTATGTGCATAAGAAATATGCAAAGAGAGACAGATACAGGCACAAAAAATTCATCTAGATTAGAAGATGTATTTCTGTTTTCTGATTCAGATAAGTACGAAAGTTCATAAAAATGAAGTTTAATAGTGAGAAATTTGAAGTCCTAAATTTACTTAAATACGAAAACACAAATACTCAAATAAAAAACCAATTAGGAAATGCCAGATGATAGATATTTAATTTGGCAGTATTTTTATGACAAAATTTTAGTAAAGGAAAGGTTCAATATGTGTTAGAGTGATATATATTCTCTTTGTTGAAGTTCTCACTGTGTTCAGCCATACTTCACCTGAGTTTGGTGAGCTTTCTTATGACCACTACTTTAAACTCTTTAACTGGTAGACTGCTTATCTCCGTTTTACTTAATTCTTTTTTCACTTTATTTTATTTTTTTTTATTTAGAACATATTACTTTGTCTGCTCATTTTACCTATGACTCTGTTTGTGTGTACTATGTAGATCTTCTACCACATATGGTATTGGGAGAGTACCCTTATGTAGAAAGTGTCCTGTGGGGCTCAGTAGCACAACCCTCCCTCATCACTACTAGGGCCTCATGCTCCAGGAGTGTGCCCAATGCAGGCTGTGTGTGCCCATATCTTGTGGGCCATGACCTATGAGAACCCTGTTGGATGGGGCTGCAGCTAGCCCTATCCTTGCTGTCTGCAAGGCCCAGCTGCAACTGATGCTGGTGTGCTTGTGTTCAGGGCAGGTCTCCAGTGTGTGGCTGTGAGGCTCGGCCTCTATTGTTGTGGGTGTTTTGGTGTGTTTTGGCCCCTTGACTCTGCTCTGAGACACTGGTGCCACCTACCAGGTGCTGTGGGTGGGATGCCACTTTGGTGGTCTGCTGGGGCCACTAGCCCACCAGATGTTGGGCCATGGGGCATTGCTTTGGAGACCTGCCGGGCTGCTCCTTGAGTCTGGAAGGAAGATATTGTTTTTGATGGCTGCTGGGAGTTGCCTGCCAAGAACTCATTTTTTTTTTAGATGAACATATTTTTTAATTGCTTTTCAAAAGCTCTTTTAAAATTTAAGCTATTAACTCATTGTCTTCTTAGAGCTAAATACTATTCTTATTTATGATTTACATTTCAAACTTATTTATGATATATATCAATAACTTTGAAGGATCTAAGATTTTACTCTACTTGTAAGCCAATAAGTGAGCTTGCCACAATTTCATAGATTCTGGAAAAATATTTCTAGATCAGAATGAATGGGCAGTTTATTACTCACAGCAATAGCAATAGCCAGAATGTCAGCATTTTCTCAAGCTGATTTTCCAGAACCAATTCCCACAGGGCAACATGACAAGGACCAGGTGATGTTTGCACATGCAGTGTTACATTACAGGATACTAACCCCAAACTTAGAAAAAATTCCAATATTTTATATTGCCTAGAAGAAAATTTCACTTCAAGAGGACATTATCTTCACTTCAAGAGGACATTATGCTGGACAGGAAACAGACATATCCTATTTTAATTTCCCAATGCTTTTACTTAATAAAAATACTTGAAAAGATAAGTCAGAAAAGCTTGTTCAGTGCCTGTGCTCCTAAGACATGCAGAAATATGAGAGACCTATGGAGAATTTTTTTTCTGACAGTATATGCCATAGAAAGGTTTATAGTAAAATTTATTAATCTTCTTAAATATATATTTTTTATTTGTAAGGCTGAAGAAGTCATTCCTTTTTTTGAGAGTGTTATTAAACTGTTTAGTTGGAGAATTCCCACACAAGTACTTCTCAAATGTTTCTACTGAGGTATTCCTATAGGAGAGGTCTGCCTCATGAATGAATTTCTAAGTTCTCCATTTTGTCTTAAATTCAGGCAGATGATTTTTTCTATTAAATAAAATATTTGTCTTAATTTTTCAATAATAGTTTCCCAAATTCACGTATAATTCATCTAGGAAGATATGTCATCCTTTAGCTTTGACAATTCTGGCATACTACATTTCTTATAATATTAATAATGTATATTTAGTACCAACTATGTGCCAGAAATTGTTCCAAGTATTATATATATATAAAACACTTAGAACAATGTTTAATAGAAAGAGATAGTCAATATTAGTTGCTATCTTCATCATCCTTGTCATCAACATCATCATCATTATCATCATCATCATCATCAACATTTTCATCATCAACATTGTGACTAATACCTGAGGAACTTTCATGGAACTCTATAACTTTACAGGTAGAATATTAGAGGTTTCTGCTTAAGGAAAGATCTTTTTAAATTTATAGATGGTGCAAGTCTCTAAAGGATACTATTTGTATGAAAGAATTAGCATTCAGAATGATGCTGAAAAGATAGCAAGACAGGAACTAATACAATGACATTAAATAGGGATAAATAGAAAGTTCTGCATTTTAGTTAAGATTAAAAAAAAAAATACCTGTTTAAAGAAAGGAAGAAAATTTCAAGAATTAAAGGAGAGTCTAGTGAAAAACACTTCAGGATTTTAGTTAACCAAACAACTCTAACTGTGATCAATGGGATTTTTTCCATAGCAGTCAGATTAATGCTGCTACTCTGAGCGGCCATGTCACATCTATAATATATTGAGTTTCAGACACCGCACTGTAAATATAACACAGGTATTGTGATATGTTTAGAAAAATATGACCAGGAAGTTGAGTAATAAAGGGTCTCAAAAACAGAAAAGGTATCCAGGAGTGTTTTGCCTAGTGAAGTAGAGATCTAAGGGGAGAGCTGATGGTGATTTTCAGATGCGTGGGTAACCTTGACATGGAAGAGTTCACTGTGTTAAAAGAAAGGAATAGAACCAATCAATGAAATTCACAGAAAAGCAAAGGTTATCTCTTCATAAAACATGCTTAAAGTAAATCTCTCTGCCCATAGATGAGGGGACTTGCTCTTCTTTAATGGATGTGTTCAAAAACAGGAGAGAAGTTGAGTAAGGAATGCTATAAAGGCAATTTTGTCATTGGTGAGAAGTTAGTAATCCTCTGATTTTCTTCCTAAAATTCATGAAAATTATTACTTCAAATTATGATACAAGTTGGTTATGAAGGATGAATGGAAGAAGGAAGGAAAAGTGTGGAAGTTGAATAAAATAACTTACTCCAGAGAGATTTTATCTTAATATAAGAATTTTCTAAGAAATAGAATTGTAGAATAATAGAATGGGCTGCTTTCTGAAGAAGTGAGCTTCTATCTTTGGGAGTGGTGACTGCATGACGTTATTATGCATGCTTTGCAAGTAATGGATACTTAGAAAATTTCATTCTGTTGAATAAATTATCACCTGTCAGGAATATTGTTGGAAGGATTCTTGAATTATTGAAAGATGTACTAGATGAAATCTAAATCTCTAATTCCAAACTCTTATTTTTTTATTTTCTGTCTTGTATCCAAGTATATTTTGTCTTAGTTGTTTCATATTGAATTCTCTCAATGCCTATGTGAGAAATAT
The DNA here is from genome assembly GCA_004027375.1 of Macroglossus sobrinus. Lineage (NCBI taxonomy): Eukaryota > Metazoa > Chordata > Mammalia > Chiroptera > Pteropodidae > Macroglossus > Macroglossus sobrinus. Next base: position 5,655 of record PVKZ01000710.1, on the reverse strand, counting down.
CTCTATTTACTAAAACAAAATCAATATTATATGAACTAAACATGATTGCTGTTCCAGAAGTTCTTTATTGCTTTTACAAAGCTGCTCAGTTTACTTTGATTTTATTATTAATAAATCTTAGTGATGTTTGATCATTCTTAGAAGAGAGAGATCTTCCTTGTTTTTCCCCAAATCTCATAAATGTGGAAGATAAATAATAAAAGCATGGTGCTTCAGATACTCTTTAGCATTTTAGAGTGTGTTAGAACATAGTTTTATTTTTCTCTTTAAAATATATGGATTAGAACTTTTCAGTTCTAATACAAGAATAGTATAATTATTAGTTACTAAGTATTTAATTGTTAGCCCACTATATGTTTTAGTAACATTTGTCATTATAAAATTAATATATTTAACTTATAAAATAGGGCAAAAACCATACACATGAAGAAGAAAATAAACATCACTCACTGTATTAGTTTCCTAGGGCTGCCATAATAAATGACCTCAAACTTGGTGAATTAAAACAACAAGAATTTATTCTCACAGTTCTGGAGACTAGCAGTCCAAAATCAAGGTGTAGCAGCAGGGCTTTCCTTCCTCTGAGGACTCTAAGAAAGAATCCTTCCTTGCTTTTTCCTAGTTTCTAGAAACTAGGAGACTTTGATGTTTCTTGCTTTGTAGCTGCATCACTCCAATCTCTGCTTCTGTTTTAATATGGTCTTCTTCTCTATAACTTTGAGTGTCATCTCTTCTTATAAGGACATTAGTCCTGGGGTTTAGGGCCCACCCTACTCCAGTAAACCTCATCTTAACTAATTACATGTGCAAAGTCCCTATTTCCAAATCAGAACCCATTTTGTGGTTCTAGGTAGACATGAATTTTGAGAGAACACAATTTCATCCACTATATCTAAAATCTCATTTCTGTTAATATTTTTATACACATCCCTTCATTTTTATTTTGTATATATCTACTATGAAATCAGGGTCTTGGTAAACATAATATTTTGGACCTGCTTACTTCATTCAGTATTGTGAATGTTGTCTTGTGCCATTAACTACTTTCCTACACCTTAAATTTCCAGTGTATTATATTAATTCAACCAACACTCCATTGATGAATATATTGCTTATACCATTTGATATTCTAAATGAAAAGTTAGTAAATTCAGTGTATTTATGCCATTTTAGAAAGAATCAGCTTAGTTCTAGGGAAATTTTTATTAAAATTCTGGCGTGTTGTCTCATCAATATTTATATTTAATGTACTGTTGTTATTATATTCCAGATTAGATCTTGATATAATCTTGGTTTTGGGACAGATATTTTATACAAATGATTAGGAATGACTGCTTCCTTTTCTGTCTTTCCTAATACCACTAGTTTTCACTTGTGTTTAGTCTTCATCAGCCATAGTGGTGGATTCTAAAGAGATTGAGAAGAGCAGAGTTTTCAGCAAATAGAGAGCACAGAGTGCCTTAGGTTTTAAGGCTTCCTTTCCATACTGCTTTGAAAGCTAGACGTAACCAGATATGTACCAGTACTTCTAAAGAGTGATCAAAGTCATTACTTATATATCAAAATAAAAGTATTGCAGATCCACTATGGGAAAATTTAATTTTTTAAATTAAATTTTGTTTTTTGGTTGTTCTTTCAATAAAAGTATTTAAATCTATTTTGGTGAGGGTCTTAAACTTAGATTCTAAAGGAGTAAGCAATATAAATCAGCAAAGGTAAGAAAAGCACCATGAATCCTAAAAACAACAGACTAAAAACAGTGTTTATGGCATGTCCCCATCTAAAGAAACATGTTTTACCAATTTCTACTGATTTCTTGCTATTTGTAAAAAATAGGGTTGCCAGGTTTTGATTTTTTCCCAAGGCAAGCCAGATATCTAATTTTTTGGTGAAATATCTCAATTTTTAATCATAGCTAAATTAAAATTATAAAATACAAATATACAAGACAAAAGTAACACTTTTGTAGGGAATATTTGCTTTTAGAGCATCAGCCTATGACTTTTGGTCTGAATTTTAACTTTTGTTTATTGGAATGTTCACTTTTTTGCTAAGTTCATGGTTGTATTTTTTGTAGCCAAAGTTTCGATTTGCCATTTCTTACCTTTAACCAACCAAAGAGCACTTGGAATGAGGGAAAAAAGAAATAAGAATATTGTGATATACTTCCAACATATGTTAGCACATAGCTGGTCAACCTTAAAATTGTAATGTCAACTTAAATCACTTTTGTGGCAGTCAATCAATTCTTTTTGTCTTTCAAGCATCTAAAAAGGTCAAATGGAGTACTTTACTCTTTGTACTTAAAAACACTCAGTTACCTATTAGAATAAGATAAGAGTCCTGGTTAGTAATTTAAGATATGGAGGAAAGCAGGTTATTTGGCTAATAAGTCAGTTGATTATATATGTGAAAAACAATTTGGATGGGATAGATCTAAAGTACTTGATTTAAATAGTTGATTGTATATTAAAAATAATGTCATAATTTTAGTATTTTAATTTTCTTTTATAAAAGTTTAGTTAATGATATTATCTTAAATGCATCTATTTTAATAATAATTCTCCTTACATAAAATTTTTATATAAAGGTTTCCTAAAGTAATCTAAACTATAATAAGGTCTATGATTTTGCCACTCATATAATAACTGTGAGTCTTAATATTCATTATGCTGTATAAAAAATAATTGGGACAAAGCTGATAATATTTCTTTAGTGTTAATGTTAAAATAGCTTTTAAATAATTCTACCATGCCATTTCCATTGTATGATATAGACCACGAGATCCTAAATATGAATTAGTTACTTACTATTTGCTCATGTGAAGTTGACGATTTAATTGGTTGTCTTCAGTGCATACTATGTCAATCACAGTATTTACAGTCTAGTTTTCTTGCTCTAGTTTGTCAAGTGAAACAAAATGGTGTATTTCTGACTAAAATTGATTCTTTTATAATGGTCAATCACAACTTGACTTTCCTTAGAGGATCTCCTTATTTCTTGTTCAGGAAAAAGATACAAAGAGCTATTGACTATAAAATGACTTGAGCTCCAAACTTATAATGGAGTAAGAGAGAATTTAAAGGAAAATATTGACAAAAAGAGGTGTTAGAAAATTTACATTTCTGTTGCTCTCTTATACCAGTGGTTTCCCAAAGAGGGCCTGTGTGAAATAGATAAGAAATTTGTGGAAGAGGAAAATAAGCATGACCTATATAAATTGATGAATTTACTGCTCTTCAGAAATGATAACACTCTCTTCCAGACTGGGTTATTTTGGGAAAAAGAATAACAGCACAAATATTTTAATTGGAGCTTCCTTAAGTTCTCATGTTAAAAGATATAAAGAAATGCCTTTGGTTGACAAATTTTAAAAAAAAACTTTAATACAATGGCATTGCCCTGATAAAAAATCCATACAACTTATGAATGTCTTCCAAATTAGGAAGGTACAGTGAACCTTTCCAAGAATGGTTCTTATGCATGATACTATGTTGGAAAATACTGGAAATAGTGAAATAAGGTTTATGACAGTCCAAGGATCTATACATCTACGTAGAAGTGACATGCTAACTTATATCACCAGGAAGTTTTTTTTTTTCATCACTTATGGAAAAGTCTGTATACTTTTCAAATACTCAGAAACTGCAGGCTTGGACGTATTTTATGTATGTGTGGATTTGAGAGAAATTGTCCATGTTTTTGTAGGTAGAATTGAAACTAAAGATGATTGATAGACTTTTTCATAATAATAGCTTTATTAAATATGCCATTAAATTCATGCTTTTGAAGCATATAATTCAGTGATATTCACAAATTTGTACAATTATCACCCACAAATTCAAAAACATTTTATCACCTTCAAAAAGAATGCCTGTACCCATTGACAGTCACTCATTCCTCCTCTCCCAGGTCCTGGCAACCACTACTCTATTTTCTATTTCTGTGGATTTGCCTATTCTGAAATTTTCATATACATGGAATCATATAATATATGGGCACTTCTATATGGTTTCTTTCATGTAGTATAATGTTTTCAAAGTTCATCCATGTTTTAGCATGTATCAGTACTTATTTATCTTTATGACTGAATAATATCATATTTATGAATATACCATTTTGTTTATCCATTCAGTTGATAGACATTTGGATTGTTTTCACCTTTTGGCTATTATGAATAATGTTGCTATATACAGATTTTTGTATGGACATATTTTCATCAGTCTTGTGTGTGTGTGTGTGTGTGTGTGTGTGTGTGTGTGTGTGTGTATATATATATATATATATATATTGTTAGGTCATAAAGTTACTCTTTGTTCAACATTTAAAATACCTGCCACACTGTTTTCCAAACTTGCTGTGCCATTTTACATGTATTTAGTGCTTTTAAAACTTTTAGTATTTACATGTATTTCACACCATTTTTTTTACTATTTATAGCAATGTATGAGGGTTCCAGTTTCTCCACATCTTGCCAACACTGGATATTCTCTATCTTTTGTATGTTAGCCATCCTAGTGAGTGTGAAGTTGTATCTCATTGTGTTTCTTTTTGCATTTCTCAAGTAACTAATGATACTGAAAATTTTTTTTCACATGCTCATTGGGCATTTATATATCTTCTTTAGAGAAATATCTATTGAAATCCTTGTATATCTTTTAATTGGATTGTTTTTTATTGAGTTGTAAGAATTCTTTATATTCTATGGATGCAAGTCTTTTATCAGACATATAATTTAAATTTTTTTATACTTATAGGGTTTTTTTTTCACTTACTTGAAGATGTCCTTTGAAGCACAAAAGTTTTTACTTTTTTGTGAAATTCCAATAACTCATTATTTGAAACATCTTTTCATATGCTTATTTTCCATCTGTGTATCATCTTTGGTGAGGTGTCTGTTAATGTCTTTGCTCTATTTTTAATTTGGATTCATTATTTCTTACAGTCGAGTTGTAAGTGTTCTTTGCATATTTTAGATCAGTCCTTTATGAAATGTGCATATATTTTTGTGCATATATCTTTTGCGTATGTTTTTCTCAGTCTGTTACTTATCTTCTCATTCCCTTGATTTGTCTTTTGCAGAGAAGAGGTTTTTAATTTCAATAAAGTCCAGTTTATAAATTATTTATTTTATGGACCATGTCTTTCAAGTTGTATATAATCTCTCTACTTGTTATAAATCAATTGAAATTTTCTCTTTCCTCTTGAATCTGTTTCAGTAGGAATTTTTCCATTGCATGTCGGTTATCTAATATGTTGTCATACGATTGTTCATCATATTCTATTATGGTCCTTTTATGCTGTAAAATCAATAGTAATAAGCCCTCTTTTATTTCTGATTTTAGTTATTATTTGAGTCCTCTCTTATTGGTGAGTCTAATTAAATTTTGTCAATTTTGCTGATCTTTTTCAAAGAATTATCTTTGGTTCTATTCTCTACTTCATTTATTTATACTCTAATTTTTATTATTTTCTTCCTCTCCTTGTTCTGGATTTAAATTGCTCTACTTTATTTACATTCTGAAGATGTAAGTTTAGGTTATTGATTTGAGATTTTCGTCTTCTTACTCTTCTTCAATTAGATGCAACTCAGTCATTTTTATTGCGGTTGAAAGTAGATATGTTACAGAACCTTCCTGGTAAATATGGGGGAAA